>CM066031.1:6236838-6836838 GCA_033557465.1 Ichthyophis bannanicus | reverse complement strand
TCCACTCGTGCCGTGACCGCCACGCTCTCGTCCCGCAACTTTGCTCGAATTAACCAATCATCCAAGTAAGGGTGCACAAGGATGCCCTCCTTGCGCAAGGCCGCCGCTACTACCACCATCACTTTGGCAAAGACTCTCGGCACCGTCACCAACCCGAAGGGCAACACCTGGAACTGAAAGTGCCCGAACAGGACTGCGAACCTGAAAAATTTGTGATGATCTGGCCTGATCGGAATATGGAGATAGGCTTCGGATAGATCCAGAGAGGTGAGAAACTCCCCTTTCTGAATGGCTACTATGACCGATCTCAGAGTCTCCATGTGAAAATGTGACACTCTGAGGCAACGATTCACCCCCTTGAGATCTAATATTGGCCGGATCCCCCGTCCTTCTTCGGAACCACGAAATAGATGGAGTATCGACCGCAACCGCACTGGTCTGCGGGCACCGGGACTACTCTCTGAGGTCCAGAAGCCTTTGAACGGTCTCCCGCAAAGCCACACACTTGACGGCGGATTTGGCGGGAGAGTGGACGAAAACCTCTCGCAGAGGATGTGATACCTCCAGAGCGTAACCTTCGCGAATGACCTCCAGCACCCACTGATCTGATATAATTTGGGCCCAGGCAGGGTAGAACTCCTGCAAACGCCCCCCTACGAGGTAAGAGGCGCCTGGGCCCCCTTCATCTCATTGGGCCTTTTTGGGAGTAAGCGAGGACAAGAAGGAAGACCCGAAACCTCTCCCCGCCCCTCGAAGCCCCTGGAATCCCTGGTTTCTGGTAGGGAACCGGCCTCTTTGCCCTGAATTAAACCTTTGGGACCGAAACCGCTGAAAATCTCGCAACTGTCCTCTGCTCACCGGGACATTCGACCCAACTTGACCTTATCCTTCAACTCACCTAGATCCTTAACCAACTTTTCCAACTCCTCACCAAACAATAGCCGTCCCTTAAATGGTAACTTGCTTAACCTAGCCTTAGAAGAACTATACGCCGCCCATAAGAACATAAGATATGCCATACTGGGTCAGACCAAGGTCCACCAAGGTCCATCAAGCCCAAATAAATAAATAAATAAATAAATAAATAGTATCCTGTTTCCAACAGTGGCCAATCTAGGTCATACGTACCTAGCAGTTTCCCCAAAAGACACAGGTTCCGCAATGCTTGTACTGGGTCAAGCATTGATATCCTGGGTCCCTTCTTAATAATGGTTTATGGACCTTTCCTCCAGGAACTTGTCCAAACCTTTTCTAAACCCAGCTACACTAAGAGCCTTTACTACATCCTCCGGTAACAAATTCCAGAGTTTGATTACACGTTGAGTGAAGAAATATGTTCTTTTATTAGTTTTAAATAGTTTACCCTATAGCTTCATTGCATGTCCCCTAGTCTTTCTATATTCTGATAACATAAACAATCGATCTACGTTTACCCGTTCCACTCCGTTCATTAATTTATAGACTTCTATCATATCTCCCCTCAGCCGTCTCTTTTCCAGGTTAAAGAGCCCTAACCTTTTTAGCCTTTCTTCATAGGAGTATCCTTCCATCCCCTTTACCATTTTGGTGGCTTTTCTCTGAACCTTTTCTAATAAAGCTATACCCTTTTTAAGATACGGCGACCAGAATTGCACACAATATTCAAGGTGCGGTCTCACCATGGAACGATATAGAGGCATAATAATATCTTTTGTTTTATTTTCCATTCCTTTCCTTATGATACCTAGCATTCTATTTGCTCTCTTGGTTGCCGCTGCACACTGGGCCGAGGGTTTTAACATGCTATCCACAATGACGCCTAAATCTTTTTCCTGGGTGGTGGTTCCTAATGTGGAACCTTGCATCGTGTAACCATAGTTTGGGTTGTTCTTCCCTAGGTGCATAACTTTGCACTTGTCCACATTAAATTTCATCTGCCATTTTGATGCCCAGTCTTCCAATTTATCAAGATCCTCTTGCAATTTTCCACAATCCTCTTGGGTTTTAACAACTTTAAATAGTTTTGTGTCATCTGCATATTTGATAACCTCACTCGTTATTCCACTTTCCAGGTCATTTATGAATATGTCAAAAAGCAGCGGACCCAGCACAGATCCCTGGGGTACACCACTATTCACTTTTCTCCATTGGGAAAATTGGCCATTTAGCCCAACCCTCTGCTTTCTATCTTTTAACCAGTTCTTGATCCACAGTAGTACACTGCCTCCTATCCCATGACTCTTTAGTTTTGCCAAAAGTCTCTGATGAGGGACCTTGTCAAAGGCTTTCTGAAAGTTCAGATACACTATATCAACCGACTCACCTTTGTCCACCTGTTTACTCACACCTTCAAAAAAACATAACAGATTAGAAAGACAAGATCTTCCTTGTCTAAAGCCATGTTGGCTGTCTCCCATTAGGCCATGACTATCTACATGCTGAGTAATTTTATTCTTTATGATGGTTTCTACCATTTTTCCCGGTACTGACGTGAGGCTCACCGGTCTGTAGCTTCCCGGATCACCCCTGGAACCCTTTTTAAAAATTGGCATTACATTGGCGATCCTCCAATCTTCAGGTATTACAGATGATTTTAATGAAAATTCACAGATTACTAATAGCAGGTCTGCAATCTCATATTTCAGTTCTTTCAACACACTTGGATGTATACCGTCCAGCCCAGGTGATTTGCTACTCTTCAGTTTATCTAATAGTTGTAATACACCTTCCTGATGTATCGATATTTCCTTCAATTCTTCCACACCTTTAAATACCACTTCAGTCATGGGTAACATCCCTACATCTTCCTCAGTAAAGACTGAAGCAAAGAATTCATTCAGTCTCTCCGCTATCGCCTTGTCGCCTCTTAGTGCCCCTTTAGCTCCTCTATCATCTAATGGACCAACTGACTCACAGGTTTTTTGCTACAAATGTACTTCAAAAAATCTTTATTTCGCGTTTTTGCTTCCACAGCAAGCTTCTTCTCAAATTCTCCCTTTGCCTGCTTTATCAATGCCTTGCATTTGACTTGCCAGTGCTTGTGTTGTTTCCAGGTTTTGTCATTTGGCTCTTTTTTCCATTTCCTGAAAGAAGCTTTTTTGGCAACAACAGCCTCTCTGACCTCACCTTTAAACCATGCTGGCAGTTTTTTTGGACTTCCTTCCACTTTTCTTAAAGCGTGGAATACAGCTGGTCTGGGCTTCCAAGACAGTATTTTTCAACAACACCCAAGCCTGATGTAAGTCTTTAACCTTTGAACTGCTCCTTTTAGTTTTTTCTTAACTATTTTCCTCATTTTATCATAGTCTCCCTTTCGAAAGTTAAAAGGTAGTACTGTGAATTTCCTTACTATCCCTCCTCCACTAATTAAATCAAAGGCGATCATGCTATGATCACTATTGCCAAGTGGCCCCAACACCCTTATCTCTTGCACTAGATCTGGTGTTCCACTAAGGACTAGGTCTAATATGGCTTCCCCTCTGGTCGGTTCATGAACCAGCTGCTCCAAGAAGCAGTCATTTATGTCATCTAGGAACTTTATCTCCCTAGCATGTCCTGCCGTGACACTGACCCAGTCGATACCGGGCTAATTGAAATCACCCATTATTATTACTGCGCTATAACCTTTGTTAGCTTCTTTGATTTCTTTGAGCATTTCATCATCCATTTTTTCATTCTGGCCAGGCGGTCGATAGTATACCCCCACTGCCATCGCCTTCCCCTTTTTACATGGAATTTCAATACATAGAGATTCTACAGCAAATTTTGTTTCCTGCAAAACTTTAATCCTTTCTGACTCAATGCCCTCTCTAACATAGAGCGCAACCCCTCCACCAATTTGATCAGCTCTGTCATTACGATATAGTTTGTATCCAGGTATCACAGTGTCCCACTGGCTGTCCTCCTTCCACCATGTCTCTTATATTCCAATCATATCTAACCTCTCATTTAGTGCTATATATTCTAACTCTCCTATCTTATTTTTTAGACTTCTAGCATTTGCATACAAGCATTTTAGAGACTGTATTTTATTCATATTAGTTTGGCTGTTGGTAGACATGGGTAATTTGGGATCTTTAAGTTCTGTCTGCTCCATACTCGAGGGCATTTGGGCTACTTTATTCTTTTTTGGAACCTCTCTGCTTTTGGTAGTATCCTTCAAGGATACATTCTTCTGAACCATCCACTCTTGGGAGACTGTCGGCTTTCCCCTATTATCTAGTTTAAAAGCAGCCATAGGTAACGGTGCGCTGCCACTGCGGACGCCATGCTTTTGGATAATCCCCGCATGAGGTCATAATGAATGTCCGCCAGGTAGGCAGCTCCAGATTCCAAGCGGGCAGCCTCCCCCGCTAAAGGACTAGACTGCCCCTCTTGCACCAGTTGCTCCCAGCGAAGGCAGGCCCTAGCCACCCACTCTCCGCAGATAGCTGCCTGTAGCGAAATAGCATTGACATCAAACACCTGTCTCAGCAACACCTCCAACTTCCTATCTTGCGCATCCTTGAGGGCTGCACTACCTTCTACCGGAATAGTAGTCTTCTTAGTTACTGCCGCGACAGCCGCATCCACTTTGGGTGACCTAAACATTTCTTTATCTTGATCCAACAGTGGGTACAGCCAGTTCATAATCCTAGCTTCCTTCAGAGATGCCTCCGGAAGACTCCACTCCTCCTGAATCATCTCTTGAAATACTCTATGTATCATAAATGCTCGTTGGGTCTTGTGGAAAACCTGCAACAATGGATCTTCCAAGGTTTCATCTTCCGCGGACCCCGGTACTGGCATGTTAAGCACCTTTAGCGTCTCCAGAATGAGCGCCGGCAGCTCTTCTCTCCGAAAGACCCGAACTATTCTTGGCTGATCTTCCCTTTCCGATAACTCTCCTTCCTCCAACTCCTCATCTAGGGGCAAACTGTGAACCTCCTCATCCGATAGCAGACCTTCTGAGGACACCGAGAGCTCTCTGAGATCCCCTTCCCCACGGGACCTCTTACTCCCACTCGGCTGGCCCTCACCTAGCAGAGACGCCGCATGCTTCTTCACCCCGCTCGCGCCCGCTATGGCCCCCCGCTGCCTAGCCTCCTCCAAAGCATCTGCTGCAGCAGGACCACAAACTGAGGCAAAAAAATGGACGCCAGCTCCTTAGGCAGAACCCCCTCAGGGGTGGGCAGACCCGAGCCAGAAGAGGGACCCTCCAGCGGGTCTTCCTGTTCCAAACCTGGGGCCGGCGTGATAGTATCCTCCGCTTCAACGCCTGAGCTCCCTTCTACCTCCCCACGGATGTGTTCCGCGGATGCCGGATCTCTTGCGCACGATGCACAGACTCCTGTTCCAGAGCCCTTCCAAGCCCCACAAACAATGCAATGTGTCTTGGCTGGCATTGTGCCCTGCAAAAATAAGTGAATCAAAAGCTGTCCCCTTAATCCGCAGGGAGCCCCGCTGAAACCAGGGAGCTCTAAAAACTGTTAGCAGCGCCCGGGTCCTGAAGCTCTCTACAGGCAAGGACCCCATATACTGTGCCTTAATGCCCGCTTTTAACCAACCTCTAGGCCCTGAAAACGCACCGCTCTATCCTGGAAGGCCCAGGGAAAATAGCAAGTCTCTGGGCCCGAAGCCTGCGCACGCCGCCGCCATGAGGCCGGGCCCACACTCAGTTGCGCGCCAAAAGACGCTGAGGAAACGCTCTGAGCCAAAGCTATCCCCTTACCTGATCCGGGAGCAGAACGCACTACCCGGCGGTGCACACTCTCCCAGTGCGCTCTCCACCGGCTCCAGAGACACTCCTCCGTCTCAGCGAAATCTGCCAGCACCGGACCACCGAAAAACAGCCGGCTCCGTGTGTGGGATTAGGGCCGCCAGGCGCGCTTGCAGGAAGACACCTCTGCTTGGCACCAGCGAAGCCCTGTTCTTCACTCCTCCCTTCAAATTAGCACTTGTCCTGCATACTGGGCACAACCTCCGACACAGGAGCCTCCTCCTTAACCCCGAGGGTAAAGAAATTGAAGCATGGAGGGAAGAGAGGGAGGGGGGAGGGGAGAGATCTGGCCTGCCCAGATTCTAAAGGTACAGCTTTTAAGGGTACAGATGGTCTAAAATAGACAGAGTAAAATAAAATAAAAGCCTATAGCTAACTCTACACTGCCAAAACTCCAATCCTGAATTGTTTCTCCAGCGAACCCGGACCCCCGGGTTCCCTATCTATCCAGCTGCTTGGAGACTGAGGATATTGGTGACAGGAGGCGGTTTCCGGAGAGATATACCAGTGATGTCACAAAAGAGGTGTTTCTCAGTCTCCAAGCTGCTGGATCAGATAGGCAACCCAGAGGTTTTGGGACTAGACTGGGGACACGATCAGGAAGTGTTTTCCTTCCCTGTGGGTGGAATATAAAAAAGGAGGCTTGCCGTGATCTCCAGAGTTCATGTGAAAAATCCCCTCTGGATATATTTTATGATGCAGCCTACAATGAATCTCCATGTAACCTAGAGAGAGTGAAAGGTGCTGATGTCATAAGGGGGCATTATGACAGCATAATCCTGGCAGGAGAAAGTGTCTCTCTCACCACAGAGATTCATTTGTTTATTTCCAAACACTGAGGAGTTTGAAGAGGGCAAAGATAAACAATGGAAACTCAAAAAGTAGCGGTTCTCAAACTTGCCTCCCAGCTGGTCGAGTTGTCAGGATATCCATAATGAATATGCATGAGAGAGATTTGCATGCACTGCCTCCATTGTATGCAATCTTTTCATACATATTCATTGTGGATATTCGGAAAACCCAACTGGCTGGGAAGAATCCAGGACAGGTTTGGAAACCCCTGCTCTAAAGAGTAAGAGCACTGGAAGCTCATCTGATATCACCAGTGCACAAGCAGGCGCTGGAAGCAATGTCTGGTCGGGTTGATCACCCAAATCAAAGGCAGCTGCATTGTGTCAGAGCCAGTAGAGCCTCTCAGAACTACCCAGTACATGAACTGGAGCAGCCTGGCCAGCTTTGCTCCCAAACCTCTAGCAAGAGTCTTAAAGGACCTTTTGTCAACAGCTGTCCAAACAGAATCTGCCATCTTGGCTTCATTTCTCTTCCAACAGAACTCATAATCATTGGCTGGATATGTAGTCTGTGGGTTTCATTCATCTCTGTGTCCCTTTCTCCTTCTATCCTGACTTCCCATCTAATATAGATCTGTGGCAGCCGTGAGCACCAGCATCAGCATGAGACAAGTCTGAGGTAGCCTGAAGAGCACCTGAAATCTGCTCCTTGCCAGACCCGATTTGGATGGTGCTACACTGCAGAGGAGCTTTTCCTTCCTAAAACTGTATTTTCCAACTCTATTAACAATAGTGATCTCTCTCTCCATGTATGCATTAAGCATTTCAGGATGGTTTGGACACTCATTTTGGTGTCTAAAAAATAAAAGTGTGCTCAAATTGCTTGTGCACATATATACCTATGTGTGCACAATTAATTTGTTTGTGTACAAATCCATAGCGTGCAGTCCTGCAGAATGCTTGGTGAGATACTTTGCCTGATAGGGGAGTTCTGGGTAGGTGAGGGGGTGTGTATGGATGGGGGATGGGGAGATCATTTCTATAACAGCACAAGATATACAAAGCGCTGTGCAGACACTTAGGGGCCCTTTTACTAGAGGGCGTTAGCTGTCAACACGTGTTCTGGCACATGTCAATGCTGAATGCGCATTGGGACACATGTTGCCAGCTAGAGCGGGGCCATGACAGCATGGGATGATGTCCGCCGTAACCATCTAACTCGAGTTAAGGTCGCGAGTAGGGGTAAGGGCAGAGAGTGGGCGTGGTTTGCTCTGCGAAGTCAGCATGGGGTTCACACCACATGCGAACTGAATTAGCAAGGAATCACCTAATGCCACTTCAGCAGGGGGCATTGGGGGCACCCACCCTAACGTGCTAGGGGAAAGGGCTCTGCACTAACAGCCAGGGAAATGTCTTTGACAGTTAACATGGAGGAACTGCCCCTAATACAGCTTTGTTTCAGCACTTAGGTGCAACACTATCACGTCCCATAGAAGAAACAGTTCCTGCTCCATAGAGCTTACAAATGAAATTAAAAAGCGAAATTATGTGAGACCTCATCTGTGATCGTACATGGTTTAAAGATTTGTAGATAATATCTTCAGTGCAGTAGGACTGTAAATCCATAGCTGAACAGTTCAACGTGTACAATGAATCAAAATAGTTGAGGACTGAATTCAGTCAAATGATTTTTAGCTTCCAGAGGGAACATAAGAAATGTCATAGTGGGTCAGGCCAATGTCCATCAAGCCCAGTATCCTGTTTCCAACAGTGGACAATCCAGGGCACAAGTACCTAGTAGGTTTCCAAAAAGACACATAGGTTCCAAAATGCTTGTACTGGGGCAAGCAGTGGATTTCCTGGGTCCTCTTTAATAATGGTTTATGGACCTTTCTTCCAGGAACTTGTCCGTCTTTTTTAAACCCAGCTACACTAATAGCTTTTACCACATCCTCCGGTAACAAATTCCAGAGTTTGATTATGTGTTGACTGATAAAATAATTTCTCTTATTAGTCTTAAATGGGTTAAACAATAGCTTCATTAGATATTCAGGAGTCTCTGAATGTTCCACAAGCTCTTGAAATGTATGTTCTTACTGCCTCGAATGAGAATTGCCCCTAGTGCCCTCTGGTTACTGTTTCCAGTCTTACCCGGTGCTCGGAAGTGAGCACCAGCTGATAAGGAAATGTCACAGATTAGAGAGAGACCTGTCATTCAAGAACCAGATTTAGACCTGATCATGCCACAGAACTCAGACACCCAATGACTGGGACAATAGTAACTGCCTGATGCCTCTTCTTCTGGCATCAGTAGTGAGACATGGTGAGGTTTTTTGATATTTTCATTTGTTTTCTTCTGTTGTATTTTATATGCTGTGTAATGCAAGTTACACAAATTCCAAGTGCCAGGTCACCAATGCGATTAGAAATTTCCCCCCCGCACCAGGGATTTTCCTGCCTTTTATTTTCTGTGGCTTCCTCCTCTCTGCACCATGTGGTTCTCTGTGAGTGTGATCTGGGTGGTGCAGGAACTCCAGCGCTGGTCTTGGGATCTCAAGTCTTACAGGACCAGCGCAGAATTTCCTGCACCAAGTGGTTCACCCTTGCCAAAGTGCTGGAAGAAGGAGTTCTTTGAATAGCAGAGCAACAGGATCTGTTATTTATTTATTTAGCTGTGCTTATATAACGCTTTTCACTGGGTCAAAGCAGTTTACAGATATACACTAACAGGCACTTTTTATTCCCTTGTCCCCAAAGGGCTCACAATCTAAGCATACCTGAGGCAATGGAGGGTTAAATGGCTTGCCCAAGGCCCCAAGGAGTGGCCATGGGACTAGAGACCCCAGTCCCTCTGGCCTGAGGTTACTTGTCCCTATGTGGGAATTGAACGGTAACAAATTATGTTAGGAATTAGGTAATAATAAGAAAAACAGACTGATGTGGTTTCACAAAGAAGCGGCTAAGAATGGAAGGGTAAAGGGATTAACATTCAAATATGCAAGGACCCAAGAAAGTAGAAGAGTCGTTGTTTCACGCTGTTCATCCTGGACTGATTCTTTGTCTTCTAAATTCCCTGAAATGCTTGTCTGATGGGAAAGTGTAAGGGAAAGTGCAGCTACTCCTGGCAGAAGCTGCCCTTTTTCGACTCCTCCTATAGACAATTTGATTCATCGGGCAGTGTCAGCTTCTACTCTGCAGGGCTCTGAAGATATGTTGTTGGGGCCTCTGGAAAGGGAAGGCGTGCTGCACGAGGTTTCCTGACCTTGATGTTACCCTTAGCCTGGAGCACTGTAATCTACTACTAGTGCTACTAAGCAGTTATATAGTGCTACAGAACGTATGCCTTGCTGAACTGATACACAAAAGAGACAGTCCCTACTCCCTGAAGCTTACAGTCTACTGAAGAAAGACATGCCAGATAAATAGGTGCTTGGTGTGAGTCAGGGATGAGATTTGAAGTCTGAAAGTTTATGGAATTTAGTTTGACAGACCTTCTTTATCTAAATCTGTGATATGTGGAATTTGTGCTGTAAAAACAGTCCATGTAAGAAAAGCAGGAAATGGGATAGGGGGATTACCAGCCAGGGCTCTTTGGGGCAGCTTTCATCTTGCAAACGCACCGGCTGACAATGCCACAGGAGTAGTAGTGCTGCTGATGGGAGGGGGCAGTTTGGCACAGCAGTAGGGAAAACGTCTGGCTGTGGGTGACGCCCCCTAAAAAGTGCAGCAAGAGGTGAATTATGGGTGAGGTGGGTGAGTTGATCTTTGACCGCAATGTTAAGATCTAGCGGACTTATAACTCTTTCTTAGTAAACATTTTTATTCACTGTAAATTGTCTTTCTTGAATAGGCACATAGCAGAAACCATTTGCCCTGGGTATGTCTATGGCATTGCACACATCTAGTAACACTAGGGAACTGAAACTGGCTAGCTAGGGGCGGGTCGAGGGTGGGGGGTAGGGCCAGTTGGCTCATGCTCAGAAGGGTGAAAGCCCTTCTGAGCTAGGGAGAGTACTTCCGTCTTGGCGCCGTCGGATGACGTCACCAAGTGTGGCTGACTCATCCTGCTTGTCCTAGGAGAAATGCTTTCTCCATAGACAAGCAAAAGTGAAGTCCTTAGATGTGGGTGATGGCATCGTACAGAGTCCACGTGGGATGCTCCCAAGCTGCTAGTGCCATTTTACCTCATTTTCATTTTTCGATGGAGCCCAATGGATGAGTTTACCAACGTCTCTGAAACTTGGTAATTTCCACCACACCTAGATAGTGTAAACGATCAATCTACGTTTACCCGTTCCTCTACATTCATAAATTTATAGACCTCTATCATATCTCTCCTTAGCCGTCTCTTTTCCAGGTTAAAGAGCCCTAACTTTTTTAGCCACTCCTCATCGGGGTATCCTTCCATCCCCTTTACCATTAAAGTGGCTATTCTCTGTATCTTTTTTAATAATGCTATATCCTTTTTAAAGATATGGAGACCAAAATTGCACACAATATTCAGGGTGCAGTCACACCATCGAATGATACAGAGGCACTATAATATCCTTTGTTTTATTCTCCATTCCTTTCCTTATGATACCTAGCATCTTATTTGCTTTCTTGGCTGCCACTGCACCCTGGATGCAGGGTTTCAACGTGTTGTCCACCTAAAACCTTTTCCTGGATGGTGTTTCCTAATGTGGAACCTTGTATCGTATAACCATAGTTTGGGTTGTTCTTTCCTAGGTGCATAAGTTTGCACATGTCAACATTAAAATTCATTTGCCTCTTGCTATTGTTCGCAATCCTCCTGTTTTTTAACAACTTTGAATAATTTTGTTTCATTTGCAAATTTGATTATCTCACTCATTATTCCCATTTGCAGGTCATTTATGAATATGTTAATAAGCATCAGACCCACCACATATCCTTGGGGTACCCCACTATTCACCTTTCTCTATTGGGAAAATTGGCCATTTAGCCCTACCTTTTGCTTTCTAGCTTTTAACCAGTTCCTGATCCTCAATAGTATACTGCCTCCTATCCCATGACTTTTTAATTTCACCCAGAGTCTCTCATGAGGGACCTTGTCAAAGGCTTTATGAAAATCCAGATACACTACATTGACTGACACACCTTTGTCTACCTGTTTATTTACGTCTTTAAAAAATATAACAGATTAGTAAGACAAGATCTTCCTCGGCTAAAGCCATGTTGGCTCTCTCCCATTATACCCTGACTATCTATATGTTCAGTAATTTTGTTTTTTTATAATGGTTTCTACCATTTTTCCCGGTATTGATGTCTGTAGTTTCCCGGATCACCCCTGAAATCCTTTTTAAAAATTGGTGTTACATTGGCCATCCTCCAACCTTTAGGTATTACAGATGATTTTAATGATAGTTCTCAGATTACTAATAGTAGATCTGCAATCTCATATTTCATTTCTTTCAACACCCTTGGATGTATACCATCTGGTCCAGTCAATTAGCTGCTCTTCAGTTTATCAAATATTTTTAATACATCTTCCCGGTATATCAATATTTCTTTCAGTTCTTCTGGTGCATCAGCTTTAAATACCATTTCAGTCATGAATAACTTCCCTACGTCATTCATTCAGTCTCTATTTCATTCAGAATATCATTGATGTACTGCCTCACGGCTGCCGTAGTTAACCAGACAATTATTCCTTCAGTTGCTCCACGATAACATTTACGTGCTAATGAAAACAGCTGTGTGAACGGATTCTATAATACTCCACCAGAAAGTCCCAGACTCAGTAGCACACAAGTCAAACAGTATATAAATACCATCAGTAGCGCTCATAGCATCAACGACTCTTCTGGGGTCTATCTATTTAATTTATACCCTCTACCAGTTTTTAAAGAAATCCTCACACTCTATTAAAAACACAAGTGCTTATCTTTTGAACGTTCCCCAACGCCAGCTTCAGGCGCCCTTTCAAACATTTCATTCTAGACAGAGTTTCTTCAGGGGGTCTGTGAATAAGAACGACATTCCTATGCAAACCATTTCCCACGATATTTATCCTCTTTATCCTTCTGGGCATAGAAAACACACATACCAGTTTTAAGCATTTGCAATGATGCTGCCCACGTTTTCTTCTGAGATAACTTCTGTTCTATGACTCCGACTGAAATGCCGCGCATGTGGACTAGGCTATCTTTCTTGGTATTTAAAGGCTATAGTGATGACATCAGCAGCTAAGGAACCTTTGTTCCTGTTTTCTCCACGTGTGCATAGGCTGTTTTAGTTTGCTTTTCTCTGATCAGAGAAAGGCTGAACTTTTACAGAGCTCTGCTAGTGAGTGGATTTTTGCCTCCTGGGACATCTTACTGTGAGTTCTAGCTGTTTATTTAATTATTTACTGTTTGTCTAACTGTTGTTTGTTTAATTATTTAGTGTTTGTCTTAGTGGTGTGCAAGTTTCAGCCTTCTCAGCTGTACTTACCTTGCCTCTCTCAATTAACTGGGCCTTGTGTGGTACCCCCATCCCCCTGCTGAGGGTTCAGGACAGGGTACCTTGTAACTGCCCTCTTTAATAGGACTTATCTCCCCCCCTCCCTCCCCAGCACCCACCCACCCCTGGGGAAATTGTAGTTTTATAGGTACTTGGACATCTTAGAGGAAAGGGGCTGCTCTCAGGTGCAGCTCTTAATCCAAATCAGTCATACACAGAGGACCTGTGATTAATTAGCTTCAGGTACACAGGGTGTATTAGGGGTATTAGATACACTTTTATTAGTATAAGCATCTACACCAATCCTTATTATATACCGATTTAAAAGACCTAAACACAAGCTTTAAACTAAGATGCAGTCAGAGGTCCAGCAACGAGATGGGGGTTCTCCAGTCTTTTGCATCGAGTGTCACATGTATGATTATCTCCCAGTTGGTGAGAGGTCCTACATATGCACTAAGTGCAGGGAGCTCTTTGCTCTCAGGGAACGAGTCCGTTCTCTAGAGGCTAGAGTAGCAGACCTGGAAGACATAAGAAAGACAGAGAAGTACATGGACGAGACCTACAGGGATATAGTCCTGAAGTCCCACCTCCAGTCTGGCAGCATCCCTGTTGCCATGGAGGAGAGAGGTCACGTGACAGGAGAGCATCACCCTGGTGTGGCAGGAAGTGATCCTGTAACTAGGACCTGTCCTCCAGGTGATGTAAAACCCTCTCGCACCGAGGACGTTTCTCCAGGGCCATGTCCCCATGAGGGGAGGGTCAGGACAGCTGTTATAGTTGGTGATTCAATCATTAGGAATGTAGATAGCTGGGTGGCTGGTGGACGTGAGGATCGCCTGGTAACATGCCTGCCTGGTGCGAAGGTAGCAGATCTCACGCACCGCCTAGATAGGATCATAGATAGTGCTGGGGGGGAGTCTGCTGTCTTGGTACATGTTGGTACCAATGACATAGGAAAATGTGGTAGGGAAGTTCTGGAGGCTAAATTTAAGCTTTTAGGTAGGAAGTTGAAATCCAGAACTTCCAGGATAGCGTTCTCCGAAATGCTTCCTGTTCCACGTGCAGGACCCAAAAGACAGGCAGAGCTCCGGAGTCTCAATGCGTGGATGAGACAATGGTGCAAGGATGAGGGTTTTGGATTTGTTAGGAACTGGGGAACATTCTGGGGAAAGGGGGGGCTCTTCCGAAGGGATGGGCTTCACCTTAATCAGGATGGGACCAGACTGCTGGCATTAACCTTTAAAAAAGAGATAGAGAAGCTTTTAAACTAGAAAATAGGGGAAAGCCGACAGTCACCCAGGAGCGCACGGTTCGGACAAAGGTATCCTTGAAGGATACTACCAAAAGCAGTGAGGTTCCAAAAGGGAGTATAGTAGCCCAAATGCCCTTGAGTAAGGAGCAGACAGAGCATAAAGATTCCCAATTACCCATGCCTACCAATAGCCACATTAATATTAATAAGATACAGTCTCTAAAATGCTTGTATGCCAATGCTAGAAGTCTAAACAATAAGATGGGAGAATTAGAATATATAGCATTAAATGAGAGGTTAGATATGATTGCACTCTCAGAGACATGGTGGAAGGAGGATAACCAGTGGGACACTGTGATACCTGGATACAAACTATATCGTAATGATAGAGCTGAACAAATTGGTGGAGGGGTTGCGCTCTATGTTAGAGAGGGCATTGAGTCAGAAAGGATTAAAGTTTTGCAGGGAACAAAATATGCTGTAGAATCTCTATGGATTGAAATTCCATTTATGAAGGGGAAGGTGATGGCAGTGGGAGTATACTATCGACCACCTGGCCAGAATGAACAAATGGATGATGAAATGCTCAAAGAAATCAAGGAAGCTAACAAAAGCCACAACAGAGTAGTAATAATGGGTGATTTCAATTACCCCGGTATCGACTGGGACAGTGTCACAGCAGGACAAGCTAAAGAGATAAAGTTTCTAGATGAAATAAATGACTGCTTCTTGGAGCAGCTGGTTCATGAACCGACCAGAGGGGAAGCCATACTGGACCTAATCCTTAGTGGAACACCAGATCTGGTGCAAGAAATAAGGGTGTTGGGACCACTTGGCAATAGTGATCATAGTATGATCATGTTTGATTTAATCAGTGGAGGACAGATAGTAAAGGAATCCACAGTACTACCTTTTAACTTTCAAAAGGGTGACTATGATAGAATGAGGAATATAGTTCGGAAAAAACTAAAAGGAGCGGTTCCAAAGGTTAAAGACTTACAGCAAGCTTGGGTGTTATTTAAAAATACTATCCTCGAAGCCCAGACCAGCTGTATTCCACGCATTAAGAAAAGTGGAAGAAAGTCCAAAAAACTGCCAGCATGGTTTAAAGGTGAGGTCAGAGAGGCTGTTGCTGCCAAAAGAGCAACCTTCAGAAAATGGAAAAAAGAGCCAAATGATGAAAACTGGAAACAGCACAAGCACTGGCAAGTTAAATGCAAAGCATTGATAAGGCAGGCAAAGCGGGAATTTGAGAAGAAACTTGCTACGGAAGCAAAAACACGAAATAAAGACTTTTTCAAGTACATTCGTAGCAAAAGGCCTGTGAGAGAGTCAATTGGACCATTAGATGATAGAGGGGTAAAAGGGGCAGTAAGAGGAGACAAGGCTATAGCAGAGAGACTGAATGAATTCTTTGCTTCGGTCTTTACTGAGGAAGATGTAGGGGTGTTACCCAAGACTGAAGTGGTATTTAAAGGTGATACTGCAGAGGAATTGAGAGAAATATCGCTACACCGGGAATATATATTACAACTATTTGATAAACTGAATAGTAGCAAATCACCTGGACCGGATGGTATACATCCCAGAGTGTTGAAAGAACTGAAATATGAGATTGCAGACCTGTTATTGGTAATCTGTGAACTTTCATTAAAATCATCTGTAATACCTGAAGATTGGAGGGTCGCCAACGTAACACCAATTTTTAAAAAGGGTTCCAGGGGTGACCCGGGAAATTACAGACCGGTGAGCCTGACGTCAGTACCAGGGAAAATGGTAGAAGCCATCATAAAGAACAAAATTACACAGCATGTAGATAGTCATGGCCTAATGGGAGACAGCCAACATGGCTTTAGACAAGGCAGATCTTGTCGTACTAATCTGATCTGTTTTTTTGAAGGTGTGCATAAACAGGTAGACAAAGGTGAGTCGGTTGATATAGTGTATCTGGACTTTCAGAAAGCTTTTGACAAGGTCCCCCATCAGAGACTTTTGGCGAAGCTAAAAAGTCATGGGATAGGAGGCAGTGTACTATTGTGGATCGGGAACTGGTTAAAAGATAGAAAGCAGAGGGTAGGGCTAAATGGCCAATATTCCCAATGGAAAAAGGTGAATAGTGGAGTACCCCAGGGATCTGTACTGGGTCCGCTACTTTTTGACATATTCATAAATGACCTGGAAAAGGGAATAACTAGTGAGGTAATCAAATTTGCAGATGACACAAAACTGTTTAAAGTTGTTAAAACCCAAGAGGATTGTGGAAAACTGCAGGAGGATCTGGATAAATTGGAAGACTGGGCATCCAAATGGCAGATGAAATTTAATGTGGACAAGTGCAAAGTTATGCACCTAGGAAAGAACAACCCACACTATAGTTACAAGATGCAAGGCTCCACATTAGAAACCACCACCCAGGAAAAAGATTTAGGAGTCATCGTGGATAACATGTTAAAACCCTCCGCCCAGTGTGCAGCGGCGGCCAAGAAAGCAAATAGAATGCTAGGTATCCTAAGGAAAGGGATGGAGAATAAAACAAAGGATATTATAATGCCTCTGTATCGCTCCATGGTACGACCGCACCTTGAATATTGTGTGCAATTCTGGTCACCGTATCTTAAAAAGGACATAGAGTTATTAGAAAAAGTACAGAGAAGAGCCACCAAATTGGTGAAGGGGATGGAAGGCTACTCCTATGAAGAGAGGCTAAAAAGGTTAGGGCTCTTTAACCTAGAAAAGAGGCGGCTGAGGGGAGATATGATAGAGGTGTATAAATTAATGAATGGAGTGGAACGGATAAACGTGGATAAATTGTTTACGCTATCAGAATATAGAAGGACTAGGGGGCATGTAATGAAGCTACAGGGTAAACTATTTAAGACAAATAGGAGAAAATATTTCTTCTCTCAACGTGTAATCAAACTCTGGAATCTGTTACCGGAGGATGTAGTAAGGGCTGTTAGTATAGCTGGGTTTAAAAAAGGTTTGGACAAGTTCCTGGAGGAAAGGTCCATAAACCACTATTAAAAAGGGACCCAGGATATCAATGCTTGACCCAGTACAAGCATTGTGGAACCTGTGTCTTTTGGGGAAACTGCTAGGTACGTATGACCTAGATTGGCCACTGTTGGAAACAGGATACTGGGCTTGATGGACCTCGGTCTGACCCAGTATGGCATTTCTTATGTTCTTAAGTTCATTCACAGCTTCCCAGCTTCCCAGTCTAACTAATTATCTCTAATTCTCATATTACCGCCCCCCCCCCCCCCCAATCTATGGTGGAATGTAAGCCTGCCGGTACCAGAGTTCTTACATTAAAAATCCACCGTTGTTCACATAGTAATAGTGTTTGCTCCTGTGTCTTGCCATGCATTGCCTGCTTTACCTGTTCTATGCAAAAGCAGCGCAAATCACTAAACTCGTGAGAAAAATCCTTACAATCACTAGAATCTTCAGATGCTGTGTCAAAATTAACTTTCTTTCGTGCTGTTCTATTTTTTCTTTTAAAATCCATCCGAGGATAAACATAGCCGGTAGTATAATCATTGTAATCCCTCTTAAGCTTTTTGGTTTTAATATTGCATGTTTCTCAGTTAGCCCCTGCAGCTAAAAAAAGGGACTGTCACCACTTCTGCTCCTTCCTGGAACTCCCACAGTTAGGTTGTCCTCATTGTCTTGTTTATGTGTGGTTTCAGCATTAGTTGTTGGTCCAGGGTGTTACTTAGATACTAGACCTCTGTCTGGACTTTCACATCAATCTCATTTATCGTCAGGGATAGCAGTGGGTGGAATGTGTCATCCTTGGTGATGTAGAGTATTCGGGGGGGGGGGGTTTGTGGTTAAATGTCAATGAGTTTCTTGCCAGCCATCGAGTGATGTCTGTGAAGCAGCTTGATATTCCTTCATATATGGCTTTGTTGGTGTTGAAAGGTGCGTACCTCCATTGCCTTAGAAAAATCCAAGTTATCAATGGCCCTGTTTAATGTACATTACCAAGTTTAAATTACAATGTAAACTGCTTTGACTGAAATGAAAAGTGGTATAAAAATGGTGAAATAAATAAATAAATTATTATATTATATGCATAGATGTGGAAGTATGTGTTATGGGCACGGATAACTGGGCATAGTGGCTGTAGGTAGATGTTGAAGAGAAGTGCCTTAAGAGATGCCTTGGGTTTGAGGGAAGGAGGATGAGGTGTTGATGCCCATTTTCAGTTGTTATCCCTGAAATAGGTAGGAGTGAAACAATTTTAGTACTTCATTTTGTATTCTTTGAAGGAAGATGCTGTGACAGCGGATATGTCGAAGAATATTAAGATTTATCCTTGGTGTGGTTTCCTGCCGCTCCTGCCCCTCCAACAGGATGTTGCATTGGAGGGGACAGGAGTGGCAAGTCATGAGAGCGCTAGCACGGGCACTTCAAAGCCCGCTCTGGTCATCGTGGGTCATGCTGCAGCGGAGTGAATCGGGCCACATGAAGACTGGAGTCAAGGTTGGAGGACTCAGGCAAGTTTCTTATGAGTGAGAATGGTCAGACTGAGAGTTCCCCTCAGGAGGGCATGACTGGTCACAAAAGCACAGGAGAGTTGGCCATTTTAGCTCAGAATCTGAACTCTCTGGTTCCCAACCCCCGCCCATCTGCTGATACGGCTTCTGGTAGTAGCTAGAAGATCTGAAGAACACAGCGAGGGTCTTGCTGTAGGTGAAGTTTTCTTCACCCAAATTTTTCCATGTTTTGCAGCTTTAGAAGAACACGGACCAACTCAACCATTAGGCAAGACTAGGCAGTCACCTAGGGCAGGAGATTTTGAGGGACTGCAAAGAACAGCAGCAGTCAAAGCAAAACACTAGATCCTGGCAGCCAAACTCAAAGAGCCCTCAGCACATTCTTTTACCTGCAGGCCATGTAAAATAAAATATTTGAAAGTATCATCTGGATGGAAAGAAGCTCAAGCTGTCTAAAGTAGATGCCTTGATTATGGCATTAACAAAGACAATGACTATTCTTGTCGGAGGAGGCATAGCTCTGGAAGCTTGAATGATGGTTGACGAAGGCTTTTTGGTTTCCCCTTTAGGCCTCCAAGCTGTCGTTTGCAGTACTTACATGTCTAGGGTCTGTTTGCACTAGGTACAGCAGTGACCTGAGAAGGCTTTGGAGGATGACCAGCAGAATTCACGAGAGACTGTCTGAGTGGAAACAGGAATGATGTACGAGTCATGTGGCAGATGCCTTGTATGACTAAGGAACTGGTCAGCGGATGCAGACTTGAAGACTTGGCTTAGTAGGTTGCCTTTCCAGGAATGCTCCTGTCTTGGGAGGACTGGAAGAAGTTTGTGAAAGACCGAGGGCAGTCTAAGCTCCAGAGATTGCCAGAGGATAAACCTAGAAGTGCATCTTATTTGAGCTCTTGGAAATCCAGCATTGTCGGCCAGATGAGGGGCATTCCTCTTAGTGTGCCTGTTTTCTGAATAGGTTCTCTTCCTTTCATACTGACAGAAAAGGAGGACTCCATGAGGAGCTGCCTGTCCTTCTTTCAGCAAGCAAGTAAGAAGTCATCTGACCAGTTTTCTCAAGGAGTGGGTCCAAATTACGTCCATCCAATGGCCTTTGAAGATGGCTGTATGTTGGTGTTTTCCTGCCATCTCACTGAGGTATCATTTCCCCCTGGCTAGTGCCAGACAAAGGAACTGTGGTGCAAACCTAAAGGACTTGTGGACAGTGGTCACCACACCCAGTGAGCAGTAGAGAACAGGTTAGTGCTCAATTTAGTTTGTTATCCCCAAAAAAAGAAAGTTGGTTCTGAACCATACTGGATGTGAAAGAGATAAACCAAGCACTACACATCTTCACATCGAGATACTGTAGTCAATAACTTCTGCAATAAGCAACGGAGAGTTCTTGATAGCCTTAGATCTCAAAAAAGCTTTCCTTCATACAGTTCTAGTGGCTCCAGTGTCTGACTTTTTCAATGCGTCTTTGGAGTGGTGCCAAAGGACTGGAGAAAGACATGTGGTCTCTTTACACCAAAGCGGACAAAAGGATGACATTGAGAATTTCAGGCCAGTTAGTCTAATCCCTGTGGATAGTAAATTATTGGAAAGGCTACTAATGATGTAACTTTGCTAAGATGGGTCAATATCTCAGGGAGTCATTAGTGAGATGGGAACAGCTGTGGAATTATAGAAAAACAGTGGGCAAAACTGAAAGGGGATATTTTAAGGGCAACCAACCTTTAAGTTAAAATGATAAATAAAGATAAAAGGAAAATGAGACCACTATGGTTTTCAAAAGAAGTAGCTCAAAAAGTGAAGAAAAAGAGGGAGGCCTTCACAAAATATAAGAGATCACAGAGAGAGGAAGACAGGCATCTGTATTTGGAAAAACTTAGAGAAGCTAACAAAGTAGTCAGGAAAGCAAAATTTCAGAAAAAGGAGGAAATAGCCAATGCAATAAAATGAGGGATAAGACATTTAGTGAGAAGAGGAAGGGCAAAAGTGGTATTGTCAGACTTAAGGGTGAAGGGGAGGAATATGTCGAAGCTGATATGGATAAATCAGAATTACTTAACAAATATTTCTGTTTTGTACGGAACCAGGGGGGGCCAGTCCATTGGCTAAGCGGATTGCCACCCTTCCTCCTCCATGCAAGAGAGAAAAACAAAAACCTTGCATACAGGGAGGTTCTACCACCTCCTCCCAATAAACCACACCTCATGCAGATTATACTCGTACCTGGCACAAAATTTGCACAGATTCTTCTTACAAATAAAATCCTTTATTTCTTTCTTATATCACACAAGCAAGCATATGGGTAGCACAACCAAAACTAGCTAAATACAAAGTAACTTGGAGAATTCCTTCACCCTCCACTTATTACAGCTATAAAGTAATTAAGAGATGTCCTGTCCATCGACAGATCCTAGTACAGTGAAAGATTCCTAGCTACACTCCAAGATAAACTAAAGAGACTTTCACACAGACAACAGATACATACTCACTCACTCATTAGCAGACATACAGTGGAAATTTACAAACCGCCTTCTTCAGAAAATGGAGTGTAAATTCCCAATCTTTTAAGAGTTCTGTCCTGTTATATAGTGTTCTTTCCAAATAGTCCCTTTATTTTTGATTCCATGCATCTAGATTTTCTCTTTCACTCCTTACTTTGTCCTGTTATATCTGCACCACCCATTCCTGCTGACCTGTTGATCCTTATGGCCTTGTACATAAACCTGTGTTCAGGCCTTTGTCAGATTTATTCCTTGTTATCTGACCCTTTTCCCACCTATCCAACTTTCCACCTTGTCTATTTTTCCATCCCCTATTTTTAAGAAATATAGAAAATATATATCTTATTAGTTCTCTGATATTCTGACAGTTTCCACACTAGGCCTCAGTAGGCCCCCATATCAAACTGACATAACTATGCTAACGATGTCTTCTGACTTCTGTGCTCTGTAAATAAGTGTGGGTTTTTTCACATTTTCACTTACTACCCACAGCATCCCACAACACAAATGCAGTACAATGCCAGCAATTTGGACACATTTTAGATGTTCTTTGTGTTAACTCCTTCCCTTCTGGCTCTCACAGTTCACAGGTGAAGAACCAGGAGCAGGACCTCAGAAAACACCCACAAACAGGAACAGAAGTGAGGGGCATTTTAAACAATTGTCAGAAGACTGTGTTCATGAGAAACTAGCTCAACTTAAAGTAGACAAAGTGATGGGACCGGATAACATACACACTAGAATACTAAGGGAAAGAGTAGTTACTCACCTGTAACAGGTGTTCTCCAGGAGCAGCAGGAATCAGTCCTCACTTATGGGTGACGTCGGCGCTGACGGAGCCCTCGCGGAGCAATTTTCCCCAGCTTTCAAAGAAAGCCTTTGGGCATTGCAGTGCGCATGCGCGGTCCCCTTCCCACTCAAGGGTGCCATCTTGCTCAGTCAGATGACATAGCGAAGACAGCAAAACCATGACTGCAACTCCGAGGGGAGGAGGGAGGGTAGTGAGGACTGATTTCTGCTGCTCCTGGAGAACACCTGTTACAGGTGAGTAACTACTCTTTCTCCAGGACCAAGCAGGAAGTCAGTCCTCACTTATGGGACTCCCAAGCTTAAGGCTACCGGAGACCTCAAGCGAAAAAAAAAAAAAGAGCTCCCACGAGCTCAGCAGTACAGAAGGAAGGAATCTCCTCTGAATACGCCCCCGCCCGGTAGCCCAACAACAGGGCCGGCGGGTAGGAGTTGCCTAAACCTCAAAGAGATTGTGGAGGACTGCCTGTCCGAAAGCACTGTCCCTGCGGGATTCCCTCTCCAGGCAGTAGTGAGCCGCAAAAGTCTGACTTGAAGACCAGGTAGCGGCCCGGCAGATGTCGGCCAAGGGCACAGAGCGAAGGTGGGCCACTGACGCAGCCTTCGCCCTGACACGATGAGCCGTGACACGACCCTCTAGGGAGAGGCCGGCCGCCCCATAGGCCCAGGCAATACAGTCAGCAACCCAGATGGACAGAGTGCGCTTGGAGACAGGGACACCCAACCGATTCGGGATGAAGGACACGAAAAGCTGGACAGCCTTCCTATGCTCTCGCGTATGGTCAAGGTAGAAGGATAAGGCTCTTCTACAGTCCAGGGTATGCAGAACAGTTTCAGCCCAGCTGGAATGCGGCCTGGGAAAAAAGGTTGGAAGAACCACCTCTTGATTGATGTGAAAGGGGGAAACCACCTTCGGAAGAAACTTAGGGTGGGTCCGCAAGACTACCCTATTCTTGTAGAACCTAGTGTAAGGAGGCTCCGACACTAGGGCTTGCAGTTCACTAACGCGCCTAGCGGAGGTAAGGGCTACCAAGAAGAGAGTTTTCCAGGAGAGGAAACGAAGGGGGCAAGTAGCCAGTGGTTCAAAAGGCGGACAGGTGAGCCTTTGTAAGACCACATTGAGATCCCAGTCAGGAGCTGGAGGGCGCAACGGCGGTTTGAGCAGAAGGAGGCCTCTAAAAAAACGCGCCACCAGGGGGTGCGAGGCAAGAGGCTGGCCCTCCACCGGCGAGTGGTGCGCAGAGAGAGCACTGAGGTGGACCCTGATGTAGTTGGACTTGAGGCCTAGATCGGAGAGGTGCAGCAGGTATTGCAGCACCACCGATACTAAACAGGCGAAGGGGTCCTCAGAACGCTGAGAACACCAGATAGAGAAGCGACGCCACTTAAGGGCGTAAGACTTCCGGGTGGAAGGACGCCGGGACGCCAGGACGACAGCTTCCACCTCCGGGGGGAGGAGGAGTGGAGCTAGGACTACCCGTTCAGCAGCCAAGCCATCAGCTGGAGGGCCCGAGGGTTGGGGTGCAGGAGCGCCCCTTGGTCCTGAGTCAGGAGATCGGGCTGAGACCCCAGAGGAATAGGGGTGTCCCCCGCCAGGTGTAGAAGCAGAGGGAACCAGGGTTGCCTCGGCCACCTGGGCGCAACCAGGATCACGGAGGCCCTGTCCTGGACAACTTTGAACAGTGTCCGGGCCACAAGCGGCGTGGGAGGGAATGCGTACAGCAGGCCCGTGGACCACGAGATGAGGAAAGCATCCGGCGCTACTCTGAGAGGATGCGGGTGCCGGGAGCAGAACCTGGGAAGTTGCCGGTTCAGAGGACTGGCAAAGAGATCCAGGACGGGGGAGCCCCACCGGCGAAAGATCTGTTGAACCACTGCGGAGTTCAGCATCCATTCGTGCGGCTGCAGAATGCGGCTCAGCTTGTCGGCCAGGCAATTTTCCTGCCCGGGCAGGTAAACAACCTTGAGGAGGATGCCGTGGTCGACTGCCCAAGAGCACAGTCTCCGAGCCTCCTGGCTCTGTCAGGCTCCCTGAGGCCTGATGCCATTGAGTGCGAAGGCTCCACTGAGCCGGTCGCATATGCAGGCAGGCATTCGGAGTGACATGGACCGTGGAGGCCATGTGACCGAGTAGCTGCAGGAATTGCCTGGCAGAGACCGAAGACGCGCTGTGAATCCCGCCGGCCAGAGCTATGAGCTGGTTGGCCCGCTCCAGAGGCAGGAAGGCGCGAGCCTGCTGAGTGTCCAGCCGCGCCCCTATGAACTCAAGGTCCTGAGAGGGGAGAAAAGTGGACTTGTCGAAGTTTATGACGAAGCCCAAGTGCTGAAGCAGAGCCACCGTACGCCGAGTGGCCTGAGTGACCTCTGGGGAGGACTGCGCTCGAATGAGCCAGTCGTCCAAGTAGGGGAAGACAAAGAGGCCTTGAAGCCTCAGGAAGGCGGCCACCACAGCCAGGCATTTCGTGAACACCCTGGGAGCGGAGGAGAGGCCAAAGGGCAGCACGCGGTACTGATAATGACTCCCCGCCACCACAAATCGGAGATATTGCTGGTGGTCCGGGTGAATGAGGATGTGGGTATAGGCATCCTTCAGATCCAAGGAGCATAGCCCCTTGGAGGTAGGGCAGCAGGGTTCCAAAGGAAAGCATTTTGAACTTTTCCCGCTGCAGGAACTTGTTGAGGTTGCACAGGTCCAGGATGGGCCTGAGGCCTCCTGTCCGTTTTGGCGCCAGGAAGTACCGGGAATAAAACCCGTGACCCCACTGGTGGCGGGGCACGGGCTCCACAGCCCGTTCCCGAAGCAGACCCTGCAGCTCCTGAAGGAGTAATTCCCTGTGCAGAGGGGGTCGTGCCGGCTCCCCCGGAAAATAGGGGGGGGGGGGGCACTTGGTGAAAATGCAAGAGATAGCCCTTTTGAACCACCTGCAGTACCCAGGAATCGGACGTTATGGCTGACCACCGGTGGGCAAAGTGGACTAGCCGACCCCCCGTGCCGAACGACGGCTGCGGAGGGGGAGAGGCTATGCTGGCATAGTCAAAAACCCCCACTCTGCGGAGAAGGGGCCAGCGTAGTGGGCTTGGGGCCCTGCTGCCGCCGGGGGCCATTGCCCCGCCCCTTAGCCTGCTGGCCCTGTTGGGGGACTGCGGAGGCCTGATAGGGCTGCGGTCTATAGGCAGACACTTTCCTTGGGTAAAAAGGCTTTTTCCCCGAGCCCTTCCTCTTCTGTGCAGGGGCAGACGTCTTCCTGGACAAGCGAGTCCTGGTAAGAGTCTCGGACTCGAGCTCTGCGGCCTTTTCCGCCATGGGCTTGCTGAAGAGGTTTTCTCCCCTGCAGGGGACATCGATCAACTTGTCCTGCACCCATGGCTCGAGGTCGGAAGACTGAAGCCAGGCCTGGCGCCGGGTGCCGATGCCCGCCCCAGCTACTCGAGTCGATGCCTCAAAGCCATCGTAAGCCGCTCGAGAGATAAACTTCGAGCATTCACGAATGCCCGTGGACAAGGCTTGGAATCTCTGCAAGGGTTCCTCGGAGAGCCCGGCAGAGAACCCGGCCATCTCTCTGGCCAGGTCCCGGAGGTACATGCCCATGTACAGCTGGTATGTCTGGACCCGGCAAGCAAGCATAGAGCCCTGGAAACACTTCCTACCGAGGGCATCCAGGCACCGGGCCTCTTTACCCGGAGGCACCGAGGAATGCATCTTTTGACTCTTTAGTCGATGCATGGCCGATTCCACCACCATGGAGTGGTGCGGCAGTTGTGCCTTCTGGAATCCGGGGCTCTTGCGGACTTGATACTGGAATCGACCCGCTTGCTCAGCACCGGCGTCGAGGCCGGCCTCTCCCACATGCCGAAGAGCAACCGCTCTAGCATTGGGGGGACCGGGACGGTGAAGGCCTCCTTCGGAGGGGAGTCATACTGGAGGGCCTCGAGCTCCTCGGCCCAAGGCTCCTCCTCCGGATCCGCGGGGAAGGCCAGGGCTGTGGCCATGTCCCTCACGAACTCGGAGAACCGGGTATCCTCCGGGGGAGACCTCCTCCGAGGCTCCAACTCGGGGGAGTCCGAGGGGACGCACCGGGTTTGGAAAGAACCGGGTGACTCGTCCTCCTCCGTGTCCCAGCCCGACTCCTCCAAGGAGGAATCGCACGGCTCCGAGCATGCGGGAGTGGAGGGCCCCCGCCCCGACGTCAAGGCCGGCGTCGACGACCTCGGTCCCGAGCGGGAGGCCGAGGGAGACCGCGACCGAGGATCGACTCGAGATCGCATCAACTCGAGGATCGACTCGGTCTCCGGGGTCGACTTGGAAGTCGGCGTCCCGGTGGTCGGGGCAGGAGTACTGGCGAGGCCAGACATCAATGCCCGCTGCTGGTCCATGAAGGCAGCAATACTGCGCTCCAAGGTCGTCAATCTGAGACCAAACTCAGAAGACCCGGCAGCCAACGACTCGGACCCCGACGGTGTCGGGCCCGACGTCGAGTCCCTCGGAGGGGAGTCCATGAGGATCACAGCACTCATGTGTCAAGGAGTCTCCACTTCAAGTCGAGGTTGCTTCGAGGGTATTTCCACCTCCGAAGACCCGAGGCGGTTGTCGGGGCTCAGCGACCTGGCCCCGGAGGGGTCAGGCGCGTCCACCGGCGTCGCCTCCGCAGATCTCTTTTTCAGACAATGCTCCTGCCGGGGGGACCCCCGCTCGGAGGAACTCCGACGATGCTCGGGGCCGGAGTCCCAAGATGTCGAAGCCTCGGAGGAGGTCCGGGCCCGACCGGACGCGGAGCCAGAGAATAATCGATCCTTTTGGGACTGCCAGCTCTTCAAGGCCTTAGAGGACATCTTGTTGCACGGAGCACAAGCCACCGGGTCGTGGTTGGGACCGAGGCAACGGAGACAGCAGTCATGTGTGTCTGTGAGAGACATGAGTCTGGTGCAACGATCACACTTTTTAAAACCACTGGCAGCCATAGGGGGAAAAAGGGCCCCTGCGAGGTCGAAAAACCGTGCTGCCAGCGAGGAAAAGTGGCGGGAACGCCAGTTACAAAAAGAAAAAATGAAATGAGACCGAACTCGGTACAGGAGGTATCGAGTCCGGGCGGGAAAAGGACACGGCGCTAACCGAGAAAATAATAAACACAAGAAATCAACTTTTCTGCGGTGGTCACAAACTACGTCTATAGGGCTCCGCGGAAAAAAGAAGACTGAGCAAGATGGCACCCTTGAGCGGGAAGGGGACCGCGCATGCGCGCTGCAATGCCCAAAGGCTTTCTTCGAAAGCTGGGGAAAATTGCTCCGCGAGGGCTCCGTCGGCGTCGACGTCACCCATAAGTGAGGACTGACTTCCTGCTTGGTCCTGGAGAACTTGGGGACGTTCTAGCATCTCCACTGACTGACCTTTTCAATACCTCGTTGGAGTCAGGAGTGGTACCAGAGGACTGGAGAGAGGCACATGTGGTCCCTTTACACAAAAGCGGAAGTAAGGATATGGTTGAAAACTACACGCCGGTAAGTTTAACTTTGGTGGGGAGTAAATTATTGGCAGCACTGCTGAAAGAGAAAATAGATAGGTTTTTGGAGTCCAGCGGATTACAGGATCCAAGGCAGCGTGGATTCACCAGAGGCAGGTCTTGTCAGACAAATCTGATTGATTTCTTTGACTTGGTGACCAGGGAGTTGGAACAAGGGAGAGCCCTAGATGTGGTGTATTAAGATTTCAGTAAACCCTTTGACACTGTTCCTTACAGGCAACTTATAAACAAACCGAGCACCCTAGGGATGGACCCTAGTTACTTCTTGGGTTAGAAATTGGTTGAGTGGGAGGCGACAAAGGGTACAGGTTAATGGAGCTCACTCTGAGGAGAAGGAGGTTACCAGTGGTGTGCCAAAGGGATCTGTCCTTGGTCCAATTCTTTTTAACATCTTGGTTAGTGATAAAGTGGAAGGGCTGTCGGGTAAGGTTTGCCTCTTTGTGGATGACACCAAAATTTGCGATAGAGTAGACACCCAGGAAGGTGTAGATAACACGAGCAAGGATCTAACTAACCTTGAAGAATGATCTAGAATTTGGCAGCTGAAATTTGATGTTACCAAATGCATGGTCATGCATTTAGGCTGCAGCAATCCAAGGGAGCAATATAGTATAGGGGATAAAGTACTTTTGCCCACTAAAAAAGAGCAGGACCTAGGTGTGATTGTGTCTGATGATCTTAAGATAGCTAAAAAGGTAGAAAAGGTGACAGCAAAAGCCAGAAGAATATTTGGGTGCATAGGGAGAGGAATGGCCAGCAGAAGAAAGGAGGTGATAGTGCCTCTGTATAAGTCTTTGGTGCGACCTCATTGGGAGTATTGTGTGCAATTCTGGAGACTGCACCTTAACCTATAAATAGGTTGTAGTCAGTGCAGAGGGTGGCTACTAAAATGGTTGGTGGTCTTCATTATGAAGCATATGAGGACAGACTTAAAATGTTAATATGTATGCTCAGAGGAAAGGCAGGATAGGGACGATATGATAGAGACATTTAAATACCTCCGTGGCATAAATGCACATGAGGGTCTCTTTCAATTGAAGGTAAGCTCTACTATGAGGGGACATAGGATGAGGGTGAAAAGGGATAGACTCAGGAGTAATATGCAGAAATATTTCTTTACTGAAAGAGTAGTAGATGCATGGAATGGTCTCCCAGTGGAAGTGATAGAGACAAGGACAATATCTGAAGTCAAAGAAGCATGGGACAAACACAGAGAACCTCTAAAGGAAAACATGGGACTATTGTAGTTGATATGGAAGGGCAGACTAGATAGGCCATGTTTCTATGTATTACGGTGTGGAAGTGTCACAGTGCATTCTGGGAGCTGGAGCCCTTCCTTTCAGGGACTAGCTCAGGGTAGTTTCACCTAATGGGTGAGTTTTGCACCTAACATGACAGTTGTGAACCTCACTTCTAAGCCAGCGTATGTGGAATATGACCTCAGTCTCTCAAATTTACTGGTAATGCATGATGTAGTACTTGCATCGTGCGAAAGAGAGCTACTGCTGGACTTCGTAAGATATAACAGGTAGGAGTAGTTTATGAAGCTTGTCACACCTAGTATAATGGGAAGATTACTGTATCTTTCTACCACATTTTCTTGATCTCTGACTGCACTTCTTGATTCTTCAGGTTCTTCTGCCTCTCCATGCAATTCAGAGAATAATCACTTGTAACAGACACCTCTATTATCAATGCTGTTTAGATATTATTCAAGACTACCAGTATGTCAGTTTATTTTCTCCAGTGTGAGTTCCATGGTCACTCACTAGTCTTCATTTTATGCAGAAATATCTCCCACATTCCAAACAACTAAAGGTCTCTCCCTATTGTGGAAATGTTTCCCACATTCAATACAAGAAAATGATTTCTCCCCTGCATGGGTTCTATGATGCAGCACTAGCTGTGTTTTTCTGACAAAACATTTCCCACATTCAGAACAACTTTATTTTAACATTTCTTATATATTGCCTTTCATGATATCAAAAACTGGCAGAATACTGTGAATCCCCTCCACCATCCACTACTTTTTTTGTCGGGCATAAACCACAAGAGGGATAGAAACACTATATCACTCACATATAGTACATGCCCCTTTTATTCATCCAAAGTTCTTTTTTTATACGAGATTTAAAAACCAAAAGAGAGCAAAACCACACTTAACTGATCCACCGCACAACGTGCACGTTTCGAGGCTGTCGCCCCTGTATCAAGTGCCCCCGATGAAACACAGTGTGCGCGCACGTCGTGCAGTGGATCAGTTAAGTGGATCAGTTAAGTGTGGTTTTGCTCTCTTTTGGTTTTTAAATCTCGTATAAAAAAAGAACTTTTGATGAATAAAAGGGGCATGTACTATATGTGAGTGATAGAGTGTTTCTATCCCTCTTGTGGTTTATGCCTGACAAAAAAGTAGTGGATGGTGGAGGGGATTCACACTATTCTGCCAGTTTTTGAAGTATTTTGCAATTGGAATACTGCTATCCGGGTGTTTGCTGGTTTGGTGGTTGATTTTCATGATATCAAGGCAGTATACATTGAACAAACTGGAATTACATTGAACAGGGCATTATAACTTGGAGATAACTATTTTACAGGGAACATTGAGAAATGGAGGGTTAAGTGGCTTGTCCAAGACCACAAGGAGCACCGGTGGGACTGGAAACTCTAGTCATTCTGGCCCAAGGTTGCTGTCCTCTAGTGGGATTTGAACCCCTGACCTTCCACCCTGAGGTAACTTGCTGCAACCACTAGGCCACTCCTCCTCCAACAACTAAAAGGTTTGTCTCCTGTGTGGGTTCTATGATGAAGCACTAGTTGTGCTTTTCTGGAGAAACATTTCCCACAATCAGTACAACTAAAAGGTTTCTCTCCTGTGTGAGTTCTATGATGCTGTACTAGTTCTGCTTTTGTGAGGAAGCATTTCCCACATTCAGTACAACTAAAAGGTTTCTCGCCTGAGTGGGTTCTATGATGTAACACTAGTTGTGCTTTTCTGGAGAAACATTTCCCACAATCAGTAAAACCAAAAGGTTTCTCTCCTGTGTGAGTTCTATGATGCTGTACTAGTTCTGCTTTTGTGAGGAAATGTTTCGCACAATCAGTACAGCTAAAAGGTTTTCCCCCTGTGTGGGTTCTATGATGCATTACTAGATTAGCTTTTCTGGAGAAACATTTCCCACAATCAGTACAACTAAAAGGTTTCTCCCCAGTGTGAGTTCTTTGATGCTGCACTAGATGTGATTTCAAGAGAAAACATTTTCCACAATCAGTACAACTAAAAGGTTTCTCCCCTGTGTGGGTTCTAAGATGCAACATTAGTTCTGCTTTCGTGAGGAAACATTTCCCACATTCAGTACAACTAAAAGGTTTCTCGCCAGTGTGGGTTCTATGATGCCGGACTAGTTCTGCTTTCATGCGGAAAGATTTCCCACAATCAGTACAACTAAACGGTTTCTCCCCAGTGTGGGTTCTATGATGCGTCACTAATTTTCTTTTCGTGAGGAAACATTTCCCACATTCAGTACAACTAAAAGGTTTCTCCCCTGTGTGGGTTCTATGATGACGCACTAGTTGTGCTTTAGTGGAGAAACATTTCTGACATTCAGTACAACTAAAAGGTTTCTCGCCAGTGTGAGTTCTGTGATGCCGCTCCAGTTGTGCTTTCCTGAGAAAACATTTCCCACAGTCAGTACACCTAAAGAGTTTCTCCCCAGTGTGGTATCTATGATGCATCACTAATTCATGTTTTCTCCCGAAACACTTCCCACATTCAGTACAACTGAACGGTCTCTCCCCTGTGTGGGTTCTATGATGACGCACTAGTTGTGCTTTTGTGGGGAAACATTTCCCACATTCAGTACAACTAAAGGGTTTCTCCCCTGTGTGGGTTCTATGATGCCTCATTAGATCTACTTTTGTGGCGAAACATTTCCCACATTCAGTACAACTAAACGGTCTCTCCCCTGTGTGGGTTCTGTGATGCTGTACTTGATGTTTTTTCCCGAGGAAACATTTCCCACATTCAGTACAACCAAACGGTCTCTCCCCTGTGTGGGTTCTAAGATGAACCACAAGTTGTGAGTTTTTGAGGAAAGATTTCTCGCATTCAGTGCAGTGAAATCTTTTCTCAGCCCTGTGGATTTTCTGGTACATTGTTACAGATTTCTTAAGAGCAAAATTTCTTCCAAATTCAGGGCTTTTATAAGATGTAGAAAACCTCTCTGTTGGGGTAGTTTCCTCCGCTCTGTGGGTCTCCAGGTGGCTTCTTATGTGATCGCTATGATTGAAACCGCTGTCACACTCAGTACATGGAAAATGTCTCTCTTGCGTGTGAGAGTTTTGTTGCAGTGCTGGGTTCACCTCGTGTGTGAAAGAGTTTCCCCTATCTTCTCTCTTCTGCTCTCTCTTCTTTTCCTGTGTGACCCCGTCACCTGCTGGACATAAAAAGAAGGCACTAATCACATGTTGGGACCACAGAGGTATTTCTCAGTCTCCTGATCCCAAAATCCCTGCTCTGAGATTATCGCACATCTTTGACCAATCAGCTGTGACTAATGTGACAGAGGGAGAAAGTTAATCTCTTACTTGATTTCAATTCATTTCATGATCTCTTGATGTCCCTCCTTTCATACAAAAGAGCAAAGCAATTTGCATTACAATTAAATAATTACAAATTACTGGCCAGTATACAAGAAATATGACAGAAAATAAAGACCATACTGCCTCTCCCTTATGCCCTTCCATACCATCTCTGACTCTACTCTCTCTTTCGCTGCAGCATTCAAAAGATAGTTAAAACCTGTTGCTTCTTTCTTTATAACATCAGAAACATTTGTCCCTTCCTTTCTTCACACACTACTGAGACCCTCGTCTACTGTTACTGAACATTTGTATAGTGCAACAAGACATATGCAGCGCTGAACAGACACATGTAAAAGACAGACCCTGCTCATCAGAGCTTAAAATCTCATCAATACAGACAACACAGCAGCTGTAGACATGGGATACAGCTAGGAGGAATGGTAAGGAAACACGAAGGAGATCAGGTGACTCAACATACAAAAGCGGCAGCGAAGAGGTGAGTTTGGAGCCTAAATTTGAGAAGGGCCAGTGAAGGTGTCTTATGTACAGACTCAGGTAGTTTATTCCAGGCATAAGGAGTAGCAAGGCGAAAGGAGCGAAGTCTGTAGTTCACTCTTCTTGCAAACCTCTTCTATCTGTGCCCTTCTCTTCAATTGCTGAGTTCCCAAAGGGGGTTGTAGGGAGAGAAAAAGAGAGGAGAGGTAGTGAGGAGCTGCAGAGTGAATGCACCTATAGATCAGGAGGAGTAGTAGTTTGGCAATGAAGTGACTTGAGAAGAGGGATAATATGAGCATGATGAGGCTGGCATAAGATTAGCCACACAGCAGAGTGTTGAACAGAATGAAGGGGAGAGAGATGATTTAGGGAGAGACCAGCAAGGAGTAACATAGTAACATAATATATAGAGAGAAAAGGAGTGTGCAAAAGACAAATCCTTGGGGTACAGCAACTGAGAGCGGGATAGTAGCAAAGGAGGATCCACCAGAACAAACACTGAAAGAGCAATGGGAGAGATAAGAAGAGAACCAGGACAGTACAGAGCCCTTAAATCCAAGCGAGGACAAGGTATCGAGGAGTAGCAGTAGTAATACTTTGGAGGAAAGATGGGATAGAGGAGATATGGCAGAGATGTTTAAATATCTCCATGGCATAAATGCTCAAGAGGAGAGCCTCTTTCAATTGAAAGCAAGCTCTGCAATGGGGGGACAATTAATTTTATTTATTTGTTTATTTAACAAGGTTTTTTCATACCACCTTCTCATACAAAGTGATTTACATTAAAACAAACATTACAGAGAACTCAATGTGTAAACTTAGGAAGGGGTGATATGAGGGGTTTGCACAGATGCAAAACATATACATTGCAACATATGTACAAGAGTTAGATATTGTTTAAGGCATGTGAGATGAGGGGGAAGAACAAGGTATTGTCTCTGAAGTGATTGGTGAAAAGGAAGGTTCTGAGATGTTTTCTGAAGTCCTTCAAGTCCTTCGTTGTCCTGATCTTCGCTAGGAGAGAATTCAAGAGAGCAAATGTCACTAACGAAAGAGTCCTCTTCGTTGGTGTAAGAACTAGGAGTTGAAATGGTATCTCTGTTGCTCTGTCTCTTAGGTCTGCTGTTTAATTTTGTGCATATCATTTCCTGTAGAATTCTGGCTGATGTGTTGTTTCTTATCTTGAAGATAGTGAAGGCAGTTTTGTATCTGGCACGTGAGGTAATTGGTAACCAGTGAAGCTGATATAAGAGCGGTGCTATGTGATCATGTTTGGCGGATCCTGTGATGATGCAGCAGCCTTGTTCTGGGCTAGTTGCAAGAGACGGGTGGTTTGAGTTGGAAGACCTACAAAAAGGGAGTTACAATAGTCAACAATGAGGATTGTAACTGCTTGACAGACCATGCAGAAGTGATCCAGACTTAGGAGGGGTTTTAGTCTTCGGATAATAGCGAGCTTTTGGAATGCGTTCCTGGAGGTTCTGTTGATGTGGGCTTGTAAGTTTAGAAAGCAATCAAGGGTGATAGCAAGGTAGCCTACATCCGATTTTATTGGGATTAGAGTGTCCGTGATGGAGACTGAAGATTGGGGGTAAAGGAAGAGTCCCGGGTTATGAATAGCACCTCCGATTTTTTAAAGTTGACTTGGAGGTTGTTGGAAGCCAGCCAGTTGCTCATCTCCTGCAGGCATTTAGTGATAGCTGTATAGTCTGGCATGTCGAGATGGATAGGGGAATAGACCATGATATCATCTGCATAAATGGCATAATTAATTTTGTGCTGCTTGAAGATGCTGCAAACTGGTTGTAAGTAGGAAGGGCAGGCATGGAAGACCCTTGCAGGACTCCGAGGTAGGATTGGAACTATTTGATTGCTATGCTGTGAAGTCCAATGTTAGTTAGTCGGTTTAAGAAGATGCTGTGTGATACAGTGTTGAAGGCCAAGGAGATGACAACAAAGATGAGTAGGAATCCAGTTTTAATGTTGTCGATTCCTCTTGGGAGTATGCTGAACAGATGTATGAGGAGGGTCTCAACACTATGATTAGGACGAAATTCATGTTGGTGTGGATCCAGAGGAGCAGACAGATCAATATGGTCTTGCAGTTGTCTCTGCACCACCTTTTCAATTATTTTGGATAGAAAGGGCAGGCTGGAAATAGGGCGGAAAGTTGCAGGATCAGAGGAGTTGTTGTTTTTTTGGATGACTCGGATGTTAACTTGTTTGAGATCAGGGGGCATGTATTCTTGAGACATGGATGAGCTTATGGTGTTGTGGATACAGTTGACAACTTCGTCCTTGACTGATTTGATCCACATGACCGGGCAGGGGTCAGAGGGCGCTGTACTGGTGTTTTAGACAGCGATAGTGCAGAATATTTCCTCGTAGTTATTTATTTTATTTTATTTATTTAACAGGTTTTATATACCGCTTTCTCGTCAATTCAAAGCGGTTTACATATAACAGTTATAGCAACGGGCTTTACATAAAACAGGGAGTTACAACTAGGAGGGTTACATGGGTTATAATGAATATATTTAAATTATCAGCTATATACAACTATGTACAGAGATATGGGAGATTGATATTATGTTCATGAGGAGTGATATGATTCAATGAGAGATCCTGGTACCACTTCTGTTTGACGTTGGGTTCTGCAGTTGAGATGTTGGAGGTGTTTGGCAGTGAAGTTCTTAAGGGTGGTTTGTTCTTGTTGAGGAAATCTGTAAAAATTTGGGGATGGATAGTGTCTTCTTTGTGGAATGGATCCTTTGTGAGGGTGTGGACAATTTCAAATAGCTTTCGAGGCTTGTTGCTGGCTTTTAAGATAAGGTTGGTGTGATACTCCCTTTGTGCTTGTTGATCAGATCATTGTAGTCTCTTTGCATTTTCTGGTATTGAAGAACGGTGGCTTGTGACCAGTCATGTTTCTATTTAGGCTTTAGCTGGCAAAGCTTTTGTTTCTTTTCTTTTATTGCATCAGAGCACCATGGGGCAGATTTGTATCTTTTGTCTCTATTTCCAAAATTTGGGTGGTAAGGAGCCTTTACTGCTGCATTGATGGTGGAGTTCCATGTTTAATTGCCTGATCTGGATCTGCGATATCCTGGGGGAGGCTGGGAAGGATATCTTTGAGGAATTGGTCTAGGTTATATCCTTTAAATCTTCTTTCAGAGTGGGGTATTCTCTGTGATTTTCCTTGTTGGGGGAGGTGAATCTTGAAGTGTATAGCATGATGATCTGACCAGGATATTGGTATGGCAAGAGGGGTCCTTATGCTGTCCTGTAAGTGAAGGTTCTTTGGGAGAAAGATGAGGTCCAGATTAGAACCTGAGCAGTGAGAGGGACCCTTGAGGATTTGGCAGAAGTTAAGTGATTCCATTGCCTTGTGGAAAGCAGCTTCTTCTCTGCTAGGTGCAAAGCTCAGGTTTAGGTTGCCTAGTAGTATAAGCGGCTTATGAGGAGAGCTGGCCAAACATACGGCTTCGAGGATGTTGGATGTCTCATCAGCAGGGGCATTTGGGGCTCTGTAGGTAAGACAAATGGATAGATGTCTGTTTTATATTGTGATTAAGTCACACTGTTTGTGGCTTATAGATCAGGATGTTTTAAATTTGAGGTCCATTTGCACAAGGATAAGTACCCTACCACTTCTCTTGTGGGTGCGCGGTCAGTTGAAGGCAGTATGGGATCGTGGAGTGATCTGAGATAGAATGACCTGGTCAGTGCTTTTTAGCCAGGATTCGGTGATGCAGAGGATGTCAGTTTGGGTGATATTGAATATAGTCTATGATGCAAGCCTGCTCACAGGGTAGAGCTAATTAAATGACCTTACAGCCCATCCAGAAGTACCTGATCAACTCTAGTCTTCATAGCTCCAGAGACTCCACACAACTAAGTTTTCAGCCCTTCCATTTTGTTTAGCCTGTTTTGTTTGCTAATATCGAATTTAACTGTTGGATATACATTCATTTTTGGGAATATTCTGACTGCCTATATTCCTTGCGTAGCCTTTAAATCAGATATCTGAGTGTGCCCTCAGTTCATGTAAGGCCTACTGGCCAGGGACACTTAGGTTCCTGCCCATCCTTCCCCTCACCCCACTCACCACAGGGCTGCATTGCCTATATAGTGGTCACATACGTTGACAACTATCCTTTTAATTAGGTGTTGAACCCGCCTTTTCTTCTCTTCTAGGACCACTTAATCAGCATGTCATGTATTCAGTGCAATAACTGTGGTGCTTTCATTCTGAGAAGAATCATTTGGAACCTGAGATCTTGCCCTCTATGCCTCAAGTTAGCTGCCATGCATAAAGAATTGACTCTATTAAGGGAAGAACTAGCTGCAGTGAAACACACCCTTCCCACTACTCTCCGCTTAGAACCTAATCATTCCACCTTCAAAGCCGAACTAAAGACCCACCTCTTTTCCCTGGCCTTTAACCTTCCTGCCCTCTCTCCCTAACCTCCCCCTTGTCTCTCCTCTTCTAGCTCATCTATTTCTCTCCTATCAAGATGTTGTAACTTCCTTTCAACTTTCCGGCCCTGCGCCTTACTGTGTGATATTTCTGTATTGTAAACCGTTCTGACTATTATTGAAGGGCGGTCAAGCAAATCTAATAAACATAAACATAAACACCTCTTCTAGAATACAAACCGAACAAAGTCCACTACCACTCTCACAAAGAATCAAACATACAGCACGCCACACAACCAAACAAGGACCCTCATGCAACTTACCACTGCAACACAAGATCACCCTGTATATAGTTAAAGTTAATTTTACTGTTTACTGTACATAGTTATTCCTGTTCCATGTAAACTGAATCTGTACTATCTGTACTGATTATTCTGTTCAATGTAAACCGCAATTGAAATGTAGAAAATTGCAGTATAAAAATGTTAATAAAATAAATAAACAAATGGATCACAGTGGTCTCTGGTAGGTTGCGACCTGTAATGCAGAGACACCCTGTACAGCAAGAGATATCCCTGCATAATGCTTTCTCTGCTTGGTTAATGAGGATGCCCAATCCATGGAAACTGAAAGGCCCTTAAATGAGACAGTCAATGCCCAATCTACTAATAAAGCACCAAATGTGAAGAAAAAAATCACAAAACAGAGAACTACCACTACTTGGAGATTCCATCATCAGAGGCACCAATTTGGGAACACAGTTCAAAGGAGAGAAGATAGTCTAATGTCCCCCAGGCTCTTCAGCCAGCAGGAATACAAAGCAAATTGTTGATGTAGTTAGCAAAGAAAGTGGGCACTTCAAAATTGATGTTGCCATCCACTTGGGTACAAATGACCTGGCTAGTGCCTCTGCAGTTCAAAGGGACTTCCAGACTCTGGGAGAGAAACTCAAGCCCATTGCTAACACTAGCATTCTCAGAAGTTCTACTTGTTCTTGGTAAGGGGGCAGAAAGGCTGCATAACATAAACAACTTTAATACATGGCTTCAAACCTGGTGCAAACAAGAAGGATTCAGATTTATAGTCAACGGAGGAAACAGATGGACCAACAAGATACTATACTATGCTGATGGACTACATCTCTCTGTTGCAGGAAAAAGAATCCTAAGTGAAAATTTCAGGCAGTATGTGGATATGTATTTAAACTAGAGAAGAGGTGATGGATGTGGGAAGGACAAGTTCAGGACATCACTCCAAGCAAAAGCAAAAAATAGTTTCCCTTGTTATCCAAGTTCCTTCCCTTGTTATCTGTAAACTCATGCTTGTTATTGTACTGAGACCTTTGTTCTGTGTAAACCGCGCTGATGCTGAATAGTGCGGTATATAAGAGAATGTAAATAAATAAATAAATAAATAAATAAAAGCAGAACAACATCAGAAACAGACACACTTTTAACCACACATCAACGACAAGTGGGAAGAGGTGGGTAGAACAAAATCAATGCAAAATACCCACAAGCCAGTTAAATGCTGAAAGCAATGAGCACAAATGCTCGAAGCTTAGCCAACAAAGTTCCTGACCTGGAAGCCCAAATGGTGGAAATGGAGTTGGAGATTGTGGCCATTACAGAAACATGGTTTAATGGATCGTATGAATGGGATATAGCCATAGCTGGCTATAATCTATTCAAAAGAGACAGAGAAAGACCAGAGGACATGCAATGAAGCTACAGGGTAAACTATTTAAGACTAATAAGAGAAAATATTTTTTCACTCAATGTGTAATCAAACTCTGGAAATTGTTACCAAAGGATGTAGTAAAAGCTGTTAGTGTAGCTGGGTTTAAAAAAGGTTTGGACAAGTTCTTGGAGGAAAAGTCCATAAACCATTATTAAAAGGAACCCAGGATATCACTGCTTGACCCAATACAAGCATTGTGGAACCTGTGTCTTTTGGGGAAACTGCTAGGTACTTATGACCTAGATTGGCCATTGTAGGAAACAAGATACTGGGCTTGATGGACCTTGGTCTGATGCAGTATGGTATATCTTATGTTCTTAGAAAGTGGAAAAGGAGGAGGAGTAGCCTAATATGTCAAAACACTATTAAAGCTACTGAAATGCAGAGGGCATGGGGAAAAGAAGAAGTGCTCTGGATTGTGTTGGAAAGAGGAGATGGCACTGTCATCCATAACGGCGTAGTCTACAGACCTCCGACTCAAATCAAAGAAATAGATAATGAATTGATTATAGATATTGCAAAGATAGCCACAAAGGGGGAAGTGATCATACTGGGTGACTTTAATCTAACCAATGTGGATTGGACTACTCCTTTTGCAAATCTGGAAAGAAGTAAAAAAATTGTAGATGCTTTCCAGGATGCGTTACTTAGACAAATGGAGATGGACCTGACCAGGGAAAGCTCAATGGTGGATTTAGTGCTCACCAATGGTGATAGCGTGTCAAATGTCCGGGTGGGTGCCCCTGTGAGCAGCAGCGATCATCACATGGTGTGGTTCGAGATAAATGCCAAGGTGCAGTCCAATCATAGCAAGCTCAAAGTCCTAGACTTCAAAAACACTGACTTCAGTAAAATGGCCAAGTACTTCAAGGAGGAGTTGGCATGGTGGGAGGGGATAAGGTAGTGGAATTGCAATGGACTAAACTAAATGTGGCAATAAAAGGGGCAACAGACAAATATGTAAGGAAAGTGGAGGAGTGGCCTAGTGGTTGGGGCAAGGTATTTCAGGCCGGAAGGTCAGGGGTTCAAATCCCACTAGAGGACAGCAACCTTGGGCCGGAAGGACTGGGGTTTCTAGTCCCACAGGTGCTCCTTGTGGTCTTGGGCAAGCCACTTAACCCTCCATAACCCATGTTCCCTGTAAAATAGTTATCTCCAAGTTATAATGTCCTGTTCAATCTAATTTCAGTTTGTTCAATGTAAACCACACTGATGCAGAATAGCACAGTATATAAGAGAATATAAATAAAAACAAGAGGAGAAGGAAACCTATTTGGTCAGGGGCGGCTCAAGGCAATCTGCTGCCTGAGGCAAAGTATGAAAAGGCACCCCCCCCACACACACCTTAGAGGGGGTGGGGCTTTTTCAGAAATCCAATCAGAGACTGGACCAAACCAAAAAGCCGATTAGATTATATGGAGGAAATGCAATCTGTTTGCACACAGGGCCATACCAAGCTGCAATCACACCCTGTGAGAATTGCAGCTCAGGCGCACGCCCCCCCCCCTCACCCCATACTTCAATCCAGCGCTGCCTGCTCTTTCCCTGCTAGTGCTACCCTCTGTTTTTTTCACGGAGGTGCCAGCAGCAGGGAAAGAGCAGGCAGCGCTGGATGGAGGTATGGGGAGGAGAAGGGGGCATGCGCCCGATCTGAAAGGCACCGGCACTTTAAGCAGATCTGTCCGTCCTTCACATCGAGTCAAAGGAGGGAGGGACCAGACCTGCTTAAAGTGCTGCGAAAAGGCTTGGGGAGCGCATTTCGGCTGCCTGCTGTTGTCCTGCCAGCTGCGGCAGGGCGTCAGCAGACAGCCGAAATACGCCTCCCAAGCCTTTCCGCCCTGTGCGACTGCACCGCTTGCACAGGGCTAGGTACGGTTCCATTTGCACACCAAGGAACTAAAAGACAGCAAGAACTAACAGCACAGATTACAAAACTAAATTATACCTCATTTTTATTTTGTTGTTATAAACTGCGTTATGGTTCTTGCTTTTTCTTTTTCAACATATATTTTGCATCCACAGTAGGTGCAGAGCAGAACCAGGACATTCACCCTCAGAACTCAATATTTAAAAAAAAAAATGTGATTCTGATCATCTCACTAACAACAACCACAACAACAACCACCACTATTCTCCTGTACCAGGCATATTGTGAACTAATACAAAATCCTAGAACAAAGAGCAAACCTACCATACCGTAACAGCACAAACTTCCAAAACTCACAGAAGGAGTCCATCCAAAAAAAGCGTCACTGTAAATACTACAGTGGGCCCTGGAATATAAGAACATAAGAACATAAGATATGCCATACTGGGTCAGACCAAGGTCCATCAAGCCCAGTATTCTGTTTCCAACAGTCGCCAATCTAGGTCATATGTACCTAGCAGTTTCCCCAAGAGACACAAGTTCCACAATGCTTGTACTGGGTCAAGCATTGATATCTTCGGTCACTTCTTAATAATGGTTTATGGACCTTTCCTCCAGGAACTTGTCCAAACCTTTTTTAAACCCAGCTACACTAACAGCCTTTACTACATCCTCCGGTAACAAATTCCAGAGTTTGATTACACGTTGAGTGAAAAAATATTTTCTGTTATTAGTCTTAAATAGTTTACCCTGTAGCTTCATTGCATGTCCCCTAGTCTTTCTATATTCTGATAACGTAAACAATCGATCTATGTTTACCCGTTCTACTCCGTTCATTAATTTATAGACCTCTATCATATCTCCCCTCAGCCGTATCTTTTCCAGGTTAAAGAGCCCTAACCTTTTTAGCCTTTCTTCATAGGAGTATCCTTCCATCGACTTTACCATTTTGGTGGCTCTTCTCTGAACCTTTTCTAAAATTGCTATATCCTTTTTAAGATACGGCAACCAGAATTGCACACAATATTCAAGGTGCGGTCGTACCATGGAGCGATATAGAGGCATTATAATATCTTTTGTTTTATTTTCCATTCCTTTCCTTATGATATCTAGCATTCTATTTGCTCTCTTGGCCGCCGCTGCACACTGGGCCGAGGGTTTTAACATGGTATCCACAATGACGCCTATTTGAAAAGCTGAACAAGTCAAATTACTAGAGTACAGTATAGAACTTTATGTACAAACTCCATGTTAACAGAACACCTGACCTCAGTCACACACTCGCAACATCGACCCTCACCAAGTACAGAATAAGTAACCACAATCTAAATAATAATATGTAGACTAAATTTAAATTGAAACCCCAAGAAGCCAGAGTCCACATGCAGTGCAACATCAGATAAATAAGAGATGCAGCTCCCCAATATTGTGTAAAATATAAAAATAGCACAAAGTCCAATAATAAAATTAAATAAAATGATTTTTTCTACCTTTGTTGTCTGACCATTTTATTCTCTGATCATGCTGGACCTGATCTGAGGCTTCTGCTTTCCTGTCTTCTCTTAGCTCTCTTTCTGTGGTCTAAGGTCCATGGTCCATCTGTCATTTCTTATCTCTTCTTTTGTTTTCTTCACTTCCTTCCATTTCCAGTTCCAGTAACCCTCCCCAGTAATAGACCCCTTTCCAGTCCTTCCCTCCCAGTACCTTCCAATGTCTTGCATTCCCACAACTGCAACTGGCCTCCATTCCTTTCCAGTCCACCTCCTTCCCCACTGTCCAGCCCCTTCTATTTTTATTTTATTTATTTATTTATTTACATTTCTTATAAACCGCACTATTTGCGATCAGCGCGGTTTACATAGAACAAACAGTATCAGACAATAAACAAGAGTCTGGTCGTTACAAAGAACAGGAGCAATTAACTTCTAGTCCAAATACCATCCCAGATATTAGCTCACGTCCACTCTCAGTGCCACCCTCCAGGTCAGCTCCCTTCCAGTCACCCTACCCTCTGTCCATCCCCCTTCCAGTGCCATTTGCATGTCAGCTCCCTTCTAGCCTCCTCCCCATTACCCAACCACCTACCACTCCCATCCCCAATTGTCAGCTCCCTTCCAGTCCCCCTTCAATACATCCCAGGTGTCAGCTCCTTTCCAACCCCTCCTTCCCTGGGTCAGCTCCCTTCATGCCCCCTCCTTCCCCTGGCAGACACTCCCATTATCTGCTCCCTTCCAGTCCCATTCTACCATCCTCCCACATCAGCCCATTTGTAGCCCTAGCACCTAGTTTTCTTCCAGGGCAAGCAGCACTCTCCTCCCCTCCCCCATTAGCCCATTTACAGTAGCAGCCCATTTCCAGTCCTATCCCCCTTATCAGCCCACTTCCAGTCCTAACCCCGCATAGCCCATTACCAGTCCTAAACACCCCCCATCAGCCCATCTCCAGTCCTAGACCCCCCATAGCCAATTACCAATCCTAACCCCCCAATCAGCCCATTTCCAGTCCTATCCCCCCCGTAGCCCATTACCAGTCCTACCCCCCCCATCAGTCCATTTCCAGTCCTAGCCCCCCATCAGCCCACCTCCAGTTCTAACCCCCCCATCAGCCCACCTCCAGTCCTAAACACCCCCCATCAGCCCATTTCCGGTCCTAGCCCCCCATCAGCCCATTTCCAGTCCTAGCCCCCCCATAGCCCATTACCAGTCCTAGCCCCCCCTGTAGCCCATTACCAGTCCTAAACCTCCCCATCAGCCCATTACCAGTCCTAAACACACCCCATCAGCCCACTTCCAGTTCTAACCCCCCCATCAGCCCACCTCCAGTCCTAAACACCCCCCATCGGTCCACCTCCAGTCCTAACCCCCCATCAGCCCATTTCCAGTCCTAGCCCCCCCCCCATAGTCATTTATCAAATATAACCCCCAAATCAGCCCATTTCCAGTCCTAGCCCCCCATAGCCAATTACCAGTCCTAAACACCCCCCATCAGCCCACTTCCAGTCCTAAACCCCTCCATCAGCCCATTTCCAGTCTTAACCCCCCCAGCCCATTTCCAGTCCTAGCCCCCCATCAGTCCACCTCCAGTCCTAAACACCCATCAGTCCACCTCCAGTCCTAACCCCCCATCAGCCCATTTCCAGTCCTAGAACCCCCCCATAGCCAATTACCAATCCTAACCCTACATCAGCCCATTTCCAGTCCTAGCCCCCCCCCATAGCCAATTACCAGTCCTAACCCCCCCAATCAGCCCATTTCCAGTCCTAACCCCCCCATCAGCCCATTTCCAGTCCTAGCCCCCCCCCTCATAGCCAATTACCAGTCCTAAACACCCCCCATCAGCCCTCCTGTCTCCCTCAATTTTATATAGAAAGGAAACTGGTGCGGAGCCTTCCCGCGTCGATGAAGGACCGACCCTGTGCAGCTTTTAGCGGGGTGCCCCAGGGGTCGGTCCTGGGTCTGGCACTTTTCAATATATTTGTGAGTGATATTGCTGAAGGACTGCATGGAAAAGTCTGTCTTTTGGCAGATGACACAAAAATTTGCAACAGAATGGACTCCCCTGACGCAGTGGATAACATGAGGAAAAATCTACAAAAGCTGGAAGAATGGTCTAATGCTTGGCAGTTAAGATTTAATGTGAAGAAGTGCAGTGTCATGCACTTGGGAAGCAGAAATACAAGGGAAATGTACGCGATAGGGGCGATAGGTTGGTGTGCATGGACTAAGAGAAGGACCTTGGTGTAATTATTTTTGAGGATCTAAAGGTGGCAAAACAGTGCGACAAGGCAGTGGCAAAAGCTAGGAGGATGTTGGGTTGCATACAAAGAGGAATTGCCAGCAGAAAGGAAGAGGTACTAATACCACTGTATAAGTCGCTGGTGAGGCCTTATTTGGAATACTGTGTTCAGTTTTGGAGACCATATCTCACAAAGGATGTAAAAAGACTGGAAACGGTTCAGAGGAAGGCGACCAAAATGATTTGGATCCTGCTTTAGAAGCCTTATGAGAAGAGACTTGAAGACCTAAATATGTACACTCTGGGGGAGGAGGAGGGATAGGGGAGATATAATTGAGACCTTTAAATACTTAAAGAGAATTAATGAACAAACAAGCCTCTTCCAAAGATGGCGAAACTGTAAAACTAGAGGGCATAACATGAAGCTGCAAGGGGGTAAACTGAAAGGCAATGTCAGGAAATACTTTTTCACTGAAAGGGTGGTGGATGCTTGGAGTGCCCTCCCGATGGAAGTGGTGGGGGTAAATACAGTGACAGAATTCAAAATGGCATGGGACAGACACAGTGGATCCCATTATAGAAACAGGATAAAATCAAAATAAACTTAACTATCTAATTTCTTATCAAACAGGGGTGTCCTACACGGAGCAGTGGGTTCACCCCTAAACAAAGACATGAGGAGGGGTGACCTGCATGGAGCAGCAGATGCACCTACTCTTGCCATCTTACTGGGCAGACAAGATGGACCATAATGGTCTTTTTCTGTCATCATTTACTATGTTACTATGGTGTTTGTCTTGTTTCTGATGGACCTAGCATTGATTAGCCCAATGCTAATTGGAGAGATTACTGTGTGTAGGGTGTGGTAGCCAGTTGTGTGAGTGTTGGTTTGAATTCTTATTAATCTGGGTGTTCATCTGTTGACATGCTTATGGGGGATCATCAATATGTGTGGGTGGCAAGGTATGTGCAATAGGGGAGGTTGTAGGGCTGTTGTGGGTATGTTTATGGTATGGGTAGCTGTTGATGAGTGGCAGAGTAGGAACTAGATGAGAGGAAGGGCATACAACACTAGGTTGACTGGCAACATTGGATTCCGTGGCATTACAGCAGTTTTATGCTTTTTGGTAGAATCATGGGAGGGTAGGGGTGGGGCTCTTTCAGCAGTGAGTTTCATTTCTGATGAGTGGTACTTACAGTTTGTCATTTTCTTGATGAAAGTGTGTCCTGATATAATCTGAAGTGTCTCAGAGATGTGTGGGGCGAGAGTTGTCTGCTTGTGAGCAGACCTGATAGGGGTAAGGTCAGCAGCGAGGTCTTCGAGGTTGTTGAGGTTTTTCAAGCTTGTTGGGCTTAGTGTTGGCAGCTTTCTATTTGGGTTGAGCTAATTTTTGTGTACCTGCCTGCGTTCCCCGCCTAAGGGCCATGCCAAAGGGCTCTCTGGCACAAGCCCACCAGGCATTGGCACACCTGATGGCACTTCTTTTTTAAAGCTGCTGTGGTGGGCCCTGATTGGCATTGAGATGAAGAGCGGGAGGGGTTTCAGCCTCCCGCTCTCTTTCCTGATGCTGACTGGGGCTCTGGGTCCAAGGGTGCAATCCTGCAGCGCCTGATGGATGACGGTGAAAGGAGCTAGACTCAGGAGTAATATGCTGAAATATTTCTTTACGGAAAGAGTGGTACGAGACGTAGTAGAGATGAGGACAGTATCTGAATTCAAGAAAGCAGGGGACAAACACAGATGTGTTGCTGAGAAAAATATACATGAACACAACAAGAAGCAATGTAGAATGAGACTGACTGAAGATATGAAGGACTATTTTATTTTTTAAGAAATGTACTAGGATATTTCTCAAGGGATGAAGTTATAGGGACCATCTATATATGTATGAGGTAAGGTAGGACGATTCCTGTGGGAGCCTTGAACCCAATACCCCAGGGTTCGCCGGACTCATCTCCCACTCTTCTCTGCAGATTCTGTATCTAGAGTAGGGTTGCCAACTGGCTCCATATGTGCCCGATAGGTTTGATCCAGTCCTAGGTTTACCTCATTGAATGCAGGGATATGTAGTTCTGATTTCTCCATTGCACTCCATAAGAAAAGGAAAACTACAAGTAACTTCATGCAATGGGGTAAACCCAGGACTAAAGCAAGCCTGTCGGGCGCATCTGGAGCCAGTTGGCAACCTTAATCTAGAGTTACTTATAAAATACTGCTTATTGTACCTAGTGGGTACTGGGTGTAAATATGTCTGGAAAGTGCTATGTGAGCACATTTTCTGGACGTGTCCTATCTCTGGAACCTGGAAGAATGGTAGATACAGTATAATAGATCAGCCCCACCGTCTGCTAGAAATGCAGTAAACTCATACAGTCCTTACCCAGAGAGATCAGAGTCTCATAATTCTCCTTCATCACCTCCCTGTAAAGCTCCTTCTGCCCTTCATCTAAATACTCCCACTCCTCCTGGGAGAAAGAGACAGCGATGTCCTCAAATGTCACCCGCATCTGAAACACAAACCAGAAACACACTCAGGGAGACGTGGAGGTGCTCAGAATACATTAGATGTCGGCTGGCTTTATTCTTCTACCCTGGAAATCCAAGGGAGCTCTGCATTTAAAACTTGTAGAAACTGACCTGGAAGCTATTACTGGTCTCCAGAGCACCAGGAGTGAAAAAGCACATTGAGTGGATCTCTCTGGTTAAGTTTTTATTATTTTTCTTTTGCATGCTTTGAATAGTTTTAGCTGTCTGTACCTTGTCTGCCTTTGGGAATTACTGTAATTGCACTTCTTTACTTACTGCCTGTGTTTAACATAGTAACATAGTATATGACAACAGATAACGACCAGTATGGTTCATCTAGTCTGCCCAGCAAAGTGGCAAGAGTCGGTGAACCTGCCGCTCCATGTAGGTCACCCCACCCCATGCCTTTGTTTAGGGGTGTACCTAACAAGACCTTAAAAGCAAGCAAAGACAAGGTATCAAGGAGAAGGTTGTGGTCAATAGTTTCAAAAGTGAGCAGAAAGGTCAAGAAGGATGACGAATGAGTAAATGTCCTTGGAGTTTGCCAGGAACAGGTCACTGGAGACTTTGGCAAGAGCCGTTTCAGTAGAATGTGCAGTAAAGGACGAAAGCCAGATTGTAGAGGATATGGAAGGGCTTGAGAGAAAATGGAGGTGATGATGGTGAACTGCACATTCAATCAGCTTAGAAATTAAGGGAAGGAGGGAGATTGGTTGATAGAAGGACAGGTAGATCTAGTGAGAGTTTCTTGAGGAGAGGAGTGACCACAGCATACTTGAAGGCTACAGAGAAAGTTGCAGTGGAGAGGGATATGTTGAGAATATAAGAGATGGAAGGGACTATAGTGGAAGAGATGGAGCTATGGAGATGGGTGGGAATAGGATCAAAGGAGCAGGTAGTGAGTTTGGATGAGGAGAGAAGGCGAGTGGTTTCCTCCTCAGAGGTCATAGAAAAGGAAGAAAGGGTAGCAGAGGTAGGGTGGAAAGTTGTGAGTGAAGAAGGGGAGGAGGGGAAGTAGCTGACCTCCTGGGGAATTGGAGTGTGATCTTGTGGATTTTGGAAGATGTCAGCCAGGGATCGTGCAGAAAGGGAGGGAGGGGTCGGAGGTGGAGGCACCTTCAGGAGAGAGTCGGCAAGGGTCAGAGGCAAGAGAGTTAGTCAGATGGACATAATAGCCTTGCTTGGCGAGTGCTATGGCTGACTGCAAAACAATAACATAGGTAGCGGGTAGTGGAAGACAGCCAAGGTTGGGGTACAGTACACTTCACAGGACTTGACATGGGTGGAGCAAGAGCATCCAGAGCAGAAGAGAGTGCAGTGTTATAGGAAGCTATTGCTCATTAACAGACTCAGATGACATAGTGGAGGAAAGAGGTGATGAAACAGTGGAGGAGAGGTCCAACAGAACAATAGCATGTAGATCTTTAAATAGGTTGGAGGAGACAGGGCGAGGTTGAGGTGGCAGCGATGAAGAGTGAAGCTTAGCAGGTGATGGTCTGACAAGGGAAGAAGTGAGGTACAGAGGTTTGAGGGTAAGCAATTAGAGAAGAATACAAGGTCAAGGCAGTGACCTTGCTCAGGAGTGGGGGCAGTATAGCAAAGCTGGAGGTTGAATGATAAGGTAAGGGAAAGGAGCTTTAAAGCATAAGGGTCAGAGGGGTGATCAACATGAATGTTAAGATCCCCAAGAATAAGGGAGGGGGGAGATGAATCCAGAAAGCAGGAAAGTCATGAATTAAAGTCAGAGAGAAATGTAGAGGTGGACCTGTTAGGGGGTCAATAAATAACAGCTAACCAGAGAGCCAGATGGAGTGGACTTCAGAGGAGGGAAAGTGGTGAGACTGAGGCAGAAGGAGGGGTTGGAATGGACAGGAATGAGAAAGTAGAAGCCCAACACCACAACCACGGCCAGTGGGACGAGGTGTGTGGGAGAATTGATAACCGCCATGACAGAGAGCAGCACATAAAGCCCTGTCTTCTAGGAGAAGCCAGGTCTCAGTTAGAGCAAGGAGACAGAGAGCATTAGAGATAAAAAGATTATGCGTAAAGGCAAGTTTATTTGAGATGGAGTGTGCATTCCAAAAGGCACATGAGAAAGGGAGATAGTTGGGGGAGAGGTGACGGAAATGAATAAGATTTATGAGAGTGCAATAATGTAACAGTGCAAATGCGTGAAAACAAGGACAAGTCACTTATGTGCAACAGAGTGCAAAGTCAGTGCAGTGGATCCTGTAATGCTGTGGCTAGGACCTCCTGACCAAAATCAGTGTCCTGGGTAGCGTCCTTGTCCAGACAGTAATGTCTCTGGAAAGTGTGGATCGAGGACACGCACAGGTTCGCAATGGAGGTTGTGATAAGGAAGCTTATCATGGTTCAGGGAGAAAGAATACAAGAGGTGAATTGGCTCTGAATAAGCAACCTGTGTTGGCTGGTAAAAGCACTAAAACAGCTTGTTTACCTAAAAGACTACCAGACCCAGAATGCACTGGTTCACAGAAGGCCTCTAGGAGAGTTGAAGCAGGGAAACGTGTGCTTAATCAGAGAAGCAATGATGTAATCCCTAATCACCCATCTCCTAGGGCAGGGCTAAATTCAGAACACCTGGAGTGTGCTAGGGTGGAGTGGCCATCTAGGCACTTTAAAGGTAGAAGAAATTCACCAGAAAGACAGCAAGGAAAGCAACAGCAAGGAGAGCAGCAAGGACGGCAAGGACAGCAACGGAAGCAACAGGAGCAAGGGAAGGAGATCCTGAGGAGAAGGAAAAACAGCAGGACGTCCAGAAGGTCTAAGAAAGGAGCCCAAGTCAGTACGTATGTTGAGAGTGATTCCAGGGGCAAACGTTCTCCATTGGACTGGAGGAAGCCAGAGGCTTGGAGATATACAGCCAGGAACCCACAGACAACACTTATAAAGGAGACGGCTGCATCTAGAAGGAGCTCTAATTCCTATTCAAGAAGGTATGGGAAAAGGGACCTGAAGTCCAGAGGTTCTGACTGGAGAACTGGGCACAGAAGCTGTACTACCTACTGGCCAAAATACCCAGAGAGGAAGCCTAATGACAACGTGATCTCAGGTATGAACTCTGATCTGTTCCCTAGCTTTGCACAAGGAAGACAGCAGGGAAACAATTTCTATCCTGATAAAGATAGTTAGGGAGGTCCTCTGAGCCAGTGACTGAAAATGATCCAATGATATTTCAGGAGCAAGGGGAAATATCAAATGCAGATGATGAATGCATGGATAGCTCACTGTCTAAGCTGCTGTTCTAAAGTAATGCACAGATAAGAATCAAACACCAAAAGGACCTTGTACTCTTTATTAGCAGCCCAGAAAGTTTCTTGGGGAGAAAGCTTTTTGGGTAAAGTTGAAGCCACGTAGAGTGAGTGAACAAGTCAGAGTTTGAGCTTGTTAAGCACCTGTGTTTAATGAAAGGCACCAGTGCACACGTGGAGCTGAGTGGAAGCTTCTTCTCTGTGTGGAAGGAAGAAAGCTGTGTTTTTGGATATAAAAGAGTTTTCCTTTTTGGGTTTGTTCACCACTGCAGCACTGCTAAGAAAGTTAATTAGCAGCTGTTACAAGAAAGCCTTTTCTGTTACATCAAGGACTTTACTAATTTGATTCAGTATTTCAGTTGCCTTATTTTGTTTGACACCCTGGCAAAGTTATCCTACTGATGTTACCAAGCATACCTGTGTGTGGAAATAACACTCCATAAATAAACTTTGATTTTTGCTTTACACTCGAGCAACTACAAATTCTTATTATTGTCAAACGGCTTGTGTTGTGTGAATGAACTACAACATCCACAATCCTTTGCAAGTTAGGTGAATTCATGGCCTTGCCAGGAAGGTGAAACTTTCACAACAAGCACCCCCGTTTACAAGGTGGACAGTGCTCTGAGGTAGTGAGCATTGACCTCAGGGGTTTCTACCCTCCTGCGTTCTTCAGGCTGAGATCCACAGGAGACGAGTCCTTTTGTTGGGGTTGTAAGAGACAAACAGTTGAGAGCCCTTCTGCAGAGTCGCTGTGCGTTGGCGATAGGCGCGCAGTGACCTTACGCATCAAGGGTGTGCAGGTGTTCCTCTTCCTCAGGTTGGAAAGAGGGAGGTTCAGTGACCTGATTGATGTGGAAAGCAGATTCCACTTTGGGAATGAACCTTGGGTGCATCCTCAGAGAAGCACAGTCCTGCGAGAGTACCATGTATGGTGCCACCAGAGCTTGGAGCTCGCTTATCCTTCTGGCTGAGGTGATAGCTATTAGGAATAGTGGCTTCCAGGAAACATATTTGAGTTCTGCAGTGTGTAAGGATTCAAACGGTGGATGCATGAGTTCATTCAGGACCATGTTGAAGTGCCAGTGGGGTACAGGGGTGGGCAAATGTTGTTTAGCCCTCTCATGAACTCTGTGGCCAGTGGGAGCTTGGCAATGGTGTCGTCCTGTTCGTAGGCATGGAAGGCAGCAATACCTGATAGGTGCACCCTAATGGATTGAGCCTTCAGGCCGCTGTGAAGGAGTGAAGTGAGGTATTGCACGATCCTTGTGACTGGGCAGGAGAAAGGATCGAGATGCTGGGTTGAGCACCATGAGGTGAAGCGCTTCCATTTCAATCCATACGATTTCCGAGTGGATGGTCGCCAGGAAATGAGGATCACCTCTTGGACCTCTGGGGAGAGATTGAACGAGGATAGCGCTACCCCTTCAGCTTCCAGGCAGTGAGCACTAGAGTCCGGAGGTACTGGAGAGATGCAGGTTCCCCTTCTCTGGAGAGGAGGTCTTCGTGCAGGTGAAGTTACACTTGCGCTTCGAAGGCCAGGTGTTGGAGGTACAGGAACCACATCTGGCATGGCCAGTAGGGTACAATGAGAATGGTTTGTATCTTGTCTGATATGATCCGTTGGATGGTCATCGGGATAAGAGGTAGGGATGGGAATGCATACACTGTTGACCACTCACCACACGACACAGCGAAGGCATCCGAGGCAATGCTGAGGCTGGATGGACGTTTCAAGCAGAAATGGTCTCATTTTGTGTTGCTCTCTGAAGCAAATAGGTCAATTTGTGGTTGACCCCACCCCTTGAAGAGTGACCTCATGATGCAGTGGTTGAGGGACCATTCTTGTGTGTCTGTTTGTCGGCTGAGTTTTTCTGCCAACTGATTCTGTGTTCCCGGGAGGTAGGATGCCTGAGGGAGACAGTGTCTGGCCTGTGCAAATTTCCAGAGCTGCATGGCTTCCTTGCACAGTTTACTGGAGCCGGTCCCTCCTTGTTTGTTTATGTAGAATATGGCCACCTGATTGTCTCTCTGTAAGAGGACTGTCTTTCCCTGGATCAGGGTCTGGAAGGTCCGGACAGTGAGACTTAATGCTCTGAGTTCCAGTAGGTTGATGTGCAGACAGCCTCCCCCTGGCTCCAGGTTCCTTCAGCGCAGAGCTGACCACAGTGGGACCCCCACCCTAATAGAGAGGCATCCGAGGTGATGACTATCTGATGTAGGGATAGCTGTAGGGGCTGTCTGCCCATGAGGTTCAGTGGGTTGGACCACCAGGTTAGGGAATTTTGCACAGCTGCATCCATGGGAATTACCGCTGACAACGATTGTGAGTGTTGGTTCCAGTGGACACGCAGGTGCCATTGTATCCTGCGCATGTGTAGTCTCGCCAGAGGGATTACCTGCATGTTTGCTGCCATGTGACCCAGGAGGCATAGAAGGGTTCTTGCTGATGTCGATTTGAGGGACAAAAAGTTTAGAGAGAGGTAGATGATAGTTTCCCTTCGGGGTGGGGGAAGGAAGGCTTTCGCCACAATCATGTTTATTGATGCCCCGATGAACTCCAGCTATTGAGAGGGGTGAAGGTTCGACTTCTGGAGGTTTACTTGGAACCCCAGCAGTGAGAGAGTGTGGATGGTCTGTTGTATGGCGGCTTCTGTGTCTCGAGGGGACTGGCCGTAAATCAGCCGGTCATCCAGGTACGGAAAAACATAGATGTCCTGCTTCCTCAGGTGTGCAGCAATGACAGTCACGCATTTTGTGAAGACCAACGGGGCAGAGGAAAGTCCAAATGGCAGTACCCTGTACTGGTAATGCTTGTCCTGGATCTGGAAGCAGAGGAACCTCCAGTGAGACACACGGATGGGAATGTGAGTGTAAGCGTCGAGCAGGTCCAGGGATGCGAGCCATTCTCCTGGCTGGATGAGGGGAAGGATGGAATCCAGGGAGTACATTCTGAATTTCTCTTTGAGGATGAGTTTGTTGAGACACTGGAGGACCAGAATGGGGCAGAACCTGCACAAATTCTTGGGAACCAGAAAACATCTGGAGTAGAAACCCATAAAGAACTTCTGGGAGGATACTTTTCTATAGCTCTGGCTGCTTGCAGGGAGTGTATGGCCTTGTTGAAATCGAGGAGCGAAGCCACTGAGAAGTTGTTCTGTGGCAGTTTGTGTTGGAAGGAGGTCGAGGTGAACCTTAAGCTTTAGCCTTCTTTGATGATGCGTAGGATACATCTGTCCATAGTGATGGATTCTCATGCCTTTCTGAAGGTGGATATGCATCCTCCGGTGGGTGGTGGAGAAGGCAAACTAGTATCAAAAGGAGGGGTTTGCCTTCCCTGTGCCTGCCGGGGTAGGCTTAAGTTGTTTCTGATCTCGCTTGCGAGGCTTGTTGCAGTATGGATTTTGATGGGTCTGTTTTTTGTACCGAGGCGCTTGCCACTTCGGTAGGAGCTGTAGGAGTGGTAGCGCTTAGCTGTTAAGTAGGATTTACGGTAAGATCCTTTTATTTATTTATTTATTTTATTTACATTCTCTTATATACCGCACTATTCGGCATCAGCGCGGTTCACATAGAACAAAAAGTCTCAGTACAATAACATGCATGAGTTTACAGATAACAAGGGAAGGAACTTGGATAACAAGGGAAACTATTTACAGTCTATTTACAGATGTAATACTACAACATGGCTACAAGTTATTAGGAACAGGTGCTAATAATATATTCAATAAACAAAGCGATTCACCCTATTTCTGTTATTGAGATACCATGGAACTGAATAGCTGGGAGGAATCACTGAAGTCAATGGGCGTCGATGGCTCTATAAGATGTTTGTTAAATAGATGGAATTTGAGGGCTTTCCTGAATTGTGTTAAGCTGTCGATGGCCCGTATGCCAGGAGGTAGTGTATTCCAGCACCTAGGGGCACAGAGGATAAAGGCTCTATTGGCTGTGGAAGAAGAGCAGCTTGTAAGGGCCTTTGGGAGTTTTAAGGAGTTGATGGCTGATGATCTTCTTGCTCTGTTTGGTGAGGTGGTATGGATTAGGTCAGATAAGGAAGGAGCAGAGAGCTTGTTGAGAGCTTTGAACGTGAGAAGTAGAGTTTTGAAGATAATTCTGGCCTGAATGGGTAGCCAATGTAATTGAATCAGCAAAGGAGTAACATGGTCAGTCCTGACAGCCCCCTGGAGTACCCTTGCTGCGGCATTCATAGCCAGCTGTAATGGGTTTAAAGTGGATTGAGGAAGACCTTGGAGAATGACATTGGCGTAATCGAAGTGGGGTATTATCAGTGCCTGGTAGATAGTCCTGAAATCTTTTGGTTCTAGCATGGAGCGTAGGTGTCTCAGGGAACGGATCTTGTAGTATATTGTTCTGACTGTGTTTCCTATGTGGGACTTCATATCCAGGCGTTGATCCAGAGTGACTCCTAGGTAGCGTATTGAGGGTTTGGATTGCAGTTCCGCTTCCTTAGTTCTGATAGATTGTGGTGGGATGAAGTTGGGATTCCTTGTGATAAAGAGAACTTCAGTTTTCTTATGTTGTATACGAAGGTTTTGGGAGAGCAACCAGTCGGAAACTGCATTGAAACAGTTTATTAGGGGGGAGAGATCCAAGTGATCAGTGGAGATGGGGGTGTAAAGTAGAACATCATCGGCATACAGCATGCAGTCGACATTAAATGACCGTATGATCTTACAGATTGGTTGCATGTAGACGTTAAATAGAAGGGCAGAGAGTGAAGAACCTTGAGGGACTCCCTGATCTAGGCGGAAGGGTTCTGAAGTTTTGCCTCCTGAGCGGACATGCTGCCATCTTCCGGATAAGTAGGATCTGCACCATTCAAGCGCTGTTCCAGTGATGCCCTTCTCAGTTAGCCTCATTAAGAGGAGATCATGATTCACTGAATCAAACGCTGCTGCGATGTCCAGAAAGATAAGGGCAAATCCTTGGCGGATGTTATCTATGCCAGTGATTATCTTGCTGAAGAGTATGGTGAGGAGAGTTTCGACTCCATGATATTCCCTGAAGCCATGTTGGCAGGGGTCAAGCGGAGCAGTGGTGTCAATATGATCCTGTAACTGTCGTTGGACCTCCTTTTTGATGATCTTAGCAAGTAGAGGTATGCTAGAGATAGGCCTATAGGACTCAACCTTTAGGGGGTCGAGTTTACAGTTTTTCAGCAGGGGTCTAATTGAAGTGTGTTTAAGGGCTGAAGGGAATGATCCTGTTGAAAAGGAGAGGTTCATTATGGAGGCAATTACTGGGCTGAAGTGACTGCGGAGCTCCTTGATCCAGAAGGCAGGGCATGGATCAGACTGAGATGTAGTGATGTTGAGTGCAGTAATAGTGTCTTCAATTCCTTTCTTAGAAGGAATAGAGAATGCAGAAAGAGCTCCAGGGGTGATCTGCCCAAGGGTGGTAGTTGTTGTGGTGGTTCTGTTAATAAGGCACATCTTAGATTGTAAGTGTGCTGCAAAGTCTTGAGGATGGTAGCCGAGGAACGTTCAAGACCCTGGCGTCTTTCACTTTATCACTGAACAAGGAGTCTCCCAGACAGGGTACATCCGCGATGCGATTGTGGGTATCAACCCAGAGGCCGGAGGTGCATAGCCATGCTAATTGACGAGCTGAGATGACTGTCCCTGTTGTGTGTGTGTGACGGTGTCAAAGGAGTCGAAAGCCGCTCTGATCTGATGTTTAGTGCATTCAAGCAGGTCTCTCAGGGCTTTGGTTGCAGATATCTGCATCTCTTCTGAGAGGGATGATGTTATAGATTTGAGGACCTGTATGATGATATCTTGATAGAGGGCGTGATGAAGCTGATGTGCTGCTACCTTTGCGGAAAGCATTTTTCCCCTGGAAGACTTTCTTTCTGACCTCATCCAGGAGTTTGAGGTCCTTTCCTGGTGTGCAGTTGGCGTGGTTGCGAGCAGATTTGACCCGCTTGAGGGCGGACTCCATGATGAATGAGTTGTTGGGTATTTGAGGCTTTTCAAGCCCTGGTGATGGTTGGATCAGGTATTTGGTGTCCACCTTCCATGAAGAAGTGGCCCCGTTGGCCGGGTTCTGCCATATTTTAAGGAGATTCTCCTTCATTAAGGGGTGCAGTGGCAGGATTGCAGAGATTTTGGGAGTTTCAAGGAACTTTAGGGCTTCTTGAGTTTCCGGACGTTGATCTGTTATGTCAGGGGCTGGGACCACTAGAGTAGAGGAGATCTTCCGCAGGAACTTGGGGTATATTAAGTCTTAGGGTTGGAGTTACTGTAGACAGCGTCTCGAGAGGAGGCGGCAGCTCATCCTTGCTGAGGGAGGTTCCTATGGACGGGGCCTCCCCATCCCCACTGGGAGCAGAGGTAGTCCGGGGGGAGAGGACTGCTATGGAGTCCATAGAGGAGGTAGATGTAGGGGAGACAAGCTGGTCAGGAGGGTTAGTGTGACTTGCTGGGCTTCTTGCCGAGGGTAGCTGCACTTCTGTAGGAGCAGGAGTCCGCGAGGAAGACCAGTGCTGGAAGAAATCTGAAAATAGCTGGAAAAGCTGTGTAGGCTCTAGGGGGCCCAAAGCACGTAGATGTGCAGGAGAAGGAGCGTGGAGAACATGTCCTATGTCTGGTTCTGGAGCCCAGAGGGGTTGAGGTACCAGGGTCTCAGGATGAGCAGAAGTGCCGGGAGAAGACTCAGGGTTTCTGTGTACCGAGAAGGAGGAGGCCAGAGAGGAGGGGGAACTGGAGGAGTACCTGACTCTTTTGTCCTGTAGTGAAAGGTGTTTCCTTCTGCCTCCATGCTTGTTTATGTTTATTGGGAACTTAATAGACCGCCCATCACAATAGCGTCTGAGTGGTTTACAATATATAAAAGGCTGCTTAGAAAATTAGGAAAGGAACGCCATAGTATAATAGTAAAGGAGAGAGAAGAGTAAAAGGTTGAGGCTAGATTATAGTAACGGAAACAAGGGAAAACAGCATCATGGGGGTGGTGAAAAGGGGCGCGGGGGGGGGGGGGAGAGAGGCCAAAAGCTAGACAGAAGAGATGGGTTTTTAGATTTGCTTTAAATGTTTTAAATGAGGGTTCCAAGCGAAGGTCTGTGGGGAGCGAGTTCCATAGGCGGGGACCAAGGAAGTAAAAGGCAGAGGGACGAGTGGTTTCTAGGTGGGCCTGGGATGGGGAGGGTAAGGTTATGCGGAGGGAACGGTAGGGAGTGTAGAGGTGGATCAGTTCGGCAAGGTAAAGGGGAGTGCCAGTATGAATAGACCTGTGAACAGAAAGAAAAGATTTCTACTGAATACGGAAGGGAATCGGAAGCCAGTGCAGGCGAATGAGAAGAGGGGTGATATGGTCGAAACGGGAAGAGCAAGTGAGGATACGGGCAGCAGTGTTGTGGACTCGTTGCAGACGTTGAAGTTGGGATTGGGGGAGACCAGCTAAAGAGACGTTACAATAATCGAGGCGTGAGACAACTAGGGAGATGAGGAAGGTGGACATAGCAGAGGAAAGGGCGTACAGATCGGAGTTGTCTTAGGGTGAGAAAGCAGCGCTGAACCAAGATGAGATATGTGCTTTGAATGATAGGGAGGAGTCGAGGGTCACACCAAGGTAGCGTAGAGAGGTGACGATGGGGATTGGAACGGAAGAGAGCAGTGGAATGAGGGAAGGGGCAGGGCTACCGGCAGTGAACCAGATGGCTGAGGTTGATATGCAAGAAGTTGGAGGAAAGCCAGGATGCTACTGAGGAGAGACAATTGTTGAAGGGGGTAATATCGGGGGAGACAGAGTTAGTGTGATAGTGTGTGTCCGCTATGCTCCCGTCTGCTCTGGTGGTGCCTGCGCTGTCCCGAGGTGCTCCGGCAGTGTCTGTGATGCTCCGACGATCTTTCATAGCAGCAGTGTTGTTTTCGGCTGGCTCCCGGGCTGTCAGGGGATTCCCCGCATTCTCGGGGTTGGTCCGGATGCTGCTGGGAGCTTAGAGGACATCCAATAGCAGAGGAGGGGGCGGCCTGTAACACTATGTGTTCAGAGGCAAGATGGCCGTCCCCAGAGTCCCCACATGTTGATGAGAGCTCCGGAGCATCGGGGGAGAAAGACCATGTGGGGGGCTGGCCGGAGACAGAGGCCCTCTGAGGCACATCTTAGGCCGCCGCTGGGGAGGAAGCAGATGCTGCCAACCTGTTCTTGTGCCGGTTGGTTTCTGCAGGAGCGGGCTTAGAGGTAGAGGTTTCTTTTTGGTGCCATTCCTGACGCGGGGATCTGGGGTGTCTGGTTAAGTAGACTGTACGTAAGGAGGAGAGAAGAAATCTGTCTTGTGGGCAAGGCGAAAGAAATAAAACTGGCCAGCTAGGGGCGGGATCGGAGTGTTGGGCTAGTGACTCATGCTCTGAAGGGCAAAGCCCTTCTCGGCTATTGGAGAAATATCCGTCTCAGAGCCGCCATCGGATGACATCACCAGGTGTGGCTGACTCATCCTGCTTGCCCTAGGACAGGGGTGTCAAACTCAAATACACAGTGGGCCAAAATGTAAAACTTGAACAAAGTCGCGGGCCAGCATTGAACAAATGAACCTTTTAATATGGACCCAAACAAGATTTGCTTTAACATTGAATATGAAGCAACACTTATTACTATACAATTTATAACTTAATAGTTCAGATATGCAAAAACCAATTTCAAATAAAAAAAAACATCAATGACATTCATTTATTAAATAAGATTTAAATAATAATAAATAATAATTTTTAAAATAAAATAACAATAATAAAATTAATCAACCATTCAAGCCCATGTCTTGGAGTAGCAAGAAAAAGTGCATAAAGAAAACGTTAATTATTGCTCAGTTTGCTGCACACTGATCTAATCTGATGTGCCCAAGCCAGATACCTGGCATCTCTTCTTGGATGATAGTTCATCAATGTCTGGGCTCAGGCTTTGAGCTGAGGAAATCCTCAGTATCGAGCGAAGGTGTTCATCAGTCAGACGTCTCCTGTGAGATGTTTTGGTCATCTTCATCGAGGAGAAAAGTTGCTCACATAGATAAGTGCTGCCGAACATGGAGAGCATCTGAGCAGCTTGGGTGCGGAGCTGAGGCATTGTGTCAGGGATGAACTGTGGAAACTGGGCGGCGCCCACAGCATCATACTTTGACTTCAGCGTGTCATTACACTGGAGTTCAATTAGCTCCATTTGGAGGTTGGTTGGTGCGTTTTCCACATTAACTGCAAAGGGATTACTGAGCAGTTCAAACCTACATTTCTGGACATCAAAGTCGGCAAATCGCCGGCTAAACTCAGCGCCGAGTACACTGAGTTTTTCAGCAAACTGTGCGCATGGGAACAAGTTGGTAAAGAACTGCGTTTTCATGGTTTGGCAGCAGGGAAAATGGCCAAGGTTTCCTTGCAGCATCTGATTCTCCCACAGGCACAGTTTAGTTTTAAAAGCCCTCACTGCAGCGTACATGTCTGTGATGATGCGCCCCCGCCCCTGAAGCTGCAGGTTCAGCGCATCGAGATGGCTCGAGATGTCACACAGAAAGGCCAGCTCACACAGAAACTTTTTTTCCCGAAGCTCTGCTGTGTCCTTCCCTTTGCTTTCCAGAAACTGACATATTTCCTCATGCAGCTCAAAACATCTATTCAGTACTTTTCCTCGGCTTAACCATCTCACCTCTGTGTGATACGGCACGTCTGCGTATTCCGAACCACACTCCTCCAGAAAAGACTTAAACTGGCGGTGATTCAGACCTTTGGCTCTTATAAAGTTAACTACTTGTGTTACTGTGGTCATAACATGTTCCATCTTTAGGGCTTTGCCACACAATGATTCCTGATGTATGATGCAGTGATAAACAGTTAGTTCACCTGCACAGTTCTCTTCCTGCATCTTCTCCCGGACCCTGCCCACCAGTCCACTTGTTTTAACCGCACATCGCCGGCGCACCATCTGTCGTTAATCCCACGAGTTTATCCCACGGCAGCTTTATTTCAGTTACGCATTTGGAAACCTCCTCAAAAATTTCCTTTCCTGTGGTTGTGCCATGCATTGATCTGAATCCCAATAGCTCCTCCGTAACACACATATTTGAGTCCACTCCACGGATGAAGACTGACAGCTGAGCAGTATCAGATGTGTCGCTGCTCTCATCCACAGCAAGGGAGAATGCAACGAAATCTTTTCCCTTTTCCAAAAGCTGGTCATACAGATTGGTGGCAAGATCACATGTGCGATCAGCTACTGTGTTTCTGCTCAGGCTCACGTTTGAAAAGGCTTGCTTTTTCTCTGGGCACACGATGTCACAAACTTTCAACATGCACTTTTTCACAAACTCTCCCTCATTAAAGGGCCGGGCTGATTTTGCGATCTCTGCTGCCACAATATAACTAGCCTTTACAGCAGCCTCACTTTGTGATGTGGCTTTTATGAACATATTCTGTTGTGAAACCAAACTTCTTTTCATCTCCTCCACTTTCTGGCTCCTTTGAGTCATGTCCAGGTCCTTGTACTTGTCATGGTGTTTTGTTTCATAGTGTCGTCGAATGTTATACTCCTTAGTTATAGCCACGTTGACTCCACAAATCAGACAAACAGGTCTGTCTTTTACATATGTAAACAAATATTCTGTCTCCCACCTGTCATAAGAACATAAGAACATAAGAAATGCCATACTGGGTCAGACCGAGGTCCATCAAGCCCAGTATCCTGTTTCCAACAGTGGCCAATCTAGGTCATACGTACCTAGCAGTTTCCCCAAAAGACACAGGTTCTGCAGTGCTTGTACTAGGCCAAGCATTGATATCCTGGGTCCCTTTTTAATAGTGGTTTATGGACCTTTCCTCCAGGAACTTGTCCAAACCTTTTTTAAACCCAGCTATACTAACAGCCCTTACTACATCCTCCGGTAACAGATTCCAGAGTTTGATTACACGTTGAGAGAAGAAATATTTTCTCCTATTTGTCTTAAATAGTTTACCCTGTAGCTTCATTACATGCCCCCTAGTCCTTCTATATTCTGATAGCGTAAACAATTTATCCACGTTTATCCGTTCCACTCCATTCATTAATTTATACACCTCTATCATATCTCCCCTCAGCCGCCTCTTTTCTAGGTTAAAGAGCCCTAACCTTTTTAGCCTCTCTTCATAGGAGTAGCCTTCCATCCCCTTCACCAATTTGGTGGCTCTTCTCTGTACTTTTTCTAATAACTCTATGTCCTTTTTAAGATACGGTGACCAGAATTGCACACAATATTCAAGGTGCGGTCGTACCATGGAGCGATACAGAGGCATTATAATATCCTTTGTTTTATTCTCCATCCCTTTCCTTAGGATACCTAGCATTCTATTTGCTTTCTTGGCCGCCGCTGCACACTGGGCGGAGGGTTTTAACATGTTATCCACGATGACTCCTAAATCTTTTTCCTGGGTGGTGGTTTCTAATGTGGAGCCTTGCATCTTGTAACTATAGTGTGGGTTGTTCTTTCCTAGGTGCATAACTTTGCACTTGTCCACATTAAATTTCATCTGCCATTTGGATGCCCAGTCTTCCAATTTATCCAGATCCTCCTGCAGTTTTCCACAATCCTCTTGGGTTTTAACAACTTTAAACAGTTTTGTGTCATCTGCAAATTTGATTACCTCACTAGTTATTCCCTTTTCCAGGTCATTTATGAATATGTCAAAAAGTAGCGGACCCAGTACAGATCCCTGGGGTACTCCACTATTCACCTTTTTCCATTGGGAATATTGGCCATTTAGCCCTACCCTCTGCTTTCTATCTTTTAACCCAGTTCCCGATCCACAATAGTACACTGCCTCCTATCCCATGACTTTTTAGCTTCGCCAAAAGTCTCTGATGGGGGACCTTGTCAAAAGCTTTCTGAAAGTCCAGATACACTATATCAACCGACTCACCTTTGTCTACCTGTTTATGCACACCTTCAAAAAAACAGATCAGATTAGTAAGACAAGATCTGCCTTGTCTAAAGCCATGTTGGCTGTCTCCCATTAGGCCATGACTATCTACATGCTGTGTAATTTTGTTCTTTATGATGGCTTCTACCATTTTCCCTGGTACTGACGTCAGGCTCACCGGTCTGTAATTTCCCGGGTCACCCCTGGAACCCTTTTTAAAAATTGGTGTTACGTTGGCGACCCTCCAATCTTCAGGTATTACAGATGATTTTAATGAAAGTTCACAGATTACCAATAACAGGTCTGCAATCTCATATTTCAGTTCTTTCAACACTCTGGGATGTATACCATCCGGTCCAGGTGATTTGCTACTATTCAGTTTATCAAATAGTTGTAATATATCTTCCCGGTGTAGCGATATTTCTCTCAATTCCTCTGCAGTATCACCTTTAAATACCACTTCAGTCTTGGGTAACACCCCTACATCTTCCTCAGTAAAGACCGAAGCAAAGAATTCATTCAGTCTCTCTGCTATAGCCTTGTCTCCTCTTACTGCCCCTTTTACCCCTCTATCATCTAATGGTCCAATTGACTCTCTCACAGGCCTTTTGCTACGAATGTACTTGAAAAAGTCTTTATTTCGTGTTTTTGCTTCCGTAGCAAGTTTCTTCTCAAATTCCCGCTTTGCCTGCCTTATCAATGCTTTGCATTTAACTTGCCAGTGCTTGTGCTGTTTCCAGTTTTCATCATTTGGCTCTTTTTTCCATTTTCTGAAGGTTGCTCTTTTGGCAGCAACAGCCTCTCTGACCTCACCTTTAAACCATGCTGGCAGTTTTTTGGACTTTCTTCCACTTTTCTTAATGCGTGGAATACAGCTGGTCTGGGCTTCGAGGATAGTATTTTTAAATAACACCCAAGCTTGCTGTAAGTCTTTAACCTTTGGAACCGCTCCTTTTAGTTTTTTTCCGAACTATATTCCTCATTCTATCATAGTCACCCTTTTGAAAGTTAAAAGGTAGTACTGTGGATTCCTTTACTATCTGTCCTCCACTGATTAAATCAAACATGATCATACTATGATCACTATTGCCAAGTGGTCCCAACACCCTTATTTCTTGCACCAGATCTGGCGTTCCACTAAGGACTAGGTCCAGTATGGCTTCCCCTCTGGTCGGTTCATGAACCAGCTGCTCCAAGAAGCAGTCATTTATTTCATCTAGAAACTTTATCTCTTTAGCTTGTCCTGCTGTGACACTGTCCCAGTCGATACCGGGGTAATTGAAATCACCCATTATTACTACTCTGTTGTGGCTTTTGTTAGCTTCCTTGATTTCTTTGAAGATTTCATCATCCATTTGTTCATTCTGGCCAGGTGGTCGATAGTATACTCCCACTGCCATCACCTTCCCCTTCATAAATGGAATTTCAATCCATAGAGATTCTACAGCATATTTTGTTCCCTGCAAAACTTTAATCCTTTCTGACTCAATGCCCTCTCTAACATAGAGCGCAACCCCTCCACCAATTTGTTCAGCTCTATCATTACGATATAGTTTGTATCCAGGTATCACAGTGTCCCACTGGTTATCCTCCTTCCACCATGTCTCTGAGAGTGCAATCATATCTAACCTCTCATTTAATGCTATATATTCTAATTCTCCCATCTTATTGTTTAGACTTCTAGCATTGGCATACAAGCATTTTAGAGACTGTATTTTATTAATATTAATCTGGCTATTGGTAGGCATGGGTAATTGGGAATCTTTATGCTCTGTCTGCTCCTTACTCAAGGGCATTTGGGCTACTATACTCCCTTTTGGAACCTCACTGCTTTTGGTAGTATCCTTCAAGGATACCTTTGTCCGAACCGTGCGCTCCTGGGTGACTGTCGGCTTTCCCCTATTTTCTAGTTTAAAAGCTTCTCTATCTCTTTTTTAAAGGTTAATGCCAGCAGTCTGGTCCCATCCTGATTAAGGTGAAGCCCATCCCTTCGGAAGAGCCCCCCCTTTCCCCAGAATGTTCCCCAGTTCCTAACAAATCCAAAACCCTCATCCTTGCACCATTGTCTCATCCACGCATTGAGACTCCGGAGCTCTGCCTGTCTTTTGGGTCCTGCACGTGGAACAGGAAGCATTTCGGAGAACGCTATCCTGGAAGTTCCGGATTTCAACTTCCTACCTAAAAGCTTAAATTTAGCCTCCAGAACTTCCCTACCACATTTTCCTATGTCATTGGTACCAACATGTCCAGAAAGTTCCTGTTGTCTGCCTTTCTTTTTGCCATTTTTGGGAAGGGGTTCCACAGTGACAGTTGTAGCTTGAGATCGCTATGACTTCTGTCACACAGGAGAGGGCGTTTCTGGGACCTGTCCTGATTGATGCGCCAAAACAACAGCAAGGCATTATGGGATTTGTAGTATTAGCGATGAATGAATGCGCTGTATAATACCGGCGGGCTAGCTCTAGTAGTCATTTGGTATAGCCTCGCGGGCCAAATATAATTACACTACGGGCCAAATTTGGCCCGCGGGCCAGAGTTTGACACCTATGCCCTAGGAGAACTAAAGAGTGGATGAATGTCTTAGCAGTGTGTGTAGAAAGGAAGGAATGAGTTTTGCCAATGTTATAGAGAAAGAAGAGACAGGATTTAGCTGTCTGTTGGATATGTGCAGAGAATGACGTGTAAAGGTCTGAATGTCCATCTGTGTGCATGTGTATCCGGCTTTCATTTTCTGCAAATTGACATAAAAGAAATTTGTGCAAAAGAAAGAGCAAGAGAAGAAAAGAGAATCCAAAGACATTGCAGGAAACAGAAACTGAGAGCATCATGGGAGGGGAATGAGGAGGAAGAGCCTCAGAAGCTTGCAAGGAATATAGAACAGAACTTTATTTCCTGGACTGAGCAGTGTCAGCCTCATTTCCCCTTCTGCTTGCCCCATGTAACGTGTGTGTCTCAGAGGCTAGATCGTGGCATTGCCTGGCACTGCCTCCCCTATTGCCCGCCTCCTGACAGTCTCCTACCTGTTGAGCAGAAAACCCTGCAACCATTCTCCTGCCCTTCTCTGGAACACGCCTTGGTTCCCTCTTTGCAAAGCTGGGGGTGTGAATTTTGCTGGAGCAAGTAGGAAGCGAAGCTTCTTTCCTGGTGGCTTCAGTGAGAGGAAGTGTGAACAGAGACAAAGGGAGGGAGGCTGGAGACCGAGTGCCCTCCCCCAGCCCTGGGAAGCCTGTGAAAGGGGCTGTACTAATGCTGGGTCATCTCACATATCCACTTCCTGAGATATTCAGGCAGATAAAAGCAGGGAAGGAGAGAGGAGTTACTACCAACAGAATGCCCTGGAGGATTTCACATGTCTGATCTATAGAAACAAAGATATTATATGCACAGAACAAGTTCCAGGCAGAAAGCCCTATACATAAACTACACTTTCTCTGTCGGAGTGTCACAGTGCACTCTGGGAGCTTTAGTCCTCCCTAGGAGGGATTGCTGTGTGGGTGTGTCACAGAGCACTCTGGCAGCTGCAGTACTTCCTAGGAGAGATTACGGTATGCTAGTGTCACAGTGTACTCTGGGAGCTGTAGTCCTTTCTAGGAGGGATTATTGTGTAGGAGCATCACAGTGCATTCTGGGAGCTGTAGTCCTTTATAGGGAGTATTACTCTGTGGGTCTGTCACTGTCCACTCTGGGAGTTGTAGTCCTTCCTAGGAGGGACTACAGTGTGGAAGTGTCACAGTGCGCTCTGGAAGCTGTAGTTCTTTCTGGGAGCGATTACTGTGTGGGTGTGTCATAGTACACTCTGAGAGCTGTAGTCATTCCTAGGAGTGATTACTGTGTAGGAGTGTCACAGTGCACTCAGGGAGCTGTACTAATTCCTAGTAGGGATTACTGTATGTGAGTGTCACAGTGCACTTTGGTAGTTCTGGTCCTTCCTAGGAGGGATTACTCTGTGGGAGTGTCACAGCGCACTCTGGGAGCTGTAGTCCTTCCTAGGGGGTATTACTGTGTGGGTGTGTCACTGTGCACTCTGGGAGCTGTAGTTCTTCTGAAGGGTATTACTGTGTGGGAGTGTCACAGTGCACTCTGGGAGCTGCAGTCATTTCTAGGAGGGATTAGTGTGTGGGTGTGTCACTGTGCACTCTGGGAGCTGTAGTTCTTCCTAGGGGGTATTACTGTGTAATAGTATCACAGTGCACTCTGGGAGCTGTAGTCCTTCTTAGGGAGTATTACTCTGTGGGAGTGTCACTGTGCACTCTGGGAGCTGTAGTCCTTCCTTGTAGGTATTACTGTGTGTGTGTGTCGCAGTGCACTCTCAGGAGCTGTAGACATTTCTAACAGGTTCTGGAATGTTACTGTTGCAGCTTGGAGGATTGCAGATCCAGCCTTTGTTCAGCTTCTGAGCATCTCCATGCATTCTTGGAATCAGCCCAGGGTAGGGGTGAAGGAGAGGAGAAAGCATGATGAACCTTTATTACTGAAGCTTGTGCTTTGTGGAAAGTTCGGAGCATGATACATTGAGGGAAAAAGAAACCTCGTAAGATAGTGATATTGCTGGGGTGCTTCATGCCGCTCCATGCAGGACACACCCTAATATACTACATGTTATTAGGTACCAGTGATCCGGCTGTGGGGACAGGATCAGACAAGAGGGGAGTTAAAGTCATAGGCCAAGGAAAAGAGGTGGGTTTTTAGGTCTCGCTTGAAAGTGGCGTGATGGGGTTCTAAGCGGAGGGAGGTGGGGAGTGAATTCCAGCGTGCAGGGCCGATGAAAAAGAAAGCAGAGGAGCGGGTGGACTGATGGTGAGCGAGGGAGGGGGAAGGGAGATTAAGGCAGTTAAGGTGGAAGGAACGGGGCGTGTGTCTGGGGGTGTGAAATGTAATAAGGTCTGCCAGGTATTGTGGAGTACTAGTGTGAAGAGCCCTGTGAACTAGAGTAAATAGCTTAAACTGAGTGTGAAAGGAGACAGGCAACCAGTGTAGACGAAAGAGGAGAGGTGTTCCGTGATCTCTTTGGGAGGAGAAGGTGATAAGGCGGGCAGCAGGGTTTTGAATTCTTTGTAATCTACTTAGTTGTGATTTAGAGAGGCCAGTGAAGACAGAGTTAGAGAAGTCAACACGCGACATTACCAGTGACAGTAGCAGAGTGGTAAGGGCGGGCAGAGTAAGAAAGGGGCGAATTGCACGGTTTGTACAGCAAACAGCAGCAGAATGGATGTGCGGATATCTGAGTGAGGGACAGGCCTGGGGTGGGGGAGGGATATTAAAAGGGAAGGCTTCAGTGGGACGGGGAGAGGAAGAGTTCATGTGGTGGATCCGAAATGCTCCATGAATAGGATGGTCTTGAGGTTTTTCCAGGAACAAGCAGGAAGTTAGTCCTCACAGATGGATGAAGTTGGGGCCAGGGAGCCTGCATGGAGCATTTCCCCAGCTTTCAAATAAAGCCTTTGGGAATGCTACCACCCATGCGTGGTCCCCTTCCCGCCCAAGGGTGCACCTGGAGGGAAGGTGTTATTATGAACTATGGGTGCTAATGGGGACAATATCACCTCCTGTGGCCAAAAATAGCAATCCCAGCAACAGAGAATATGGGTTATACTGTATATAGACTAGTACGGATACCCTCCCCGCAACATAGCGCAAAGCCACAATTGGTCACCCAGCCCAGGCCCTCCTGCCAGGTCCATCTCCATTTTCACCCAGTACTTCGAGCTATCAGGATTCATCCACTCCAACCCTACACGACATTGCACCACCGCATAGTACCAATGAGGATTAGGGACCCCCATTCCCCTCTCCCAGGATGAGCATATAGTATCCAGTGAGCAATTTGAGGGTGTTTAAATTTCCATATGAATTTCATTATCAATGCTTGCCAGGACTCCAAGACCCCTCGTAGGTAGTGGTATGAGGAGTACCTGAAAAAGATATAGGAACCATGAAACTACCACCATTTTTGTTACAGCAATGCGTCCAAACCATGACAGCATCAAGCCCATCCAGGTCTCCAAATCCCTTTCAACCTGGTGAAGCAAGGTTCCAAAGTTCACCCGATACAGTGCAGCCCTATCTACCGTGAGATATACACCAGATAGCGAAGGGCTTTATCCACCCATCGAAAAAGAACTGCTTTCAGTTGTGCGCACACCGCTTCCCCGACACCCACATTTGAGATTTCCAATTTAGCGTAATTAATCTTAAACCCTGAAACCTGTGAAAAAGCTGCAAAGATTTGCATTGCACAGGGAAGGGAGGTTCCAGGATTAGTTAGGGACAGTATAATATCGTCTGCAAAAAGTGCTATCTTGTACTCATGAGAGCCCAACCTTACTCCAGCTACGTCAAGGTGCTCGCAAAAGTATTGCGCCAATGGTTCCATTACTAACACTAACAACAGTGGGGTAACGGGCACACCTGTCAAGTACCTCTTTCCAATTCAAAACTCATCGATTTACCCCCCATAGACTTGGATGCTGGCTTGGGGCCCCTGGTAAAGACTATGCACCCACCTCAAAAAATGGACTCCAAACCTCAATTTATCCAAAACATGCCACAAAAAGCCCCACAGACCCTATTAAACTCCTTCTCGGCATTGACGCCCACTAAGAGTGCTGGCTGGGAATCATGTCGCACAACATGTATTACTTGCAGCATTCGCCAAATAGAGTCAGCTGCCTGATGGCCAGGCACAAAAACCAACCTGGTCAGGATGCACCAGGCTAGGAGAACCTGATTTATCCGAGCAGCCAGCACAGAGGCCAATATTTTAACATCTGTAGTTAACAAGGAAATGGGACGGTAGGAAGCTGCCTCTTGCGTTGGCCTACTCAGCTTAGGTATTACCGTAATGACAGCTTCTAGCTGTGTGGAGGGCAGTGATGACCCTCACAACACCTTGTTAAAGAGCATTGCCAAAGTGGGTGCCAACTGAGGACTATATTTTTTATAATACTCTGAGCGAAAACTATCACCACCAGGAGCCCTCCCAGCAGTCAATCAATGGATAGCTCCATCCACCTCCTGCATTGTAATTTCTGCCTTGTATAAACCGTCCTTGGTCCCACACAGCAGGGGCCCAATAGAAAAAACTTGTCCAACCTCCATGTCCACCTGCTATCCCCACCAAAGTCATAAGGAAGGGCAATCCAGCAGGTAGCATAGTCCAACCATGTTAGAACGCCATGTCCTGCCTCCAACCCACATCCATTAGGTGCTGATCCAGCAAAAAATAATCAATGCGCGTATGAACCTGATGGACTGGCGAATAGTAGGTTTAACTGTTTTCCCTCAGTGGATATCCCTCCAGACATCACTTAGACCCAAGAAAGTCATACACGTCTGAAGTGCTCGACTTATTACACTTCCCTCCCAGGTATTCTTCCCCGTGGAGTCCAAGTATGGGATGATATGGGCATTGAAATCCCCACCTAAAAGAAGAGGCCCTTTCACAAACTCGGCTAACATAGTTTTCAGCTGTGCAAAAAATTGCACCTGGCCCCCATTAGGTGCATATATATTAGCCAAAGAAGCCCACCCAGGTGGACATTCATGAAGAGCCAGCACCCCATCTTATCCTTCCTCACTTCCTCTACCCTTATGGGCAAAGCCTGATGGGACAGTTTGGCCACTTCACATTTCTTCTGGCCCCTCTCATCTGACGCTACCCACATTTCAGAATAGGACTTATGCCTCAACCAGCTCTGATAGGTGCAGCGAAGGTGTGTCTCTTGCAGGAAGACAACCTCACCATTCAAGGTCCCAACTCTTTAAATAGCAAAGAACGTTTTTGAGGCGAGTTGAGGCCTTTTACATTAAAGGAGATAACTTTCAGCATAGTATACTGTCCTCTCTGCCTCTATCCCCCCCTGGAATCTCATGCCCCACGTGCTCTATAAAGGCTTCAGACCTGCCACAGGCACAAACAGAACCCTCAATGATTGCCCTCCTCCCAGCTTCCTCTCGCAGAAAATCTCCATCCTTTCCTCTCCCCACCCTTCCTCTCTCAAACCCCTTCCCTGATCTCCTCCTTCTCCCCCTTTCACCCATTGGTAGGGATTGTCCACTTGTATCTCCTCTTCTTCAGTGGCCCAAGTTACCAGCCGTGATCTCTCCTGTTGCAAGTTCCACCAGTCTCCCAAACAACATCCAGGCAGGAAAGATCCTTCCTTTGAATTATTAAGTATTCTTTCCCACCTGTTTCCAATTCAAATTCTGAGTCCTGGGGGCTGAGACTACCGGCGCTGTGTCACCTTCACGAGGCCTCTCCTCATCTCAGTATGGTCTTTTGCAGAGATCTTTTTCCTTCCCAACATGAAGTTCATTCAGAAAGGAAAGGACCATGAATAGTGAATCCCCTCTGTGCTCAGCACCTCTTTAACCGGTTTCATCTCTCACCGACGCACCAACGTGAAAGTTGAAAGATCTTGGAAGAGGGAAACAGCAGCATCCTAATATTGTATAGTCTTCCTCTCTTGGCCTCTCCTCAGCAGCAGTTCTGCATCACTGTAGTGTAGAAAACGGGTAATAACATCAGGGGGGGTGATTATTGGGGGGCTTACCCAGCGTCCAGTTCACTGTGACACTCTCACACATTAATACCCCCTAGGAAAGACTATATCTCCTGAGAGTACACTGTTACACTCCCATACAGTAATACCCCCTAGGAAGGACTACAGCTCCCAGAGAGCACTGTGGCGCACCCAAACAGAGAATCTCTCCAAGGAAGGACTACAGTTCCCAGAGTGCACTGTGACATTCCCACACAGTAATATCCCCTAGGAAGGACTACAGTTCCTGAGCGTGCACTTTGACACTCCACACAGTAATCCCTCCTAGGAAGGACTACAACTCCCAGAGTGCACTGTGACACTCCACACAGTAATCCCTCCTAGGAAGGACTACAACTCCCAGAGTGCACTGTGACACTCACACACACACACACACAGCAATACACTCTAGGAAGGACTACTACTCCCAGAGTGCACAGTAATACCCCCTAGGAAAGACTGCAGCCCCCACACTGTGACACTCCCGCACAGTAATCCCACCTAGGAAGGATTACAGCACACAGAGTGCACTGTGTCACTCCCACACAGTAATAACCCCTAGAAAGAACTTCAGCTCCCAGAGTGCACTGTGACACTCCCACACAGTAACACCCCTAGGAAGGACTTCAGCTCCCAGAGTGCACTGTGTCACTCCCACACAGTAACACCCCTAGGAAGGACTACATCTCTCAGAGTGCACTGTGACACTCCCACACAGTAATAACCCCTAGAAAGAACTTCAGCTCCCAGAGTGCACTATGTCACTCCCACACAGTAATAACCCCTAGGAAGGACTACATCTCTCAGAGTGCACTGTGACACTCCCAGAGAGAAATCGTAGTTTATTTATAGGGCTTTGTGGCTGCAACTTGTTCTCTGCATATGTTTATGTTTATTTAAATTTGATAAACCCCTTTGTTACATCAGGGCGGTTCACATGCCCAAAATCAAACTGGAGTGGGCACAAGGTCCCGTAGCAAGAAAGAACTACAAAAATTGAGACAGAAAAGAAGAAAATAGTAGGACATAAAACAAGACGTAAAGCGGGAGGAAGACAGGACATAGATAAACATAGATAAACCAGGTAAGCTGGGAGCGGCCGGAAGGTTGTATGCAGAGGCGAAGAAATTAACAATTCTTGGTTGTAAGATCGATTCATCTTTTACATTTCAAAGCAAGATATAATATCTTTGTTTCTATAGATCAGACAGGTGAAATCCTCCAGGGCATTCGGTTGTAATAGTAACTCCTCTCTCTTTCCCTGCTTTTATCTGCCTGAATATCTCAGGAAGTGGGTCAGTGAGATGACCCAGCATTAGTACTGTAGCAGCAGAGCGCAGACAGCCCAATGATACCAGGAGTCAGTTCAAAAGGTCCAAATCATTTATTTGTGCACAAGTCTCAAGCAATAGTCAAGTTCAAAATGGCTGAGCAAAGTTCTCTGACAAAACAACAACTTTTTTAGACTTTTGCTCCATTCTAGGTATAGTAACACATTTCATTGGTCCCAGTAACCCCCCGTACCTCCCGTACCTCTTCTATTGGTCCCGGTACTGATATGATTATCCAATTATGTTCTTCGAGTGGGCTTAGCACCTGCTTACCCCCCTTCTAGTCCCAATTACAATGGCCAGTTCACCAACTTGATACTTTCATGCTCCCAAGGCCATTGAGCCAATTTGTACGTGCAGGGGATCAGGGCTCTGCAGCCTTTCTATCAGTAGTGTTAATTAAATCCCTTACAGCTGCATTCTCTTATCAGTGAGCATAACATATTTTTCTCATTACTTCAATTCTACTTGTCTGAGTTAATTCCATACTTTTACTGAGTCTTAATTCTACAGCAGCATATTGGGGGATGTGCAATTCCTATGGGCCTCTTCACAGGCTTCATTTACAGGTCAAGCTTGTTAGGCCTGTCTGCTTATGTCAGACACAGTGAATCACAGGCCTTCACCTGCCACATTCCCCCCTTTGATTAATCTCACCCTATTACTTAATAAGGTGTGAGAGTTAAATCACTTCAAGATGGTTATATCATCCCAGTAGGACGAAATTGGCATAAGGCCATCATTTTAGTTGCGGTTTTTCGCTCTACCGTATTTTCAATAGTACTGTGCACAGAACGCATACAACATGGGATTATACATGGCAATAGGAAAATGATAACAACAATTAGCATTACTAGTATTAGGAAAGTCTTGAGGCCTCCCAGCCATGAGAAAAGATTAGCAAACCAGTTAGGTAATCTTAGTGGGTGCCAAGTCTGTACTGGCACGTAAGCATGTTTACGCATATTCTCAGCAATTTCTTCAACTACTTGACCTTGATCATCTATTTTTAAACAACAATTGGTTAAATTCAGTTTACCACATACTCCTCCTTCAGCTGCTAACAGATAATCAAGTGCTAGACGATTCTGGTATATGGCAGTGCGCATTTGGGTGCTCTGTCTAGCTAAAAGAGTGAGAGCTTGACTAGTTTCGTTAGTTATTATTTCAACTACTGCTTGTAAGCGAATAATACGATTAATCATATACACTGGGGTTCGATATCCCCATGATCCATCATCATTCCAAGTGGCAGGCCCATAATATTCAATAATTCTTTCTGGTGGCCAATCATCCCCCTGCCATTTTTCCCATTTACCTACTTGAAGGGGTGCTCTCTTTTGTCTTAGTGCTCTTTTGTGTCTGTGGGTAGTGTATATTGGGTATCCTAATTGTTCTCCATGTTCGGTGTTGAGAAGAAAGAAAGAAGGTCGGATGGTTCCTAAGACACATGCTCCTCCCCAATGCGGTGGGAGTTGAGCATACGCTCGGTTCCCACAGATCCAATACAGGCCAGGTGGGGCTTGCCAAGCATGAGATATGGCGAGATTAGTCCATACCTCAGCAAGTTCAGGGAATCTGGCTAAGGGATTAGGCGGTTCAGGTCTTTTGGTTCCTGACCACCATGACGTCTTTTTGGTAGTGGCATTATAAAACTTCTGGCTAAGACAAACCAGCTGTCCTACCTGTTGGGTGAACTGAGGTCCAGTTCGGGCATAACAAAGACGTCCAACAATTGAGTGTGCTAACACCCATTCGCTAGTAGTCTTGTGTAATTCAGTCTGATTGTACTTCATGGAGTAATTCAATTCTTGGGCTTCCCATGGCCACTGGTCACCCATCTGAGTTCCACCACAAAAATAACAATCTGAGATCTTCAGGCTGGATACTACTGCTCCAGCTAACTCTAGAAACAAATTCTGTGATGGATGCGGAATGTCAAACTTATTTACATGCATGGCTTCATAGAAAGTATTATGGATGTGATATTTAGATGACTTATGGGCTTGGGTATTCAATCTTATATACACAATTGTTCCAGGATCTACTGCTCCACCTGCTATACGCAACCCAAACTTGTATCCGTGTTTCCATACACTAGGATTACGGATCTGTAACTGTAATGGGTTACAAGCATCTTTCTTACATTTGTCATTTGTGTTTGACTTAGTCAATGTGGCCAATCGTTTATCTATCTTCTCATCTACTATCCCAGCATTCCATGTGGCGTAGAAAACACATTCCCAATTTGGGCAGTAGTAATCTGCAGCTGAGGCAGTACTATAGCCTGGTTCCTTTTTACCTGTACATTTTCTCCATCCTACTGCACCTTCTGGGCACATATACTTATGATCATTGCGATATGCTTTCTCCCAGGTACCACATGTGGAGCTACTATCTCTGTTTATGACATTACATGCATCAAAATATAAAACAGCAGGTACATTAATATCTCTAAGCGGTTGTGTAGCATTGATTATAGGTCCATCTGCATCCTTCCATCGTATCTCTAACGTGTAGTAAGATGGATTCTGATGCGGATTATAACATACTCTGGATGTACCTTTAATGCAGATATTTAGTTCGGTGGTGTTATAAACACACCGAGTCACTTTTCCAGTGCAGGTATAATGAGAATGGTAAATCAAAGTCTGAGTTACTTTCAGTCCAGTGCGAGTAGAGGTTATGCAAGCAGTACATGGAGGTAAAGCATAAGTCAGTTCAAAACCTCCAAAATAGGCAACCAAAGCAAAGCAAAAGTAAAGATACATGTTGATTGGAGTTCTTCTGAATCCTCAGCTTGCAGATCTTGACCACGACGTTCTTTTCTTCTACCCGTCCGCTAATGAAGCAATTCAACGGGCGCTGAGTGTTGATTGAAGATCCTCAAGAAATGTTTATAGCACATGAACCAACTTTGCAACTTTCAGTTGGTGAAATTGTGTCAATTAATGTAGTCTTAGAGCATTAAAGTGTTGGTGTGTAAGAACCACACTTAAGGTTCGTTCATAACAAACTCTTGCTGCATGGAAAACAGCAATCCTCTTCGAAAGACTTGGCTACTGCAGGGCACTGTGACAAAGTGTCTAAGCTGCTGGTTGCCGTCTCAGAGTAACTCGCAAAGGTGCATCAGGATGTTGCTCTGCTGTCTACTGCTCAGGTTCTGGATTAGCTGCGGGCTTGACTCTGCTGTGGTGGATCCAGGCGTCGATCTCCGCTACCTTTACTGCAGTTGGGGTAGACAGGATGATGGTGTACGGTCCCTTCCAATGGGGTTCCAGCGGTGTCTTCTTCCAATCTTTGATCCACACCGAGGTACCAGGCTGATAGGGATGCAAGGGTTCCGTCAGGTTGATAGGCAACTGGTCTTGGATCCACACGTGAAGATTCTGCAAAACGAAACTGAGAGCTAGGAGTTCTTGCCTGGTTATTTCTGAACCAATTTGGGCTAGACTTCCTTTGATTCCCTGTACTATTGGTGGGGGTTTACCATACAGAACCTCAAAAGGGGAAAATCCGCTTGACTTTACAGGGGCTGAGCGTATTCTGAGTAAAGCTATCGGGAGCACTTGGGGCCACTTCAAGTGTGTCTCCTGGCAAAGCTTAGACATTTGGGCTTTTAGGGTACGGTTCATTCGCTCAACTTTCCCTGAACTCTGGGGTCTGTATGCAGTGTGAAGTTTCCACTGTATCTGTAGGGCTTTTGCTAACTGTTGGGTAACCTGAGAGACAAATGAGGGTCCATTGTCTGACCCTATTACTGCTGGGATTCCGAACCTAGGGATAATTTCTCTCAATAGAACTTTGGTGACTTCTCGAGCTTTTTCAGTTCTGGTCGGGAATGCTTCTACCCACCCAGAGAAAGTGCAAACTAATACTAACAAGTAATGGTATCCGTTGGCTTTTGGCATATCGGTAAAGTCAATTTGCAGGTGGTGCATGGGGGTTACACCTCCTGACTGAACTCGAGGTGCTGTTATAAGGCCTTGCTTGGCATTATTTCTGGCACAGATTAGACACTGACGTGCCACTGAAGCGGATATGGATGTTAACAGAGTAATGTAGAAATATGGTCTGAGTGCTTTTTCCATAGCAGTTTTTCCATAGTGGGTGGCTTCGTGGAAAGCTTTGACAAAGGTTGTCCCCAACAATTCAGGAATTACTATTCATCCTGGGGGTTGACTACCTTCTTCTGGTGGCAGTTCAATCCACCCATCTTTCAGTACTCCATTTTCTTTGTTACAATAGTAATCTAATTCTTTGGTGGTATATCGTGGTGTCCATGAGTTCAAGGGTACTGGAAACAATGCTGCCTGCATCGGCATGGCTTGTGATGAAATTTGCCCTGTCATAGCTGCCTGACATGCCGAGGCATCTGCAAATCTATTTCCTCGGGCAACTTCTCCTTTTCCTGCTTGATGTCCTCTGCAGTGCATGACGGCTACACGAGTTGGGGCCCATACTGCATCTAGTAACATCAATATCTCTGGGCCATATTTAACTGATTTTCCTCCGGATGTAATGAGCCCTCGTTCTTTTTAGAGAGCTCCATGGGCATGTAGAGTAGTGAAGGCGTATTTGGAGTCTGTATACACATTCAACACAAGTTTTGCACCTAGTAGTAGTGCTCGAGTAAGTGCTATCAATTCTGCTTTCTGGGCTGATGTGCCTGAGGCTAAGGCTGATGACTCAATGACTTCATGCTGTGTGACTACTGCATATTCAGCGCAGCGTCGTCCATTGAGGATGAGACTACTCCCATCTACATAGTAAATTTGGTCTGGATTATCAATGGGCACATCTGTTAGATCAGGTCGACTTGAGAACACAGTGTCCATGACTTCTATACAGTCATGTTCCGGGAGTTCTTCGCTGATAGGTATCAATGTAGCTGGATTCAAGGCATGGCTCACTTCCAATTGTATCTGTGGGTTTTCGCATAACATGCTCTGGTATTTCAACATTCGGGAGTTAGTGAGCCAATGATTCGCTTTCTGTTCCATAAGGGCAAGGACTGCATGTGGCACAGTGACTCGTATAGTCTGTCCTAATGTGAGCTTGTCTGCTTCACTCACCAACAATGCTGTAACTGCTACTGCTCTCAGGCAAGGTGGCCATCCTTTGGCCACAGTGTCCAATTGTTTTGATAGGTATGCTACAGGTTGCTCCCAATTTCCCAATTTCTGAGTCAACATGCCTAAGGCATTTCCTTGTATTTCATGTACAAACAAGTGAAAAGGCTTGTGAACATCTGGTAATCCAAGTGCTGGTGATGACATCAATTCTTCCTTTAACGTCTTGAAGGCTGTGTCCTGCTCAGGTCCCCATTCCAGTGGTGACTTCTCTTCTCCTTTTGTGGCTTCATACAATGGTTTGGCAATTTGGGCAAAGTTAGGAATCCAAATTCGGCAATATCCTGCTGCTCCCAGAAAGGCTCTGACTTGCTTTCTGTTGGTTGGAGTTGGGATTCTGCATACTGCTTCTTTTCTCTCTCTTCCTAATTTTCGGCTTCCTTTGGTTATACGAAAGCCTAAGTATTTCACTTCTTTTTGACATAGCTGTGCTTTGGCTCTGGAAACTTTGTATCCAGCTTCATCTAGTAACTGCAAGAGGTCTTTGGTGGCTTGTATACACTCATTTTCTGACACAGCAGCTATCAGCAGATCGTCCACGTATTGGAGAAGCACTCTCTTCCCTGGGGCCACTGGATAGCTGGAAAGGTCTTGATTCAGTGCAGCACTAAAGATGGTGGGTGAATTCTTGAATCCTTGGGGCAATCGTGTCCAAGTGAGTTGACCCCCTCTTCCAGAGATGGGGTCCTGCCATTCAAATGCAAACAATATCTGACTCTCGGGGGCTAATCTTATGCAGAAAAATGCATCTTTCAAATCTAGAACAGTGAAGTGGGTGGCTTCAGCAGGAATTAGTCCTAGAAGAGTATAAGGATTGGGTACAACTGGATGTATGGTTTCAACTGCTTCATTTACTCTTCTCAAATCTTGCACTGGGCGGTAGTCATCTGTTCCAGGCTTTTTCACTGGCAGTAGTGGAGTATTCCATGGGGATTGACAAACTTTCAGTAGGCCATATCCTAGTAATCTTTGCAAGTGGCGGTGGATGCCTTCAATTGCAGCTCTTGGGAGAGGGTACTGCTTGACATGTACTGGTGTAGCACTAGGCTTGAGGGTTACAATTACTGGAGCTATGTGCTTGGCTAGGCCTGGGGGACTGCCTTCTGCCCATTCTCCAGGTGGGGCATTAATGCTTTTTAAAGTTTGCTCAAAATAAGTATCTTGAATAGATTCATCACTGTAGTATCTCCATTCTTCTTCTCGGGGAACTGTGAGCAGCATTATTCCTGCTGGTTTGACTTGTGAATTTACTGTCATTTGCATTTCTCCTTTTTCAGTAAAGGATATCTGGGCTTGTAGTTTGGTTAACATATCTCGTCCTAGTAATGGTATTGGACATTCAGGCATGTAAAGGAATTGATGAGTTATTTGCTGTCCTCCTAGACTGCATATGCGATTTTGTAGAAAAGGTTTTGTAGCTTTGGCACCAGTTGCTCCTATGATGGTGACTGCTTTTGTAGAAAGTGGGGCTATCTTTTTGTCTACTACTGAATGTTCTGCTCCAGTATCAACCATAAAGTTCATAACTTGGTCTCCTATTTGTATTTCGACCATAGGCTCCTGGAGACCTAAAGCAAAGTTGGAGCCTGGTCTGTCCTAATCTACATCATTTTCATCATAGGTTGTTGCAGCCAGTGCTTGCATGGCTTCTCCTCTTTCACGCTGGAACTGTTCTCAATTGGGCCCTCCGCGGTTTCGGGGACGGCCTCGTCTCTCTTCTCTCCATTGATGGCTAGTTTCGTCATTTTCGTGGGCGTTCTCGAGTTGCGGGCATGTATCTCTCCAATGTCCTTCCTCTCTACAGTAGGCGCATTGGTTCACGCCTAGCTGGGACCGGCTTCCACCTCGGCCCCACCCCCTTCCTCTGCTCCGTCGACTAGGGACACCTCCCCTTTTCTGTTCCACTATGGCCGCAGCCAAAAAATCAGCTTTCTTCTTCATCTTTCGATCACATTCTTTCTGCTTTTCATTATCACGATTCACATACACTTTATGAGCGACTTCCAGTAACTGTGTTGCATTCATGCCCGCGAACCCCTCTAGTTTCTGTAATTTACGTCTAATGTCTGGTTGAGACTGATTTACAAAAGCAGAGTTCACCATGCATAGGCTTCCTGGTGCATCGGGATCATAGGGAGTATACATTCTGTATGCTTCAATTAATCTTTCATGAAATGCTGCTGGGCTCTCATCTATACCTTGGGTAACTTCAGTGACTTTGGAAAGGTTCATAGCTTTCTGGCCCCCCCTTTTCAGGCCTTGTATAAATCCTTGGCGAAATCGGGCTAGGGCTTTGGATCCTACTTCTGTATTTGGATCCCATCGAGGGTCTTCATTCGGAAATTCTTTTAGGGCTGCTTCTCGATGATCTATTCTTACTACGCCTACTTCTGGATCTGCAGGGTTATCTGCCATCCAGTCTATAGCTGCTTTTCTAATTCTTGCCCGCTCCTCCGTAGTAAATAGGGTGGTCAGGAGCTGACGGCAATCTGCCCATGTGGGCTGGTGAGTCTCCATAATAGTATTCACTAATTCTGTAAGTTCTTGGGGCTTATTGGTATAGGAGGCATAATGCGACCTCCAGTTTAGCAAATCAGTAGTCGAGAAAGGAACATACACATAACTTAGGGGTCCCGGTACCATCTCATCATTCTCATTTTTTACGGGCACTCCCGGGACTTGCCGCAAAGGCATCATCTTGGCGGTAGATGCCTTTCGGGATCTAAGGGATAGTTTTGTGACTCTCCTATTGAGAGCTATCTTTTTCTTCCCTACGTGCTTTACTTTAGATTTACTTTTTACTGGCGGACTGGCTTTAATCACCTCTATTACACTGCCAGTATCGCTCGAGGAATTTTCAGCTTCTTCCTTCTCTGTTTCTGATCCTGATCCTTCCTTGTCTGTCTCGGCAGTGTCATCATCTTTAATTACTGGGAACTCATCTACTTCTTCGGGTGGTGGCGAACGGGTCAGGTCCCATTCTCGCTCTCTCTCGGGCTCTGGGGTAGGACGGGGACGCGAGGCTACCCTCCCATGGCGTTGGGCCTGGGACCGTCGGGTAATCACTTCTGGGGAATCAGGATCTACCAGGATGGGTTTCTTCCTGGGCTTCTCTCCTTTCCCTCTCTTGCTAGGCTGTTCTTTTTCGGGCTGTTCTTTTTCTATCTTCTGACTAACAGCTGTCTTGGCTAACATAATTTTGCACTGCTCCTCATAACAGCGCTTCACCCAGGGAGGCGGGTCTTCACAAATACTTAACCAAGAATCTATATAGGGGTACTGGTCGGGGTGTGTTAAGCGCATTTTATGGTGAATTAACTGTATAATTCCTACATCTAAGGTTCCCTCACGGGGCCACATGGGGTCTAGATCGGGCCACTCCCTGGTACACAAAATCTGTAAACGGGCTGCACTCATTTTAATACCATAATCTCCAGAATATCCTACTTTGAAATGAGCGATCATACATTCTAATGGAGTGTTCCTAGTAGTAGACCCCGCCCCTCCCATTTCGATGTGTGCGCGCAACAACAGACAGAAGGGAAAAGGAGGGCGGACCGTGGGTAAGGGGTCCTCACGGCCCTAGAAACGTATAAGGGAAACAAATAACAAGACAAGACGACAATCGCTTCCCCCTTTTTGCGACCTGAACGCGGTCGCCCGGTCAGGAAATGCGCTACTCAGGGGTCCGCCTTCACTTGGTCCGTGCTGCCAGACCTCTCAATCACACTTCATTCACACAATCATGCTAGCAACGTATCCCAGAATGCATTCGTTTCTATCTATTCTGACTAGTCTTTTCAATTCCCAAAATACAAGAAGACGGCCCGTTTGGAGAGGTGATCAGGCTCTCTTACCAATTCCCAAGTTCAAATGGCAGCGCTGCTCTTGCTTATCTGTCTAGACATACCAAAATCAAAACTCTACTCACCGGATCCGGTCCTCAAACTTCCCAAAGCAGGCGCATGAGTTGGACCTCGGACCTCGGACTCCCCTCACTCGGGTTCGAGACGTTGGATCCAGCCGGGCCCGGCACCCGCCGAGGTCCGACCCACTCCCTCCGATACAAGGGACCGGCGGCGCCTAGGAGCGAGCCCCCGTAGGAAGGGCGCGATCCCGGCAGGACCAAGCCTATAGAGGCGGAAAGTCGTGGTATATTACCCTATATACACTCTGATTCCACACCTTCCCGGCCAACGCACCAAGAATATGTAGCAGCAGAGCGCAGACAGCCCAATGATACCAGGAGTCAGTTCAAAAGGTCCAAATCATTTATTTGTGCACAAGTCTCAAGCAATAGTCAAGTTTAAAATGGCTGAGCAAAGTTCTCTGACAAAACAACAACTTTTATAGACTTTTGCTCCATTCTAGGTATAGTAACACATTTCATTGGTCCCGGTAACCCCCCGTACCTCCCGTACCTCTTCTATTGGTCCCGGTACTGATATGATTATCCAATTATGTTCTTCGAGTGGGCTTAGCACCTGCTTACCCCCCTTCTAGTCCCAATTACAATGGCCAGTTCACCAACTTGATACTTTCATGCTCCCAAGGCCATTGAGCCAATTTGTACGTGCAGGGGAGCAGGGCTCTGCAGCCTTTCTATCAGTAGTGTTAATTAAATCCCTTACAGCTGCATTCTCTTATCAGTGAGCATAACATATTTTTCTCATTACTTCAATTCTACTTGTCTGAGTTAATTCCATACTTTTACTGAGTCTTAATTCTACAGCAGCATATTGGGGGATGTGCAATTCCTATGGGCCTCTTCACAGGCTTCATTTACAGGTCAAGCTTGTTAGGCCTGTCTGCTTATGTCAGACACAGTGAATCACAGGCCTTCACCTGCCACAGTACAGCCCCTTTCAAAGGCTTCACAGGGCTGGGGGAGGGCACTCGGTCCCAGCCTCTCTCCCTTTGTCTCTGTTCACACTTTCTCCCACTGAAGACACCAGGAAAGAAGCTTCATACTAGCACCAGCAAAATTCACACCACCAGCTTTGCAAAGAGGGAACCAAGGCGTGTTCCAGAGAAGGGCAGGAGAATGGCCGCAGGGTTTTCTGCTCAGGAGGTAGGAGACTGGCAGGAGACGGGCAGCAGGGGAGGCAGTGCCAAGATCCAGCCTCTGAGACACACACACACTACATGGGGCCAGCAGAAGGGGAAATAAGGCTGGCACTGCTCAGTCCAGGAAAGAAACTTCTGCTCTTTATTCTTTGCAAACCTCTGAGGCTCTTCCTCCTCATGCCCCTCCCATGATGCTCTCAGTTTCTGTTTCCTGCAATGTCTTTGGATTCTCTTTTCCTCTCTCGCTCTTTCTTTTGCACAGTTTCTTTTGTGTCAATTTGCAGAAAATAAGACCCAGATACACATGCACACAGGTGGACATTCAGACCTTTACACTTCATTCTCTGCACACATTCAACAGACAGATAAATTTTGTCTCTTCTTTATAACATTGGCAAAATATGTCTCTTCCTCTCTTCACACACTACTAAGACATTTATCCACTCTTTAATTACCTCCCGTCTAGACTATTGCAACCTCCTCCTTGCTAGTTTACCTCTCCCCTTTGGAGGTGTGGTGATGAGGAGTTGTTGAGGACTTTGAAGGTTGTGAAGATGGATTTAAATTTAATGTGTTCCCTTTTTTGGAAGCCAATGCAGTTGTTTGAGAAGAGGTGTAATGTGTTCTGTGGCTTTATTTGCTTTGGGTAGGATTCATGCAGCAGTGTTGAGTGAAAGCTGAAGAGGGTGGATGGTTGAATTTGGCATGCCTTGAAAGATAAAGTATGTGGGAAATAGCGCCACCTAGATTATTTTAGAATAAGACATGGATATGAAGCAATGAAAATAGTCTATTATCGATCTTGCACGACAGGTGGCTAGCTTGTAGGCACACTTTTTTGACATATCTCTGTGACAATGCTCTGTAATGTTCTGACTAGATTGTAAGCTCCGATGAGCATGACTCTGATGGGCAGGGACTGTCTCTTGTATTCTGGCTGACTCTTGTTGGTTAGCTGCACAGCGCTGCGTGCGTGGCGCTCTATAAGTGTTAATTAGTAGTAGTAGTACATTTATACCTTTGTCAAATCAACAAGCCCCTACCCCCAGTATCTTATTGGCTAACTAATACAGTGTTATTGACCTATCTATTGAACTCAGGCAGCACACGTGGGTTTCTGTAGCCTCATCCCCTCTAGTTATTCTTTTTCTTTATTTAACATAATCTCTTACACGACAGACCATATGCAAGAATGCAGTTTACCGTGTTCTTCTGACATCCTTTATCCCCTTTATGGTAGTACATACTGATATTAGTCTTTATCTTTCTTTTGCATGTTTAGGTAGTCAATGGTTTATTTATATGTGTGCTTGCTCCATAAGACCATTGCATTGCAAAAGGTCAACAGAGCAAGGTTCTCTCTCTTTTATTTATCATAGCTTCATTATATTACTCAAACCAACCCTGACCTCTGCAAAACTAATTTTTCTGTCTTGCATACATTTGCTACTGAGGGCTCTTGTCTCTTACAATATGGCAACTAATAGAAGCAGCTTTCTTATAAGTAGTATAATAGACACACTTTAATCCTCTATATGTTATATGGAGACAGCTCCCTGACCTTTTAACAACTTTTGGTTCTCATGATCCACACAGTATGTGTTCTTGCTTTGGGTTTCTGTTATTTCTCCATGGACTGCAGGATTTCGTCAGCCACATTTGGTGACATCCTCCGGGCGGCTCCAGGTTCGGAAGTGCTCTCAAGTTTCACAGGTAGCCCACCTCCCGGTCCCGCCCCCTAGCCTGGCCAGTTCTTGTTCTTCCGCCTTGCCAGCAAGTCGGATCTGCTCTCTTCTCCTCAACTTATCAAAAATACCTACTACTCAGAAGAATTTACCTACTACTCAGAAGAATGCCCAAATCGGGATCGAGAAAGTGTCCCTGCGGGAAAATGCTGCGCTCCTCCGATGTGGATTTGTGTGCCCTCTGCCAGATCGGGGAGCCCTCCGGCCTGCAGCAACATCCTGATCCAGCAGCCTCCAAGGCCCAGGATGCGCCCCTTCGGGCCTCCATCCCCGGCCCCACGACTGGATTTGTAGCGCTGCCTGTTCCGGGCCCCAGCTGCAACATCCACTTCTTCGGGCACGCGGCGAACCCCGGACATGCGGCGGCCCCCTGCCATGCGGCGACTCCACATGCTGAAGATGGCGCCATGGGTGAGTGCCCCTCTTCCTTCTTGCGCTCCGAAGTTCCCGCCGCCGCCTCCGGCTCCGCCCCCTCTCTGACGCAGGCTTCCTCTCTGCCAATCCCTGCTGGCCCAGCTCAACGATGTCATCAGAGCCCGACGCTGGATCCCAAACATCATCTTTCTTCGACACAGGGAGATCGGATCTGCAATTCAAGCATAGTGGGGGAGCCGCGAGTGTCCCAAGTCAAAGGGAAACACTCGAAGAAACGCAGCCATCGGCCTTCCTCCGATGCCGGTTCCAGGGCCCGCAAAAGGAGCAAGCGTGTCAGTGAGCATTTGGACAGTTCTGACTCTAGCGATGGTTCCCAGTCCCGTAGGAGCCATAGATCCAGGAGACGCTCCTCCAAGCACCGATCCCGCTCCTACCAAAGCTCTTCCTCTTCCTCCAATGCGGCTATTCTCAACCTGCTCACACAGCTTGTCCAGCAAACAGCCCCCCCCTCAACGGCTGCACCTGCACCTCCAGCTCCATCCTTGCCAACCCATCCTCTTCAGGTAACTCCTGCTGTGTGCAATCAACTGCTACCTGAACCCCTATCCTCAGCTATCTCCTCCCCGGAAAGCTCCGCTGAGGACCAGGAGACTGAGGCAGTGGTTGTAGGATCCGCCAACATGGACCGGTCTGCCTCCGAGACGAGGCCCTCACCGGAAAAAGAAGGAGCGCCACCCCCCCGGAGGACCTAACTTACCCCAAGTTCATCAGTAAACTTTCCTCCACACTGGGACTATCCCCAGCCTGCACGGCAGAGGAGGCAGAGCCTGAGGTACTCAAATACCTCTCTGCCCCCAAAACTCCTCTTGCCTTGCCCCTGCACCGCAAGCTGAAGGAGAGTCACTCCAGACTCTGGCAAACGCCAGCATCAGGGCGCACTACCTCTAGGAGACTGGACTCAAAATACCTACTCCAACCCACACCTGGGTTTGAGAAAGCCCAGCTGCCTCACCACTCCATAGTGGTCTCTTCAGCCCTCAAGAAGGCAAAATCATCGCGGATGCACACCAACCACCCCCCCGGTCGGGACAACAAACTGCTCGACGACATCGGGAAGAAGGTGTTTCAAGGGGCCATGCTCGGGGCACGGATCGCTGCCCATCAATTCCAGCATATCCTGTTCCAGGACACCTTTGTCTCCAACATCAGAAACGCAGCTTCCGCCCTCCCTAAGGAGTCTCTCTCCTCTTTCTCCGCCGCGCTGACTGACCTGATCGAGTGCAACAGACACCTGGCTAGCACAGCGTTTGACACCTTCGACACAGCCACTCGCACAGCCGGCACCGCTATCTCAGCCAGGAGATGGGCATGGCTGCGAGCTTCTGGTCTAAGGAATGACTCCCACGACAAGATCGCTGACGCCCCCTGCTCCGGCGAATCCCTCTTCGGGGACAAGGTGGCCGATACAGTAAACACCATGAAAGAGGACTGTAAAACCCTGCAGACCCTAGCGGAGGAGGGCTTGGACCGCTACGGTAATCCCCAAAAAACAAACTACCAAAGAAAATCTCTCTACAACTACGACAAGAGATACCCCTCCAACAGAAAGTGGCAAGGCCCCAGGTACAAGCCCAACTCATACCAAGGACCGCCACAGCAGTGCAACTTCCAGAGAGACCGCAAAAATAAGAAAGGCGGTGCCAACACACAACCCGCCAAGGGTGGCCCTTCCTTATGACGCCCATGGACCGCCCCCCTCCCAGATCGGGGGGCGCCTTTCCTTCTTCTTCCCAGAATGGGAGAGCATCACCTCCGACTCCTGGGTGCTACGAATCATCCGCAACGGGTACCGCATCAGATTCTCTGTACCTCCTTTCCAACGCAGCAGGCCCACCAGCAGCACACCTCCTCATCTGCAGCGTGCTATGGCATTGGAACTGATACACCTCCTCTCCTCCAAAGCGATCGAAGTGGTCGCTCAGTCAGAGATCAATTCGGGGTTCTACTCCAAGTACTTCCTCATTCCGAAGAAGTCGGGGGGGGGGGGGGGTACGCCCCATCTTGGACTTCCGCAAGTTGAACAGATTCATAGTAAAGGAGAGGTTCAGGATGTACTCCCTCAGCTCCATCCTTCCCCTGATCCAGGCGGACGACTGGCTCGCATCCCTGGACCTGCAGGAGGCATACACGCATGTCAGCATCCACAAAGCACACAGAAAATTCCTCAGATTCCATGTGATGGGACAACACTATCAATACCGGGTACTTCCTTTCGGACTTTCTCCGGCCCCACGGGTCTTCACGAAGTGTGTGGCAGTGGCAGCGGCTCACCTACGCAGGCAGAACATTGCAGTGTTTCCGTACCTCGACGACTGGCTAATAGCGGCCCCCTCAGCCCCCGAGCTGCTAGCATCCCTGCACACCACCTCCACCCTGATCTCCGCCCTGGGCTTCGTCATAAACTACAAGAAATCCCAACTCCTCCCGTCCCAGCGTATGGAGTTTATTGGAGCAGGCATCGACACGCAGTCCTTGAGAGCCTACCTACCGCATCCCAGACTGCTAACCATCACCTCGCTTGCCTCCAAGACAGCAGCGGCAAAGAGCCCCTCGGCTCGGTCAGTTTTACGCCTCCTGGGTCACATGGCAGCCACGACGGCGGTCATCTCAGTGGCGCGAATGCATATGTGCCCACTGCAATGGCATCTCCGAAGCCACTGGAACCAGCACTCCCAACCGCTGACCTCAAGAATTCCGATGACACCTTCTATCAGGTCTCAACTCCGCTGGTGGACCATACCAGCGAATCTCTCCGCGGGAAAACCTCTACACCCGCCGCAGCAACAGACTACCCTCACCACGGACGCCTCCTGCGCCGGCTGGGGTGCCCACTTCCAACAATTCAGCACTCAAGCAGCGTGGTCTCGGACTGATCGGCAGCTGCACATCAACCTTCTGGAGCTAAGAGCGGTCAAGTACGCTCTCAAAGCATTCCTGCCACAACTACGGGCTACATCCATCCTAATCCGAACGGACAATCAGGTGGCTATGTTTTACCTCAACAAACAAGGAGGTACGGCCTCCCGCCCCCTGTGCAAGGAGGCGCTGGCAATCTGGTCACTAGCCCTGAAGAACGAGTGCTGGATACGCGCCTCATACATTCCCGGAAACATGAACAGCCTTGCGGACAAACTGAGCAGGCAATTGCAACCCCACGAATGGGCTCTCCTTCCAGAGGTGGCCTCAGCCCTCTTCCAGCGCTGGGGAGTTCCAGAGGTCAACCTCTTTGCCACCGAGGAGAACTCCAAATGCCCCCAATTCTGCTCCAGGCACCCATTGACCAAGAGGCTGGCCGGGGATGCATTCGACACGTGCTGGGGGGGGGGTGGTCTCTGGTGTATGCTTTCCCTCCGACCCCCCTCATCTCGGCGACTCTGCAACGCATTGTTCGAGACAAAGCTCGAGTCATCCTGGTAGTCCCCCACTGGCCATGACAAATGTGGTTTGCAATCCTGAAACGCCTAGCACAGGATGCCCCGTGGCACCTGCCCTTGTGTCCGGACCTGTTAACACAGAACTCGGGGTTAACGAGGCACCCCGATCTCAAGACCCTATCGCTAACTGCCTGGATATTGAGCGGATAAACCTGGCCCCCCTCGACCTTCCCGCGGAGGTACAGGATGTGGTCCTGGCGGCCAGGAGGCCTTCAACCCGAAAATCATACGGACTCAAATGGAAGAGGTTCAGCCTCTGGTGTGCTACTAGAGGGCTCGATCCCGTCTCCTGCCCGGTCGCCCAAATCTTGCAGTACCTCAGCTCCCTCTCTGACCTAGGCCTCAAGACATAATCTATCCGAGTACATCTGTCAGCTATTGCAGCTCTGCACGCCCCTATTGAGGGCGCTGACTCCTTAGCGGGACTTCCCCTGACGACTCACTTCATGAAAGGCCTAGCGAACCTCCGGCCCCCGGTGAGAGCCCCGGTTCCTCCCTGGGACCTCGGGGTAGTCCTCCACAACCTCACCCTGGCCCCATTCGAACCTCTGCTCACAGCGGATATGAAATACGTCTTCTGGAAGACCATATTCCTAGTGGCCATCACCTCAGCCAGGAGAATCAGCGAGCTCCAGGCTTTAGTTGTGCACCCTCCGTACACGCAGCTACACCAGGACAGAGCTTCCCTACGTACGAACCCCAGATTCGTACCCAAGGTGCCTTCGGCCTTCCATGTCAATCAATCTATTGAGCTCCCCTCATTCCTTCCGGAACCCCACCACTCTGAGGAGGAGCGACGTCTGCACACTCTGGACTGCCTACGTGCACTCCGGATCTACCTGGACAGGACCTTACCCGCCCGTAAGGGCGAACAACTGTTTGTTTCCTATGACCCTCTGAGACCTGGTTTTCCGGTCACTAAACGGACTCTTTCCCATTGGGTTGCCTCCTGCGTGTCCTTCTGCCTCGACCAGCAAGTGTGATGCAGCGGACCCTCTTTTGGAGAGAAAAACAGTTTTGGATTCTGAAAGAAAAAGAAATTGCCTGCAACATCCAGAGGATCCACCTAGAGGGAGCAGGAGAGTCAGGACAGAGACCACAGAACCACGCCTCTGTGGGCAGGACTCATGTTCCAAAAGCTCACATTTAAGAGGAGGCAAGCAAGAGTCAGGAGGAGGCTTATCCGCTAGGAGCTTACCTGCAAAAAGCTCAGCTGCTAGAATCTCATCTGCTTGGAGATCCACTACTCGGGGAGCAGCGGAAGGATCACCAGCTGGGAGAGAACAAGCGAGAGCGTGTTCCAGAAAGGGATTGAGGACATGCTATGAAGGTACCAGAGCAAGATTGGGATCTAGGCCGAAAGCAAGCCTGAGTAAAAGGACAGGCTGGGAGAGGAGAACCAGTCCTGTAAGCCAAAGGATAGACCGAGAAGGCCAAAGCCAAACCAGACCGGGCCTTGAAGCCCACAAGAGAACAGGCCTCAGAGGCCTGAGGAGGAAAGACTGGGAGAGCAGAAGGAGAATACCTGAGAGCACTGATACGGAAGGCAGCAGTCAAGGTAGGCCTCCTGCCTTGCCCCAGAGAACCAAAAGAAAACCCAAAGGTAAAGCTTTTAATCTTTGCTATTGTTTGCCTAAAGCCAAGTTAAGAGAAGAACCCTGGGAAGGAGAGTTTCCTTATCTAAAGCAAGAGCCGAAGCCAAAGTTAAAAGACAGTTTGAACAAGGAAAGAACTTTTAGAGGAAAGCATTATAAAGAAAATGTTTTTAAACCTCTAGAGGAAGAAATGCCATTATGGTATTCCACCATGCAGAACCGTAGGCCCAAACAAACTGCTAAGCCCTGGGAAGCAGTGAGCCAAACTCACATAAAGGACACCTACCTTGATTCATCAGAGCAGTCAGAGGAGGCCATTGTAAGGCCCTGTTACTTACAAGAGACCGATTACTAATTAAACTAATGTCCTGTATATATTAGCACCATTAATAGACTAATGTCCTGTATATAATAGCACCATTAATAGACTGTTTCAATGCTGTCTCAGCGTGGCTTCAATCACAGAATCTACGAATTCAACATAAAAAGACAGAGGTTCTTTTCATCTCCAGAGACCCCAACTTTAATCCTCCACCCCATGTCAGTGTTAAGGAAGCGGACTTACTAACCAAAGAAACAATAAGATACCTTGGAGTTACGTTGGACCAACGCCTGGAAATGAAACACCACATAAACAACATTGTCAAAGCTGTATACTTCAAAATCCGCACAATCAGGCATCTGCGCTCTCTGCTGGACCCTGATGACTTCCGGACCATATACCAAGCGCTAATACTGCCTCACTTCGACTTTGCAAACGCCATCTTTCAAGGGCTCCCACACTCCACACTGGCCCCATTACAGCTGGCCATGAATGCTGCAGCTAGGGTCCTACACGGAGCCGCCAAAAGTGACCACGTGACCCCCATTCTCAAACAACTTCACTGGTTACCTATCCATGGGAGAATCATCTTTAAAACCCTACTCCTAGCGTTCAAGGCAATCAAAGGTTTTTCATCCCCTTCACTCACAGATCTTATTCACATGGTGCCCCCCAACAGATCCAGAAGAGCAATAGCCATAAACCTACTAGTAAAACCTAAGGAATCATCAAAGTGCAACATATCAACCACAAACAGGGCGTTCTGTTACTATGTACCTAAATGCTGGAATGCTCTACCCCCTGACATTAGGGCTATTGCCGACCTATCGCAGTTCAGGAAGGCACTCAAATACCATCTTTTCCTCCAATGCTACCCAAACACCAATGACACCCCTCTGAAGAGATGACCCACTTTAAGAAACAACCCTCACATTCATTATGATATGTCACTCACTCATTGCCATGTAAATATCTCATGTATATAATCGACCCCTGTTATCCAAGCTACTTTTACCATGTAAATATCTCATGTATATAGTTACCCCTGTTATCCAAGTATGGACCCCTGTTCAATGTAAAACCAAACAGCATGTTGTTATGGTCGTTGTGTTATAATGTAAACCGCGCTGATGTCAAATAGCGCGGTATATAAGAAATTGTAATAAATAAATAAAATAAAATATTCCAGATCCAAAAAGTCAGTACAGGTGCAATCAGAATCTCTGTTTATTAGATTACTGATGGAACAATACAGGCAGTGGGGAGGAGAATTTCTGACAGTCATCAGACACAGACAACTCCAGAAACCCTCCTCCCAGTGAGTACAATAGTCACGTTAAATATATACCCTTTTTTGCTTCTGTATATTGCATAGTCTCCACACTGATCCCTCTGTGTCTTTTCTCCTCCCTCCCTTCGTTTCCTGCTGCTGACCTCTCTGACCCCTCTGTTCCTGTTTCAACATTTCTAAGGCCTCTGTCTTGGTACTCACCAACTGTCAACTGTCTTCAGGGCTGATGTGCTCAGCATATTCTTTGTTCATGTTTGCTTGTGGTTTCCTGTGTTCATGCTTGCATGGTTCCTGGGCCCTCCAGCTCAGCAACATGCCGTGCAAAAACTTATATGATTTCATGCTGGCCTGTTTTTCCTTGCCCACTGTATAGTAGTTTAGTTGACATATTTTTATTAGAGCAGAACAGAGGCCATTGAGTGATTATGAACCAGGAACATTATAATCCCTTAACCCTTAAAGTAATCCGCTAACGCTTAACCTTGCACTTAACTCCTACACCATGCAGGTGGAATCTGTACATGAAGACCTTGATAGTCCTATGGAATGTACATATTGTGCTGTGAGTGATATAGAGTCATTCCGGAGCTCTTTGAGTGAATGAAGCAATATTGTTTTGGTGGTTTTTACACTGTGAAGTTAACAGTTTTTGGTTATTTCATCTCATGCTTGCAGAATCTCCTGTAAGGACTTGTTTTGCTACGTCTACCAATGTGTTTATCCTATGTTCTGAACCCTTAGTGCAAAAAGGGGAAATAAAGCCTTTTTCTTTTCCCTCCACTTTTGTGCAAGACTGTATTCTCTTTGGGAATTGGCAACGAGGCTGGCACAAGGCACTTGCCCTTGACCCTCGCACCTGGCCAATCCCGATCACAAATATCTTAGTGGCCCTGGCTCAGCCCTTCGGTGAAAAAACTACGCCGCCACCAGGGGGTGCTGGCGCCGCGGGCCGCGACACAAGGGAGTCCACCGTGTAACAGAATTGGTCCTCATCGTCTACGAGCAATGGCCACATCTCTAGCCAACCTGCGGTCAGTTCCCCTGCCCGACATTTGCAAAGCGGCCACGTGGTCATCTCCGCACATGTTCCAGAAGCACTACTGCCTCGACCTCCGCGCCAAGGAGGACTCGGCGTTTGGCAGCGCGGTCCTGGCCTCCGCCCTACGGATCCCTCCGGCCTTACCGTGATGACTGGCCTGGGGACATATTCCTGCACTCTGATGTACCTTAATGCGCAGGCCATCCCTGTGGCACTGCCCCCTTAACTGCATTGTTGCACGTTGTGAACATTTTGCACTGTTTGATCCTTCACTGTTTGCACTACTCGTTTGCAACCTGTTGCACTGTTATTGTGTGTTGTTTGCACTTATGCACTGTTACCGCACATTGTTGTCACTTATGCACTGTTATCACACGTTGTTGTCATGTACTGATTCTTGACACTGTTCAGTAAAGGACTACCTCCCTACCGTAGTTCTCGATTCATGCTCCCTCCTCCACCTCAGCGCGCTACGTGCAGCTAGGGAGTCACCAAATGTGGCTGACGAAATCCTGCAGTCCATGGAGAAAGCGAGGTTACTTACCTGTAATGGGGGTTCTCCGTGGACAGCAGGATGAGTCAGCCACATGCTCCCTCCCTCCTCCCCTGGAGGATGTCCGCATGTCATCCGCTCCCTAGCCTTGTTGTCAAGCTTGGAAAAAGAACTGGCCAGGCTAGGGGGCGGGACTGGGAGGTGGGCTACCTGTGAAACTTGAGAGCACTTCCGAACCTGGAGCCGCCCGGAGGACGTCACCAAATGTGGCTGACTCATCCTGCTGTCCACGGAGAACCCCCGTTACAGGTAAGTAACCTCGCTTTCTGTCAGTCCTTATCATAAAGGACCACAAAGATAAGGGGGGGGGAGGAGTATGTACTTAGTGGCTCTTAGGCTCTGCTATCTCGAGATGCAGAACAATGGAGTGAGATAAGAATCTGCATGAGATAACGGGCATTTATCCCAGGCAGTTTTTGCAGAACACTTTTAGAAGCCTCTATAATAATTTTCTGATCATTCTGTAAAAATAACAATTTACATTCTTCTATCAGCTATCTTCTGTGTTTTAAATTTAAACTGAAACTCTTTGCTGCTACTAGGCCCTGACTGATTTAACAAATATACTGGGTTCACAGATCAGCTTTAATCTAAAGAATTCCTTTTCCCCAAGATTTAGAAAAATTCCCAGAAGTAATACTTACAATTGCAGATCTCTCTCCAGAAGTAGCAGTCCCCTTTTGCAGGTGTCGAAGGGGACAGATACAATTAGGTCATTGGTGTATAAGTGGTAATTTATGTTGTGGCTTGATAGCAGTGGTCTCAATTGCTGAATCATCATTAGTTTGTAATTGTATTTATTTATTTAATATCTTTTCTATACTGCGCTCTTTAAAATCAGTGCGGTTTACAGGCAAACAATAACCTGTACAATGCGGTGGAAACTTGCACTGTACTTACAATGAACAAGTGGTGTAACTAGGGACTAACGTGGGTAACTATATACAGGCTGAGCACTCAGGTCACAGATACAATATTGACCAGAGTCGCTTAGCAACTATTTAGAAGAGTAGACAGCTCTATACATGTTGCTATTTACAGGTTGTACAGTTGTGCTGGTGGCGTTGCATCAGTGTGACGTGGGTGTGCAAGGGGCACTGTCTTGGGGTTGGGTATGTCTGATTGTGGTTTATCACTAGCCTGGGAGTAGTGTAGGAGGAAGAAATGGTGTTTCAGTGCCTTCCTAAACTGGGCAAGGTCTGTAATGGACCGGATGGAGGTTGGGAGGGCGTTCCAGCTTGTGGGTGCATAGAACACAAAGGCTCTGTTCCTTCTTGCTTGCAAGCATTTCGTGATTGCATTTGGGATTACCAGTGTGTTGGCAGCGAATGACTTTATGGATCTGTTTGGGGGAGTGGGGTGGACGAGGTCCGTGAGTGAGGCAGAGGAGCAATTGTTGATGGCTTTGAAGGTTAGATCTTACCAGGAGTTAATTTTTTATAGGTGGTCATGCTAAGGGATTGATCTAGAGTAATGCTAAGGTATTACTCCTCGTTCTTTACCTGTAAAACAGCTTCTTTTAGGTGTAAAGTTGAAGGAGCTTTAAAATCATGGTTCCTGGTTACCTATAGTATCTCAGTTTTCTTTAAATTAATCAGCAGATTATGGGAGTTCAGCCACTTTGGCAATTCACTGGAAGATCCTACAGGTTGGCTGGAGCTGAATGTTAAATAAAAGGGCTGATAGAGATGATCATTGACGTAAGCCCCTCTCTTTGTCTATTATGGTTTAGATTTATTTATTTATTTATTTATTACAGGCTCTTATATACCGCTCTATTCAGTATCAGCGCGGTTCACAATATAACAACAGACCAGAACAACAACTGTTTGGTTTTACAGAGAACAGGTTAGAGAACTTGGATAAAACATGGGGAAGTCATAACTGCAACTATTTACATGAGTATTTACATGTATATACACAACAGGATTTGTGGATGTCTGGAAACTGATGTCAACTTTCTTGTCTAAGGCCACCTCAGTTTCCATTAATGGAGAATCCTTTTTTACCAAGGCAGAGAAGGTATTCTGCAAGGGTATCTCGAGGTGGAGTTGGTATCTCTGTGTTATGCGTCATAACCGGCTAGAACCACTGTCATCCATTTATTCTTGCATTGCTGGATTTTTTCAGGGAGTTGCATGGATTGTTTGCAAGATGTATCATGGGGGAGGTTTGTTTCATTGCAGCTAAATCTTCCCTCAATTGAATCAATTCTTTTTCCATAGTAGATAGTGTAAAATGGATAGGACAAGCTGAAAGGCTCCAAATTGTTTTCCTGAGGATTAAAGCACCACAGCTATTGCACCCATTAAAAATAACTTTGATTAGTGTGTGTGGGGAAGTTGGTAGATGAAAAAGCAACAGAGATGTGCTTTCCACTAAAGTTAGGGCAAGCGACTGTGTGTCTTAAGGTGACTAAGAACATCTAGCCCTGGGGTGGGTGGGTGAGGGCAGGGAGGGTGAGAAATAAGTGGCAGTAAGCTACAAGTTTGACTTCCTAAGCCAAAGACCCTGCAGGGCAGTTGCTACCTACCAGAGCATAGACTTGCCTCTGCAATACAGGCCAAACATATTCTTATAAAGCTACTTTTCTAGAACAGGCTGAAAACTGGAACTCTTTTTATTTTTTATTTAAAGCTAGGTAATTCCTATATTGCATCCACTATTTTCTCAAAGGCTAAAGAAATCTACATAGTGGATGCTTGAAATGCCCTCCCAATGAAAGTGGTGGGGGGCAAATACAGTGACAGAATTCAAAATGGCATGGAACAGACACAGTGGATCCTTTTTATAGCAACAGGATAAAATCAAAATAAACATAAATATCTTTTATATCTCAACAAATAGGGATGACTTAGATGGAGCGGTTAGGTACACCCCTAAACAAAGGCATGGGGAGGGGTGACCTACATGGAGTGGCAGGTTCACCGACTCTTGCCGCCTTTCTGGGCAGACTAGATGAACCATACTGGTCTTTATCTGCCATGTTATATACTATGTTACTATGTTAAACACAGGCAGTAAGTAAAGAAGTGCAATTACAGTAATTCCAAATGACTGATGAGGTACAGGCAGCTAAAAGTATTCAAAGCAAGAAAAAGAAAAAGAATAAAAACTTAGCTAGAGAGATCCACTCAATGTGCTTCTTCTCCCGGTGTTCTGGGGACCAGTAATAGCTTCTGGGTCTGTTCCTACAAGTTTTAAATGCAGAGCTCCCTTGGATTTCCAGGGTAGGAGAATAAAGCCAGCCGACATCTAATGTATTCTGAGCACCTCCACGTGTCTCTGAGTGTGTTTATGGTTTGTGTTTCAGATGCGGGTGACGTTTGAGGACATCGCTGTCTCTTTCTCCCAGGAGGAGTGGGAGTATTTAGATGAAGGGCAGAAGGAGCTTTACAGGGAGGTGATGAAGGAGAATTATGAGACTCTGATCTCCCTGGGTAAGGACTGTATGACTGAATCTGCATTTCTAGCAGACGGTGGGGCTGATCTATTATACTGTATCTACCATTCTTCCAGGTTCCAGAGATAGGACACGTCCAGAAAATGTGCTCACATAGCAATTTCCAGACAGATTAACACCCAGTACCCACCAGGTACAATAAGTAGCATTTTATAAATCATCCATATATAATTCAACTCTAGATTAAGGTTGCCAACTGGCTCCAGATGCAAATGACAGGCTTGCTCTAGTCCTGGGTTTACCCCATTGCATGCAGTTACTTGTAGTTTTCCATTTCTTATGGAGTGCAATGGAGAAATCAGAACTACATATCCCTGCATGCAATGAGGTAAACCCAGGACTGGATCGAACCTGTCAGGCACATCTGGAGACAGTTGGCAACCTAATCTAGATTCAGAACTTGCAGAGTGGAGTGGGGGATGAGTCCGGTGAACACTTTGGGTATTGGGTTCAAGGCTCCCACAGGGATTGTCCTACCTTACCCCATGCATATATAGATGGTTCGTATAACTTCATCCCTTGAGGAATATCCTAGTACATTACTTAAAAAATAAAATAGTCCTTCATACCTGCAGTCAGTCTCATTCTACGTTGCTTCCTGTTGTGCTCATGTATATTTTTCTCAGCAGCACATCTGTGTTTGTGTCCCCTGCTTTCTTGAATTCAGATACTGTCCTCATCTCTACTACATCCACTGTGAGTTTATTCCAAGTATCTACCACTCTTTCCATAATGAAATATTTCCACATATTACTCCTGAGTCTATCTCCTTTCACCCTCATCCATCAGGCGCTGAAAGACTGCACCCTCGGACCCAGAGCCACGATCGGCATCAGAAAAGAGAGCGGGAGGCTGAAACCCTTCCCGCTGTCCATCTCAAGGTGAATCAGGGCCCACCACAGCAACTTTAAAAAAGAAGTGCCATCAGGCGCACTCGTGCCTTGTGGGCCTGTGCCAGAGAACCCTTTGGAATGGCCCTTAGATGGCGAATGCAGGCAGGTACGCAAAAATCAGCTCAACCCAACCAAAAGCTGCCAACACTATGACCAACAACCTCAAAAAACCTCAACAGCCTCGAAGACCTCGCTGCTGTCTTCACCCCATCAGGTCTACTCACAAGTAGACAACTCTCGCCACACACATCTCCTAGACACTTTGGATTGTATCATGACACACTTTCAGCAAGAAAACAACAAACTGTAAGTACCACTCATCAGAAATGGAACTCACTGCTGAAAGAAACTCACTCGTACACTCCTATGATTCAACCAAAAGCATAAAACTGCCACTCCTCAATAGCTATCTATACCACAAATATACCCACAACAGCCCTACAACCTCCCCTACTACATATATCTTGCCACCCACACATATGGATGAATCTCCATAAGCATGTCAACAGACGAGCCCCCAGATTAATAAGAATTCAAACCAACATTCACACAACTGTCTACCACACCCTACACACACTAATCACTCCAATTAATATTGGGCTAATCAATGCTTGGTCCATCAGATACAAGACAAACATAGTAACATAGTAAATGACAGCAGATAAATACCAGTATGTTCCATCTAGTCTGCCCAGTAAGATGGCAAGAGTAGGTGCAACTTCCGCTCCATGCAGGTCACCCCTCCCCATGTCTTTGTTCAGGGGTGAACCTACCGCTCCGTGTAGGACATCCCTGTTTGTTGAGAAATTAGATAGTTAAGTTTATTATGATTTTATCCTGCTCCTGTAAAGGGATCCACTGTGTCTGTCCCATGCCATTTCAAATTCTGTCACTGTATTTGCCCCCACCACTTCCATCGGAAGGGCATTCCAAGCATCCAGCAACCTTTCAGTGAAAAAGTATTTCCTGACATTGCCTTTCAATTTACCCCCTTGCAGCTTCATGTTATGCCCTCTAGTTTTACAGTTTCCCCATCTTTGGATGAGGTTTGTTTGTTCATTAATTCTCTTTAAGGATTTAAAGGTCTGAATTATATCTCCACTATCCCTCCTCTCCTCCAGACTGTACATATTTAGGTCTTCAAGCCTCTTCTCATAAGGCTTCTGACGCAGGTTCCAAATCATTTTAGTCACCTTCCTCTGAACCATTTCCAGTTTTTTTACCTCCTTTGTGAGATATGGTCTCCAAAACTGAACACAGTATTCCAAGTGAGGCCTCACCAGCGACTTGTACAGTGGCATTAGTGCCTCTTCCTTTTTGCTGGTAATTCCTCTTTTGTATGCAACCCAACATCCTCCTGCCTTTTGCCACCGCCTTGTTGCACTCTTTTGCCAACTTGAGATGCTCAGAAATAATTACAAGGTACTTCTCCTGGTCCATGCACACCAACCTCTCGCCCTCTATCGCATACATTTCCCTTGGATTTCTGCTTCCCAGGTGCATGACTCTGCACTTCTTTGCATTAAATCTTAACTGCCAAGCATTAGACCATTCTTCCAGCTTTTGTAGATCTTTCCTCATGTAATCTACTCCCTCAGGGAAGTCCATTCTTTTGCAAATTTTCATGTCATCTGCAAAAAGATGGACTTTTCCATGCAGTCCTTCAGCAATATCACTCACAAATATTTTGAACAGTGCCAGAACCCAGGACCAAACCCTGGGGCACCCCACTAATCACCCTCCTTACATCCGAGTGAGCTCCATTTACCATCACCTTCTGTCATCTGTCAGTCAACCAATTTCTGATGCAGTTCACCACCTTGGGATCCATCCCCAAACTATTCAGTTTATTGATAAGCCTCCTATGAGGAACACTATCAAAGGCTTTGCTGAAATCCAGGAAGATGACATCCATCGCATGTCCCTAATCTAGTTCTCTAGTCACCCAGTCAAATAACTCAATCAGATTTGTTTGGCAAGTTCGTTCTTTGGTAAAACCATGTTAACTCGGATCATGCAGCCTATTGGTTTTGAGAGAGTCCACTATTCGCTCTTTCAGGAGTGCCTCCATTACTTTGCCCACCACCAAGGTAAGGTTCACCAGCCTGTAGTTTGTCACGTCTTCCCTGTCACCACTTTTGTGGAGAGGTACCACATCAGCCCTTCTCCAGTCCTGTGGAACTTCTCCTGTCTCCAATGATCTGTTGAAAACATCCTTTAACGGCCCTGCAAGAACCTCTCTGAGCTCTTTCTGTATTCTGGGATGTATCCCATCCGGTGCTATGGTCTTGTCCACTTTTAGTTTTGCAAGTTGTTCTAACACATCCTATTCTGTGAATGGTGTGGTACCTACCCCGTTTCCATTTATCTATTTGTCAATCACATATGGTCCTTCTCTAGGATTTTCTCTAGAAAAATAGAGCAGAAGTATTTGTTTAGCAATTTCACTTTTTCAATGTCACTTTCCATGGATCCATTCCCAGCACTTCTGTGTTCTGCAATTCCACCTCTGATTTTCCTCCTCTCCTGAATATACCTGAAGAAAGTTTTGTCGCTACACTTCACATCTTTAGCCATCTTTTCCTCTGCCTTTGATTTTGCTATCCTTATTTCTCTTTTTGTCTCTTTTAGTTTGATCCTGTATTCCTTTCTGTGTTCCTCTGTTTGCAAGCTTTTGAATTTGGTGAAAGCTGTATTTTTTGCCTTTATTTGAGCAGCCACTTCTTTGGAGAACCAAATAGGTTTACTTCTCTTGTTTTTGTTTACTTTCCTTACATATTTATCTGTTGCTCCTTTTATTGCCACCTTTAGTTTAGCTCATTGCATTTCCACTTCCCTTATCCCCTTCCACCCTGCCAATTCCTCTTTGAGGTACATGACCACCAGGGCCGGCCCGTCCATAGAGCAAGAATGTTTTTTGCACAGGACCCCGCGTTTCAGGGGGCCCCACGCAAAGAGCATTCTGCTTTTTAAAAAATTAAATTAAAAAAAAAAGCTGTCTGCTGCTGCTGCCGCCGCGGCAGCAGCAGAATGGAGTGTCCCGCGGGGCCCCCTCTGCCCGGCTGAGCCCCTCTGCCCAGCTTTCAGATTCGCGAAGGGAGAGTGTCTCCCTCGTGTCTCTGTTAAGCCTGCAAGGGCAGATGGGAAATTTCCCTTCAGCCCCGAAATTTCCCATCTGCCCCTGCAGGCTTAACAGAGATGTGATGGAGACACTCTCCCTTTGCGAATCTGAAAGCCAGGCAGAGGGGCTCAGCCGGCACAGAGGGGGCCCCGCGGGACACTCCATTCTGCCGCTGCTGCCGCGGCAGCAGCAGCAGCCAGCTTTTTTTTTTTTTTTTTTTTGTAATTTTTCTGAGCCGATGTGGGGGGGTTAGGACTGGTAATGGGCTATGGAGAGGGTTAGGACGTGACTTGAGGTCGGCTGTGGGTTGATGGGGGGGGTTAGGACTGGTAATGGGCTATGGGGGGGGCTAGGACTCGAAATTGGCTGATGGGGGGGTTAAGACTGGAGGTGGGCTGATGGGGTTAGGACTGGTAGTGGGCTGGGGGGGGCTAGGACTCAAAATGGGCTGATGGGGGGGGTTAAGACTGGAGGTGGACTGATGGGGTTAGGACTGGTAGTGGATTGTGGGCTGTTGGGGGGGGGTTAGGACTGGTAATGGGCTATGGGGGGCTAGGACAAGAATGGGTCGGTGGGGGAGGGGATAGGACTTGAGGGGGGCTGTTGGGGGGGTTAAGACTGGTAATGGGCTGTGGGCTGATGGGGGGTTAGGACTGGTAATGGGTTATGGGGGGCTAGGACAGGAAATGGGCTGATGTGGAGGGGTTAGTACTTGAGGTGGGCTGATGGGGTTTGGACTGGTAATGGGCTGTGGGCTGTTGGGGGGGGGTTAGGACTGGTAATGGGCTATGGGGGGGCTGGGCGAGGGGCTGATGGGGCCTGCCGGGAAATGGGGTGATGGGGGGTTGGGACGGGTAGTGGGCGTGGGGTGGGGTTGGACTTGAAATGGGCTATGGGGGGGGGCTAGGACAGGAAATGGGCTGATGGGGAGGGGTTAGGACTTGAGGTGGGCTGATGGGGTTAGGACTGGTAATGGGCTGTGGGCTGTTGGGGGGGGGTTAGGACTGGTAATGGGCTATGGGGGAGTTAGGACTGGTAATGGGCTATGGGGGGGCTAGGACAGGAAATGGGCTGATGGGGAGGGGTTAGGACTTGAGGTGGGCTGATGGGGTTAGGACTGGTAATGGGCTGTGGGCTGATTGGGGGGGGGGGTTAGGACTGGCAATGGGCTATGGGGGGCTGACTGGAAATGGGCTGATGGGTTTAGGACTGGAAGTGGGCTGATGGGGGGTTAGGACTGGTAATGGGTTATAGGGGGGGGGGGCTTAAACTGAAAATGGGGTGATGTGGGGTTAGGACTGGAAGTGGGTTGATGGGGGCTAGGACTGGTAATGGGTTGGGGGTTGCTAGGACTGACCAAAATGAAGCGAGAACTCAGAAAGTGGGAAAAAAAATAGAGACGTATGAAATCCAGCGAACACAGGTCGGAGTACCTCAACCTCCTCTCGAAATACAAAGAAGAGGTAAACACTGCAAAGAGGACGCACCACACAAACCTGTTAAACAAAGCTATCAACAAACCTAGGGAACTATTTGAGCTGGTGAAAGCTCTAACAAAAACCTCCCAACCAGAACACCAGGATAACTCTATCCACCCCCAAACGCTGGCAAACCATTACGCAAGCAAGCTGACTGCAACCTTGCCCGACCCCTGTATGGACGAGGCACACCGGAAACCTATTGTGGAACAAGAACTGACATGGAGAAATTTCAACAAGATTGATGATCAACAAACAATCAACATAATAACTAGCATCAATACCACCACCTCCCCGTTGGATCCCTGCCCTACTGCTTGGGTCAAGGCAGCAAAAAAAGATATAGTCCACCAAGTCTCACACATTGTAAATCTATCACTGCATCAAGGAATTATGCCTGACCTTCTCAAGAAATCCATTATAAGGCCAGTACTAAAGAACAACACCCTCAACAAAGCAGACCCAACATCCTACCGCCCCATCTCCAGCATATCTTTCCTAGCAAAAATCATTGAAAAAGCAGCCCTCATACAACTGCAAGAGCACCTCGACGACCAGGACACACTGGACTCGCAACAATACGGATTCAGACAAAACCATGGGGTGGAGTCGCTGTTGATAGCACTGCTTAACAACCTCCACAAAGGCCTGGAGGACAGGAAGAAAATGTTTTTACTCATTTTCATTGACATCTCTGCCGCCTTTGATACTGTCCATCATGGAATCCTCCTGAATAAACTGGAATCAATAGGAATTTTGGGAACCCCCCTTAAATGGTTCTCCTCTTACATAACGAACAGAAGGCCACAGGTCCAATTCAACGGCGAAAAAGCAGAAGCATTCACACAAACTCAAGGCATATCTCAGGGATCGGCCCTCTCGGCGCTACTTTTCAACATTTACATGCAGCCCCTCTGTGACATTCTCAAAAAACATAATATCAACTACCATATCTATGCAGATGATATTATGCTATACACACAATTGGACACCACCGACCCGAAGTATACCCAGCTCGAGACCTGCCTGTCCGAGATGTTAGAATGGCTGCACCAAAATAACATGACAATCAACCACAAGAAAACTGAAGTGATGTATATATCAAGTAAACCTAACTTTGAATCTCCTCCAACAATCACCCTCTGTAATAACACATACAACACAAAGAATGAGATCAAATATCTGGGAGTCATACTCGACAGCAATCTAAAGATGGAAAAACACTTGTGCAAAACCAACAAGGCCATTTTCCACAAGCTCAGAGTCCTACAACCCCTGCGGAACTTAATCGAACCCTGTGATTTTCGGTCCGTTGCACAAGCACTCATTATGCCTCATTTAGACTACTGTAACGCCATCCTACAGGGTCTGCCAAAGAAAACGCTAAATATCCTGCAATTGGCCCAAAATGTGGCGGCAAGGATCATCACACGAACAGGCATTGCCGAACACATTACACCTGTATTGATTGAGCTACACTGGCTACCCATTGCTGCCAGGATACAATATAAAACATTGGTAACCACGTTCAAACTCATACATAACCTAGCCCCATCATTCCTCTCCACCCTTATCAGCACGCAACCAACAAACAGAGACAGGAGAACTATCAACTCAGACACACTACAAGTTCCAACTAACATCAGATCTGTAAAAGCCAGTACTAGCCGCAGAGCATTCTTTTTCTCTGCCCCAACCATCTGGAATCAACTACCATACGAACTGCGAGCAATTAAAGACATTAGTGCTTTCAGGAAGAAACTAAAACCCCATCTTTTCCAATGTCACTACAACCGGATATAATCCACAGTGGAACAGCAGATAAAGCAAACGAACCATGAATCTGACATGCAGAAATGTTTTATGTAAATATGTAAAATTGTAAAATGTAAAGTCTAACCTTTAAGTTCCTAATTCTGTGTGATGTGTCATACCCTCAAATCTATGTATATATTTTCCCCTACTTTTCTGTCCTGATTTGACAAATCCCAACTTTGTAATCAAACCGCTACTGATCGCTGGAAGTAGCGGTATATAAGTGTATACTAAATAAATAAATAATAAATAAATGGGCTGAGTGGAAGGGGAGGCTTGAACTGCAAATAGCTGATGGGGATGGGGATGGGGACTTGGAATGGAAATGGGCTGAGTGGAAGGGGGGGGGCTTGAACTGCAGATAGCTGATGAGGAGGGGGCTTGGAATGGAAATGGGCTGTGAGGGAAGGGAGCTAGAACTGGAAATGGGCTGATGGAGCAGCTAGGATAGGACTGGAAATGGGCTGTTTGGGGGAGCTAAGATTGGAAATGGGCTGTGGTGGGGGCTTGGATTGAAATGGACTCATGGGGGGGCTTGCACTGGAATTGGGCTGAGTGGAGGGGAGCTGTGATTTGACATGGGCTGATGGTGGGGCTAGGAAATGACTAGAAATGGGCTGATGGGGGGCTAGGATTGGAAATGAGCTCATGAAGGGACTCGGACTGGAAATGGATGGGGGAGCTAGGACTGGAAATGGGCTGATGAGGGGCTAGGACTGGAAATGGGCTGAGGCAGGGACTAGAAGGGAATGGATGCTGGGTAAGGCTGGAACTAGAAGGGAGCTGATGTTGGGGGAGGATTAGAATGGGATGGGGCTGTGTGAGTAAAATGGAGAGGGGAAAAATATTTTGTGTGGGAGGGATGAAAAATCTACAATTGGCCGGGTATTGGGAGAGTAAGTGGGGATTGAGGATGGAGGGGTAAAATTTGAGTGGATGAAATAGGAATGAGGAAAGAGCAAAAGGAGAAAGATTAGTATGTTTATTTTTATTTATTTTTATTTTATTTACATTCTCTTATATACCGCGCTATTCTGCATTAGCGCGGTTTACATTGAACAAACTGAAATTACATTGAACAGGGCATTATAACTTGGAGATAACTATTTTACAGGGAACATGGGCTATGGAGGGTTAAGTGGCTTGCCCAAGACCACAAGGAGCACCTGTGGGACTAGAAACCCCAGTCCTTCCGGCCCAAGGTTGCTGTCCTCTAGTGAGATTTGAACCTCCAACCTTCCGGCCTGAAGTACCTTGCCCCAACCACTAGGCCACTCCTCCACTGTTAAAGCAGATGTAGAGCGAGAGAATGGAAAAAAAAAACTAGAAGAGAGAAGAAAGGACAAATGGACAGCAGACGATGGAGAGTTAACAGAAAACATGAAGAAACCAGAAGAAAGTGGCTGGAGCAATTGCAACTGAAAAAAAATGCACAAAAGGTAGAAAGATATCTCTTTATTTTGAATTTATTAACTGGAATATGAAAGCTCTGGGAAATGTGCATCATTAACGTCTGCGCTTTGTTTGGTACAAGAGGAAATTAATTTATAGTTTTATTTCTACAGTGTTGTTGTACATTCCAAGTTTGGCTTTTGGGGTTCCCAGTTTAATTATTGCCTTCCTGTTTCTAAATTGTGATTCCTTGTTTGGTGATGGTCTATGTTCTGCATGTGTAACTGAGCTGAGGTATTCTGTTTATGTAATTCCTATTTGACATTGCCACTTGTTCTCTTTCCCCAGTATTCTCTGAAATGTATTGGTTTAATATTTGCAGTTTTGCCTTTTGATAGGTAGGGTATGGTGCTTTGTGAGTCCTGGTAATGCTGTCAGGATACGGCGGGTTTGCTATGGGTTCTAAATGGGCAGCGTTTGTAGTAGTTCCTAATGTGCCTGGCGGTTGGCACTGGATTATAGTAATGTAGAAATCTTTTAGTCTTTCTTTATCCATATACTCATTAAGAGACATGTTTACTAAAAGTTAGTGTATGGTAACATTATGCAAATATTTATGCAAATAAGGCCACTTATGCAAATGAGGCCCCGCACCGCGTCTCCGCACATGGCCCCGCACCCCCCTTGGGCCGCCCCTGATGACCACTTTACTGAAGTCCGTGTTTTTGAAGTTTAGGACTTTGAGCTTGCTATGATTAGATTGCATCTTGACTTTTATCTCAAATTACACCATGTGATGACCGCTGCTGCTGACAGGGGCACCCACCCGGACATTCAACATGCTATCTCTGTTAGTGAGCACTAAATCCAGCATTGAGCTTTCCCTGGTTCGTTCCATCACCAGTTGTCTAAGTAACGCATCCTGAAAAGCATCCACAATTTGTATACTTCTTTCTAGATTTGCAAAAGGAGCAGTCCAATCCACATTGGTTAGATTAAAGTCACCCAATATGATAACTTCCCCCTTTGTGGCTATCTTTGCAATATCTATAATCAATTTGTTATCTATTTCATTGATTTGAGTTGGAGGTCTGTAAACTACACCGGTATGGATGACAGTTCTATCTCCTCTTTCCAACACAATTCAGAGCGCTTCTTTATTTCCCCATGCTGCCTGCATGTCAGTAGCTTTAATATTGCTTTTGATATATAAGGCTACTCCTCCTCCTTTTCCACTTTTTAAGAACATAAGATATACCATACTGGGTCAGACCAAGGTCCATCAAGCCCAGTATCCTGTTTCCAACAGTAGCCAATCTGGGTCACAAATACCTAGCAGTTTTCCCAAAGACACAGGATCCACAATGCTTGTATTGGGTAAAGCAGTGATATCCTGGGTCCCTTTTTATTTATTTATTTATTTTATTTAACAGTTGCTTATATACCGCTACCTTCCACAGATCAGGTGCGGTTTACAATGAACAAAGAATGAACAGAATAACAGGTCTGTTTTACATGGAACATTAATTAACTAGGTACAATTTTGTTTAGTACAATAAACTTGTTTGGATTAAATATGATAAATAAATTGTTAGATAACAGTCAAACTATTTACATATTTCAAATTGTTAGATAACAGTCAAACCTTTTAATAATGGTTTATGACCTTTCATCCAGGAACTTGTCCAAATCTTTTTCAAACCCAGCTACACTAACAGCTTTTACTACATCCTCCGGTAACAAATTCCAGAGTTTGATTACACGTTGAGTGAAAAAATATTTTCTCTTATTAGTCTTAAATAGTTTACCCTGTAGCTTCATTGCATGTCCCCTAGTCTTTCTCTGTCTCTTCTGAATAGATTATAGCCAGCTATGGCTATATCTCATTCATGCGATTCATTAATCCATGTTTCTGTAATGGCCACAATGTCCAAGTCCATTTCCACCATTAGGACTTCCAGGTCAGGAACTTTGATGGCTAAGTTTCAAGCATTTGTGCTCATTGCTTTCCAGCATTTAACTGGCTTGTGTGTATTTTGCATGAATTTTGTTCTTCCCACCTCGTCTCACTTGTCGTTGATGTGTGGTTTAAAAGTGTGGCTGTTTCTGATGTTGTTCTGTTTTTGCTGGGAGTGACATCCTGAACTTGTCCTTCCCCATCCATCACTAGTTTAAATGCATATCCACATACTGCCTGAATTTTTCACTTAGGATTCTTTTCCCTGTGACAGAGAGATATAATCCATCAGCACAGTGTAGTCTCTTGTTGGTCCATCTGCTTCCCCAGTTGCCTATAAAAGTAAATCCTTGTTTGCACCAGGTTTGGAGCCATGTATTAAAGTTGTTTATGCGATGCAGCCTTTCTGTCCCCTTACCAAGGACAGGTAGAACTTCTGAGAATGCTACAGTGTTAACAATTATTTTATTTATTTATTTTTATTCACATTTATATACCGCAACTTCCAAAGTTCAGTTGCGGTTTACAGTTAACAACAATTAACAAAGCAAGTATGTTTGTTTGTTTTACATGGAACTTCGAATATAACAGAAAAACTAGGGCGCGGGCCAGGTACCAAGCGCCCGCATGGTAACCGGGTGCCTGGCCCAAGGCGAACCGGTCCAGCTGCTCGTGTACGAGCAAGAGGAGAGGGGGAGGAGGGGGGTTGAAGGGGGGGGGGGGGGTTCGATGGGAGCGGATTGAGAGGGCGACGCGATTGGCTGGCAAAAGCAGAGTGAAATTTGAATTGATTGGATCCCCTCGCGCGGGTCCGCGTGCAGGGGATCCAACAGCTTGCACTCCCACGCGCCCGAGCCTGTTGGCATCGTGGCGCGATGAGAGGTGCACGCTGGATGCTTCCCACCCACCCACCCTTTGCCTAGTGGTTGGGGGGTAAGACATGGGTTATCGCAGTTGGGGGGGTTGCGGGGGTCCGGGGGTTCCCGGGGTCCGGAGCGGCCGGCCATGAGGGCGGGGGCCCTCGGCATGGTTAAACCCGGGTCGACTTGTGCTACTGAGACGGCCAAGTCGGGGAAGGGTTATTGCCAATTGGCCGGTGCTTTTACTGTGCGGGGGGCGGCGGAGTGGTCACCTTGCTAATCACATGGCGGGTGGCCGATCTTGCCGCGGGGCACAGGGATTGAGTTATTATTATGTTATAACTGTTATTGAGGTTATGTTCAATAAAACTGCGACCAGTTTATGCCCAACTACTGTCTCTGTGCTTGATTTGGGAGTAAAGGGACTAGGAGAGTAGGTTGGGGCTTGCTATGTGCTGGGAAGGAATGGAAGGTGAGGGGGGGTGGTGCTAAGAATTGGATAAGAGGGAGCATGGTGTCCAGCTACCCGGTTACATATTTACAAGGAACATCATATTAAATATTGAATAAATAATGTGATATGATACCAAACAGTATGAAAACTATGTACAAGTTTATATATGGATATATATACATGGAATACATGGAAGGGAGGGGACATAATTCAAAGATCATCATGGGTGAGTGCTAACTGTGTGGGTTAGAGAGCTTTTGCATGGAGCAATCCGATTATCTCTTTAACCTTTGTCTAATGTAGATAATGAATTATCTATATTATAATGTTTGGTAAACAGATAGGTTTTCAAATTCTTGCGGAGTTCCATGATTTCTGTTAGCTTTCGTAGCTCCTCTGGGAGGGAATTCCAGATTGTAGGGGCTATATGAGAAAAGGCTCTATTGTTTGTTGATTTATGGGCTTTTGTAAAATCTTTCGGAATTTTTAATCTGTTTAATTGTCCTTTTCTGTGTGTAGACTTAGATGGTTCTTTGTGTATTAAGTTACATATCATGGATGGGGCCAGGTCATGTAAGGCCTTGAATGATGTTATTATTGTTTTGTAGATTATTCTACTTTGGATTGGTAGCCAATGAAGGGAGGCTAGTATTGGAGATATGTGTTGGATGGAGTTAATTTTCAATGTGATTCTGGCTGCTGCATTTTGTGCTAATTGCAATCGTTTAATGCTTTGTTTTGCAATGCCTATTAGTATTAGATTGGCAAAGTCAAAATGTGGGGTTATGGTGGCTTGGATTATGTTGATAAAGTCTTGTGTAAAAACTAGTGGACGAAGTTGTTTGAGGGTTTTGAGTTTGAAATAGATTTTCTTTATGGTATTGCTGATGTGTGTTTCCATCGTAAGGTGTGTATCTAGTATAACACCTAGATATCTTATTTCCTTTTTTATTTTGATTTCTTGGTTTTGAAGTCTTATGTGTGATGGAGGGATATAGGATCTGTTCTTGGTTACAATTAGAACTTCCGTTTTAGTGTGATTGATGTGGAGGTTTTGTGCTTTTAGCCAAGTTGTGATTTCATTGTAGCAGTCCGATAGGAGTTGGAGCGGTAGGTTGGGAATTGTAAATGGAATATACATCATAATATCATCTGCGTATAGATGATATCGTACTCCAAAACTTTTAAAAATGTTGCAGACTGGTTTTATGTAAATATTGAAAAGTAGAGCTGACAGCGCTGAACCTTGCGGCAATCCAATTTCTTGCTTGTATGTGGTTGAGTTTTGATTTCCAATTCTTACATTTTGCGTTCTATCATTTAGGTAGGATGAGAACCATTTATGTACTGTAGAGTTTAAACCTATTTGTTTTAGGTTATTGAGCATTATTGTGTGATGTACGCTATCGAACGCTGCTGATATGTCGATGAAAAGTAAAATGAATGCTTGTTTAGGGTTGTCAATCCCTCTTAGGAGCGCATCTATTAAAACTGTGAGAAGTGTTTCCACTCCATGGCGGGGCCGAAAGCCATACTGTTGCTCATCAAGAGGGTAAGATGAGTCTAGAAAATCTTGTGTCTGTAACTGAACTACTTTTTCAATTATTTTGGCCAAGAATGGTATGCTTGAGATGGGTCTATATGATGTGGGGGATGTTTTATCCAGTTTGCTGTTTTTAAGGATTGGCCGTATTTGTGCATGTTTGAGAGATGGTGGGAGGTAGCCTTGTGTAAGTGATAGGTTCACTATTGAGAGAATGTAGGGTAATAAAATTGGTAGTGTGTTTTTTATCCATGTTACTGGACATGGATCTAGATAAGATGTTGTAGTGTTGAGACCGGTGATGATATTTTTTAGTGTCTCTTTAGTTATGGGGTGGAACTCTGACCATTCATTTAAATGTTGGTGTGATGCGTTGATAATGTCTATAGTCATTGATGGCATTTTTGCTTTGTTTTGATAATGGTGGGCTAAAGTTTGAACTGAGATGTCGGTAATTTCGGTGTCTGTGGTTTGGGGGTTGGTTAGATTTCTGACAATGGAGAATAACTCTCTTGGCCTGTTATATGATTTTGAGAGTATTTTGGCATAATATTCTTTTTTTGTGCTGTCCAAGGTTTCTTTGTATTTAATGAGGTGATTATTGTATATTTCCTTTTGTATCGTCAATTTCGATTTACGCCAGTTGTGTTCTAGTTTTCTAAGGTTCCTTTTCATTTGTTTTAGTGTGGTATTGAACCATGGTTTGGTGCTAGTGTTAGAGTAGTTGCTCTTTTTGTGTATTTGATTAGTTTTAGCTGCATTGAAGATGGTGTCATGCCAGTTGATGACAGTGTCATCTAAATTCGTTGTCGTCGTTACAAGGTGAGGGATTGTTAAGTCGATAAATTCTTCATTGTTAAACTTTTTAAATCTTGTGGCGGGGACATTTCTGTTGTGGTTGTTAGTGCTAGTGGATGGATATGTAAGGTTCTGTTGGGCTTGAGTTTCTCTCCCAGAGTCTGGAAATACCTTTCAACTGCAGAGGCACTGTTTCTAGCCAGGTCATTTGTACCCAAGTGGATGACAACATCATTTTTGGAGTGCTCACTTTCTGCGCTAACTACATCAACAATTTTGTTTGTATTTCTCCTGGCTGAAGACCCTGGGAGGCATTTGACTATCTTCTGTCCTTTGAACTGTGTTCCCAAGTTGGTGCCTCTGATGATGGAATCTCCAAGTAGTGGTAGTTTTCTGTTTGTGATTTTTTTCTTCACATTTGGTGCTTTATCAGTAGATTGGGCATTGACTCTCTCATTTAAGGGCTCTTCAGTTTCCATGGATTGGACATCCTCATTAGCCAAGACAGAGAAGGCATTATGCAGGGATATCTCTTGCTGTACAGGGTGTCTCTGCATTACAGGTCGCAACCTACCAGAGCCCACTGTGATCCATTTGTTTATTTATTTTATTTTATTAACATTTTTATTCTGTGATTTTCTACATTTCAATTGTGGTTTACATTGAACAGAATAATCACTACAGATAGTACAGATTCGGTTTACATAGAACAGGAATAACTATGTACAATAAACAGTAAAATTAACTTTGTTAACTATATACAAGGTGATCTTGTGTTGCAGTGGTAAGCTGCATGAGAGTCCTTGTTTGGTTGTGTGGGGTGCTGTATGTTTGATTCTTTGAGGGAGCGGTGGTGGACTTTGTTCGGTTTGTATTCTAGAAGAAGTGTGTTTCATTGCAGCTAGTTCTTCCCTTGGTAGAGTCAATTCTTTATGCATGGTAGCTAACTTGAGGCATATAGAACAAGCTCTTAGGTTCCACATGATTCTTCTCAGAATGAAAGCACCACAGTTATTGCACTGAATACACGTCATGCTGATTAAGTGGTCCTAGAAGAGAAGAAAAGATGGGTACAACACCTAATTAAAAGGATAGATGTCAACGTATGTGACCACTATATAGGCAATGCATCCTTGGGGTGGGTGGGGTTAGTGGTAGGGTGGGCAGGAGCCTACGTGTCCCTGGCCAGTAGGCCTTACATGAACTGAGGGCACACTCAGATATCTGATTTAAAGGCAATTAAAGGTAATTTAATTAGCTCCACCCTGTGAGCAGGCTTGCATCATAGACTATATTCAATATCACCCAAATTGACATCCTCTGCATCACCGAATCTTGGCTAAAAAGCATTGACCAGGTCATTCTATCTCAGATCACTCCACGAAACCATACTGCCTTCAACTACCCGCACACCCACAAGAGAGGTGGTAGTGTTTTTATTCTTGTGTGAACGGACCTTACATTTAAAACATCACGATCTGTAAGCCACAAACACTGTGATTTAATCATGATATAAAACAGACATCTAGCCATTTGTCTTACCTACAGAGCCCCAAATGCTCCTGCTGATGAGACATCCGACATCCTTGTAGCCATATGTTCGGCCAGCTCTCATAAGCTACATATACTACTAGGTGACCTAAATCTGAGCTTTACACCTAGCAGAGAAGAAGCTGCTTTCCACAAGGCAATGGAATCACTTAACATCTGCCAAATCCTCAACGGTCCCTCTCACTGCTCAGGTTCTACTCTGGACCTCATCTTTGTCCCAAAGAACCTTCACTTACAGGACAGCATAAGGACCCCTCTTGCCGTACCAGTACCCTGGTCAGATCACAATGCTATACACTTCAAGATTCACCTCCAACAACAAGGAAAATCACAGAGAATACCCCACTCTGAAAGAAGATTTAAAGGATAATACCTCGACCAATTCCTCAAAGATATCCTTTCCAGCCTCCCCCAGGACTTTGCAGATCCAGATGTGGCAATTAATACCTGGAACTCCACCATCAATGCAGCAGTAAAGGCTCCTTACCGCCCAGATCTTGGAAATAGAGAAGAAAGATCCAAATCTGCCCCATGGTACTCTGATGCAATAAGAGAAAAGAAACAAAAGCTTTGCCAGCTAGAGCCTAAATAGAAACATAACTGGTGACAAGCCACCCTTCTTCAATACCAGAAAATGCAAAGAGACTACAATGTATGATCAACAAGCACAAATGAGAATACCACACCAACCTTATCTTAAAAACCAGCAACGAGCCTCAAAAGCTATTTGGAATTCTCTGCACCCTCACGAAGGATCCATTCCACAAAGAAGACACTATCCTCCTCAAATCTTTACAGATTTCCTCAACAAGAACAAACCACCCTTAAGAACTTCACTGCCAAACACCTCCAGCACCTCAACTGCAGAACCCAACATCAAACAGAAATGGTACCAGGATCTCTCTTTGAATCATATCACTCCTCATGAACATAATATCATTCTCCCATATCTCTGTACATAGTTGTATATAGTTGATAATTTAAACCCTCCTAGTTGTAACTCCCTGTTCAATGTAAAGCTCATTGCTATAACTGTTAAATGTAAACTGCTTTGAATTGACAAGAAAGCGGTATATAAAACCCATTAAAAAAATAAAATAAATAACTACAGAGCAAATATTCCGCACCATCGCTGTCTAAAACACAGGACAGCGCCCTCTAACCCCTGCCCGGTCATGTGGATCAAATCAGTCAAGGATGAAGTTGTCAAATGTATCCACAACACCATAAGCTCATCCCTATCTCAAGGATACATGCTCCCTGCTCTCAAACAAGTTAACATCCGACTCATCCAAAAAAACAACTCAACAACTCCTCTGATCCTGCAACATTCCGCCCTATTTTCAGTCTGCCGTTTCTATCCAAAATAATTGAAAAGGTGGTGCAGAGGCAACTGCAAGACCATATTGACTTGTATGCTCCTCTAGATCCACACCAACATGAATTTCATCCTAACCATAGTGTTGAGACCCTCCTCATACATCTGCTCAACATACTCATCCAAAAAACTGGATTCCTACTTGTCTTTGTTGACATCTCCTTGGCCTTCGACACTATATCATACAGCATCCTCTTAAACTGACTAACTAACATTGTGCTTCACAGCACAGCATTCAACTGGTTCCAATCCTACCTCAGTGATAGACAACAAAAGGTCAAAGTTTGTTCAAACACCTCCACTCTGTTCATCACAACACAGTGAGTCCTGCAAGGGTCTTCCCTGCCTGCCCTTTCTACTTACAACCATTTTGCAGCATCTTCAAGCAGCACAAAATTAACTATGCCATTTATGCAGATGACATCATGGTCTCTTCCCCTATCCATCTCAACACGCCAGACTATACAGCTATCACTAAATGCCTGCAGGAGATGAACAACTGACTGACTTGCAACAACCTCTTAAGTCAACTTCAAAAAATCTGAGGTGCAATTCATAACATGGGGCACTTCCTTTACCCCCCATCATCAGTCTCCATTACAGACACTCTAATCCCAGTAAAATCGGAAGTACGCTTCCTTGGTATCACCCTTGATCACTTTCTAAATTTACAAGCCCACATCAACAGAACCTCCAGGAATGCATTCCAAAAGCTCGCTATAGTCCAAAGACTAAAACCCCTCCTCAGTCTGGATCACGTCTGCACAGTCTGTCAAGCAGTTATAATCCCCATTCTTGACTATTGTAACTCCCTTTTTGAATGTCTTCCAACTCAAACCACTCGTCCCCTTGCAACTAGCCCAGAACAAGGCTGCCCACATCATCACAGGATCCGCCAAACATGATCACATAACACCATTTTTATATCAGCTTCACTGGCTACTAATTACCTCACGTACCAGATACAAAACTGCCTTGACTATCTTCAAGACAAGAAACAACACATCAGCCGGAATTCTAGAGGAGCTGATATGCACAAAATTAAACAGCAGACCTAAGAGACAGAGTATCAGAGATACCATTTCAACTCCTAGTTCTTACACCAACGAAGAAGGCTCTTTCATTAGCGGCACCCACCATCTGGAATTCTCTCCTAGAGAAGGTCAGGACAGCCAAGATCTTAAAGGACTTCAGAAAACATCTCAAAACCTTCCTTTTCACCGATCACTTCAGAGACAATACCTAGTACTCCCCCCTTATCTCACATGCCTAAAACAATATCTAACTCTTGTACATACTATGTTGCAATGAATATGTTTTGCCTCTTTGCAAACCTTGCATATCACTCCTTCCTAAGTTTACACATTGAGTTCTCTGTGATGTTTGTTTTAACATAAACCGCTTTGATTGTACAAGAAGGTGGTATAAAACTCAAATAAATAAATAAAATTAATTGTCCCCTCATTGAAGAGCTTGCTTTCAATCGTAAGAGGCTCTCCTCCTGAGCATTTATGCCACGGAGATATTTAAACATCTCTGTCATAGCTCTTCTTTCCCATCTTTCTTCCAAAGTATTACTACCGATTCTCCTCGATACCTTGTCCTTACTTGGTTTTAATGGCTCTGTACTGTCCTGGTTCTCTTTTTATCTCTCCCATCACTCTTTCAGTGTTTGTTCTGGTGGATCCTCATCTGCTGCTATCCCACACTCACTTGCTGTATCCCAAGGATTTGTCTTGGACACACTCCTTTTCCCTCTCTATACCCATTCCCTTGGTGCACTCATCTCTTTCCAAGGCTTTCAGTACCATCTTTACGCTGATGTCTCCCAGATCTACCTCTCTAGACCTGAAATCTCTCCGGCAATCCAGGCTCACATCTCTGCCTGCCTTTCTGACATTGCTGCTTGGATGTCTCACCGCCACTTGAAATTGTACATGGCCAAAACTGAGCTTCATATTTCCCCTCTAACTCACGTCTCCCCTATCTCTTTTCTCATTCTCTGAGGACAAAAAAAACACTTGTCATCTGCCTCTAGAGTATTGTAACCTGCTCCTTGCTGGTCTCCCTCTGAATCATCTCTCTCCCCTTCAATCTCTTCAACACTCTGCTGTGCTGCTAATCTTCCGCCAGCCTCACCATGCTCATATTACTCCTCTTCTCAAGTCACTTCATTGCCAGACCACTACTCCTGCTGACCTACAGTATAAGTGCATTCACTCTGCAGCTCCTCTATTTTTCTTTCCCTACACTCCTCCTCAGGAACTCCGCTCTTCTTGCAGACCTCTTCTATCTGTGCCCTTCTCTTCAATTGCTCACTCCAGACTTCACTCCTTTCACCTTGCTACTCCTTATGCCTGGAATAAACTAACTGAGTCTGTACGTAAGATGCCTTCACTGGCCCTTCTCAAACTGAGGCTCAAATCTCATCTCTTCGATGCCGCTTTTGTAGGTTTATTTTTATTTATTTATTTATTTATCTATTTTCTTCTGTACCGCCCCTTCCAGCGATCAAGGGCGGTTTACATGGAACATCTTAACAATATTGTACACAATTGTATACATTTACATTGAACAATCGGATTCGACTATTTACATTGAACAATCGGATTCAACTATTTACATTGAACAATAAACTTCAACTTTATAAGATATTAATGCAAACAACCGTTAAACTATTTACATTGGATATTTACAGTGGCTGTGTGTTGTGTGTAGGGCATGTGTAGGTAGGTATTGGAATTGGTTGAGCCGCCTGATCTCCTTTGTGTTTCCTTACCATTCCCCCAAGCTGTATCCCATGTCTACAGCTACTGTGTTGTCTGTCTTGACTAGATTTTAGCTCTGATGAGCAGGGACTGTCTTTTATATGTGTCTGTGCAGCGCTGCACATGTCTTGTAGTGCTATACAAATGTTCAGTAGTTGTGGATGAGGGTCTCAGTAGTGTGTGTAGAAAGGAAGGGACAAATGTTTCTGATGTTATAGAAAAAGAAGCAACAGGTTTTAGCCGTGCTGCAGAGAAAGAGAGAGCAGAGTCAAAGATGGTATGGAAGGGCAGAAGGGAGAGGCCGTTTGGTCTTTATCTGCTGTTATTTTCTTTGTTTACATATAGAAGGTGCCTTGAATACTGGCCAGTAATTTGTACTTATTTAATTTTAATGCAAATAGCAATGTAAGAGATTAACTTTCTCCCTCTGTCACATTATTCACAGCTGATTGGTCAGAGATGTGGGATAATCTCAGAGCAGAGATTTTGGGATCAGGAGACCCAGAAATACCTCTGTGGTACCAACACGTGATTAGTGCCTTCTTTTTATGTCCAGCAGGTGACGGGGTCACACAGGAAAAAAAGAGAGAGGAGAAGAGAGAAGAATGGGGAAACTCTTTCACACACGAGGTGCACCCAGCACTCCACCTAAAATCTCAAACGCAAGAGAGATGTTTTCCACATACTGAGTGTGAGAGTGGCTTCAATCATAGCAATTGCATAAGAAGCCAGCTGAAAACACACACAGCAGAGAGAACTACCCCAACAGAGAGGCCTTCTACATCTTTTAAAAGTCCTGAATATGGAAGAAATTTTACTCTTAAGAAATCCGTAACAATGCACCAGAAGATCCACAGGAGTGAGAAAAGATTTCAGAGCACTGAATGTGAGAAATATTTCCTCAGAAGCTCACAACTTGTGGAGAATCTTAAAAAACACACCGGGGAGAAAAATTTTAGTTGTACTCTTTGTGGGAAATGGTTCTGCAGAAAAGCAGATCTAGTGCTGCATCATAGAACCCATACAGGAGAGAAACCTTTTAATTGTACTGAATGTGGGAAATGTTTCCTCATGAAAGCAGAACTAGTGAGGCATCATAGAACACACACAGGGGAGAAACCTTTTAGTTGTACTGAATGTAGGAAATGTTTCCGCACGAAAGCAGAACTAGTGAGGCATCATAGAAGACACACAGGGGAGAAACCTTTTAGTTGTACTGAATGTAGGACATATTTCCTCACGAAAACATATCTAGTGATGCATCAGGAAACCCACATAGGGGAGAAACCTTTTAGTTGTACTCAATGTGGGAAATGTTTCCTCACAAAAACACATCTAGTGAGGCATCATAGAACCCACGCAGGGCAGAAACCTTATAGTTGTACTGAATGTGGGAAATGTTTCCACATGAAAGCAGAACTAGTGAGGCATCATAGAACCCACACAAGGGAGAAACCTTTTAGTTGGACTGAATGTGGGAAATGTTTCCCCAGAAAAGCAAAACTAGTGCTGCATCATAGAACCCACACAGGGGAGAAACCTTTTAGATGTACTGAATGTGGGAAATGTTTCCTCATGAAAGCACATCTAGTGAGGCATCATAGAACCCACACAGGGGAGAAACCCTTTAGTTGTACTGAATGTGGGAAATGTTTCCCCAGAAAAGCAAATCTAGTGCTGTATCATAGAACCCACACAGGGGAGAAACCTTTTAGTTGTACTGAATGTGGGACATGTTTCCTCATGAAAGCACATCTAGTGAGGCATCATAGAACCCACACAGGGGAGAAGCCTTTTAGTTGTACTGAATGTGGGAAATGTTTCATCACAAAAACAGATCTAGTGAGGCATCATACAACCCACACAGGGGAGAAACCTTTTAGTTGTACTGAATGTGGGAAATATTTCCTCGTGAAAGCAGAACTAGTGAGGCATCATAGAATTCACACAGGCGAGAAACGTTTTAGTTGTACTGATTGTGGGAAATGTTTTCACAGGACAGCACAACTAGTGAGGCATCATAGAACCCATACAGGGGAGAGACCTTTTACTTGTACTGAATGTGGGAAATGTTTCCTCACGAAAGCAGAACTAGTGCAGCATCATAGAACCCACATTGGGGAAAAACCTTTTAGTTGTACTGAATGTGGGAAATGTTTCCTCAGGAAAACCCATCTAGTGCGGCATCATAGAACCCACACAGGGGAGAAACCTTTTGGTTGTACTGAATGTGCGAAAAGCTTCCTCGAGAAAGAACAACTAGTGCTGCATCATAGAACCCACACAGGGGAGAAACCTTTTAGTTGTACTGAATGTGGGAAATGTTTCCACATGAAAGCTGAACTAGTGAGGCATCATAGAACCCACACAGGGGAGAAACCTTTTAGTTGTACTGAATGTGGGAAATGTTTCCTCATGAATGCAGAACTAGTGAGGCATCATAGAACCCACACAGGGGAGAAACATTTTAGTTGTACTGATTGTGGGAAATGTTTCCAAGAAAAGCAGAAATAGTGAGGCATCATAGATCCCAAACAGGGGAGAAACCTATTAGTTGTACTAAATTTGGAAAATGTTCCCCCAGAAAAACAAAACTAGTGCTGCATCATAGAACCCAGACAGGGGAGGTACCATTTAGTTCTACTGAATGTGGGAAGTGTTTCCTCAGAAAAACACAACTAGTGCTGCATCATAGAACCCACACAGGGGAGAAACATTTTAATTGAACTGAATGTGGGAAATGTTTCCTCACGAAAACACATCTAGTGGCGCATCATAGAAGCCACACAGGGCAGAAACCATTTAGTTGTTCTGAATGTGGGAAATGTTTCATCATGAAAGCAGAACTAGTGATGTATCATAGAACCCACACAGGGGAGAAACCTTTTAGTTGTAATGAACGTGGGACATGTTTCCTCACGAAAACATATCTAGTGACCCATCATAGAACCCACACTGGGGAGAAACCTTTTAGTTCTACTGATTGTGGGAAATGTTTCTGCAGAAAAGCAGAACTACTGCTCCATCATAGAACCCACACAGGAGAGAAACCTTTTAATTGTACTGAATGTGGGAAATGTTTCCAAGAAAAGCAGAAATAGTGGGGCATCATAGAACCCACAAAGGGGAGAAACCTTTTAGTTATACTGAATGTGGCAAATGTTCCCTCATGAAAACACATCTAGTGACGCATTACGAAATGCTCTAAATCAACAGCCTCTAGAGCTTTCTCACTGTTTGCGCCCAGAGCCTGGAATGCCCTCCCACCCGAAATCAGAGCCATCACAAGTCTAATGACATTCAGAAAGGCCTTAAAATATCATTTGTTCCTAATATACTACCCTGAAGCTAATCCGAATGAATATAGCCCCCATGCTGGTCTTTCCCACTTGACCCCGGTAGAAAATGGTTAATCATGATGGTTCATACTTGCACACTCTATCCATACCATATTATACTGTACTTTTATTGTATTTACTACTTCCATGCAAATAACCAAAAAAATTACCATGTATATAGTTAACCCTGTTTACCGCCAAGTTTTTGTACCCTGTTCATTGTAAAAAACCAATGCTGACTGTGTCATTGTGTTTAAATTTGTTCATATGTAAACCGCACTGATTAAAAGAGCTCAGTATATAAGAAATAAAAATAAATAAATAAATAAATAGAACCCACACAGGGGAGAAACATTTTAGTTGTACTTAATGTGGAAAATGTTTCCACATGAAAGCTGAACTAGTGAGACATCATAGAACCCACACAGGGGAGAAACCTATTAGTTGTACTAAATTTGGGAAATGTTTCCCCAGAAAAGCAAAACTAGTGCTGCATCATAGAACCCAGACAGGGGAGGTACCATTTAGTTCTACTGATTGAGGATAATGTTTCCCCAGAAAAGCACAACTAGTGCTGCATCATAGAACCCACACAGGGGAGAAACATTTGTATATAACCGTAAATTTGAGAAATAACTTGTATATAACTCTAAAAAGCACACGTTGTAAATAGCTCACACTAATCAGCACACCCGCACCCATGTACCCTCACTGTACATAGACTTATCTAACATAAACATCATTGACAATGATTGTTTGCTGTGTATACCACCTTGATTGAAGGATAAGGCGGGATAGAAATACCCTTTAAATAAATAAATAAATACTGATTGTGGGAAATGTTTCCGCAGAAAAGCAGAACTACTGCTCCATCATAGAACCCACACAGGAAAGAAACCTTTTAATTGTACTGAATGTGGGAAATGTTTCCTCATGAAAGCAGAACTAGTGAGGCATCATAGAACCCACAAAGGGTAGAAACATTTTAGTTGTACTGAATGTGGCAAACGTTTCCAAACAAAAACACATCTAGTGACGCATCATAGAACCCACACAGGGGAGAAGCCCTTTAGTTGTACTGAATGTGGGACATGTTTCCTCACAAAAACATATCTAGTGACCCATCATAGAACCCACACTAGAGAGAAACCCTTTAGTTGTACTGATTGTGGAAAATGTTTCCTCAGAAAAGCAGAACTAGTGCTGCATCATAGAACCCACATAGGAGAGAAACCTTTTAATTGTACTGAATGTGGGAAATGTTTCCTCAGGAAAACACATCTAGTTACACATCATAGAACCCACACAAAGGAGAAACATTTTAGTTGTACTGATTGTTAGAAATGTTTCCTCATGAAAGCAGAACTAGTGAGGCATCATAGAACCCACAAAGGGGAGAAACCTATTAGTTGTACTAAATTTGGGAAATGTTTCCCCAGAAAAGCAAAACTAGTGCTGCATCATAGAACACACACAGGGGAGGTACCATTTAGTTCTACTGATTGTGGAAAATGTTTCCCAGAAAAGAACAACTAGTGCTGCATCATAGAACCCACACAGGCAAGAAACCTTTTAGTTGTACTGAATGTGGGAAATGTTTCCTCAAAAAAACACTAGTACTGCATCATAGAACTCATAAAGGGGAGAAGCCTTTTAGTTGTTATGAATGTGGGAAATGTTTCCTCCCGAAAACACATCTAATGCTACATCATAAAACCCACACAGGGGAGAAACATTTTAATTATACTGAATGTGTGGAAATGTTTCTTCACGAAAACACATCTAGTGGCGCATCATAGAACCCACACAGGGCAGAAACCTTTTAGTTGTTCTGAATGTGGGAAATGTTTCTTCACGAAAACACATCTAGTGACGCATCATAGAACCCACACAGGGGAGAAACCTTTTAGTTGTATTGAATGTGGGAAATGTTTCCTCATGAAAACACATCTAGTGTCGCATCATAGAACCCACACAGGGGAGAAACCTATTAGTTCTACTGATTGTGGGAAATGTTTCCAAGAAAAGCAGAATTAGTGAGGCATCATAGAACTCACACTGGGGAGAAACCTTTTAGTTGTACTAAATTTGAGAAATGTTTCCCCAGAAAAGCAAAACTAGCACTGCATCATAGAACCCACACAGGGGAGGTACCATATAGTTTTACTAATTGTGGGAAATGTTTCCCCAGAAAAGCACACCTAGTGCTGCATCATCATAGAACCCACACAAGGCAGAAACTGTTTAGTTGTATTGAATGTGAGAAATGCTTCCTATGAGAGCACTATTAGTGAGGCATCATAGAACCCACAAAGGCGAGAAACGTTTTGGTTGTAATGAATATGGGAAATGTTTCCCTATGAAAACACATCTAGTGCGGCATCATAGAACCCACATGGGGGAGAAACCTTTTAGTTGTACTGATTGTGGGAAATGTTTCCCCAGAAAAGCACAACTACTGTTGCATCATAGAACCCACACGGGAGAGAAACCATTTAGTTGTACTGAATATGGGAAATGTTTCCTCATGAAAACACGTCTAGTGCGGCATCATAGAACCCACACAATGGAGAAACCATTTAGTTGTACTGATTGTGAGAAATGTTATCTTTGAAGGCACTATTAGTGAGGCATCATAGATCTTACACAGGGAGAAACCTTTTTGGTTGTAATTAATGTGAGAAATCTTTCCTTATGAAAACACATCTAGTGCAGCATCATAGAACCTACATGGGGGAGAAACCTTTTAGTTTTACTGATTGTGGGAAATGTTTCCCCAGAAAATGTATACATTTTTATTAATTTTACAAAATTCAAGTAAAACAAGAATGACAGAAATAAGATGGTGCACTATAATCAAAGAGAAGTATAAAAAAAATCTATCATCATTTTTAGACTACAATAATAGTCAATACCAGGGGCATCAGATACAGTTTAACATCATAACAGAAAAAAGAAAACTTAAAGCAAGGTTGAGACTTATACGTCAGCCATTTTGAGTGCAGTATTCACCACAATTTCCTCCCTAGCTACCAGAAAATCCAGTAACTGACTGGGCTCAAAGAAAAGAAAAACTTTATCTTTGTAATTAATCATACAATGAGAAGGAAACCGTAAAACAAAACTCTTCCCTAGAGTAAGGACCCTACTGATTGTGATGAAAGCTTCCAATGAAAGCACAACTAGTGTGGCATCATAGAACCCACACGGGGAGAAACCTTTTAGTTGTACTGAATGTGGCAAATGTTTCCTCATGAAAATACATCTAGTGCGGCATCATAGAACCCACACGGGGTATAAACATTTTAGTTGTACAGATTGTAGGATATGTTTCATCATGAAAGCAAATCTAGTTACACATCATAGAATTCACAGGCAAGAAACCTTTTAGTTGCAATGATTGTGGGAAATGTTTCCCCAGAAAAGCACAATTTCTAATTGTTCATTGAAATCTAGATATTTTGCACCTGTGCCCAGCTAACAGCGATCACTGCCAGTGTTACCACATAGTAACATAGTAAATGATGGCAGATAAGAACCAGTATGGTTCATCTAGTCTGCCCAGCAAGGTGGCAAGAGTAGATGTGCCTGCTGCACCAGGCAGGTCACCCCTCCCCATACCATTGTTTAGAGGTGTACACACCACTCCGTGGAGGTGCCCCCTATTTGTTCATATATAAGAGATAGTTATGTTTATTTTGATTTTATCCTGTTGCTATAAAGGGATCCACCGTGTCTCTCCCATGCCATTTTGAATTCTGTCACTGTATTTGCCCCCACCACTTCCATTGGGAGGGCATTCCAAGCATCCACCACCCTTTCAGTGAAAAAGTATTTCCTGACATTGCCTTTCAGTTTACCCTTTGCAGCTTCATGTTATGCCCTCTAGTTTTACAGCTTCCCCATCTTTGGAAGAGGTTTGTTTGTCCAATAATACTCTTTAAGCATTTAAAGGTCTGAATCATATCTCTCCTGTCCCTCCTCTCCTCCAGAGTGTACATATTTAGATCTTCAAGTCTCTGCTCAGAAGTCTTCTGACACAGGGTCCAAATCATTTTGGCCACCTTCCTCTGAATTGTTTCCAGTCTTTTTATATTCTTTGTGAGATATGATCTCCAAAACTGAACACAATCTTTTTACTTCTCTCCAGATTTGCAGAAGGAATACTCCAATCTACACTGAGTAGATTAAAGTCACCCAATATGATCACATGCCCCTTCATGGTTACCTTTGTGTTCATAATCAAGTCTCTATTAATTTATTCGGTTTGAGTTGGAGGCCTGTAGACCACACCAGTATGGATGACAGTGCCATCTCCTCTATCCAACACTTTTCCACACATCTGATTTCCACTACCCACTATCTACATTCCTGTGCCCATTCAGCTGAGTGCCCTTGGCTCAAATTCCACACTCTTGCAGACTTTCTACACTTCAAATTCATGTTTTCCCTTTCCAGTCAGCCATAGCACTCACCAAACAAGACTATTATGTCCATCTGACGAACTCTCTTGTGTCTTCTCTTTACTGCTCTCAGCTCCCTCCTCAAGGTGCCTCTGCCTCCAACCCCTCCCTCCCTTTCTGCCAAACCCTGGCTATTTCCATAGCAAAGTCCACAAGATCACCCTCCAATTCCCCATGATATCAGCTACTTCCCCTTCTCCCCCTCTTCACTCCCAACTTCCTCCCTACCACTGCTACCCTCTTTTCCTTTTCTATGACCTCTAAGGAGGAAACCACACACCTTCTTTCCTCCTCCAAACTCACTACCTGCTCCTCTGATCCTTCCCCACCCATCTCCTAAGCCCCATCTCCTCCACTGTTGTCTCTTCCATCTCTCATATTCTAAACCTATTGCTCTCCACTGGAACAGTACCTGCAGCCTTCAAGCAAGCTGTGGTCACACCTCACTAGATCCTATCTGTCCTTCTATTGACCCATCTCCCTCCTCTCCTTTGTTTCTAAAGTACTTGAATGTGTGGTTCTCTGCCACTGCCTCAACTTTCTCATCTCTCAAGCCCTTCTGGATCCTCTGCAATCTGGCTTTTGTCCTTTACATTCTACCACAACAGCTCTTGCCAAGGTCTCCAGTGACCTATTCCTGGCTAAATCCAAGACCCTTTAATTGATTCTCATCCTTCATGACCTTTCTGCTGCTTTTTGACACTGTTGACCACAACCTTCTCCTCAATAACTTGTCCTTGCTTGGTTTTAAGGGCTCTGTGCTATCCTGGTTCTCTTCTTATCTCTTCATCACTCTTTCAGTGTTTGTTCTGGTGAATCCTCCTCTACTGCTATCCTGTGCTCAGTTGGTATGCCCCAAGGATCTTTCTTGGGTCCACTCCGTTTCTCTCTATATACCCAGTCCCTTGGCTTTCAGAACCATCTTTATACTAATGATTCCCAGATCTACATCTCTGCACCTGAAATCTCTCAAGTAATCCAGGCCAGGGTCTCTTTGTGACACTGCTGCTTGTATGTCTCACCGCTGCTTGAAAATGAACATGGCCAAAACGGAACTTATTATTTTTTCCCCTAAACCAGGGGTGGGCAAACTTTTTGACTCAAGGGCCGCAATGGGTACATATATTGGACCCGGGGGCCGGACCAAGAGTAGATGGACGGTGTGTATGCCCATTTCCAGTCTGTTCTCCCCCCCCCCCCGCCCATTTCCAGTCTGTTTCCCCCCATCCCAGCCCAATTGGTCCGTCCCTCCCGCCATCACAGCCCATTTCCAGTCTGTTCCCCCCCCCACATCACAGCCCATTTCCAGTCTGTTTCCCCCATCCCAGCCCATTTTCAGTCCGTCCGTCCCCACCATCACAGCCCATTTCCAGTCCTATCCCCCCCACCATCACAGACCATTTGCAGTCCGTTCTCCCCCCCACCCACCCACATCCCAGCCCATTTCCAGTCCGTTTCCCCCCCCCATCCCAGCCCATTTCCAGTCTGTTTCCCCCATCCCAGCCCATTTTCAGTCTCCCCCCCCCATCACAGCCCATTTCCAGTCCGTTTCCCCCCCCCCATCCCAGCCCATTTCCAGTCCGTTCCCCCCCCCCATCCCAGCCCATTTCCAGTCCGTTCCCCCCCATCATAGCCCATTTCCAGTCTGTTTCCCCCATCCCAGCCCATTTCCCCCCCCCCCATCACAGCCCATTTCCAGTCCTTTTCCCCCCCCATCACAGCCCATCCAGTTCTAGCCCTCCCCCCCCCGAAGAGCCCCGCGCGTCTAAGGAGCTGCAGAGGGAGCCGGGGAAGCCCACGCGAGGAATGCCCTTTAACCTCTCCCGGCATTCGCGGCTTCATTGAAACAGCCGCCAGCGTGAAGGTAAAGGCTCTTCACGCTGGCGGGCTGTGCAGAGGGAGCCGGGGCCTCGCGCGGGCTTCCCCGGCTCTCTCTGCAGCAGTCCATTTGTTCACCAGGATAAGTGATACAGCGGGCCGGATTAAAAGGTCCACCGGGCCGTAGTTTGCCCATTCCTGCCCTAAACCCTCCTTTCCCCTTCCTCCTTTCTCAGTCTCTTTGGATAACTCTCTACTCCTCCCTGTCTCCTTAGCTCGCAACCTTGGAGTCACCTTTAACTCCTCTTTCTCCTTCTCCACACAGATCCAACTGATAGCTAAAACTTGCCTTTTCTTTCTCTATAACATCAACAAAATTCACCCATTCCTTTCCGAACACACTACTAAAACCCTTATCTACTCCTTAGTCACCTCCCATCTAGACTATTGTAACCTACTTCTTGCTGGTCTCCCACTGAATCATCTCTTTTCCCTTCAATCTGTTCAACACTCTGCTGTGCGTCTAATCTTCTGCTGCCTCTGTTTCCGCATCCATTTCAAACATTTCAAACTTCTGCTGGCCTATAAGTGCATTCACTTTGCAGCTCCTCACTACCTTTCCTTACCTCTCCCTACACCGCTCCTCGTGAACTCTGCTCTTCTGGCAAATTGCTTCTATCTGTACCCTTCTCTTCTATTGCTAACTCCAGACTTCACTCCTTTCACCTTGCTGCTCCTTATGCCTGGAACAAACTACCCGAGTCTGTACGTCAACTGCCTTCTCTGACCCTTTTCAAATCCAGGCTGAAAACTCACCTCTTCACTGCTGCTTTTGGATCTTGCTTTACCTAATTTCCTTTGTGTTTCTTTACCATTCCCCCTAGCTGTATCCCATGTCTACAGCTACTGTGTTGTCTGTCTTGACTAGATTGTAAGCTCGGATGAGCAGGGACTGTCTTTTACATGTCTTTGCAGCACTGTATATGTCATGTAGCACTATACAAATGTTCAGCAGTATAATAGTTATATTGCTTTTGACATATAGGGCTACTCCTCCTCCTTTTCTGCCTTCTCTATTTCTGCTAAATAAATTATCACCAGCTATGGCTATATCCCATTCATGTGACTCATTAAATCATGTTTCTGTAATGGCCACAATGTCCAAGTCCATTTCTACCATTAGGGCTTCCAGATCAGGAACTTTGTTGGCTATACTTCGAGCATTTGTGTTCATTGCTTTCCAGCATTTTTTGACTAGCTTGCCTGTATTTTGCATGAATTTTGTTTTACACACCTCTTTCCACTTGCCATTGATGTTGATAAATGCAGCTAAATAAATATTAAGAAGGGACCCAGGTTATCAGTGCTTGACCCAGTACAAGCATTGTGGAACCTGTGTTTTTTGGGGAAACTGTTAGGTATGTATGACCTAGATTGGCCACAGTTGGAAACAGGATATTGGGCTTGATGGACCTTGGTCTAACCCAGTATGGCATATCTTATGTTCTTATGTTCAGAATGAGATAGGCAGATGGGGAGGGGGGTGGTGAAGGGAAAGCCCGGAGTAGGAGATTAGTGAAGGGGATACTTCGGAAGTTCTACATGTTAGATGTGTGGAGGGAACATAACAGGGAGGCAAGGGAGTACACCTTTTATTCACATCCACATAAAACTTATAGTCAGATAGATTATTTGCCGATAGATAAACTGTGGGGGACCAGAGTGCGGGGAGTGGAGATTGGAAATGTTACATGGTCAGATCATGCCCCGACATGGGTTGACATACAGGGTGGGAATGGAGAGGGAGGTATCAGATTTTGGAGGTTGAATGAGAGTCTTCTCTTAAGGGACGAAGTAGTAAAAGACATCAAGAAAAGCTTGCAGGATTATTGGCAGCTGAATGATACAGGAGAAGTGCGGGAGACTAGTGTGTGGGAAGGAATGAAAGCGGTAATCCTGGAGAGGTTGTTTATGTGGGCTGCTAAATACAAGAAGGGTAGGAAAGAAAGGGAGGACAAATTGAATGTTGAAATTAAGGAGGCCACAACGCTATACAATAGGACGGGGTCAGGAAGGCAACTGAAATATTTAAATCAATTGCGCTTGGAGTTAAACAAGTTACAATTAGAAGCCATTGCTTATCAGATGGAGCGAGTAAAACAAAGGTTCTATGAACGGGGGGATAGGGCCGGGAGACTGCTGGCGAGAAAACTTAAAAGAGGGAGGTAAGGAATGCAATAATAGCAATTAAGGGCCAGGATGGGGCAATTCTGAGGTGTGGAACGCAAATAGATTTTGCCAGTACTATGCAGAGCTGTACTCCCAAAGGGGGGGAGGGGAAATGACCTCCATAGGGGAACTTTTGGGATCAGTGGAACTTCCAAAAGTGGTAGAGGATCTGGGGGCCAGTCTAGAGGAACCCATTTCCATAGGGGAAATTGAGAAAGTGATTAAGGAAATGTCACTGGGGAAAACTCCAGGCTTGGATGGCTTGCCTAATTTGTTTTATAAGACCTTTCGGGAGGACTTGGTGGATTTTCTAGGGAAATTGTATAATGGGATTGTAGGGAAGGAGGGGCACTATCACAGGGAATGTTGACAGCGGGTATAACTTAATACCAAAGGCAGGGAAGGATCCGCAGAATTGTGGGTCTTTTCACCCAATATCGCTATTGAACACGGATGTGAAGATTTTGGCAAAAATACTAGTGAATAGATTGGCTCAGGGAATGCCTTCTCTTGCCAACATAGATCAAACAGGGTTTATTAATGGTAGGCGGGCGCCGGACAACATCAAGAGAGTGTTAGAGGCAATTTGGGGGGCACATAGAGGCAAGGATAGTACGATGGTGCTGTCTATTGACATGGAAAAAGCATTTGATCGGGTGGGTTGGGAATATCTATTTGCAATAATGGATGGGGTTTGGGGACAACTATGTCGCATGGGTGAGAGCTTTGTATGATAGGCCACAGGCAAGGGTACGAATTAATGGTTGGTACTCGGAAGCTTTTTCCCTTCAGAGAGGTACAAGGCAGGGATGCCCTTTATCACCCTTGCTTTTTGCTTTGGCTATGGAACCTTTGGCAAAGAGGAGAAGGGAGGAGGAGAGGATTAAGGGGCTATGGGAGGGAGAGAGGCAGCATAAGATATCATTGTTTGCAGATGATATTTTATTAACAGAGAAATACTACATCCATACTCAGGTCAAGACAACTTCAACTGTGACCAATGTGTATAGACTACTGTATATAGTTACATAATGTACATAGTTTCCCTTTATTACCAAGTTCAAATTCCTGTTACTTGTAAAATGCACTACAGTTTTTCTGTATGTATATGTTTGGTTCCATGTAAACCGCGCTGATGATAATAGTGCGGTATATAAGAGATGATAAATAAATAAATAAAAACACTAACGCAGCCAGAAGTGACATTAGGAACAGTCTTAGAAGTGACAGAACAGTATGGGGAAGTGTCGGGTTTTAAAATAAATATGGAAAAGACAGAAGCACTGAATGTTAACATAGGGGAAGTGGAGATAGGCAGGTTAAAGGAGAGGTATCCCTTTAAATGGGCAAAGAAAGCAATTACATATTTAGGGGTATATCTCACGGCACAGCCACAGCTTTTATATGGGGCAAATTACTCCCAGTTATGGAAACAGGTGGCCCAGGATTTATGGGGTTGGATGGATATGGAGATTTCCTGGTTGGGCCGTATTGCAGCGGTCAAGATGAATTTAATACCCAAGATGTTATATTACTTTCAGGCTCTCCCTGTGGAGATCCCTGAGAGGCATTTAAGGGAGATTCAAGGGAAAGTATTTCACTTCATATGGAAAAGACGGCCTACAAGAATAGCGCGGGCGGTCCTTTACCGATCTCAGGGGGAAAAGGGATTGGGGGTTCCAGATATTCAGGCCTATTATACAGCAGCCCAGATTAGGCATTTAATGGACTGGAGAGAGGGAGGGGAAAGGAAAATATTTGTAGATATGGAAGGGGAGGGGTGGAAGGAAGGACCAATTGAGGTCATGCCATGGACTATGGCAAAGGACAGGAGTGGGGGTTTCTTAGAAAACCCCTACACGCGGCATGTTTTAGCCATATGGGATGGAGTGAGAAGAAGGGAAGGAGGGAAGGGGTTATCGAGCTTCTCGGTAATGCAACGACTGTGTTATACGGGAGACTTTACCCCAGGAAGAGAGGGAGGGGTTTATAAACAATGGGAGAGTAAAGGTTTACAATGTTTTTCTAATTTATTGATGGGGGGAGTGGGTCCCGTTTGCAGATTTACAGGAGGAATATAATTTAGGGCTGGGCAGTTGTTTCATTATGGTCAAGTGATACATTATTTGAAAGGGAAGTTGGGGAAGGAGGGGTTAGCATGAGAGTTTACTGAACTGGAAGTGATTTGGTAGGGGAAAAAGAGATCTAGGGAGCTAATTACGGCCTTGTATAGGGCAATACGAGAAGGGCAAGGGGAGGAGAAATTGGGTTATATGAAGGCATGGGAAAGGGAGATGGGGAGGAACTTGGAGACTGGTCAGTGGAAGGCCATTCCGGAACAGGGTCACCATTTGCCAATTTCCATTGCTGTTCGGGAAAATTGGCACAAAGTGTTAATGGGGTGGTACTATACCCCAGTGCGTTTGAATAAAATGTATCAGACGGCATCAAGGAGCTGCTGAAGGCAGTGTAGAGAGGAGGACACAATGTATCATATTTGGTGGGAATTCCACAGATCCAGATATTCTGGGATGAAATTCAGAGGTGGATAAGACGGGTGGTGGGTGAAGAGTTAGAGAGGAACCCCAAAGTTTTCTTGTTTGGATGGTGGAGGGAAGGGGGCCAGAGGGAGAATAGGAAGCAAATATTAGCATGTTTCAGTGCGGCCAGAGGTGAAATAGCCTATCGGTGGAAGCAGGAGGAGCTGCCGCAGGTGGCACACTGTGAAGATCGGCTAAGGTGAATTTACCTAATGGAGAAATTAACAGCATTACGAAAACAAAAGAGGCCCAAGTTTGATAGGGCTTGGCGGAAAGTATTGGTGTACTTGTGGGGGGGGGGGGGGGAACTGGGGTAGGGTGGATAAGTAGGGCTGTGGGCTTAAAACTGCCTCACGGGCATTTGTACGGTAGATGAATGGCTTTAACGGGTTTACTGCTTAAGTAGGTTTCTATGCAAATGTTTCGGGGGAGGTTGTGGAGTTACTTAGCAATATTGTTAGTTGAATATAATATAGGGGGAAAACTGTACACCAGTTGAATGTTGATGTTTACATGCAAGAGTATTTATGTATGCTACTAGATGCTATGTAAAGGGGAAAAAAAAACATTCCCCGCATCTTGGTTCGAGTTATGCCCTGAATGGTACCTTCTCCTTTTTCTAAATTGGCTGCGGGTGTCTCCCATTCCATGCGCTCTGTCTCCTTGGGCTGCTGTGGCCCACTCGTCACCATTTTGTTCTCTCTGCTGTCCCCACTTGCACCCGCATATTCTTATTCCTGCAGGTCCGCTGATTTCCCCCTCATTATCTTGCTCCCACTGGCCAGAGTACTCGGAGGCCATGTACAAGCCGTTATCGGGGCTGCTTGGAAGATGTTTTTTCACTGTTGATCAGGAATGGCTCCAGAGCAGAGCGCTCAGGCACCCATTGTGCTAGGTGACATCACTTCCTCCCAAGAAGCTTTTCAATAAATGGAATTCTACTAATTTTTGGTCATTAGAACTGCAGAGCTTCAGGTCATCTACAAACAGTCAGTGTGATGTCACCCATTGGGCCATGGCTAACTCCATGTCCCAAAGAATTTATGAGAGTACTCATTGGATTGAGCGCCATACAAAACAGAAGTGGTAACAGGGAATCTCCCTGATCTTGATGTTAGGCATGATGAACTAGCCATCCTTATTCTTCAATAACAATATAGCTTGCCAGATTTTAATGGTGAATTTAATGTACTCTGTCAACCCAGTTTTTATTTCATATGATTCAAATCAATTGTGTGGATGAGTTTTGCGCATATCATGATAGTCATGAACCTCACTTCTAAGCCAAGGTATGTGGAGTATTATCTCAGTTTCTTAAATTTACTGCTAATTTTTTCCACTGTGGATCAGTTGATCGCTTTTAAGATGCAATGTGATGAGTGAAACCCTTGTTGTACTCAGTACATGTAAAAGGTTTCTTTCCACTGTGGATCATTTGATGGCATTGAAGATTCAATGACTGAGTGAAAGCCTGGTTGCACTCGGTACATATAAAAGGTTTTATTCCACTGTGGATCATTTGATGGGTTTTAAAGAATGATAAATAACTGAAACTCTTATTGCACTCGGTACATGTAAAAGGTTTCTTTCCACTGTGGATCATTTGATGGCTTTTAAGATACGATGGTTGAGTGAAACTCTTGTTGCACTCAGTACACATACAAGGTTACTTTCCACTGTGGATCATTTGATGGCGTTGAAGATTCGATGACTGAGTGAAACTCTTATTGCACTCCGTACACGTAAAAGGTTTCTTTCCACTGTGGATCATTTGATGCCTTTTAAAAGTCGATGACTGAGTGAAACTTTTATTGCACTCAGTACACATAAAAGGTTTCTTTCCACTGTGGATCAGTTGATGACTTTTAAGACTCGATGACAGAGTGAAACTCTTATTGCACTCAGTACATGTAAAAGGTTTCTTTCCACTGTGAATCATTTGATGCCTTTTAAAAGTCGATGACTGAGTGAAATTCTTATTTCACTCAGTACATGTAAAAGGTTTCTTTCCACTGTGGATCAGTTGATGGCGCTGAAGATGCAATGACTGAGTGAAACTCTTATTGCACTCAATACATGTAAAAGGTTTCTTTCCACTGTGGATCATTTGATGCCTTTTAAGAAACGATGGCAGAGTGAAACTCTTGTTGCACTCAGTACACATACAAGGTTTCTTTCCACTGTGGATCATTTAATGGCGTTGAAGATTCGATGACTGAGTGAAACTCTTATTGCACTTAGTACATGTAAAGGGTTTCTTTCCATTGTGGATCATTTGATGGATTTTAAAGATTGATAAATACCTGAAACTTTTATTGCACTCAGTACACGTAAAAGGTTTATTTCCACTGTGGATCATTTGATGGCGTTGAAGATCCGATGAATGAGTGAAACTCTTATTGCACTCAGTACATGTAAAGGGTTTCTTTCCACTGTGGATCATTTGATGGCGCTGAAAATTCGATGAGTGAGTGAAACTCTTATTGCACTCAGTACATGTGAAAGGTTTCTTTCCACTGTGGATCATTTGATGGGTTTTAAAGATTGATAAACAACTGAAACTCTTATTGCACTCGGTACATGTAAAAGGTTTCTTTCCACTGTGGATCAGAGACATTTTTCCAGTGTGTGTTCTTTGGTTTGTAATTAATTGTCCCTTATGACAGAAACCTTTGCTAAATTCAATATAGGGAAGTGGTTTCTCTTCAGCATGAATTCTCTGGTGTATTTTCAAGCTTAACCTCTGTTTGAAATATTTTCCACACTGAGAGCATTTAAACGGTTTCTCCCCATTGTATGTCCTCTGATGCAATAATAAATGATATTTCTTATCAAAACTCTCTCCACTGGTGTCACACAGAAAGGATTTCTTCCCTTTCTTCCCTTCCTGGTGGCATTTAGAATTCATTTGATCACTGCTGTTATTTTGGAAGGATCTCTCTGCCCTCTGGTGTCTCTGGGGCTCAGGGATGTTTGTGAGCTCCCTGTCACTTCTCTCACAGTCAGTGACTCCATCCGGTGAGTCTCCTGCCGGGTCTCTCTGCTCCTTCTCTGATTCCTGGAAGTTCCTTGTGTTTCTCCTCTCAGTCCTATGGGAAATATTCTCAGAGACATTTCCTGATTGTTCCATTTCTACAGGAGGTTCTTCTCGATTCTCCTCCTTCTTCTGTTCCTGTATGGCCTGATTCTCTGCAGGATACAAATAGAAGACATTAATGATGCATTAATGACTATGGAATGCTACTAATGATCCAGGAAATGAATTTTGTGGGCTCACACAATTTTATTTATTTTATTTATTTAGACAGTTTTGTATACCGCCTTATCCTTCAATCAAAGCGGTCACAACACAATTGGGGGATACATTTAACACACGGGGATATGAGACACATACACTAATACTTACAGGGAACAGGGGCAATGGAGGGTTAAGTGGCTTGCCCAAGACCACAAGGAGCACCCGTGGGACTAGAAACCCCAGTCCTTCCGGCCCAAGGTTGCTGTCCTCTAGTGGGATTTGAACCCCCGACCTTCCGGCCTGAAGTACCTTGCCCCAACCACTAGGCCACTCCTCCACTCCTCCACAATAACATCATGGGTTCCGTGATAGTTAGAAAATTCCATGGGATAGCACAGGTGTCCTCGAACTATTCATGTGAAGTGTCATTAACAGGAATTTCAGGTGATGTGCATAATTGCAGGGCAGTTGCAAGTGTATTAGGTGCCCTAGGCAAAACTTCAGCACTGCACTCTTTTGCAATGGTCTTTTAGACCCCAAGCCCCCCACCCCTCAAGATTTTGATTATTAATCACATGTGTTATCATCTCAACATTATCCCTCCAAAAACAATGCATATTTGGACATCACATGTTTAAATATTAAACTTTGTTTTGTAAATATATGCATAATGAGGAGCATTTCAAAAAGCCACTTGCAAAGCTAACTCGAATATTTGCATATTGCCCATTCTTCCTGCAGGTAAAAGCATGCACTGATGACTTTGTGTGGCTATTAGTCTCCATTGCTTTGCTTTGACTGTTATTTATTTACTTAGCAAGGCTTATGTACTGCTTTTCTACAAGTCAAAGTGCTGCACATTCAGGTACTATATATATATATATATATATATATATATTTATTTATTTATTTATTTCTCTTGTTCCTGAAGGGCTCACAATCTATGGGGGGTGTTTACTTAATGGCGGTAGTGGACGCTGTGATATCGGAGCTGTGGCTCCATTACTGCCGTTTAGTAAACACCCCCCTTTGTTTTTGTACCTGAGGGTTAAGTGGCTTACCCAAGGCTACAAGGAACACCGCTAGAACTAAAAACCCCAGTCCTCCCAGCCCAAGGTTGCTGTCTGCTAGGGGGATTTGAGCCCTGCCCCTCTGGTCTGAGATAACTTGCACCAACCACTAGGTCACTGTGCCGGCTCTTTGCTACTTCCTCCTCCCAGAAGCTGTTGCCCAAGGTGACTGCCTGGTTTGCTGGTAGCTGGCCCGACCTTGCAAACTTCCTTTACTGCCTAGCTTGCCTGACTGGACTGGAGGGCAGATGAGGAATATGAGCCATTTTCTGGATGTAAATCATGCGTAACATGCAGATAAAAAGGATTTTCTCACTACGACTACATCTATAAAACTCCTGATTTGTGGGACAAGTTACACCCGTACAGCCCGTAGATATGTTTAAACTTATCCTAACTGAGCAGAGGCCTCCCTGAACCTGGGTTAGTGAGGGGCTTGCATTTATGCAGCTACCTTTGAAAACATATGTATAATTGTGTGGCTGTAAAGGTAAGCGCATAAATTCCATGGGGTCATTTTTAAAATGGAAAGATGTGCACACTTTGATTTCATTTTGAATATTTGCTGAAATGCACACAGGGAAAAGTATGCACATACTGCTTACAGATACACAAAGTTATAAAGTTTTCAAGGCTTTTTCCAGGTAAAAATGGTTCTTCTGACAATTAACCACCCTATCATAAGAACCTAAGAACAGAAGAATTGGACTCTTCAACTTGGAATATGATAGAGGTCTTTAAAATAAGTGGAATAGAGCAGGTAAACATAGATTGGTTGCTTACTCCTTCAAAAACTACAAAGATTGGAGGACATGCAACAAAGCTACAATGTAGCACATTTAGGACTAATTGGAGAAAATGATAATTACACTTACCTGGTAATTGTAGTTCCTTGAGTGACGACAGTTCAGTCCTCTACCTCTGGGTTGTCAATCTCCTCCTGCAGCTAGGAGACTGGTATGTCAGAATGATGACATCACTGGATATAGCCTGCTGCACTCCCACTTGCATCCCAGTGTGAACTATAACAAAGCAGACTCAAAGGAGCAACAAATAAGTAGCTAAACATAATAACATCTACACCATAACTGAATCCACCCCTTCCGACAAGGCTTTCTTACTGCCTGCCCTGCCATCGAGAAGGGAACAAACAAAGGAAGTGAAGGAATCCAGATTCACCTGTAACCATCTGCCACCTGCCACCAATCGGGAACCCCCTCGACACCTCCGGGCGGGAAGGAGGACTGAACTGTTGTCACTCAAGGAACTACAATTACCAGGTAAGTGTAATTATCATTTCCTTATCGTTCCTACAGTTCAGTCCTCTACCTCTGGGATGTACCAGAGCAGTAATCAATGGGAGGGACCCTTCCAGCCGGCAGATAAAACCGCCGAACCGAAACGAGCATCTGAAGCCGCAGCAACATCCAGTCGGTAATGCTTGCTGAACGTATGCAGAGACGACCAAGTCGCCGCCCTACAAATGTCCCCTGGGGGAACCAAACTATGCTCCGCCCAAGACGATGCCTGCACACTGGTGGAATGCACTCTCAGCCCCATAGGCACAACATGACCTTGAAGTAAATAAGCGGACGCAATTGCTTCTTTAAGCCAGCGGGCGATGGACGCCTTAGCCGCCGCCTCACCTTTGCGGACTCCTCCGTACAGAACAAACAACTGCTCAGACCTGCGGAATGCCTCTGTGACCCTTAAATACTGATGCAAGGCTCTCTTCACATCGAGACGCCGAAGACTGCGATCCGAATCGCCGCCCCCCAAAGACCCCAGAACGGGCAAACACACCGCCTGGTTCAAATGAAAGGGAGATACCACCTTAGGCAAAAAGGACGGGACCAGACGTAAGACCACCTTTTTCCTGGAAAAAGACAAGAAGGATTCTCGGCACGACAACGCTTGCAGTTCCGAAACTCTCCGCGCGGAACAAATCGCCACCAGAAATACCCTCTTCAACGTCAAATCTTTCACGGACGCACGACGCAAGGGCTCAAAGGGGGACTCGGCTAATGCTGTGAGAACGAGATTCAGGTCCCACAGTGGAATGCACACCCTGCACGCCGGGCGTTACTGAGCGACCGCCTTCAGAAAACGACCTATGTCAGGATGAGCCCCCAAAGGCACTCCATTGACCTTGCTGCGATAACAGGAAAGGGTTGCCAACTGGACACGCAAGGAACTGGCCGCCAGACCTTTGTCAAACCCGCTCTGTAGAAATTCCAAGACCAACAGGATCGAAACCGAGCCCGCCCTAATCTGATGCCGCGAACACCAATCCTCAAAGATACGCCAAATTCGCACATACGCCAAAGAGGTCGAATGTTTTCGCGCCCGAAGTAAAGTCGCCACAACCACCGATGAGTAGCCTTTCTTCATGAGTTTAGCCCTCTCAATGGCCATACCGTAAGCGAGAACCGATCCACCTGAGGCATGAGCAGGGGCCCTTGGAGCAACAGATCCGACCTTGCTGGCAGCTGCCAAGGCTCTCCGTCCAAGAGACTTATCAGGTCCGTGTACCAAGGACGCCTTGGCCAATCGGGTGCCACCAACAGCACCTTCCCTGCATGCGCCCCGATCTTCTGAACCACCAGGCCTATCAGCGCCCAGGGCAGAAATACATAGAGGAGGCCGTCCGACGGCCACTGACGAAGCAAGGTGTTGATGCCCTCCGACATCCTTTCCCGCCATCTGCTGAAGAAACGGCCGACTTTGGCCGACTGAAAGATCGCCATGAGATCCATGACCGGAGTCCCCCAGCGCCAAACTATCTGTCTGAAAACCTCGGGATGCAGTTCCCACTCCCCTGCATCCACGTGCACTCTGCTGAGAAAGTCCGCGGTGACATTGTCTTTGCCGGCAATGTGCGCTGCCGAGATCACGGACAAGCGAAGCTCTACCCACGCGAATAACTCGTCGGCCTCTGCCTCCATCGCGGCACTCCCGGTACCGCCCTGGCGGTTGATGTATGCCACCGTCACCGAGTTGTCGGAGAGTACTTGCATGGGCTGACCGCGCACCAAGCCCTCGAACGCCTGAAGGGCCCGGAATACAGCTCGAAGCTCCAAGCGATTTATCGCCCACGAGGCCTCCAGGGGAGTCCAAAGCCCCTGCGCAAACTGGCTCCCGCAGTGGGCTCCCCAGCCTACCAGACTGGCATCCATCAGCAACGGAAGCCATTCTGGCTGTTCCAGCGGCAAGCCAGCCGCCAGCGACGAGGGGCGAAGCCACCAGCGAAGGGACTGCCGAACTTTGCACGGGCAAGGGAGACGCTTGCTCAACGAATCGTTCTGATGCGACCAACGGCAGAGCAGTGCTCTCTGGAGAGGTCGCATATGAAACCTGGCCCAAGGCACCGCCTCCAACATCGCCGCCATAGTGCCCAGCACTCGGAGATAATCCCACGCCAATGGCACCGACACCGACAGGAACTGCCGCACCAGAGTCCGCAAACCCTCGGCCCGTTTGTGCGGCAGGAACACCTGCCCCGTGTTCGTATCGAACCGGACTCCCAAGTATTCTAGGTCCTGAGTGGGCTGCAAACGGCTCTTGGCTGGGTTGACCACCCAACCAAGCCCTTGCAAAAACTGCACCACCCGGCCCGTCACCCGGAGACTTTCCTCCGCGGACTTGGCTCGAATCAACCAATCGTCTAGATAAGGGTGAACCAGAATACCTTCTTTGCGCAACGCCGCCACTACCACCATCATAATTTTGGTGAAGGTCCGCGGCGCAGTCACCAAGCCGAATGGCAACGCCTGAAACTGATAGTGGCCCCAGGGAGGGAGAACCGCAGGAAGCGCTGATGAGCTTCTCGAATGGGAATGTACAAATACGCCTCCGACAGGTCTAGAGACGTCAAGAATTCTCCGCGCCGCACCACCACTATGACGGACCGCAACGTTTCCATTTGAAAGTTCGGTACCCTTAAGCACCGGTTCACCCCTATCAGGTCGAGTATGGGTCTCAATTGTCCGCCCTTTTTGGGCACCACGAAATAAATGGAGTAGCGACCATGCCATAATCGGCCTTTGGGACTTCCACCACGGCTCCCAATCGAATGAGTCTGTCCAAGGTTTCGCGAACCGCCGCCGTCTTCGTGGGACCTCGGCAAGGAGACAAGACAAAGGAGTCCCGCACGGGCCGGGCCAGCTCCAGCGCGTAGCCGTGTTGAATGATTTCTAACACCCATTGGTCTGAGGTGATGTGGGTCCAGGCGGAAAGAAACTCCCGAAGCCGTCCGCCTATGGGAGTCTCCTCCGCCGGGACCCGCCTCACTTCATTGAGTCTTATGCGAAGAGGACGCCGGGTTGGAAGAGAAGCCTCTATTCGCTCCCCGGAACCCCCGAAAGCCCTGGCCTCTAGAGGGAAACCGCCCTCTCTGGAAGGCACCGGGTCGCGTCGAACGGAATCTTCTGAAATCGCGAAACTGACCCCGAATGCCTTGGCCAGACTTGGCCTGTTTCAGTTTGTCCTCGGGCAGCCGGCCCGCCTTGGACTCACCAAGGTCCTTCACCAACTTATCCAAATCTTCCCCAAACAGCAAACCTCCCTTAAATGGAAGCTTGCTGAGACGGGATTTAGAAGGGCCGTCTGCTGCCCAATTGCGGAGCCACAAGGATCGACGGGCAGCCACCACCGACCCCGTGCTGTTGGCCAGCGCCCTAATCAAGTCATAATGCACATCTGCAAGGTAGGCCGCTCCGGACTCCAAGCGATCCAGCTCCTTCACCTCCTCGAGATCAACGTGCGAAGATTGGCGCAGCCGCTGGGCCCAGCTCAAACACGCTCTGGCTACCCAAGCCCCGCAGATGGAGGCCTGCAGCGAAATAGAATCTGCTTCAAAAGCCTGCTTTAGTAGACAGTCAACTTTACGGTCCTGGGCATCCTTCAAGGCCGCACTCCCTTCAACCGGAATGGTGGTCTTTTTCATAACAGCGGACACTACCGCGTCTATCCGCGGAGCCCGGAATCTGTCTTTAGCTGAATCAGCCAAAGGATATAATCTATTCAGCGTCCGAATGCCCCGAAGCCCTGCTTCCGGCTTATCCCATTCGTCTTGAATCATCTTCTCGACCACCCGGTGCACCGGAAACACCACCTGTGTCTGTCGAACCGCTTGGATGACAGGATCCTCCACGTCGTCCTCCACCGCAGCCGGCAGAGCAAGGTTCAACATCTGCAACGTCTCTGAAATCAAGGCAGCCAACTCCTCTCTGCGGAACACCCTAATGATTTTCGCTTGATCCTCGGGCTCCAGGATCTCACCTTCTTCCAGGTCCTGCGACCCCTCTTCAGGATCCCATGCCGGATCTGGGGCTTCCGGCCAGGTGCCCTCCACCGGGTCTGTAAGTTTCACTCGCTTTGGTGCTGGCGAATCCGCGCCCACCACTCCTTCCGCCACTAACTGCGGAGGCTGGGACGCCGGAGACGCCGAGCGCGGCCTTTTGCCCTGCTACCGCAGGCAAAAAGCTTGATACATAAGTAGAACAAACTCAGGACTAAAACCGCTGAGACCGGACGCCTGAGTTGGCAAGGGTTCACAGGAGGGCCCCACCAGCACCTCCGACTCTGGCTCTTGCGCCGAGATCCGCGGGGAAGCAGCCTCCACCCCCGCTGGCGCACCCTGCGCCTCCGGGGACTCGTGGGCTTCCATTTGAAGTTCCACAGCCAAAGACAGGGCCGCACAGCCCCTGCACACTCCGGTGTCAGCGACTGTGCCCCTCCTAGTGCTACACACGAGGCACTGAGGCCGGGCAGCCATAAGTAGAGAGACTAAAACGTCCCCCGGGGCTTATGCTAGCGTCTGGCCCCTTGACTAGGTAGGCTCTGGCTTGGCCATAGGCTATCTGTGTTTTTATTTTTATTTTTATTTTTTTTAAATGAACACGCTCCCGAAAAACGAACCCCCTTCAGCCCCACCCCCTGAACCCGAAGGGCTGACTGAAGAGGCTGAATCCACTAAGGAAAGAAATAAGCAAACCAAAGAAACCAAACGAAATCAAAAGAAATCAAAGAAAACAAAGTAAAACAAAAGAAAAGAACACTCAGCAGTGCTCAGACCTGAAAACGGGGGAAGATTAGCTGCCATGCGGCTGCATCGCGGCTCAGAAAATGGCCGCCGCGAGTGCCGACCGCGAAGGAAAAAAGGGCGCCAAAAGCACCGCGGCGCCTCTGCTCTCCCGTATCAGCGTGGCCTGGACAAAAAGAGCAGCCGGACGCCGGTGAAGCACTTACCGGTCCGGTCTGCCACTCTCCGCAAAAGCGCCGCTGTTAGTGCCTGGAACCCCGGGCCCTTAGATTACCTCAGGGGTCTCAAACACGCGGCCCGCGGGCCGCATGCGGCCCACGAGAGACCCTTGTGCGGCCCGCGAAGCATTGGGGGGAAAAAAAAAAACCGGCTTCTGCTGCTGCTGCCGCCGCTGCCGTGGCCGGCAATAGCAGCAATATCGCAAGTCCCGCGGGCTCCTCCCCACCCGGCAGATCCCTTCCTGCTTGCCTGCCAATGCTGCCAGTTCTCCGCTTCGGCTTTCAGAGCCGCGAAGGGAGAACTTCTCCCTCGCGACTCTGTTAAGCTCGCCGGGGCAGATGGGAAATTTCCCATCTGCCCCAGCGGGCATAACAGAGTCACGAGGGAGAAGTTCTCCCTTCGCGGCTCTGAAAGCCGAAGCGGAGAACTGGCAGGCAAGCCGGAAGGGATCTGCCGGGTGGGGGGTAGACCGCGGAACTTGCGATGTTGCTGCTATTGCCGGCCACGGCAGCGGCGGCAGCAGCAGCAGAAGCAGTTTTTTTTTAAAGTTTAATTTTCCCGGGGGGGGGGGAGGGAGCAGGACTTGATGGGGGGGGAGCAGGACTTGATGTGTGGCTGGGGGGGAGCAGGACTTGATGTGGGGGGAGCAGGACTTGATGTGGGGGGGGGAGCAGGACTTGATGTAGGGGGGGAGCAGGACTTGATGTGGGGGGAGCAGGACTTGATGGGGGGGAGCAGGACTTGATGTGTGGCTGGGGGGGAGCAGGACTTGATGTGGGGGGGAGCAGGACTTGATGTGGGGGGGGGAGCAGGACTTGATGTAGGGGGGGAGCAGGACTTGATGGGGGGAGCAGGACTTGATGTGGGGGGGGGAGCAGGACATTAGGTAGGGGCGGAGCAGGACTTGAAGGGGGGGAGCAGGACTTGATGGGGGCTGGGGGGGGGTAGTACTGAAAATGGGGTGATGGGGGTTAGGACTGGTAATGGACAGATGGGGGTTAGGACTGGAGGTGGTCTGACTGGGGGCCTAAGACTGAAAATGGGGTTATGGGGGGGCTAAGAATGAAGATGGGGCGATGGAAGGGTTAGGCCTGGAAGTGGCTGTTGGCGGGCTTAGGACCGATAATGGGCTAGGGGGGGGCTAGAACTGGTAATGGACTGGGGGGGGGGTGCTATGACTGGAAATGGGCCGAGTAGAAGGGGGAGCTTGAACTGCAAATAGCTGATGGGGACAGGGTCTTGGAATGGTAATGGGCTGAGTGGAAGGGGGCTTGGAATGGAAATGGGCTGATGGGGAGGGGGGCTTGAAAAGGAAATGGGCTGTGAGGGGAGGGAGCTAGGACTGGAAATGGGCTGATGATGCGGGGACTAGAAGGGAGCGGATGCTGGGTTGGGCAGGAGCTAGAAGGGAGTTGATGTTGGGGGACGATTAGAATGGGATGGGGCTGGGAGAGTGAAATGGAGAGGGGAAATATATTTTGTGTGGGAGGGAAGAAAAATCTACAATTGGCCGGTTATTGGGAGAGTAAGTGGGGATTGAGGATGGAGGGGTAAAATTTGAGTGGATGAAATAGGAATGAGGAAAGAGCAAAAGGAGAATGATTAGTATGTTAAAGCAGATGTAGAGAGAATGGAAAAAAACTAGGAAAGAAGAAAGGAGAAATGGACAGCAGACGATGGAGAGTTAGCAGAAGACACAAAGAAACCAGAAGAAAGTGACTGGAACAATTGCAACTGAAAAAAAAATGCACAAAAGGTAGAAAAATATCTCTTTATTTTGAATTTATTAACTGAAATATGTCAGCTCTTGGAAATGTGCATCTTTAACGTCTGCACTTTATTTAATACAAGAGGAAATCAATGTATAGTTTTATTTCTACAGTGTTGTACATTCTAAGTTTGGCTTTTGGGGTTCCCAGTTTAATTGTCTTCCTGTTTCTAAATTGTGATTCCTTGTTTGGTGATGGTGTATGTTCTGCATGTGTAACTGAGCTGAGGTATTCTGTTTATGTAATTCCTATTTGACATTGCCACTTGTTCTCTTTCCCGAGTAGGTCATGTATTGTTATTCTCTGAAATGTGTTGATTTAATATTTGCAGTGTTGCCTTTTGATAGTTAGGGTATGGTGCTCTGTGAGTCCTGGTAGTGCTGTTAGGACACGGCAGGTTTGCTATGGGTTCTAAATGGGCAGTGTTTCTAGTAGTTCCTAATGTGCCTGGCGGTTGGCACTGGTTTATAGTAATGTAGAAATCTTTTAGTCTTTCTTTATCCATACACTCATTAAGAGGCATGTTTACTAAAAGTTAGTGTATGGTAACATTATGCAAATATTTATGCAAATGATGCCCTTATGCAAATGAGGCCTGCGTCTTGTGCGGCCCCCGGGTTACTCTACAAGTCCTCATTTGGCCCTCAAAGCAATTTGAGTTTGAGACCCCTGGATTACCTTGTGCGATGTACTGCCACCAGCTCACCCGCGGAGCACAGAAACTGCAGCTCCGCGATGCTCACCGCCAAAGAAGGGCTCACCACCGTAAAGTCAGGGAGGTGAGACTTCTGGGCCACCCGGGGGGGGGGGGAACTCGAAGTCCTGAGTCAGAACCCCCAGGAAGAAAGCCCCAGCACTGGCACAGGCAGGGAACAAGAAAGCCTTTCTTCCTGCTGTCAGAGGCACTGCCTATAACCAATTCCAACCCACTTAGCTATCCTCAAATCCTCCTGGCTCCTTATCCATTCCTCCAGAGAGCCTCTCCCTAAGGCTCGTCAAATCCTCCTGCTGCAAGGAGACTGGTTACACAGGGATGCAAGTGGGAGTGCAGCAGGCTATATCCAGTGATGTCATCATTCTGACATACCAGTCTCCTAGCTGCAGGAGGAGATTGACAGCCCAGAGGTAGAGGACTGAACTGAAGGAACGATAAGGAAATATTTTTCACTCAATGCATAATCAAACTTTGAAATTCGTTTCCGGAGGATGGAGTAAAAGCTGTTGGTGTAACTGGGCTTAAAAGAGGTTCGGACAAGTTCTTAGAGGAAAAGTCCATACACCATTAGTAAAGAGAGCCTGGGATAAGCATCATGGACTTTTTGGGAACCTGAGAGGTACTTGTGACCTATATTAGCCACTGTTGGAAACAGAATACTGGGCTTTATGGACTTTCGGTCTAACCCAGTATAGCATATCATGTTTTTTATGCTCTTAAAGAGGATATTATGTAACTAGAAAAGGTTCAGAGATGGGCAAAAAAAATGATAAGGAACGTGGGGAACCTCCTTAGGAAGAGAAGCTAAACAGACTAGGACTCTTCAGCTTGGAGAAGATGAACAAGAGGAGATATGACAGAAGTTTATAAAATCATGAGTTGGGCGGAACAGTTAAACAGGGAACAGTTACTGTATTTAATCTTTCAAACAAGAAATAAACCCCTAGAAGACATTTCATGAAACCAATGAGAAGCAAATTGAAAACAAATTGTGGAAAGTATATTTTTTTTCACGCAGCACATAATTAAGCTGTGAAATCTGTTGCCGGAGGATGTGATCAAGGCGACTGTCCTGAGCTGAAGAAGGTTTTAACCTTAAAAAGCTAGTCCAAAAATGCATTAAGTTATTTCAATAAAAAGGCATCATCTTATTTTCCTTTTCTGTTTCTCCTTTTATTTAATAACCTAGCAAAGAGATTTGGACAAGTTCTTGGAGAAAAAGTTCATTAAATATTATTATCTGGGTGGACCTGGGAGAGCCACTGCACACTGGTGAAATTAATCATCAGGATCAGGTCTGCATTATGGGACCTGCTGGGTGCTTGTGACCCAGTTTAGCAACTGGCAGAAACAGGATGCCCTAAGTCTGACCCAGCTTGGCATTTCTTATCTGTTTATTTATCTAATGAATATAAAATTGATTCGTTCACATTAAAACATAGCATAGTATAGAAAAACATAGCATTAACCATTTTTATTAACCAAATTAATCATTTTTTCTCTTGTTAATCTAACTTTACATGCATTAATTCTGAAACAAACTGAAATAAACCCAAAAATTAGCCAAAAGAAATAAAAAAAAAAAAGATCTGGAAATAAACCAGAATTTTTTTCCATGCACACCCTCCTACAGAGGTGCCAAGTCTCACTCGATAGGAGTGTGTCCCCTCATTTCAAGGCTCTCCCTCTCACACTCTTTGAGCCCCTTCCCTCAAGCCTTAGAGCCTCAGTATCAGTGCCCAGCCAGTGAGAAGAAATCCAAGCCCAGCTTCCTCTGTATTGCCTCCCCCCAGTGCCAGACCAGGTGCTGTGAAACCTCGGCACAAAGTTTTAGCCATTGAGTGAAGAACAATTTTCAGCCCAGAGAATTTACCCATATTGCCGCATCTATGTCTATATCCTTTCAGAGGCTCCAAAGACAAGCAAATATTTTATGCTGTTTTTCTTTTACATTTGGAAAGCAATATTACATTTAAATCTTTCTAGATTTATACAGTGGATATACCATTGGAAAAAAATCTCACTCTTTGCAGTTCACTCTCTGGGATGGTTCAGCCTTGGCATCTCTGCTCATATCAAGCAGCTACGTACCATGTGACAAGCGAGAAAGAACGGGATTCTACCTTCCTGTGTCAGAGACTGTCAGAAGGGGGAACTGGGCCATCTCACATGAGATAACTCTCAGAGTCATGTATCTGGCTGGAAAAGACAACGTCCTCGCAGACTAACTGAGTCGTGTTCTACAACCACATACTGGAGTGGAGAACCTCTTCCCATCTCCTCTGAACAGGAAAGTTCCCTAAACCTCATCATGCAGCTTCAGGGAGCTCTGCTACTTCCCAGCATCAGGAACATGGTCCTCACGGCCTGGATGCTGAACGGGTAACTGCATGATAATGGGGGTATTTTAGAAACACCTCATGTGTAAATGGCAGCATTTACATGTAGAGACTGGCACACATGTGTACATGCCATTTTACAACAGGAGCTATGTAAACCTGGGGATGCTCAGTATGTTCAGATGTCAAGGGGTGTGGCCAGGGCAGGGAGAGAGAGTGCTTCAGCAGGCCTAAAATATAGATGTGGATTCCCCACTTCAAATAGGCAATTGATATCTCAAGGAAAAAGCATAGACGTTGGCATTTATAGTTGCCCCAAAGCACGTATAAGTGCGTACTGGAAGTCTACCATCCCCCAATTACCACTGCCAACATCCAATTCCCTCTGGACCCCTCTTGAGAGGCAAATGCCCTGACATAAGAACATAAGAAATGCCATACTGGGTCAGACCGAGGTCCATCAAGCCCAGTATCCTGTTTCCAACAGTGGCCAATCTAGGTCATACGTACCTATTTATTTATTTATTTATTTATTTAACAGTATTTCTAAACCGCCTTATCATAATAATCAAGGTGGTATCACAGCAAACAATCTGGTAGTGTGAGTGTTGATACATGCAGTGAGGGTGGAAATTTCGTTGGGTGTGTGTTGTCTTGTTTGCTAGATTGGTGTGAGCTATGTACAATGTGGGCTATTTACAGTGGTGCTAAAATCATTTTATATACATCTAGTGTTAGGCGGTAACGTGTGCTGCTATACAGTTCCTTAGTTTATGTGATGTGTCCAAAGTGTTCTATGAACAGTATGGTTTTCAGCTGTTTTCTGAAGTCCTTGAGCTCTGTAGTTGCCCTAGCAGTTGACCTAGCAGTTTCCCCAAAAGACACAGGTTCTGCAGTGCTTGTACTAGGTCAAGCATTGATATCCTGGGTCCCTTTTTAATAGTGGATTATGGACCTTTCCTCCAGGAACTTGTCCAAACCTTTTTTAAACCCAGCTATACTAACAGCCCTTACCACATCCTCCGGTAACAGATTCCAGAGTTTGATTACACGTTGAGTGAAGAAATATTTTCTCTTATTTGTCTTAAATAGTTTACCCTGTAGCTTCATTACATGTCCCCTAGTCCTTCTATATTCTGATAGTGTAAACAATTGATCCACGTTTATCCGTTCCACTCCATTCATTAATTTATACACCTCTATCATATCTCCCCTCAGCTGTCTCTTTTCCAGGTTAAAGAGCCCTAATCTTTTTAGCCTCTCTTCATAGGAGTAGCCTTCCATGCCCTTCACCAATTTGGTGGCTCTTCTCTGTATTTTTTCTAATAACTCTATGTCCTTTTTAAGATACGGTGACCAGAATTGCACACAATATTCAAGGTGCGGTCGTACCATGGAGCGATACAGAGGCATTATAATATCCTTTGTTTTATTCTTCATCCCTTTCTTTATGATACCTAGCATTCTATTTGCTTTCTTGGCTGCCGCTGCACACTGGGCGGAGGGTTTTAACATGTTATCCACGATGACTCCTAAATCTTTTTCCTGGGTGGTGGTTTCTAATGTGGAGCCTTGCATCGTGTAACTATAGTGTGGGTTGTTCTTTCCTAGGTGCATAACTTTGCACTTGTCCACATTAAATTTCAACTGCCATTTGGATGCCCAGTCTTCCAATTTATCCAGATCCTCCTGCAGTTTTCCACAATCCTCTTGGGTTTTAACAACTTTAAACAGTTTTGTGTCATCTGCAAATTTGATAACCTCACTAGTTATTCCCTTTTCCAGGTCATTTATGAATATGTCAAAAAGTAGCGGACCCAGTACAGATCCCTGGGGTACTCCACTATTCACCTTTTTCCATTGGGAATATTGGCCATTTAGCCCTACCCTCTACTTTCTATCTTTTAACCAGTTCCCGATCCACAATAGTACACTGCCTCCTATCCCATGACTTTTTAGCTTTGCCAAAAGTCTCTGATGGGGGACCTTATCAAAAGCTTTCTGAAAGTCCAGATACACTATATCAACCGACTCACCTTTGTCTACCTGTTTATGCACACCTTCAAAAAAACAGATCAGATTAGTAAGACAAGATCTTCCTTGTCTAAAGCCATGTTGGCTGTCTCCCATTAGGCCATGACTATCTACATGCTGTGTAATTTTGTTCTTTATGATGGTTTCTACCATTTTCCCTGGTACTGACGTCAGGCTCACTGGTCTGTAATTTCCCGGGTCACCCCTGGAACCCTTTTTAAAAATTGGTGTTATGTTGGCGACCCTCCAATCTTCAGGTATTACAGATGATTTTAATGAAAGTTCACAGATTACCAATAGCAGGTCTGCAATCTCATATTTCAGTTCTTTCAACACTCTGGGATGTATACCATCCGGTCCAGGTGATTTGCTACTATTCAGTTTATCAAATAGTTGTAATATATCTTCCCGGTGTGTAGCGATATTTCTCTCAATTCCTCTGCAGTATCACCTTTAAATACCACTTCAGTCTTGGGTAACATCCCTACATCTTCCTCAGTAAAGACCGAAGCAAAGAATTCATTCAGTCTCTCCGCTACAGCCTTGTCTCCTCTTACTGCCCCTTTTACCCCTCTATCATCTAATGGTCCAATTGACTCTCTCACAGGCCTTTTGCTACGAATGTACTTGAAAAAGTCTTTATTTCGTGTTTTTGCTTCCGTAGCAAGTTTCTTCTCAAATTCCCGCTTTGCCTGCCTTATCAATGCTTTGCATTTAACTTGCCAGTGCTTGTGCTGTTTCCAGTTTTCATCATTTGGCTCTTTTTTCCATTTCCTGAAGGTTGCTCTTTTGGCAGCAACAGCCTCTCTGACCTCACCTTTAAACCACGCTGGCAGTTTTTTGGACTTTCTTCCACTTTTCTTAATGCGCGGAATACAGCTGGTCTGGGCTTCGAGGATAGTATTTTTAAATAACACCCAAGCTTGCTGTAAGTCTTTAACCTTTGGAACCGCTCCTTTTAGTTTTTTCTGAACTATATTCCTCATTCTATCATAGTCTCCCTTTTGAAAGTTAAAAGGTAGTACTGTGGATTCCTTTACTATCTGTCCTCCACTGATTAAATCAAACATGATCATACTATGATCACTATTGCCAAGTGGTCCCAACACCCTTATTTCTTGCACCAGATCTGGCGTTCCACTAAGGACTAGGTCCAGTATGGCTTCCCCTCTGGTTGGTTCATGAATCAGCTGCTCCAAGAAGCAGTCATTTATTTCATCTAGAAACTTTATCTCTTTAGCTTGTCCTGCTGTGACACTGTCCCAGTCGATACCGGGGTAATTGAAATCACCCATTATTACTACTCTGTTGTGGCTTTTGTTAGCTTCCTTGATTTCTTTGAGCATTTCATCATCCATTTGTTCATTCTGGCCAGGCGGTCGATAGTATACTCCCACTGCCATCACCTTCCCCTTCATAAATGGAATTTCAATCCATAGAGATTCTACAGCAAATTTTGTTCCCTGCAAAACTTTAATCCTTTCTGACTCAATGCCCTCTCTAACATAGAGCGCAACCCCTCCACCAATTTGTTCAGCTCTATCATTACGATATAGTTTGTATCCAGGTAACACAGTGTCCCACTGGTTATCCTCCTTCCACCATGTCTCTGAGAGTGCAATCATATCTAACCTCTCATTTAGTGCTATATATTCTAATTCTCCCATCTTATTGTTTAGACTTCTAGCATTGGCATACAAGCATTTTAGAGACTGTATTTTATTAATATTAATCTGGCTATTGTTAGGCGTGGGTAATTGGGAATCTTTATGCTCTGTCTGCTCCTTACTCAAGGGCATTTGGGCTACTATACTCCCTTTTGGAACCTCACTGCTTTTGGTAGTATCCTTCAAGGATACCTCTGTCCGAACCATGCGCTCCTGGGTGACTGTCGGCTTTCCCCTATTTTCTAGTTTAAAAGCTTCTCTATCTCTTTTTTAAAGGTTAATGCCAGCAGTCTGGTCCCATCCTGATTAAGGTGAAGCCCATCCCTTCGGAAGAGCCCCCCCTTTCCCCAGAATGTTCCCCAGTTCCTAACAAATCCAAAACCCTCATCCTTGCACCATTGTCTCATCCACGCATTGAGACTCCGGAGCTCTGCCTGTCTTTTGGGTCCTGCACGTGGAACAGGAAGCATTTCGGAGAACGCTATCCTGGAAGTTCTGGATTTCAACTTCCTACCTAAAAGCTTAAATTTAGCCTCCAGAACTTCCCTACCACATTTTCCTATGTCATTGGTACCAACATGTACCAAGACAGCAGACTCCCCCCCAGCACTATCTATGATCCTATCTAGGCGGTGCGTGAGATCTGCTACCTTCGCACCAGGCAGGCATGTTACCAGGCGATCCTCACGTCCACCAGCCACCCAGCTATCTACATTCCTAATGATTGAATCACCAACTATAACAGCTGTCCTGACCCTCCCCTCATGGGGACATGGCCCTGGAGAAACGTCCTCGGTGCGAGAGGGTTTTACATCACCTGGAGGACAGGTCCTAGTTACAGGATCACTTCCTGCCACACCAGGGTGATGCTCTCCTGTCACGTGACCTCTCTCCTCCATGGCAACAGGGATGCTGCCAGACTGGAGGTGGGACTTCAGGACTATATCCCTGTAGGTCTCGTCCATGTACTTCTCTGTCTTTCTTATGTCTTCCAGGTCTGCTACTCTAGCCTCTAGAGAACGGACTCGTTCCCTGAGAGCAAAGAGCTCCCTGCACTTAGTGCATATGTAGGACCTCTCACCAACTGGGAGAAAATCATACATGTGGCACTCAATGCAAAAGACTGGAGAACCCCCATCTCGTTGCTGGACCTCTGTCTGCATCTTAGTTTAAAGCTTGTGTTTAGGTCTTTTAAATTCGGTATATAATAAGGATTGGTGTAGATGCTTATACTAATAAAAGTGTATCTAATACCCCTAATACACCCTGTGTACCTGAAGCTTAATTAATCTCAGGTCCTCTGTGTATGACTGATTTGGATTAAGAGCTGCACCTGAGAGCAGCCCCTTTCCTCTAAGATGTGCAAGTACCTATAAAACTACAATTACCCCAGGGGAGGGAGGGAGATAAGTCCTATTAAAGAGGGCAGTTACAAGGTACCCTGTCCTGAACCCTCAGCAGGGGGATGGGGGTACCACACAAAGCCCAGTTAGTTGAGAGAGGCAAGGTAAGTACAGCTGAGAAGGCTGAACTAGCACACCACTAAGACAAACAATAAATAATTAAACAAACAGTTAGACAAACAGTAAATAATTAAATAAACAGCTAGAACTCACAGTAAGATGTCCCAGGAGGCAAATATCCACTCACTAGCAGAGCTCTGTAAAAGTACAGCCCTTCTCTGATCAGAGAAGAGCAGACTAAAACAGACTATGCACACGTGGAGAAAACAGGACCACCTCGGTCAGCATCCCCCCCCCCCCACCCTTAGATCCAATCTTCCTAGCCAATCTCACTGTGGAAAGAATCACCCGCTGGAAGCTCCCCACCCTCCAATCCCATCCCTGGCCTTACTGGGTGTCCCTCATGCAAAGAGGAGCAGGAGAACCCCCCAGTCTCTCCTGATCTTAGTACCAGGACCCCCAGACATAATCTCATGGTTTTACTACTAGGGCTAAGGTTGCATTTTCCCCTTATCTAGGGAAGATCAGACAGTCTAAAGGAGTGTCCAAGGGATTCAAATGACAGGGGTACTGGAGTTGCAGGACTGGTTGCCTGTCTACAGGAGGAGCAGTAATTTTAGAAGCTACTCCCACATATATAGTATCTGAGGGCTATTTCTATGTTTTTTTGCTCATGTGCAGTTTTCTAAAATCACTGCTCCCACTGCATGTGGAGAGATATACACATGCAGTCCTGCACCAATTTTACAAGAGGCTCTCTATTTGGCACAGCCTCCTGTAAAACACTATGGGGGTCATTCTGAACCACGAATAGCTATTCGTGCCAGTTTCAGCCCCCGACTAACTTCCCTGCCGGTTGTGTGGGGAAGTTAGTCGGAGGGGGGGAATGGGCGGCCTGGAGTCAGAGAGTGGGCAGGCAGCGGGCGGTTGCTGGCCCTGGACATACCGGGCCAATTCTAATGTCAGCCCTGTACGTCAAGGGCCGGTGAAATGGCCGGGGAAGTTATTCCACCCTGGATGTTTGTTCATTTTTTTTTAAAATTCGGGGTGCGGAAGAGGCTGGGAGGGCCAGGGGACATTCTGCGCAGCCTGACCTTGGACTTTGGAGGAAGGATCGGGGGTAGGTTTGGGGAATTTGCAGTTTTAGTCGACGGCCAGCATCGCGGTTTTTAATGGCGCCATGGTGCCTTGACTCTATTTAAATGCCCTGACTGAGTTACCGGGTGCTGTCCTGCACCAGCAGGCTGGACAAAGTCGCTGTCCCAGGCTGCACGTGCAGGTCTGTTCGCGATTCTGATCTTGTGGGGCTAGACATGCCCAGCAGGATCAGAATCACGATCCCCTCTGTGCATCCAGTTCACACCGGACGCACAGACGGGATGGACTTGCGGGACAGAATTGGGCCCTATGGGAATTCTCCCGGTCCTGACTTGAACATGCTTATTCCCCTGGGCTCCGATGAATAGCATCACTTACCTGTGAGGACTTATATTATCCATATGTGAGAATACAGAGTACAGGTAAATAGAGTGCATTACTCAGCTGTATACTGTAATATTTCCTATTATCCAGTAAAGTATTTATTATAACTCACCTGGGTATGAGTCAGCAACTGCTCTCTCTCTTGATTCCTGAAGATCCCAGACATTCGGCTCTTCCTCTTGTTTAATCCTTGATACTATATCAGGATTGATTCCTTCAAAGCCTGTTTCCAGGAATTAATATGACAAATGAGTTATGTTTCCCTTATAGTCACTGAAAAATACACAGCAGTAGCTCTCAGGAAGCAGCACATGATGAGGGAGAGGAGGAAAGGTCTACTACTGGCGTCCACACATAAAGCAGAAGAATCTGGGGAGGTTATTATTCCTCACTTTGAGTATTCTGGTAGTGGAACAAGTCATATATTTTTATAATAAATAACTTGAATCACTGAAGAAAGGGAGGCTGCGATCGTTTGATATTGACTAAATAGATTTTCAAGAAACTGCACGTTATGAGGTCCCTTGGTATTAACAGTTGATTTGGGAAGCCCCAGTGACTGTCTTGTGGGATGATTGCTGAGCTCTTCATCACCTTCACCCCTCAGAATCAGATACAAGATGTTACACACCATCACTGTGAGAGTATGAAATTCTATGAGAATTAAAGAGGAGAAACACCTGTTGATGAAAGGGAAATTGTGGCCTAATGAGGGCAGGGTTCAAATTTTACTCTCCCCATCATTCCTTCTGACTTCAGGGAAATCCCTTTGGGAGTAATTTTATAACTGCTGACATTAGTGAGAAATGTATGCTTTGTTTTTCAAAAGTATCACTTACGTGCAAACTCCTCCCTCAGAAATCCCTCCTCAAACAGCAACTTAATTTAGGTACATACAAACCATACAGATGTAACTTTACAAAGGGGGCACAATCACAGTATATAAAACCCATTTCCACAGTAAAAGCACTGCTTAATCCAAGGAACTAGCTTGGAAAATTACCCTCCCCTATCTCCCCTCACCTCAAGTGCCCACTTAGATTGTAAGCTCACTGGGGTAAGGACAGAATGTGTCTCAATTATAAAAATGCTGTAAGTTCCCTTGAGCTAAAACTGGAAGGGGGGAACTCGTAGGACATATAGGATGGCCTTATGATCCCTCAGACCCGGATCTCATCCTGCCATTTTAATACATTCGGTAGGACTGAGACAGAATCCTACTCATACCTGCAAGTTCCTGGAGTGGAGGATGTACACAAAAACATCTCCTATTCTTGTGTCTGCTGGAAATACAGATTCAGTCCTTACCTAGGGAAATCAGGGTCTCATAATTCTCCTTCATCACCTCCCTGTACAACTCTTTCTGTCCTTCATGCAAATACCTCCACTCCTCTTGGGAGAAAGAGACGGCGATGTCCTCAAATGTCACCTGCAGCTGAAACACAAACCAGAAACACTCAGGAGCAAGAGAAGGTGCTCAGAATGCCTTAGATTTCAGCTGGAAAGGGTGGTGCTTCAGTGTTACATTTTCCATTGCAGGGGGCAGCCACAGGCAGGATCTGTGGGACTCCTGTGGAACTGCCTGTCCCTTGTCACTGAAAATGTGACATTGATGCACCATCTCCACCACCAGGAATGTGGGTGCAGGACCCATGCAGCTTAGTGGATGTTTTGGACGTGTGTTCACCTGTGTGTGGTCCTAGAATCCATTCCCCCCTTCGGCTCCCAGGTTTGCTAATCTACTATAACTATAAAAACGTCTCAAATACAGGACAAATAGAATATCAAATGTCACTGCCTGGATAAATCAGCGTGTAATAAAACCAGGGTCTGAGCTTTCAAGTCCAACTGCACAAGCCAAAGTAAATGTCCCCTTCCCACACTAGTTACATCTAAATTTAGCACAGGATTCAGAAATTCAACTGACATTTTCTGGTACATCTGACAGTTTCAAAATTCACCCTGTGGCAAAATTAAAGGAAACATTAATGGTGGTACTGTGTGGCCACAGGGAGGTAGATTCTTAGAATGCACTAATGTCATAAGCAAGTGAGCACATAATCTCCCTTATGACATAGGTGTTCATGCATTGGAATGTGTGCGTGTAATAAAGACCTAGATGAGAAAGCAGGAGCCTGTGTAAATATGCAGTAGGACTAAGCAGGGTGCCTTCTTTCTCTGTCATTATTCAGTTTACAAATTAAACAAATAGCCCCTTCAGTAAATATTTGGTTAGAAGTTTTAAGCTACTACATATAGAATTTTATTATTTACTGGTCTTACTAATTTAGAGCAACTTTGCAAAGCCAGCAGCAATGGTAAGGAAGATATTTGATGAATCTAGCAATAAGTCCATTGATGAACAAATGAGACTTTTTAACTCTAGAGCACAATTTCAATACGTGCATGTCCTGGTTAGCAGTGGAAGAGCTCCAGGCTGAGAGTGTGAGTTTACGGTTCTTCCTTACAGCTTAGCTCGACACTATGAAAGTGTGACAGATTTGTACTGTGAGCTCTATAAGAGCACACTGAGTTAAGGTACAGAGAGAGCAGTGAGGACATTTTAATAAATTCATTGGTAGATATTTCTCTGTTCTTGGTATTGAGCTACATTTGAAATATTTCAGCTCACAACTTTTCTGTACTTTTGACTGATTTTAAACCTTTCTGTTTCCACTTTATTTTTCATTTACAGAAAGATAAAGCTTTTTAAATTATAGTGTAGCAGCAGATAAGCATGCAATAAATAAAACCAGGAGTCGTTTCAAGGATCCAAGCCAGTTTAATGTGCACATGGCTCAAGCAATAAGCAATTCAAAATGGCTGAGCCATGTTCTCTGGTAAAACAACAACTTTTATAGACTTTTACTCCATTCTAGGTATAGGAAAACTCTCTATTGGCCCCGGTAACATAGACAAACTTTCTATTGGTCCCGGTACTGATATGGCTACCCAATCGGGACTCTGGTCTGGGCTCAGCACCTGGTTGCCCCCCTTTAGTCCCAATTACAATGGTCAGTGTCTCTAACTTGTTACATCTCTCCTCCAAGGTCACTGGCTTGCTAAAACATGTGGGAAAGCAGGACACGGTAACCTTGCTTTCTGCAGAGTTAATTAATTCTATAGAAGCTGTGCTCTCTTATCAGTACCAATTAGAGCTGTTTTCTGTCTTTTATAAGTTTCGATTCTGCTTAGCTATGTTCAGTTAAGCTGAGTTAAGTTTCAATTCTATGGTGTCATCATTCAGGGGGGTTTTCATTCCTCTGGGCCTAACTACAGGCTTCAGTTACAGGTCAAGCTGCTTAGGCCTGTCTGTTTAGTTCAATTAGCATGGATCATAGGCCTTCGCCTACCACAATAGTTTGTCCATATTAAGTTAAATCCAGTTAAGTTGATCGACTCAGTTCTATGTACGTTTAAGTTAAATTATTATCTGTAAACCACCTTGGCAATCTGATAAGGCGGTATATAAACCAGTTAAATAAATAATAAATGATTAATGTGATCTGAAATTCAAAATCTGTCTGCCTTCCTATATTGCTATATATTATTTTTAAATTTAAGCTCTTATTTTCTCAGGTGTGGGGCCCTGTATCCCACAACAAAACAGGGCCCACACAGGGTTCACTCAAAACAAAGTGCAGAAAGGAAAGAAAGAAGCAGAGAGGAAGGAGAATCTAGAGAGATGAGATAAAGCAGAAATTAAGGCATAATAAAAACAAACAAACAAACTGTTAAATAAATAATAAAGCCAGAGGGGAGAGGAATAAGGAACAAGAGCCTCAGGGGCTTCTCTGGACTGAGCAGTGTCTGGCACATTTCTTCTGTTTTCTCTATGCAGCGTGTATGTATCAAGGGTGGATGGCATTGCCTGGCACTGTCTCCTGCTACCCACCTCCTGCCAGTCTCCTACCTGCTGAGCAGAAAGCCCTGCAGCCATTCTCCCGCCCTTCCCACAGCACCAACTCCAGCCCTAACTCTCTGCAGGGCCCCCTAGGCTGCAACTTTGCAGGATCAGAGTCCGCTCTCAACTTCTCTCTGGTGTTGCAGGATATCATTCAGCACTGAACAGTACAGTAAGCACAGACCCTTCCAGGAGGAGCTGATGTCACAAAGGCTGTCCTACAGCTGAAGGCATGGATGCTGGGAAATGTAGTTTTACTGTGCTCTTTAGCCTAAAAGGGAGACTGCGAATGGTGAAAAATGCAGTCCTCTGATATTTTAAATAAAAGCTAAATCTTACTGTGGCGAAAAGGAAGAAGGGGAGAGAAGAAAGAAAGTAGATAATGGAAGGGAGGGGAGAGAGAGACAGAGATCCATCTTTCCCAGAATGAGAGAAAATCAAAGAACGAGCATGAAATACTCTCTATAATCTTGGCGATAAAGAGGCGACATAGCGACAAAATATATTGTATCCTGCCACACATCAAACAGTAAGTAAGGATTTGAGGGTTTCTTTGTTTGGTGTTTTTTTTTTTTTTTTTTTTTTTATTACATTGCTAGCTCTCTGACTGGGAGCTCTTAAAAGGGGTTAGTGTATTTTTTTAAAGCAAGGTTAATTTCATTTTTGCTGTTTTAGGGGAACTTTAATTGAACACAGTAGGTTGCTGAACTCTGTAACCTCCTCAGGTTCAGAAACTGCTAATCAGGTGTTAGTGGGCCTGTTTCCTGAGTGCAGTTGAAGCCTGCATAAAAGGCTTCTTTGCCCTGCCCTTTTGAGGCTTTCCTAACCAGGGCTCCACACATCAAACAGTAAGTAAGGATTTGAGGGTTTCTTTGTTTGGTGTTTTTTTTTTTTTTTTAATTACATTGCTAGCTCTCTGACTGGAAGCTCTTAAAAGGGGTTAGTGTATTTTTTTTAAAGCAAGGTTAATTTCATTTTTGCTGTTTTAGGGGAACTTTAATTTTTAAAGCAAGGTTAATTTCATTTTTGCTGTTTTAGGGGAACTTTAATTGAACACAGTAGGTTGCTGAACTCTGTAACCTCCTCAGGTTCAGAAACTGCTAATCAGGTGTTAGTTCCCTCCCTACCCACCCCGACTCCCACCCACCCCTAGTGAGCAGTCTTGCTTTATAGGGCACCTCCCCCTTTAAGAAATCACAGTGAATTGGACCAGCACATTTTGAATATAATTAAAGAGATTTAACTGCTTTTTCTCTGAAAGGACAGCTGTGAAACCAGCTGGTACTTGGTAGATCTCTCACTCTTGCTTTAACAGATACCTAAGCTCCACAAACAGAACAATGGCTGGGAAAAATCGTATTGCTAAAGCTGTTGCCCCCGTTACAGCTTCTGCCTCGGTCCAGACAGAGGTCCTATTGCCAGTTGAAGAACCGGTTCCATGTGCAGGGTGCCTGCATGCTGAAGCTCTGAGGAAACAAGTGGAGGAACTCAGAGAGGAGGTGGCGAGGCTGAGGAGCATTCAAGACAGTGAGAAGTACATTGATGAGATGCTTCTTGCAGCAACCAGGCTCTCCAGCACAGGAGAAGATGGGTGCCAACAGAATGTCGATGGTTGGACAAAAGTCACCAGAGCCTGCAAAATCACCAAACCAACTTCTCCAGCCCTTGAACTGAAGAACCATTATGCAGCCCTGGAAGTGGAGGAGGTGAAAGCATCCCTGGAAAGGGAAGAACCAGAGTTCAAGTACCCCATAGTTGTGGAATCAGTGACCAGAAGGAAACGAAGGGTAGTGGTGGTTGGAGACTCTCTTCTGAGGGGTACTGAGGCGTCCATCTGCCGACCAGACTTGATGTCCAGAGAGGTATGCTGTCTGCCTGGTGCCAAGATCCAAAATATTACGGAGAATTTGCCGAGACTCATCAAGCCCACTGACTATTACCCAATGTTGCTAATCCATGTTGGAACAAATGATACTGCCAGGTATACCTCGGAACGTATCAAAAGTGACTTCATGGCTCTGGGACAGAGGGTGAAGCAGGTAGGTGCACAGGTGGTGTTCTCTTCAATCCTCCCTGTTGAGGGTAAAGGCCAAGGCAGAGAGGCTCGCATCCTGGAGATTAATGCATGGCTGCGTGGATGGTGTCTTCGAGAGCATTTTGGTTTCCTAGACCATGGGATGCTGTTCCAAGGGTTGCAGAGCAGAGATGGCATCCATCTGTCCAAGAAAGGTCAACACATCTTTGGTAGTAGACTGGCTAATCTACTGAAGAGGGCTTTAAACTAGATTCGTTGGGGATGGGTGAAGAAAGCCCCCAGGTAAGTGAAAACCCCCAGGTAAGTGATACATTAAATACCTTTATGGAAATGGGTAACAGGGGTAACATATGGAAAGCAGTGTGTATTAATGCCCGTAGCATGGGAAATAAGATCTCTGAAGTTGAAGCTTTGGTGGGAGTGACTGACTTGGATTTAGTGGCAGTTACAGAAACATGGTTCACAGAAAACCATGACTGGGATGTAACTATACCTGGCTATACTTTATTCAGAAAGGACAGGGTAGGAAGAAGGGGAGGAGGAGTGGCACTTTATGTAAAAACTACTATTAAAGCTTTGGAATTACAGAGCTTAAAAGGGAGGGAGGAGGCATTGTGGGTTAAACTAGAAAGAGGGAAAGAGAAATCTATTTGCATTGGTGTGATATACAGACCTCCCTCACAAGAGGAAGAGGTGGACAGAGAGTTAATTGAAGACATACGCAGCATTGCTAGGAAAGGGGAAGTGCTACTGCTAGGAGATTTCAATATGCCAGATGTTGATTGGCACATTCCTGCTGCAGTATCATCTAGGAGTAAAGAGATCTTGGATTTTCTACAGGGAGAGCTATTCAGGCAATTGGTAACAGACCCCACACGTGAAGGGGCCATACTGGACTTGGTGCTTACCAATGGTGAAAGTGTGTCTGATGTTGTAGTGGGAGATCATTTTGCATCCAGTGATCACCAGATGGTGTGGTTCAGTATTAGGACTAGGGCTGTTAGAATCCATTCCAAGGTGAAGATCTTAGACTTTAGGAAGACTAACTTTGCAAAGATGGGCCAATACCTCAGGGAGTCGTTAGTGGGATGGGAACTGCTGGGGGATGTAGAAAAACAGTGGGCAAAACTGAAAGGGGGTATTTTAAAGGCAACCAACCTTTTTGTTAAAATGGTAAATAAAGGCAAAAGGAACAGGAGACCGCTATGGTTTTCGAAGGAAGTAGCTGAAAAAGTGAAGAAAAAGAGGGAGGCCTTCATGAAATACAAGAGATCACAGAGAGAGGAAGACAGGCATCTGTATTTGGAAAAACTTAGAGAAGCTAGCAAAGTAGTCAAGAAGGCAAAGATTCAAAAGGAGGAGGAAATAGCCAATGCAATAAAATGAGGGGATAAGACATTTTTCAGATATATTAGTGAGAAGAGGAAGGGCAAAAGTGGTATTGTCAGACTCATGGGTGCAGGGGGGGAATATGTAGAAGCTGATAAGGATAAAGCGGAATTGCTTAACAAATATTTTTGTTCTGTGTTCACAGATGAAGAACCAGGAGCAGGACCTCAGAAAACACCCACAAATAAGAACAGAAGCGAGGGACATCTTGAACAATTTTCAGAAGACTGTGTTCGTGAGAAACTAGCTCAACTTAAAGTAGACAAAGCGATGGGACCGGATGGGATACACCCTAGAATACTGAGGGAACTTGGGGACGTTCTAGCAGCTCCACTGACTAACCTTTTCAATGCCTCGTTGGAGTCGGGAGTGGTGCCAAAGGACTGGAGAGAGGCTCATGTGGTGCCTTTACACAAAAGCGGAAGTAAGGATGTGGTTGAAAACTACAGGCCGGTTAGTTTAACTTCAGTGGTGAGTAAATTATTGGAAACGCTGCTGAAAGAGAAAATAGTGAGGTTTCTAGAGTCCGGCGGATTACAGGATCCAAGGCAGCATGGATTCACCAGAGGCAGGTCTTGTCAGACAAATCTGATTGATTTCTTTGACTGGGTGACCAGGGAGTTGGACCGAGGGAGAGCTTTAGATGTGGTGTATTTAGATTTCAGTAAAGCCTTTGACACTGTTCCTCACAGGCGACTTATAAACAAACTGAGCACCCTAGGGATGGACCCTAAAGTTACTGCTTGGGTTAGAAATTGGTTGGGTGGGAGGCGACAAAGGGTACAAATAAATGGAGCTCACTCTGAGGAGAAGGATGTTACCAGTGGTGTGCCCCAGGGATCTGTCCTTGGTCCGATTCTTTTTAACATCTTTGTTAGTGATATAGCGGAAGAGCTGTCGGGTAAGGTTTGCCTCTTTGCGGATGATACCAAAATCTGCAATAGAGTAGACACCCAGGAAGGTGTAGATAACATGAGGAGGGATCTAGCTAAGCTTGAAGAATGGTCTAGAATTTGGCAGCTGTGATTTAATGTTAAAAAATGTAAGGTCATGCATTTGGGCTGCAGCAATCCAAGGGAGCAATACAGTATAGGAGGTGAAGTACTTTTGTCCACTAAAGAAGAGCGGGACCTAGGCGTGGTTGTGTCTGATGATCTTAAAGTAGCTAAACAGGTAGAAAAGGCGACGGCAAAAGCTAGAAGGATGCTTGGGTGCATACGGAGAGGAATGGCTAGCAGAAAAAAGGAGGTGATAATGCCTCTGTATAAGTCTTTGGTGCGACCACATTTGGAGTATGGTGTGCAATTCTGGAGACCGCACCTTCAAAAGGATGTGAACAGGATGGAGTCGGTGCAGAGGGTTGCTACTAAAATGATTAATGGGCTTCATTATAAAGCATATGAGGACAGACTAAAAGGATCTTAATATGTACACCTTAGATGAAAGGCGGGATAGAGGTGATATGATGAGATGTTTAAATACCTCCGCGGCATAAATGTTCAGGGAGAGAGCCTCTTTCAATTGAAAGCAAGTTCTGCGACGAGGGGACATGGATGAGGGTGAAGGGAGAGATAGATTCAGGAGTGATATGCGGAAATATTTCTTTACGGAAAGAGTGGTGGATCCGTGGAATAGTCTCCCAGTGGAGGTGGTAGAGATGAGGACAGTAACTGAATTCAAAAAAGCATGGGACCAACACAGAGGATCTCTAAAGGTAAAAAGTGGGCTGTTGTAGTTGTTGTTATGGAAGGACAGACTAGATGGGCCTTGTGGTCTTTTTCTGTCATCATGTTTCTATGTTTCTATGTTTCTCATATGAACTGACCCAGAACAAATATGGACCAGTACCAAATTTCCACTTGATTTTACTTTAACCTACTACTACTACTACTACCATTTAGCACTTATATAGCACTACGCATGCAGCACTGTACAGAATGCATATAAAGTCGGTCCCTGCTCATCAAAGCTCACAATCTAGTCAAGACAACACAGTAATAGTCAGTTCGGGGGAAAAACAGGATATGGCATTTACAATTCGGGGCAAAACAAAAAGGCATTTACGGGAGTCAGGTCAAGACAAAGGCTAAAAGTCATGACAAAGGATGGGAGTAAGGTCAAGACAAAGGCTAAAAGTCAGGATCTGAAAGCGACAGTGAAAAGGTGGGTTTTCAACCTGGACTTGAAGAGGGCCAGGGAGGGTGCCTGGCGTATAGACACAGGTAGGTTGTTCCAGGCGTAGGGTGCAGCAAGGTGGAAGGAGCGAAGTCAGGAGTTAGCGGTACGAGTGAAGGGCCTAGATAGAAGTAATTTGTTAGAAGTTCCCGAGAGGGGATGTAGGGAGAGATAAGAGATGAAAGGTAGTGAGGAGCTGCAGAGTGAATGCATTTATAGGTCAGGAGGAGAAGTTTGAATTGGATGCGGAATTGGATAGGGAGCCAGTGAAGCGACTTGAGAAGAGGAGTAATGTAGGCATGGCGAGGCTGGCGGAAGATTAGTAGACCAGCGTAATTTTGAATAGATTGAAGGGGGAAGAGATGGCTCACAGGGAGACCAGCAAGGAGTAGGTTGCAGTAGTCGAGGCGAGAGGAGATTAAGGAGTAGACAAGTGTTTTAGTAGTGTGTTCAGAAAGGAAGGGACGGATTTTGCTAATGTAGAGAATGAAGCAGCAGGTCTTAGCTACGAGCTGGATATGTGTGGAGAAGGAGAGAGAGGAGTCAAAGATAACTCCCAGATTGCAGGCTGAGGAAACAGGAAGGATCATAGAGCCATCCACGGAGACTGAGAAGGGAGGGAGAGGAGGGAAGGAGTTGGGGGGAAAGATAAGGAGTTCAGTCTTGGCCATGTTCAGTTTCAAGCAGCGGTGAGACATCCAGGCAGCGATGACGATAAAACAGGCAGAAATCTTGGTCTGGATTGCTGGAGGGATATTAGGGGTAGAGAGGTAGATTTGGGAGTCATCAGCATAGAGATGGCACTGAAAGCCATGGGATGAGATAAGCGCACCAAGGGATTGGGTATAGAGAGAGAAAAGGAGCAGACCCAGGATGGATCCCTGGGGTACACCAACATGGAGTGGGGTGGGAGAGGAGGAGGAGCCACCAGCGCATACACTAAAGGAGCGATGGGAGAGGTAGGAGGAGAACCAGGATAGTACAGAGCCCTTGAAACCAAGCAAGGAGAGGGTGTCGAGGAGAAGTTTGTGGTCAACAGTGTCAAAGGCGGCAGAGAGGTTGAGAAGGATGAGGACAGAGTAGAGGCCCTTAGATTTAGCCAGGAACAAATCGCTGGAGACTTTTGAAAGAGCCGTTTCAGTGGCGTGTAAGGGACGGAAGCTGGATTGTAGAGGGTCCAGGAGGGCCTGAGAGGTGAGGAAGTCGAGGCAGCGGCAGTGGACTGCATGTTCTAGTAGTTTAGATATGAAGGGAAGGAGGGAGATGGGTCGATAGTTAGAAGGACAGGTGGGATCGAGTGAGGGTTTCTTGAGGAGAGGTGTGACCACGGCATGTTTGAAGTTTACGGGGACAGTTGCAGTGGAGAGTGAAAGGTTGAGAATAAGAGAGATGGCAGGGACAACAATGGGGGGAGATGGGGTTCAGGAGGTGGGTGGGGATAGGATCAGAGGAATAGGTGGTGGGTTTGGAGGACGAAAGAAGGAGTGCGGTTTCATCTTCAGAGATCGTAGGGAAGGAGGAAAGGGTAGCAGAGGAAGTATGGACGGGGGGGGGGGGGGAGAATTGTGGGAGGGGTAGATGAGGAGGTGGGGAATTGGAGGGTAATCTTGTGGATTTTGTCATGAAAGAAGTCGGCCAGGGTTTGGGCAGAAAGGGAGGGTGGGACCAGGGGCGGGGCGCCTTAAGGAGAGAACTGAGGGTATTAAAGAGGCGGCGAGTATCAGAGGCAAGAGAGTTAGTCAGATGGATGTAGTATTCTTGTTTGGCAAGTGCAATGGCTGACTGGAAGGTGCCAAGCATGAATTTGAAATGTAGAAGGTCTTCCGGGGAGCGGGATTTAATCCAAGCACGTTCAGCAGAATGGGCACAGGTGCGTAAATAGTTGTGGTTGAAAGCCAGGGCTGGGGTGCAGAACGTCTAATAGGACGTGGGGTGGGTGGGGCAAGAGTGTCCAGAGCAGAGGAAAGTGCAGCATTATAGGAGGTTACTGCCTTGTTGAGAGATTTGGAGGACATAATGGAGGAAAGAGATGGAGAAATGGTGGAGGCAAGAGTCAAGGGATCAATATTATGAAGGTTTCTAAATATGTCGGAGGAGACGGGATGAGGTTCAGAAAGCAGAAGCTGAAGATTAAAGCTTAAAAGGTGATGGTCAGATGATGGAAGGAGTGAGTTATGGAAGTTTGAGGGAGAGGAATTAGAGAAGAGTATCAGGTCAAGGCAGTGCCATGCTGGCCGGTGGGGGCAGTAGAACAAAGTTGGAGGTCAAACGAGGAGGTGAGGGCGAGGAACTTTAAAGCATGGGGATCGGAGGGGTTATCAACGTGAATGTTAAAATCACCAAGAATAAAAGTGGGGGAAGAGGGATCCAGAAAGATGGAAAGCCAGGATTCGAAGTCGGTAAGGAAGGTGGATGCAGATTTGTCGGGTGGGCGATAGATAACAGCTATTCGGAGGGGAAGTGGTGAGAAGAGGCGAATGGAGTGGACTTTAAAAGAGAGAAAGGAGTGAGACTGAGGCAGCAGGAGGGGTTGAAATTGGCAAGATGGAGAAAGTAGAAGCCCCACACCACCACTGCGGCCTGTGGAACGAGGTTTATGGGAGAACTGGTAGCCCCCGTAACAGAGAGCAGCAGTAGATGCGGTATCATCTGGGAGGAGCCAGGTCTCAGTTAGGGCGAGAAGATGTAGAGCGTTAGAGATAAAGAGATCATGAGTAAAAGCAAGTTTATTAGAGACTGATTGTGCATACCATAAGGCACATGAGAACGGGAGAGTGGAGGGGGAAAGGAGAGGGATATGGATGAGGTTGGACAGGTTACGTGAGGATTTCTTTTCAGAGTAAGACAGAGGTCTAAGGGGGTGCTTATGTGAGGATCTCTTGCCAGGGTAAGAGTAAGACAGAGATCTAGAGGAGCCAGGGTAAGAGTGGGTATCTCTGGATGAGTGAGCCTTCCATGAGGCACAGAGGGGGAGTGGAAGGGGAATGAAGGAGGATATTGATGATATTGGACAGGTTACGTGAGGATCCCTTCTTAGAGTGAGACAGAATTCTAAAGGGGCTTGGGTTGGGGTTGTTATCTCTGGATGAGTGAATGGTGCATGAGGGAGGGAGAGTGGAAGGGGAAAGGAGGGGGATATGGATGAGATTAGATAAGTTACGTAAGGGACTCTTCTTAGAGTGAGAAAGAAATCGAGGGGGGCCAGGGTTGGGGTTGATATTACCTAATGAGAGATGAAGAAGGAGTAGTAGAGAGCGGGGTAAAGAGGAGGCAGTATGGCAGAAGCAAGGGTGGGGTTGCCTTAAGGAGAGAGGGGCTGGTTGAATGAGGGGGAGGGGGAGATGAAGCTCAAGAGCAGATGCTAGGATAGAAGACAGAATGGAGGGAGAAGTGAGGAAGGTAGACTCTGAATCTATTCATAGTATATTTTGAATTGTAGGTTTTTATCTGTTCATTATTATTATTAGTAGTATTTTACTATTACTATGCACAGTCTACTAGATATTAGTGACTGGATTTGGTTCTCTGAGTATCAGATCTTTCCTAATGGTTTGAGATAATTAGAGGTCAAACTGTTGTAGGAGATGGGCTGTACTACTATTTGTAGCTGATGGCTGGAAATTTTATTGACACTGTCAGCATACATCAGCATGACATTATGCCTAGCATAGGTGTCATGGCTTTTCCCAGACCTTGGCCTGCAGCTCTGACCCCCTGGTGATGTCAGATAGGATGTCTCCAGACTTGATGGGCTTAGTTTGCCTGATGAGATTAGTCTGCAGGACAACAGCCCCTCCTTGACATGATGGGCTTGGTATGCCTGATGAGATTAGTCTGCAGGACAACAGCCCCTCCTTGCTAATCAAGGAATAATAGACCTCAAACAGACCAAGGTATGACAAAGGGAGGTGTGTGTCAGAGCCTCTTACCATGAGGCTCTGACACACACTTCTCTTTACCCCCCCCCCCTTGTTCTCTCTCTCTTCCTATTCATTGGACACTTCTTATCATGAGGCTCTAACACACACTTCTCTTTACCCTTCCCCTCTCTCTCCCCCTCTCTCTCTCACACACACACATGCACACACAGTCATTCGTATATACTGAAGCAACTCTGTAACAGCTATATACTTCTGTTCTGTACCTATGTAATAAGTCTATTTCTATATAAAAACCTTTTCCAAGCCACACCAGTTTGGTTGTCTTGTTGTGCTACAAACCCTACTGCCTCTGCGAAGTGGACCCAGGACCAACAGGAGAGTAACCGAACGTAGGAGCGGCGAAAGGTTACATTTTATAGGGGCCCATCTTACATTTTATGGGGACTCATCTTACATTTTATGTGAGCTCGTCTCGGTTTCGCAACGGATCTCCAGCTGGGTAAGTAGCAATTTTGTTTTAAACATTAAAGTGGATTTCAGACAGAGTGCGACAGGAAAATCAAAAGCCCTTGTTACCATTTACAATTTACAATTTTGGGTTACAAGCTGGATGACACAGTAGTGAAAAGACTCTGTAGACAGGCAGAGTACCACTATTTAGGGAAATATTCCAGTGATACCTTTGGTTTGTGGGTTCAGACAAGGTGAGATTTTCATTGTCAAAAGGCTCTGTAATAATCCAGGATTTTAATATTACCTACACCTAGTGACATTACATAGGGTGCCTTGCAATTTTCGTATTATTATGTATAGGCGTGTTATGGTTTGTTACAAGGCACAGATTTTTCTCTAGTATTTGAGCTGCTAAGAAAAGACAGAGAGATAGTCCAGCTTTGGTTTGGAAGTGGTACACAGTTAAACAGTCCCTCATTGAATACAATATACATTTTTCCTGGTAACACTACTTTACCTCCTGTCCCTCTGGAGATATGATAGAAGTCTATAAATTAATGAACGGAGTGGAACGGGTAAATGTAGATCGATTGTTTACCTTATCAGAATATAGAAAGACTAGGGGACATGCAATGAAGCTACAGGGTAAACTATTTAAGACTAATAAAAGAAAATATTTTTTCACTCAACGTGTAATCAAACTCTGGAATTTGTTACCGGAGGATGTAGTAAAGGCTGTTAGTGTAGCTGGGTTTAAAAAAGGTTTGGACAAGTTCCTGGAGGAAAGGTCCATAAACCATTATTAAGAAGGGACCCAGGATATCAATGCTTGAACCAATACAAGCATTGTGGAACCTGTGTCCCTTGGGGAAACTGCTAGGTACGTATGACCTAGATTGGCCACTGTTGGAAACAGAATACTGGGCTTGATGGACCTTGGTCTGACCCAGTATGGCATATCTTATGTTCTTATATGTTCTTTTATTTCTCAGTCTCCTGCCAGTATGTATCTTGGTGAGGGCAGGCTTAAAGTTTGCTGCAATTGATACAGTAATCTCCTAACAACCTTCTTACTATAATTTCACCCTAAACTTCCACCCTGTTAAAAGGTGGTAAGCACTTTTTATTCAGGTATAATTTTAAGGTGTGGTCTTTATGCCAGTACTCTCTACTGAACACCCATAAAATTTATGCCATTCCAACTATAATTCTGAGTCTCACTTCTTCATAAAAGTGAGCATTCCTCCTTCCAAGGTTGCATATTGAGATAGTCGCATAAAACCAAATAAAAACATAATAAGCGTAGGCCCCTGTACCAACTACAGTCTTTCTGCAGTCTCAAATATGGAGGCCTTTGATTTTAAGGAACTGAAAGAAATTGTAATGACATACTGTAAGAGAAAAAGTGGTCCCTTTGAAGGGGAATTCCGTGAGGCATCAGGGTATAATATTCAAAGACAAATGTTTATTTATTTACAATTTCTTATATACCGCACTATTCGGCATCAGCGCGGTTTACATGGAACAGAAAAATCAGACAGGATACATGTGTCTGAGTTTACAATTAACAGGACGCAAAACTTGGATAACCAGGGGTAACTATTTACACACTAGAGTCACAGAATAATGTAACATGTAATTCAATGGCCAAAGACACCTTGCTAAGTGTGTTCTCCTAGCTGACTAGGTGTGTTGGTGTAGCTACAAATATTTGAGTGGAGGTGTGATTCAGTGTTCTCTGGGAAGTATTTGAGGAAAAGGTGGTGTTTGAGGTCCTTTCTAAACTGGGATAGGTTAGTGATTGCTCTGATGTTTATTGATAAGGCATTCCAGAGTCTTGGGGCGCATAGTCTGAAGGCCCTCTTTGCTGTTGTTGCTGTGCATCTTGTTAATTCTCTCAGAATCGTTAGTGTATTTATAGCTGTGGATCTTCTTGATCTGTTCGGGGTCATGGTTTGGATGAGGTTGGTTAGTGAGAAGGAGGAGAGGCTATTGACCACTTTGAATGTCAGTAACACTGTCTTGAAGACGATCCTGGCCTGTATAGGAAGCCAGTGTAACTGCTTCAGTAGGGGCGTGACATAGTTTCTCCTAGATGCACCATGAAGAACACTCGCTGCACTATTCATTGCGATCTGTAGAGGGTTCAAGGTGGACTGGGGGAGTCCTTGTAATATGGCATTGGCATAATCAAAATGAGGTATGATCAGCGCCTGGTAAATTGTACGAAAATCCCCTGGTTCAAGCAAGGGGCGTAGATGTCTGAGTGAACGGATCTTGTAATATATAGCTCTTACTGTGTTAGCTATGTGTGCCTTCATTTCAAGGTTTTGATCCAGTGTAACACCCAGGTACCGTATTGTGGGTTTTGCTTGTAGATCGGCTTCTTTCACCTTCCAAGTATTGTGGAGGGCTGTAATTCGGGTTCCTCGTAATGAAGAGCACCTCGGTCTTCTTATGCTGAATTCTGAGGTTTTGTGACAGGAGCCATTCGGATATGGCATTGAAGCAATTGGTTAAAGGGGAGAGGTCCATTTTATCTATGGAGAACGGCATATAGAGCAGGACATCATCAGCATATATCATGCAACTGACATTGAAAGACCGGATGATATTACAAATCGGTTGCATGTATATGTTGAACATCAAGGCAGAGAGGGAGGATCCCTGTGGAACTCCCTGACTTTGATGAAATGGCTCTGATGTAGCTCCACTAGATTGTACGTGCTGCCATCTTCCGGATAAGTATGATCTGCACCATTCAAGTGCTGTTCCGCAGATGCCCTTCTCTTTTAACCGCCCTAGGAGAAGCTCATGGCTCACCGAGTCGAAGGCTGCGGTGATGTCTAGAAAAATGAGTGCACACCCCTGATGGATGTTGTCGACACCAGTAATTATATTATTGAAGTGGGTGGTGAGGAGTGTTTCCACTCGATGTGACTCCCTGAATCCATGCTGGCAAGTGTCCAGTGGAGCAGCAGAATCAATGTGGTCTTGTAACTGTCTTTGCACCTCCTTTTCGATTAACTTTGCGAGGAAAGGTATACTTGAAATGGGTCTGTAAGAGTCTACCTTTTGGGGATCTAGCTTGCTATTTTTTAGCAGCGGTCTGATGGATGTGTGCTTGAGAGCAGAGGGGAAAGAACCGGTTGTGAAGGACAGGTTCATTATCCTGGTTATTATTGGGCTGAGGTCACTGCGCAGTTCCTTTATCCAGAAAGCTGGGCAAGGATCTGTTTGCGCAGTAGTAGTATTGAGGGTCATTATCGTGTCTTCGATGCGCTTCTTGTCTGGGGTAGAGAAAGAAGTTAGAGATGTTGGGCACTCTTGGTCTGTGGAAGCAACCTCTATTGAAGGTTTATTTGTCTGGCATATTTTGGATTGTATGTAAAAGGCAGACTCCTGGGGATGGATTTCACATTGATGTTCAGGGGCTGGTTCCTTGGAAAGATTTTTGACTAAGTTAAACAGATCATGAGGTTTGTTTAATGAGCACTTCAGGGTGTCTGTGTGGTACTATTTCATCTTCTCTGTGATAGTTTTGCAGTGAACAGTTAGTTGATAGATGTATGCTGTCTGGTCTCTCATGGAGTGTGACCGACGCCAGCATTTCTCAAGCTTCCGTAGTCGGGTGAGTGATAATCTCAGCTCCGCTGTGTACCATGGGGCTATAACTCTTTTCCTTAGTGGCCTGTTAGGTGGAGGTCGTAGTGCTATCGCACTGAGACTACTGTTCCAGCAAGTGATCAGTTCTTCAAGGTTTAGGGTGGTCTCATTAAGGAGCGAGCGCGTTTCAGCAAGGATAGTATCTCTATTGAATGGATGGAAACTTCTAGCAGGTAGTCTAGAGGTCTTGCTTGGTACTCTGTTGGTCTTGGATTGGCTGTTGTGTGTGGGAATCTGGAAGATGATGAGTTTGTGGTCTGACCATGGCACAGTAGTTATGGACATCACAGTATTATGGGATTGGTCACAAACTGTCTGCAGGGCAAATACAAGGTCCAGTGTATTTCCCTTCACATGAGTTGGTTCATTAACTAACTGTTTGTATTCTAGGATCTCGAGAGCTTCGAGAAGGGCCGATGATTGGTTATCTTGAAGCGCTGGCAAGTTAAAATCACCTAGGATCCAGCTTGGGGTATTAGGATTCTGGATGTTGGAAGCGAGGTTTATTATGTTTGGGAGATCATCGAGGGAGGCAGAAGGAGCTCTATACAGCAGGTTTATAGAGCAGAGCTTGTTGGAAATGGAGACTGTCTCCAGGTGGTTAGTGCTGGTGGAGTCGTCCATCTGGAAATGGAGGTCTGTCCTAGTGAGGATAAGCACTCCACCTCCTCTTTTGTTTTGTCTATGGCTAGTAAACACTGTGAAATTTAAGGGGAGGAGCTGGTTGAGTATGACATTGTCTTCGGGGGATAGCCATGTTTCAGTAACCATGAGAATATCAAGGTTATGGAGGGATATTATGTCTGCAATCACTGGCCACTTCTTACGGATTGAGAGGGCATTCATGAGGGCACATTTTAAGCTTTGTGGGTAGATGCTTTTATCCTGTTTAGCTTTCATAGAGTGTTGGAGTGTAATGTGTAATAGATGGGGATGATGTGAGCGAGAGTCCCAATTAGCATTGTGATGAGATGTACCTGTCCATCTTCTCCCGTGGCCCTGTAGGATTGGTATCTGATTGTATTCAGTGGCTAGGGCTAGAGAGTTTGGGAGCCAACTCGTGAAGAGGAAGTACAAGCCAACTATGGTGGTGATAGGGGGCGCCATCCTGATAACACTAGGCGCTGTAATCAAAAACAGTGAACTGGCTAGAGTGTGGGAGAGAATTTTGAAGGCTACTAGTAGGCTGGTTGCCGCTGTAAGGAAATACAGGCAATTTGTATTAATCTAGGCATAGATTGGTTAGGTAGCATGGAGCAGATAGCATGCAATCATGTACATGGCTGAATGAGTAATGTTGGCAGGCAGATCTATTTGCAAGGTGTACAGGTCAGACAGGCAGTCTGTAAACAGGGTAGCTCACTGCTCATGTAGCAAGGTATATGAGACCGGTACAATAAGTTCTGACTATCAGGCTAAACAAAAAGAGTGCAGGGGTCATGAACAAGCAATAAGTACTACAGAATGGCTAGCAAGTTGGTAGGAATGATGGGTCATTCAGATATACAATGCATTCTACAACGCTGATTGCTGGCATTATGAGGTAGAGTATCTAATCAGAGTAAACAATGTAACCAGTTTGTAGGCTAGTCATAGCACTCCTTGACGAACTGTGCTTGTTGGACGTCAATGACGGGTCAAGGAGAGCTGTTGTACGAGTAAGATGGCTGATATTCACTGCGCCTGCACATTAAGGGAACTGTTGCACGTCGCTGAGGTTGGCCCAGAGGATAATAATTGGGGTGCCAAAGGTGATGCCTGAAGAGCTTCCTTAAGGGTCGGTGCATCAATTGCTGCTGTGGGTAATTATCTCAGAGGCTGTTAAACCATTATCAAGAATTCAAAAAGAAAACAAATAAAAGAAAATTCTTTTTTATCCAAGGCATGTGCAGGGGGCTAATTAGCATGAAACAGGACAATACTGAACTGACTACTCAGTGTACACAATTAACCAAAGACCTGGAGGAGGCACAAATTTGCATTTCCATGCAACGTGCTCAGGTGATACAAGCCACAAACTCCTTTATAACTGTTAGTGAGCAATTAGAAGCACTTAAACTTGAATTGAAGCACGTTAAGGATGAATTGGCCTCTGAAAGACAAAAGAAATATAAGCCCTGGCCAACAACCATTTCTACCTCAGCCCCCCCTGCCTATGACACACCCTATAAGCCATGCATCCAAGCTACTGAGAAACAAAAGAACACAGAAGTATGTATAGCAGGGCTTAGGAATGGGAAAAATAAAGATGAATCAGACAGTACAGAGGAAGAAAATCATAATAGTTTATCTCAGCCAGAACAGAGCAATAACCAGGACCTGTGTCAAGAGGATAATTCCAATGACTCAGACTCAGCACCCAGTACCGAACTCAGAGCACCAGTTAAAGTGATGCTGCAGGACTCATTAAAAGATAGGGACATTGAAAGGATAGTTGAGAAAGCTGGCCCTATGCCTTTTAATGTAAATCAGGGGTCACCAACCTGCGGCCCGCGGGCCGCATGCGGCCCACGAGGTCCCTTCGTGCGGCCCGCGAGGCTCTACCCCGGTTAACATTACGTGCGGCCCGCCAAGGATTCCCGCCATTGTATCTGTGGCCCGCGGCATGCTCGGCGGGTTCAACGGCACGTGACCGGTTTCCCAAGAGCAGCGCGCAAATTAGAGGACCAATCAGCAATAAGCAAGGTCGCTGCTCTCTTCGGCTCAACCTACTGCTGCGAACAGCTGTTCAGCCGAATGAAATTGATAAAGTCATCCACGCGCTCGCAGCTCACCAACGACCACCTGCAAGCGTCCCTTCTCCTGTCAGTGTCATCTATGAAGCCGGACTTTAAGTGTTTGTCTGCTAGCATGAATCATCAGCCATCTCATTAAATTCAATAAAGGTGATCAGCCATTGTTTTCATAATTTTGCGTTTGTTGTTTTTTTTCGCGGGGGCGGGGAGAAGGGGGGTGCGGCCCGCGAGGCTCCCGGTAGTCGGCTGTGCGGCCCGCGGCCCTCTGGAGGTTGGTGACCCCAGATGTAAATGAATGGTGCAAATGGGCCACCTATATTCTGATTCACTGGGGTCTAGGGAAATACAGAAGGAAACAATCAGACTTTGATAGACTTATGCATCTGGCTCTGGGGCCACACTATTATAAATATGGCTCTCTCACTCACCCATACCAGTTGGTTAAAAAGGTTATTGAGAAACTATTTCACTGTTCCCCCTCTGCCAAATGATACACTGGAACAGTTTGCATATAGAGCCTGGATTTTAAATGCAGTTCTTCATGAGCAGTAGTCCTGGCCCAATGCAGAAGATTATGGGGAGAGAACGCATAAGGCATTTTTATTAGAATTACTATCTCCTGAGATTACAAAACACCTTCTGTTATTTTCTGAAGACCTTAAAGCAACCCCTTTTGATACTTTAATGCTCAGAATTGGATCTGTTTGGAAGACCCAGTCCTCGCAGGTCATAACAGTATCAGAAGCACAGAAGTGGCAAGCTGAGGGATCCTCTCAATACACAAAAAACACAGACAAAGGATACAGAGGACACACATCTTGGAGAAGACAAGGCAGAGGCACTTTTAGAAATTCCTCAGGTTACATTTCCTTTCAAGAGCTCAAAGCACAGAGAGATGGATTAGAAAAGGAGAAAATTAAATGGGAACAGGACAAACACATACTGCAGGTAGAAATAGGTAAATTAAAACAGGACTTACAAGCAACTCAGGACAAACACAAGGCTAGTGCATAGTGGTGTCCTGACCTTCTGGGTTCAGATATCAAAATGTCTCAAGCCTTCATAGCCCAGCCTGCCTCTGTTCCCTAAGCAGAGGACTCGATTCCAGAGCCTCTGGATGATGAAATGGACACAGGCCCAGAATACAGTTTAAGGCTTGCAACATCCTTGATACTGGACTCTTGTGGACGCCCCAATGATATCAGCATAATAGGGGGTCAGGATAAACTAGCTTTGATTGACACAGGAGCTGGAATTAGTTTTACAAACAGAGCTTCTCCCACTGCAGATCAGAAAAATATGGAAATTTATGAAATTCAAGGAATTAACGACACAGCTTCCAAAGGTGTGGCTATCCCAGTTAAATGGGGTATCCCAGTGCACAGGGAACAAAACAATGAAATGTTGGAAACCACTGCCTCCACTATAGTGAACACATCAAAAGAACTAATTGGAATTGACGTTCTCAACCAGTTAAATCTGGTGGTGGATATGGCTAATCTTAAATTGTGGCAGTATACAGGAACTTCAAGTGCTTCTAAAACTATAGTGCATGAAGTCATTCCCATGCAGTTAGCAACTCAGTGCACCAAGGCAGCTCAGCAGTATGATCTGCATGTAATTCCCTCAGAGGTGGCTGATATTCCAGTATGGGCACAAGACAAGTTAGATTGTGGGAAAATGCACACAGAAATACTGTTGGAAGGCGAGGATCCTCCACCACAGAAGCAATACCCAGTACCTCATCAGGCTATAGAACCAGTGACTAAAATTGTGAAGATACTGGAGGAGAGGGGTCTGATTAAACCTATTTCTTCCACATGTAATTCACCAGCCTGGCCGATAGTTAAACCGGGGGGTTCCTTCAGGCTCACTATGGACTTCTGTGCCCTGAATCAAGTTTCAAAATCTGTAGTGCCCGTAGTAGCCTCATACCCGGAAATGATCTCTAAACTGAATCCCAAATGTAAATTTGTCTCTGTTTTAGACATATCCAATTGGTTTTGGAGTCTGCCCCTGGCCCTTGAATGCCAGTACAAAACAGCCTTTCAGTGGCTGAATAAACAATATGCATGGACCGTGCTGCCACAGGGTTATAAAGATTCACTATCAGTCTTTCATATATACATGCAGGAAGCCCTGTCACTAGTGTCTTGCAGAGATAATATAATTCAGTATGTAGATGACATTCTGATTCAGTCTGAGAATGAAGCTGTACACTGGAATCATGTAAGAGAAGTTTTAAATGCCCTCCTACAAGCTGGTCTTAAAGTTAATTCTGCCAAGGCTCAACTGTGCAAATCACAGGTTTCCTTTTTAGGGCTTACAATTGGCGAGGATGGTAAATCTATAGATTCTCAGAGGATAGAGCTGATATGGAAACGTCCACTTCCTACAGACCAGAAATCACTCCAGTCCTTTCTAGGGCTCACTGGTTTCTGTCGTGACTTCCTGCACAACTATGCTGAAGTGGCAGCTCCACTTTACTCCCTGCTGAAAAGTAAAGGTTATGTTTGGGAGGAAGAACATACCGAGGCTGTAACTAAATTAAAACACATTTTGACTTCTGCTCCGGTTCTGGCACACCCAGATCACACACAACATTTTTTCCTGTACCCTGTAGTTGGGAGAGAACAGTATAGGTGCAGCTCTAACACAACGCCTAGGAGGAGTAGATCACCCTATTGATTTCTGTTCCAGAGTTCTCACTTCTCCTGAACTCAAAATGGGAAACTGTGAAAAACATGTACTGGCTTCCTATGCTGCTATGCAGAAATTTACATACATCATTGGTGCTCAAACCACATACATATGCAGCCATCACACCCCACTCAAATTCATTGTAGAGGGAAAGTTAGCATGTAGCAAGATTAGGACTGAGAGAATAGTCCAGTGGACTCTCATGTTGCAGGCACAGAATGTAAAGTTTGAATTGTTGAAAGAACCTAACGTGCAAGTGGCTGGAATCTTGCTGGAGGGGCAACCTCATGACTGTCAGTCCTCACCCAGTGCCCCCAATCACATGATCTTTAGGGAACTGGGACTAGTCAAAATTTCACCTTTTCTTCCTACAGTATATATTGATGGTAGTAGACAATTTGAAGGAGGCAGGCGACTAACAGGTTTTGCAATTGTACAATTGGACTCAAATAACCAAGTGGTACTGCAGAGACAGTATTCCTGTGGGTCAGCGTCAGCACAGTACTGTGAGCTGGCTGCTTTTGTGGCTTGTATGCAACAATATCAGGATTCACACCAAGAGATACAAATCATTTTAGATTCTGATTATGTCTTTAAAAGTGCCATTGCCCTGTTACCCTGGTGGCTGGCAAATAAATTTAAATCCACAGATGGGTCCACGGTGAAAAATTCATCACTGTGGACTATGACACAAGAACTGAGTGAGAAGTTTCAGAGAGTACATTTAATTAAAGTGAAGGCACATAGGAAGAAAGGCCCTTTAGTGAAAGGAAACACATTAGCAGACTCACTAGCCAAGGAAGCATGCCATATAGGCCTCATATGGCCCTGGTAAGAGCAGACACGCATGGTTGCTATTGCTACACGTTCCACAGATTATGATCAGATAATACCACCAGATTACTTCGTAGCACTGCAGACAAAGGACCCTGAACTTTCCAATTTGAGGAAGCTTGTGCAGGACGCCCCAGATAACCTATATCAGCACATACCCTTTCTCACACTCACCACCCAGTTGAAACCATATGGGTAATACGTATTTTATCAGTCTTTGTTTTCAGCTGCTTTCTGAAGACAGCACAGACAGCTGCTTTCTGAACAAAAGTCTGCTTTCTAAACAATAGTCGCTTGAGGATGGTAACTATTTACTTCGGCTGTATGGTTGATGTGTCCTATATACTGGACATGTGTCTAATAGTTATGTAAATAAATAGTAAACATTATTTCTATGGTTGCATAGTATAAGTGGGGAGCACTAGTTTACTCCCTAGTAGAGTGAAACGAGTTAGCTTTTATTATGTACCAATTTCCTGTTGTTCTTGAATCTGCTCTCTTCTACCCAAGTCTCATTACAGGAACTATCATCCGAATGTGCATGATTGGTTGGGCTAACTCCACAGATGGTGTATATCGCTATCAAGAAATACCCCCACCTTTTCTGGAAGGAAAGTATCTGGTCATCCTGAGTTTCTGTTCCGTACAGGACAAACCAGTGTCCTATTCATTAAACATCACTCAAGTATAGTGGGCGCCACCAGTTTCCACTTCTCTAGAAAGGACACAAGAATTGAGGGCACCTCCAGAACATTACTTTCTAGGTCCTCCTGCCTTGATGTTGTCCTTCCTAAGAACACTTTGCTGTACAGTTCAAACTATTTACTAAACAATACCTGGTGCAGTCATACACCACTGGTCTCCATCACCATTAACAGAACAACTTATTCCACACCTCTGGTTACTAATAACTTTATTGACATTCCAGACTTTATCTCATACGCTGTGCATCCATTACCACCTGTCATGGGAGAAGAGACATTACATAAACTGCTCAACTTTACAGAACTCCATGCCTATATTGATCACCTTAAAACAGCATCAACTGAAGTGAATCACACCATCACTTATGAGAATGGTCACATTCGACAAACTGTTGAACACTTGCTACAAGATGCTCATGTGTCTGTGTGGGAACTTTTATTTGGTTACTCACCTACTGCTGATCATGTCTTTAATGTTTTTATTCACCCTATTATTATTTTAACTGCTGTACAAATATTGCCATGCATTATCGTAATTTTCCTGTGTTGTAAAATGAAACACATGTACATATCTTTGCAGTGCATGTCCTACAAAAACACCAACAACATTTTAAGGAAGTTACACTTAATTTCTCCAGCATCTACCTCTACATCCAGGCTCATCTGGCCTGCTAATTTGGCATTTCCTACTACACTGAATACCAGAGTCAGCTGCAGTCTAGTATTGCTTCCTACCCTCACCCATAGCATCCTGGTACCTTTCAGCTTTAACCTCCTCAGAAATTCCTGCATCCCTTATGCACTGTTCATTCTCTCTAAGACGGGCACTGAGGTGGCATATTGGGTTTCCCCACCCAGTAGTGACTACCCTACCTAAGACACGAGGTTTAGACTCCTAATGGGTCTTGCTCAACTGTAGAACACTAGAGACAGTACTGTGCAGGACAGGGGACCTGCTGGACATAGCAAGGTATTTAAACAGGAGGTAATAGACAAGCTGCCTACTATCATGTATATAGTAATTGCAGCTGAGACAGGTACCACAGGTGTGGGAGATGTCAGCATACATCAGCATGACATTATGCTTAGCATAGGTGTCATGGCTTTTCCAAGACCTTGGCCTGCAGCTCTGACCCCCTGGTGATGTCAGATAGGATGTCTCCAGACTTGATGGGCTTGGTATGCCAGATGAGATTAGTCTGCAGGACAACAGCCCCTCCTTGACTTGATGGGCTTGGTATGCCTGATGAGATTAGTCTGCAAGACAACAGCCCCTCCTTGCTAATCAAGTGATAACAGACCTCAAGCAGACCAAAGTATGACAAAGGGAGGTGCTGGAGAAATTCACTATAAATACAGAGAAGGACACACACTTCTCTCTCTCCCTATTCATTGGACACTTCTTACTATGAGGCTCTGACACTTCTCTTTACCCCCCCCCCCTTGTTCTCTCTCTCTCCCTATTCATTGGACACTTCTTACTATGGGGCTCTGACACCCACTTCCCTTCACCCCTCCCACCCCCCCTCTCTCTCTCTCACACACACATGCACACACATAGAGTCATTCATATACACTGAAGCAGCTCTGTAGCAGCCTTATACTTCTGTTCTGTACCTATGTAATAAGCCTATTTCTATATAAAAACCTTTTTCCAAGCCCCACCAGTTTGGTTGTCTTGTTGTGCTACAAACACTACTGCCTCTGCAAAGTGGACCCAGGACCAACAGGAGAGTAACCGAAAGTAGGAAGTGTCTCATCTTATTTATTTATTTATTTAAAAGGATTTCTATACCGCCTTTTCATTGAATCAAGGCGGTTTTCACAGCAAACAATCACAAATGTGTTTTGGGGGGGGGGGGTGCCATGCAGTGTGCCATGTGTGCGAGTGTGTTAGGGTATATTAGATTTGTGATGCATTATTTACATTATGCGCTATTATACAAGTATGCGCTATTATACAAGTAGTGGGGGCGGGGGATTGGACATCTGTGTAGATTTGAATCATGTAACGTCCCCATAGTGTTCAATGAAGAGTGTTGTCTTTAGTTGCTTCCGGAAATCTTTGATGTCTGTATTTAGTCGAAGTTCGTCTGGTAGCTTATTCCAAATTGTTGGTGTAGCCAGGAAAGGGCTCGTTCTGAGGTGTCCTTCTGTACCTTGGTTATCTCCTTTGGTGTGTTGACGCGGTTGGATGTGCCCTTTCTCCTTGGTTGAGTGCTGTTGTCAGGTTGTATGAGTGTCTGTAAGCTAAGGGCTGATGATTGTTGTTTAATTTTGAAAATGTTTATGAATGTCTTATATTTGATGTGTGCGGTGATTGGAAGCCAGTGTAGGTCTTTCAGGATAGGTGTGATGTGGTCTTGTCTTGAAGTACCGGCTATTATTCGTGCTGCCGTGTTCTGTGCCAGTTGTAGCGGTCTGAGGGTCTGTTTTGGGAGGCCAAGATAGATCAGGTTGCAGAAGTCTAGGAGTGGTGTTATTAGGGCCTGGCAGACAGTGCGGAAGTGTTCTGGGGCGAGGAGGGGTTTGAGACATCGGATTAGGCTCATCCTGTGGTATGCATTCTTGGTGGTCTTGCTTATGTGAGATTGTAGATTCAGTTCGCTGTCCAGGGTTACTCCCAGGTATTTTACTTCATTTTTTATGGGTATGCTTGTGTTCTTCATCATGATGTTAGGTGGGGGGATGAAGTCGGTGTTTCAGGTGATGATTAGTGCCTCGGTCTTGCTGTAGTTTATGGATAGGTTGTTGGTCTGGAACCAGTCATTCATTTGCATGAGGCAGTATGTTATTTTGGAGTAGTCCGGGTTGTCGATAGTGATGGGTGTATAAATCATTATGTCATCGGCATAGATTGTATACTTTATGTTATTTTCTTTCATGATGTTGCATATTGGTTGAATATAGATGTTAAATAGTAGTGCGGATAAGGCGGAGCCTTGTGGTACTCCTTGCTTGACTTTTATGGGCAGAGATTTGTTGGGGCCGATCTTGACCTGTATGTGTCTGTTGGTTAGGTATGATTGGAACCATTTCAGTGTGGATCCATGCAATCCAATGTCCTGTAGTCGGTCCAGCAGAGTTATGTGGTCTACTGTGTCAAATGCAGAGGAAATATCTATGAAGATCATGAGTATCCCGTTCTTACAGTTGTCAATGAGGCGGAGTATGTCGTTGAAGAGATATAGTAGGAGGGTTTCAACTCCGTGGTTGGGGCGAAAACCATGTTGGTGGATGTCAAGCGGTGCATGGTTGTCAATATGCTCCTGTAACTGATGTTGCACTGTCTTCTCGATTATTTTTGCTAGTAGGGGTATGCTTGATATCGGCCTGTATGCTGCTGGGTTGCTCTTCTCGAGTGTGGATTTCTTTGGGATAGGTCTTATCGTGGCGAGCTTTAATTGATTCGGCATGAATCCTTGTGTCAGTGATCTTTGCACCATGTTGTGTATGGTGTGGATGAAGTTTGACTTGGTGACTTTGATCCATTTCACTGGGCATGGGTCTGTTGGAGCTGTGCTTGTATTGAGTGTGGTGATGATGTGCGAGAGCTGCTCTTTGGATGGTGTGTTGAATGTGTCCCATGTTTTCGGTGGTGTGCTTTTCTTAGTGGGCGTGTTGAGTCTTGGCTGTAATGAGTGAAATTTTTCTTGGATGTGATCTGCAAACTTTTGTGGGTCTATTTGGACTTCATTTTCAGTCCCCTGTTCCTTGGTGAGGGTTTTCACTATTTCAAAGAGTTCCCTCGGCTTGTTGTTGGATTTAAGTATGATGTTTGTGTGGTATTCGCTCTTAGTTTGATTGATGAGCTCATTGTATTGCTTTTGCTTTGTTAGGTATAGTTCCTGTGTACTCATTGACTTGGTGTGTCTCCATCTTTGTTCTAGTTTTCTGAGTTGCCTCTTTTCAGACCGTATTCTTTTTGAGTACCATGGCTTGTGTTGTAATTTGTTGCAGCGAGCTTTCTCTTGTCTGTATTCAGTGGCTTTGGCAGCGGTATTAATGATGTTGTTCCAGTTTGTGATTTGTGTTTCTAGATCCTCTTCTTCTGGTTGTAGGTGTGGTATAGTGTCCTGAAGGAATTGATCCCTGTCGAAACTCTTGAATCTTCTTTGTGGGGGTGGGATGTCTGGGTTCCCATCTTGTTTTTGTAGTTGTGTTATATTTATTTTGATCATGTGGTGGTCTGACCATGGCACAGGTGTGATGGAGGGGGTCGAGATGTGTCCTCCGTTGATTAGGTGGTTGGATGTGAAGATGAGGTCGGGGGTGGATCCGAGTCTGTGAGTTGGTGAGGTAATTATTTGAGTGTATTGTAGGGAGCTCAATGCTTGTAGGAAGGCTTCTGCGTCTTTGGTGTTAGATGATTTGAGGTTGAAGTCTCCTAGTACTAGTGTAGGTTTGTGTTTCGTGCTGATTGCACATACTGCTTCAATTGTGGAGGCTAGTTCATCAGATGGAGCATTGGGTGCTCTGTAAGTGAGGCATAGGGCTATCTTACATTTTATGGAGGCTCATCTTACATTAAATAAGTTCATACTGTTCAGTGTATCAATGTTGTTTAATAGACACCACCACTGTATAGGAAAACTGTTAAAGAAATAACTAAATAAGGCATAGAATATACTAAGCTGCAGTCTACAACATCTTGTCAACAAGATGTGTCAACCTCTTGCATTTCCTCCATATGATCTAATCAGCTTTTTGGTTTGGTTCAGTCCCTGATTGGAATTTTGAGAAAGCCGGGGCATGCCATCTCTTCCCTCTCCTTAGGCAGCAGATTGCCTTGATGCACCCCTGCTACTGACTCACCAATACCTTCTGGTTCTGGTCATAGTTAGTCAATAAGAGCAGCTGTGTAACATCATAGTTGCATCAGACCTTCTCTTCCTTTGCAACCATCACATTCTCTCCTATGGCAGGACTAATACACAGGTGGCTAATTATTACTATTAAAACATTCTCTCACTCACCCAAACAAACCTTCTTTTTACACTTTACACACTTTTCCCTTGCCAAGATTGTAGCAGCTCTAAAAGCAGGTCTGCATTCATTAATAGCCTCTAGTGATCTCCCCTAACATTCACCTGTTACCTGGGTGATCTGTGGGATTCCGCTATGCTCCTATTGGTATTTCCGTGGCGTTGCCATGGATTAGCCAATGGGGCATCAAATAAAGGAGTCTCTTCTACCTTGTCACTCTGCAACTGTCCATCATGGAATGTTTGGTATTTTCAGCTGTTGCCAGGGAAACGTCCATAGACTTTAATGTGCTCCATTACTTTCCATGGGAACGTGACCATCTTTTCTAAGTTCAAATACGGGCCACTCAATCAAGCCAAGGGGGTTCAAAGTTAAAGGAAATAAAAAATATCTTTATAATAACATGTTTAATTTTAGCCCAACATTATAATCCGTAGGCTAGCTTTATAATTTTACTTACAAATGTGCCAATCAGGCCTACTTGTACTTCTCTAGAGAGTGAATTTTCTTCAAACTAGCAACATTTCCACTAAGATAACTGAAACATTCTGGGCAACTCAACTCAAAATTGTACTTTACAATCATCAGACATTTGAGAGACTCTACATGCAGTTGGGCTTTTTCTGTAGCCCACACTTTGTTCATGATTAAAAAGCACTTTTCAGTTCGAGCATTGGAACTTGGCAAATATATAAAAATAATTCAACCAGTTTGCATAAATTTTTATATGGTACCTCATTATTTTTGAGGTGTCCAAACACCTCCTTCCATTTGTCGGCAAACATGGGGGCTTGTTTACAAAGCCGCGGTAGCGGTTTGCGATCGTAATCGGAGCCGCGGCCCCATTGATTTCAATGGGGCCGCGGCTGCGATCGCGATCGCGAACCACTACCGCGGCTTTGTAAACAAGCCCCATGGTGTCTGTTTTTTTTCCATTCTTGAACTTTTTCTTCAGAAACAAATGACTTAAGACAAGAGAACTCAAACAGTTTAGTATCTTTATATTACTGACTCTAGGCCGGGTCTTGTAGACAAAACATATTCTAAAGACGACTCCAGCTCACACCACTCAGGTTGTTTTGGAAGGAGAGTCCACCGTTGTTTCCCAATCTTCTGGAAGTGGGTGGTCCACTGATCCAAGTAATCAATGCAAGTGGTGTAGAAAGATGATACAGTTTGCTTGAAATCTGCTTCATCGATGCTGACCCCTTCTTCAATATCTTTTATCTTCTTTCTGATTGTCAGAGGCAAAAACACTTCATTCTTCCTAGTTACTAACTTGTTTCTAAGATCATGGATTAACCAGCCACCTCTATCTTTGAGATTTTTTGAGACTCAATTTTTAAAGTCGCATTTTGGAAAATCACTGATTGACTGTGCAGAAAGTACAGCCAAACGTCTGTTGATTCATTCTCAGAAACGTTTTTGATGATAACTGGGCATTTTTTCTAGCTTAGAAAATATGATTTCACTAGTTGGAACATTATAATTAACCTCTCTATGGCTGGAAGTAAAGCCACGCACAAAAAAACAGTTACAACCCCAATCAATATGACTTACATGAACCCCAAAACATATAGGCATACAAAAAAACTTAGAACTGCCCGTCTACCAGTATGGGAGGAAAAAAGACCTCAGTATCTCCCTGCACCAAAGTGACAGGAATCCAGTCTGTCTATCTAAAGACGCCCAAACGTCTAGAATAACTGAACAGACTGTGAATTACATCAGCGGTCATAAAAAAACCTCCAGCCAACCTAAAAATGAAACCAAGGTGGCAACCAGCAGGCTTCCGAACAGCTAAGTGCTAACGTCACATAAACTTTAACAAAAACAAAAATCAAAAAAGGCTCCGGACACTTATCTGTAAAGGATGACAGTCACACAATGATGAAGATGATTATGAAAATGTTGAAAGTCAAACAGTGATAGTCCAAAAATATTAGAAGCCGTAGAGGCGAAACATCTGATGTCGGGGTTCCTTATCACCTGAAATACAGCGTTGGAACTACAGTTTTTTTCTACACTTCGATGTGGTTTTTGGACTATCACTGTTTGACTTTCAACATTTTCATAATCATCTTCATCATTGTGTGACTGTCATCATTTACAGATAAGTGTCCGGAGCCTTTTTTGATTTTTGTTTTTGTTAAAGTTTATGTGACGTTAGCACTTAGCTGTTCGGAAGCCTGCTGGTTGCCACCTTGGTTTCATTTTTAGGTTGGCTGGAGGTTTTTTTATGACCGCTGATGTAATTCACAGTCTGTTCAGTTATTCTAGACGTTTGGGCGTCTTTAGATAGACAGACTGGATTCCTGTCACTTTGGTGCAGGGAGATACTGAGGTCTTTTTTCCTCCCATACTGGTAGACGGGCAGTTCTAAGTTTTTTTGTATGCCTATATGTTTTGGGGTTCATGTAAGTCATATTGATTGGGGTTGTAACTGTTTTTTTGTGCGTTGCTTTTTGCCCCTTGAGAAGAATTTTTTGTTATCTTGGAAGTAAAGCCAGCCACCTAGTATTACTGTATCCAAGGAGCTTTTGATACTCACTCTCAACAAAGCATTCCTAACAGGGGCTGTACATTTCAAGCAAAGGTAAGAGTTTGTGGATTTTTAAATTACTAGTTCTCTGCCTAGGAGCTCTTAAAAGGGTTTTGATTCATTTTTAAAACAAAGTTACATTCTTTTTGGTGCTTTAGTATAGAAGGAGAAATATTTTCTTTAGTGGGGTAGGTTTAAAACTCTGCTTTAGTAACTTTCTCAGCTCTTTGAAGCTACTGACACCTAATCAGGAGTTAGTTCCCTTCCTACCCACCCCAACTCCCACCCACCCCTAGTGAGCAGTCTTGCTTTTTAGGGCTCCTCCCCAATTAACAAAACACAGGAACTTGGAACAGCACATTTTGAATATAATTAAATTGATTTAACTGCTTTTTCTCTAAAAAGACTGCTGGGAAACTGGCTGGTACTTTGGTAGATCTCTCTTTTTTGCTTTAACAGATACCTAAGCTCAGCAAACTGAACAATGGCTGGGAAAAAACATATCGCTAAAGCTGTTGCCCCCATTACAAGACCTGATATATTTTGGAGACCACAAGATTAACATGGGGGGGGGGGGGCACTGGGCATGCAGGCAGGACTGGCTCAACCACCAGGCAAACTAGGCAGTTGCCTAAGGTAGAGACTTCCAGAGGGCAGCAAAAGCAGGCATTCAAAGCTAAATAATAGATTTTGATAGTGAGAGGGTGGTAAAGTTTGAGGTTCAGCTAGGGCAACAACACTTTAAACCAACTCTAGGGCTGGCCCTGCATACAGGGAATTTTTTTTGTCATGCCCGGCCTGCGTGCCACGGGGGTGCCTGGGACTGCGATTGAGGGAAGCATGGTGTTCATGGATCTCCCTGAGTGCAGTGGGAGGCTGTTTGGAGACATGGGGGGGGGGGGGGTGAGCCATGAGGACCAAGCCTCTGTCCCTGATTTTAGAGGCAAATTAGAGAAGCCTTCCAGAAGGAGGCAGGACGGCCTTAAAGGGGAAGTAGCCACATAGCAAAATGCCAAAAGTCGGCAAAATTAAAAATTAAATTTAAAGGTTTTAAATTATGGGGATCAGGTTCAGGAGGTCTACCCACCCCAAAAATGTGTTTTGTATAACATAAAAATGTTAAATGTGGCTGCAGAATGCTCTGTTTTTCCTAAGGGGGAATTCAACTGGAGCCTTACTTTCATTTAAAAAGGATAAATCAAATGTTTCTTGGTTTTAAAAAGTCTGTTTTAATGCTTTAAAACGATGTTTTATTGAAAAACAAGTCCTAGCTCCATAGACTAACATTGCAGTTAATGAGAGGGGTGCAGGGATCTATTTTAAGGGCTGCAATTCAGGCAGGAATGTCGCTGTTTCTGACGCAGTGAGGTGATTTTAATTTCATTTGCAGTCCAACTTGAAAGAAATAGTACAGAAAAATTAGAACTGGTCCAGCCTTGAGGGGAAAATGTTTTGACGTTGGAATTTAGAGTTTTGGGGGTGGCTGTAGAAGGTGTTGGGGAGCTATTTGAGGTTTGGTGAGTGGACGAGCACTAATCTGAAAGCTATGAATGTGGGTGATAAGATCTTGAACCTGGCAGTCGGGGCTGAACAGTGTAAGATGCAGGAGGTGTGTTGGTAGTGTAGCATGTGGGAGGAATAATTTTGAGGGTTAAAGGCACTTATCTGAAGAGAAATTACTTATAGAGAAACTAATTGTGACAAAAGCGAAGGCAGAAAAATGAAATAGTGGTGAAAAACCATTTGCAGAGGTTTGAGGGAGCAGCACTTTAATTTGGGGTAAAAGGCTGTGCTTGCGAGTGTCGGAGGTGGACTCTGAAAAGGTTTAGAGGAATATTTTTACTGGATTGTGGCTTGGATTCAAAAGCTTAAATAAAGGCAGACGCTGTGGATGAGGTTAGTGAGTCCTGATAAAGATAAAGGGGTTGATGGTTATTAGTCTTTAATGACAAAGGAACAGGTTTGAAAAACCAAAACCAAGGTTTCTTAAACTAAAAAAAAAATCTCAGTAATTCTCTTGACTGAGAGATTTCAGTGAGCTCGGAAGACATTGTGTTGGGAAAAAAATTTAAAATAAGGCTGAAGACCATTTCTTTTTGGGGAAAAAAGGTTTTAAATGCTGTCAACCCGCGGCTGTGCTGAGCTATGCGGCAAATGCAATGCTGAAGGCCGGCAGCCTATAAGTGCGGCACAGACCAAGGAACTCTGGGCTTCAAGCTAACAACTTTCTTTGATTTCTCCTAATAGAGGCCGGACTCCTGAAAAGAAAATATGAACTGAAGGAATTCTCTGTAGAAGATAAGAATTGTATGAAAGATCTGGCCCATATGTGAATGGGTTTGAGTGAAAGTTTTAGACAGGGATTGTTAATTATTCTTTATTATAGGAAGGATGGGACAGTGAACAAATAAATTCAATTCAGTCTGAATTTCTGTTATTCCAGGACTGAATCAGCCTCAGCCTTAGATCAGGGTTTTCCCTTTCTGAGTTGTAAAGATAGGGAGGGGGTTGTAAGCTCTGATGAGCAGGGACCGTCTCTTATATGTGCCTGTACAGTGCTGTGTATGTCTTGTAGCGCTATACAAATGACCAGGAGCAGTCAGTAGTAGTAGAATTTATTGGAAACTGAAGAACTTTACTGGACCTATGGAACGGGATCATCAGGAGCAACTGGATCTGAATTGGGATCCGGCGCAGGAGACTGGCAAGGAAGAGTAACTTACCATTGTGCAGCAACCCTGCAGAGACACTTAAAAATGAATGAGCTTGTGACATTTAATCTGAAAAATGTATAACATAGAGTGGAAACTTGCCTGTTCAAGGGTAGTTAGTTCCTGAGGAAGAAGAACAGTGTTATTGCTAACTGCAGTCGAGTCGGTGTCGACTCCTTGCAACCCTCTGGATGGTTATATCCTGTGTTCGGTCTTCAGTCAGGCGGCTCATTGATGACAGACTGGCACGCGTAGCTGCTGTTGTGGTATCGATCCATCTCATTGCTGGTCTTCCCCTTCTGCGTTGACCTTCTACCTTGCCAAGCATGATGTCTTTCTGTAATAATCTCTCTCTTCGCATGACGTGTCCAAAGTATGAAGTGAAAAAAAAAATCACGTACCTGAATTGTGATGAAAATATCTTACACTAGAAAGAAACTGTAACTTGAGAATATCTTTATTGAGAAGAATATTGTATTTTTAAACAGGATGAATATTTATTGGAAGTTTTTATAGGGCAATAGTGCAATAGTTTAATTAGCTATAAAACTTTGGATCCTTTGAAGAAATTTTTAATGACCTATTTAGCTTTAATAAATTTAACTCATAAAATTCATTTAAGAAAGTGGAATTAAATAATCATATTCATTCTGTTAAACACTACCAATCCTGAATCTTTGTAGCATGACATTGGTTGGGCTGAGTCCTATTTAGTTAACTTTCCTCTCAAACCTTGTTCTCCTGCTGGGGAAACGGGTTGAGCCGCGGTCGCTGATATTCATTACGCCTCTGCCGGGAAAGACATCACAACCAGAGGTAACCACTTCACTCAGACTCCACTAAAACATCACCGGGACTCTAGTAAGAGTCTTATTGCTTCTGCCTGGGCAGGGGGTTACACTAGTTATATTCTTTACTACAAATAATGCCTTTCTATGCATCAAAAATGGATTTCTGAGTAAATAGTCTGCATCAGCTGTCAGGCATCTTGTGTAATGTTTTCTGTGTTATGAACTCAGTTTTTCCCAAGCACTTCTGGAAGCTTAACTTGGAGATGAATCAAGAGGCAGTGTCCCATAATTTAATTTAATTTTAGCCTGACCATCCACAAGCCTGCTGTAAATAAATAAAAGCACATGTGCAGAAAGCAAAGAGTGCATTCTAGAAACATCCAGAATAACCTCACCGGGTACCAAATATCACTGTGTTCTTTTATAAGCGACATCGCTACAATAAAATAACACAATCCCCCTCCCCCCTTCACGCCTCTGCTAATCCAGCATCTCCCCTCTGTCTCTTAACCTTCTCTCCTAGTCCAGCACCTTTCTAGGTCCTCTGCCTTTCACTCCACCCCAAAGATACAGCATTTCCCTGTTGCCTGCCCCCTCCCGAGGGCTGGTGCAAGGGATGTGAGGCAGCAATTGGCCACTCTTGAAATGTTGGTGCTCTAGGCAATTGCCTAGTTCACCAAATGGTAGCACCAGCCCTGCAACTTCCCTCTCCTATTGTCCAGCATCTTCCTGTCCATCCTGCCACTGGTCCTGTACCTCCCCCCTCTCTCTTATCCTTATCTCCTTTTGCCATCTTCTGTTGCTGTGGCTTCAGTGCTGGGGCAGATGAAATACTCAGTTTAGCAGGTAAGCCTGCAGCTAAAAGAAAAATGAAGCACGGGGTTTAGCACCAGCGGCACGGGAAGTTTGCCTTATCCCCACCCAGGCTGTCATAAGAAGTCTGCAACTCAGTGGACAGGGAGGTGACATGCAGTCAGCGTATGGCGGAGATGAAGCCCTGTGCTTCCTATCTATTCTAGCTGTCAGTCTGCTGCTGGACCACAGGTGAACAATCTTCATCCACCCCAGTACTGAAGCTGCAGTGAAGTAACTGAATGGTCTCTGTGGCTGGGACAGACTGAGCAAACGTGGAGGGGACCAGGCGCCTGTGTTCCTACCTTTGCAACACCCCTATTGAAGTATTCTCTCTTCACCCCCTCCACCTTCCTCCCTCTCCCTCCCCTTGGTACATACTCTCTCCTCCTTACCTCTCCTAGGTGTGTTCTCTCTTGCCTGGTAGACCCTTCTCTCCTTTAACTACCCTCCCTGCTGCTGCCCCTTCTTCTTGGCAGCTAAAGTAAGAGGAGCACTTCCCAGACCCCCCCCCCCTCCACTTCCCCAGTACTGAAAACATTTCTCCTTCCCTATGCCCCCCTCCCCCCATCTGTTGCTGCCACACTTGCCATGCCCGGGATCACAAACCCTCTTGCCTCTCTACCTCAGTTGTCCTCCCAAGCCACTGATGCAAGTAAATTCTATGGCTTAAAATACTATCTCCCCCCCCCCCACACCCAACTACACACTGGCAAGCCAAAACCTTAAAAGGTCATAAGTGAAACACCCCCTAAGAACAATTCCCACTGTCAAAGAGAAGAACCGTCAGAACGGGGCTGGGGACCTCGCTCACTAACAATAACCATTTATGAGCAAAAATGTCGCCCAAAACTACCTGCTAAATCAATCAGTGGCGCAATCCTCTTAGTTATATATTCATCCTAAATAATACTTAATACGCCAATATTACCAATCAATATCTATTTATTTATTTATTATTTATTTATTTTACAGTTTTTATATACCGCGCTCTTTGGTATCAGCGCGGTTTACAGATAACAAATTTTGCATTAGAACAGTCCTTTGCTTACATTATAACAGGGTCTTTTGCTTACATTATAACAGGGTCAGTAATTTGGAGACAACATGGTAAACTATATACAAGCTATATACAGAAAGATATATTACCTCTGGAAATTAATTAAAGCAGGTAGGCTCCTTGCTAATATCCTTAAGGTTAGATCAGTCAAATCTAGAATTGAAGTCATTATGGATGAACATCAACAACCTCATACTAAGTACGAGGAAATCCTAGAATCATTTTGTGCATACTATTCCCGCTTATATTCCTCTGAGGCAGCATCTGATCCGTAGGCCTTCCAAGAGCTTTTAGGGCATTTATCCCATCCGAGTATGTTGGTAGAGCAAGCCGCTATCCTTGACTGGCAGATTCAGGGGCAAGAGCTATGGGATGCAATGAATCCCATGATCTGGGGTAAGGCTGCGGGTCCGGATGGCTTACCTATTGAATTTTATCAAACTTTTGCGGCAGAACTTTCTCCTCATTTATTGTCATATTTTCATCTTCTTTTGACACATCAATTAAATGTAGGATCATTTGCGGCGGCAACTATTGTGGTGTTAGGAAAAGTTAGTAGGAATTCCCAAAGGGTTGAAAATTATCGACCACTTTCTTTATTGAACTTGGATTATAAACTATTTTCAAAAATACTGTCCCAGAGGTTAGCAAAGGTAATTCCTTTAATAATCCATCCAGACTAGTGTGGGTTCATTGCCGGCCGCTCGCCTGTTATTGAACATTCTGTCGGTCGCTCAGCACAAGAACATCCCAGGGGTAGGGCTTTCCTTAGACGCTGAGGAGGCCTTTGATCGGCTTGAATGGTCCGTCTTATTTCAAGCCCTTCGTTGGTTTGGGTTTGGCAACTGTTTCATAAATATGGTCAAAATGCTTTACAAAAACTCAAGTCTACATATTGGCAAATAGGGGGCTTTCAGGATCCTTCTCCCTCCATCGTGACATCCATCAGGGTTGCCCCCTCTCCCCCCTCCTATGTAACATTGCCTTGGAACCTCTAGCTTTGTTGTTGCACCAATCACCTGAAGTGCAAGGTATCACATTAGTTGACTGACAAATTAAACTTTCAGCATATGCAGATGATCTTCTTATAGTCGTGCAGCCTTCTTCTATTGCCACAGTGCTTCAGGTAATTGAGGACTACTCTAAACTTTCTGGATATAAAATCAACTGGACAAAGTCAGTAGCTTTTCCACTTAATAAGCTAACCCCTTCCTCAGTCGTAGCCTCCTTTCCATTTGTATGGGAATCTCGTGCAGTTAAATACTTGGAGGTAAAACATTGTCCTACCCTTGAGGAAACCCTGCAACTCAATGTCAAAATGTTAACTGAAATGGTGCATGCCTTTACCTTGAAGTGGTCCCCCCTTTACTTATCTTGGTCGGGCCGACTTGAGTCAATAAAGATGGTCCTTACACCTAAATTTAACTATATCCTAGAGATGCTCCCTTATCATTGCCCCTTTCAATATATAATTAGAACGTATGCTGGTTGCCTTTCTGTGGAATGGCAAAATGCCTAGCATTGCGACAAAAAAAAATTAAAGGCAGCTAAATTGAGAAGTGGTGTAAAATTCCCTGATTTTCAATGGTATCACCTTGCATTTCTTCTTAAAAAGGGAACCAGGTAGACCTTTTGGGGGAGAAGAGGTACAAAAACCGGTATGGTTGGAGCTGGAGGAATAGTTAGTGGCACCGATACTGATGGTGTTAATGGTAGGCATGCACCATGCTGATTCCTCAAGGACAGAACGAGTTGTAACTGCCATGCAGGATGCCTTTCTGGCACTAATTGACACCCTAGAAGAGGAGATCCTCCGTCAACCAGATGGCCAATGTGGTACAACCCAAAAATTAAAATAAAATGGAAAGTGGTCTCTTGGAAACTGTGGCAAGAGTGTGGCATATGGTCTATATGGCAGCTAGTCAATATGAAGACTCGGAAGTCGTTTGCAGAACTCCAAGATGAGTTTGGGTTACCTCACACCTGCCACTATCAATGGCTGCAATTGCATCATTGTATAGGGAAATATAATCTAAAGATTCAGAACCTTTCTGAGGGGGATTGCCTATTCAAACTATTTAACCTGGTCAAGAACTCAAAGGGATCTGTTTCAACTCTCTATGCATTGATCAGAGATAAAGCACCCTCAAACCTCATAGGAGGTCTGAGAGGTTGTTGCCTGTGTGAACCTGATGAGTAATATGATTTTGTATTGTACCACTCAACCCCCAGGGATGGGGGCACTGAATACTTTATGTCATAGGTGTCAAACTCTGGCCCGCGGGCCAAATTTGGCCCGTAGTGTAATTATATTTGGCCCGCGAGGCTATACCAAATGACTACTAGAGCTAGCCCGCCGGTATTATACAGCGCATTCATTCATCGCTAATACTACAAATCCCATAATGCCTTGCTGTTGTTTTGGCGCGTCAATCAGGACAGGTCCCAGAAACGCCCTCTTCTGTGTGACAGAAGTCATAGCGATCTCAAGCTACAACTGTCACTGTGGAACCCCTTCCCAAAAATGGCAAAAAGAAAGGCAGACAACAGGAACTTTCTGGACAGGTGGGAGACAGAATATTTGTTTACATATGTAAAAGACAGACCTGTTTGTCTGATTTGTGGAGTCAACGTGGCTATAACTAAGGAGTATAACATTCGACGACACTATGAAACAAAACACCATGACAAGTACAAGGACCTGGACATGACTCAAAGGAGCCAGAAAGTGGAGGAGATGAAAAGAAGTTTGGTTTCACAACAGAATATGTTCAAAAAAGCCACATCACAAAGTGAGGCTGCTGTAAAGGCTAGTTATATTGTGGCAGCAGAGATCGCAAAATCAGCCCGGCGCTTTAATGAGGGAGAGTTTGTGAAAAAGTGCATGTTGAAAGTTTGTGACATCGTGTGCCCAGAGAAAAAGCAAGCCTTTTCAAACGTGAGCCTGAGCAGAAACACAGTAGCTGATAGCACATGTGATCTTGCCACCAATCTGTATGACCAGCTTTTGGAAAAGGGAAAAGATTTCGTTGCATTCTCCCTTGCTGTGGATGAGAGCAGCGACGCATCTGATACTGCTCAGCTGTCAGTCTTCATCCGTGGAGTGGACTCAAATATGTGTGTTACGGAGGAGCTATTGGGATTCAAATCAATGCATGGCACAACCACAGGAAAGGAAATTTTTGAGGAGGTTTCCAAATGCGTAACTGAAATAAAGCTGCCGTGGGATAAACTCGTGGGATTAACGACAGATGGTGCGCCAGCGATGTGCGGTAAAACAAGTGGACTGGTGGGCAGGGTCCGGGAGAAGATGCAGGAAGAGAACTGTGCAGGTGAACTAACTGTTTATCACTGCATCATACATCAGGAATCATTGTGTGGCAAAGCCCTAAAGATGGAACATGTTATGACCACAGTAACACAAGTAGTTAACTTTATAAGAGCCAAAGGTCTGAATCACCGCCAGTTTAAGTCTTTTCTGGAGGAGTGTGGTTCGAAATGCGCAGATGTGCCGTATCACACAGAGGTGAGATGGTTAAGCCGAGGAAAAGTACTGAATAGATGTTTTGAGCTGCATGAGGAAATATGTCAGTTTCTGGAAAGCAAAGGGAAGGACACAGCAGAGCTTCGGGAGAAAATGTTTCTGTGTGAGCTGGCCTTTCTATGTGACATCTCGAGCCATCTCGATGCGCTGAACCTGCAGCTTCAGGGGCGGGGGCGCATCATCACAGACATGTACGCTGCAGTGAGGGCTTTTAAAACTAAACTGTGCCTGTGGGAGAATCAGATGCTGCAAGGAAACCTTGGCCATTTTCCCTGCTGCCAAACCATGAAAACGCAGTTCTTTACCAACTTGTTCCCATGCGCACAGTTTGCTGAAAAACTCAGTGTACTCGGCGCTGAGTTTAGCCGGCGATTTGCCGACTTTGATGTCCAGAAATGTAGGTTTGAACTGCTCAGTAATCCCTTTGCAGTTAATGTGGAAAACGCACCAACCAACCTCCAAATGGAGCTAATTGAACTCCAGTGTAATGACACGCTGAAGTCAAAGTATGATGCTGTGGGCGCCGCCCAGTTCCCACAGTTCATCCCTGACACAATGCCTCAGCTCCCCACCCAAGCTGCTCAGATGCTCTCCATGTTCGGCAGCACTTATCTATGTGAGCAACTTTTCTCCTCGATGAAGATGACCAAAACATCTCACAGGAGACGTCTGACTGATGAACACCTTCGCTCGATACTGAGGATTTCCTCAGCTCAAAGCCTGAGCCCAGACATTGATGAACTATCATCCAAGAAGAAATGCCAGGTATCTGGCTTGGGCACATCAGATTAGATCAGTGTGCAGCAAACTGAGCAATAATTAACGTTTTCTTTATGCACTTTTTCTTGCTACTCCAAGACATGGGCTTGAATGGTTGATTAATTTTATTATTGTTATTTTATTTTAAAAATTATTATTTATTATTATTTAAATCTTATTTAATAAATGAATGTCATTGATGTTTTTTTTTATTTGAAATTGGTTTTTGCATATCTGAACTATTAAGTTATAAATTGTATAGTAATAAGTGTTGCTTCATATTCAATGTTAAAGCAAATCTTGTTTGGGTCCATATTAAAAGGTTCATTTGTTCAATGCTGGCCCACGACTTTGTTCAAGTTTTACATTTTGGCCCACTGTGTATTTGAGTTTGACACCCCTGCTTTATGTGATTCATGAGCAGCGCTGTCATTCGGTCCTTTAGGGCAGCAGAGCCCGACCAATGATACAGAAATTAAGAGCTTTAAATCTTGGTCATTCTGGGTCTGGTAGTCTTTTATGAAAACATTCTGTTTTAGTATTTTACCAGCAAACTTAGGTGGCTTGTTCAGAGCCAATTCACCTCTTTTATAGCTGACTGGGGCTTGTAATGCAGGGTCCTGAGCACCGTCCAGGTCTCAGGATAAAGGAAAAGGGAACTGCTGAAGAGGGGGATTAGGAGGCATAGCAGTGATGTCATTGAAATTTGGGCTTTTCATTGGTTCTTTGTTTCTACCGGTCTGCTGCTGGGGAACACAGTCCACTTGTCTCGACTGTTCTAGAGGGATTCAAGGAAAGGACATTATCTGGTAAGGAAAATGTCACTTTCTACAGCACAGGAACTTCCCCCAGCTCCCTTCCTCCCTTCCTGTGACTAGAAGACCATTCCAGTGCTTTGCCCCCACAGCATCCCACTCGGTTGAATCCTACCCACAGTCTCTGTTGTACGTTACATTCAAAGCAGTCAAGACAGATTCGTTCATACAGAGGGGGAGGATTACAGACTTGCATTTAGAGATTTTAATCTCATAAAAATGTCCAATCATGTTAGTCAACCTTCTGACTTCTAGACATTAATTTAAAAATCAGTAAAATCTTGAAAAAAGTTAAGTAGTTGTCAATCGTAACGTCACATGTTCTGAGCACATCTGACTGCCATGGAGGAAAGAGGTCACCTTAAAGAAAAACATCACTTTTCTGTGAGAGGAAATGATCTTGTTCTGCCCATGCCACATCCTGTGAGGTGTATTGTACCTCATTCCTGACTATTTTCCACTACTTTCTATCATCGTTCCCAAACCCCTGCAGACTTTCTACATTTCAAATTCATGCTTCTCTCTTTCCAGTCAACCATTGCACTCACCAAACAAGATTATTATATCCATCAGACTAACTCTCTTGCCTCTGACCCTCGTCATCTCTTCACAACTCTCAAGTGTCTCCTCAAGGTACCTCCACCTCCGACCCTTCCTGCCCAGACTCTGGCTGACTACTTCCATGATAAAATCCACAAGATCATACTCCAATTCCCCATGAGTCAGCTACTTCTCCTCCTCCCCCTCTTCACTCCCATCCTTCCCTCCCTACCTGCTCCCCTTTCATCCTTTTCAATGATCTCTGAGGAGGAAACCACTCACTGTCTTTCCTCATCCAAACTCATTACCTGCTCCTCTGATCCTATTCCCACCTATCTCCTAAGCCCCATCTCCTCCACTGTAGTTCCTTCCATCTCTCATATTCTCAACCTATCGCTCTCCACTGCAACTGTCCCTGCAGCCTTCAAAGTATGCTGTGATAACTCCTCCTCGTCATGCCCATATTACTCCTCTTCTCAAGTCACTTCTTTGGCTCCCTATCCGTTTCCGCAGCCAGTTCAGACTTCTCCTGCTGACCTATAAGTGCATTCACTCTGTGGCTCCTCAGTACCTTTCCTCTCTTATCTCTCCCTACACCCCTCCTCGGAAACTCCACTCTTCTGCATTCACTCTGCAGCTCCTCACTACCTTTCCTCTCTTATCTCTCCCTACACCCCTCCTTGGGAACTCCGCTCTTCTAGCAAATCACTTCTATCTGTGCCCTTCTCCTCTACTGCTAACTCCAGACTTCGCTCCTTTCACCTTGCTGCACCTCACGCCTGGAGCAAACTACCTGTCTGAATGTCAGGCGCCTTCTCTGACCCTCTTCAAATCCAGGCTGAAAACTCACCTCTTCACTGCCGCTTTCGGATCTTGACTCACCTGATCTCCTTTGTGTTTCTTTACCATTCCCCCTGGATGGTGTCCCATGTCTACAGCTGCTGTGTTGTCTGTCTTGACTAGACTGTAAGCTCTGATGAGCAGGGACTGTCTTTTACATGTGTCTGTGTAGTGCTGCATATGTCTTGTAGCGCTATACAAATGTTCAGTTGTAGCAGCAGCAGTATCTTCCCTTTGGGGCCTTTTCTGCTGCCCAGTAGTAGTCCGTAGCCTTGTATGAGTTGGGCCCTGAGCTCCTAAGTAGTTTGAGTTTCAGTTATAAATCGCTATATGCTGTGAACCCTTCACACTCACACACTCAGAGGCACTAAAGCCCTATACTACACTACACACACCTACACTGCACACACACTTACACTCAGAGGCACCCCTGCCATACACTGCACCACACACACACACACACTGCACTGCACACACACTTACACTCAGAGGCACCCCAGCCCTACACTGTACCACACACACACATGCACTGCACACACACTTACACTCAGAGGCACCCCAGCCCTACACTGTACCACACATGCACTGCACACACACTTACACACAGAGGCTCCCCAGTCCTACACTGCTCCCCCCTCCCCCCCCACCACACACACAAACACACACTCACACAAACTCAGAGGCACCCCTGCCCTACACTGCACCACACATACACATGCACGGCACACACACTTACACACAGAGGCTCCCCAGTCCTACACTGCTCCCCCTCCGCCCACCACACATACACACACTCACACAAACTCAGATGCACCCCTGCCCTACACTGCACCACACAGATACATACACTGCATACACACACTCAGACGCACCGCAGCCCTAGACTGCACCACACACACACATGCACTGCACACACACTTACACTCAGAGGCTCCCCAGCCCTTCACTGCACCACACACACACATGCACTGCACACACACTTACACTCAGAGGCTCCCCAGCCCTTCACTGCACCACACACACACATGCACTGCACACACACTTACACTCAGACACACCCATGCCCTACACTGTACCACAAACACATACACTGCACACACACTTACACTCAGAGGCTCCCCAGCCCTTCACTGCACCACACACACACATGCACTGCACACACACTTACACTCAGACACACCCATGCCCTACACTGTACCACACACACATGCACTGCACACACACTTACACTCGGAGGCTCCCCAGTCCTACACTGTTCTCCCCTCCCCCCACCACACACACTCACACAAACTCAGAGGCACCCCTGCCCTACACTACACCACACATACATGCACTGCACACACACTTACACTCAGAGATACCCCAGCCCTTCACTGCACCACACAGACACATACACTGCACACACACTTACACACAGAGGCACCCCTGCCCTACACTGCACCACACACACACATGTACTGCACACACACTTACACTCAGACACACCCATGCCCTACACTGTACCACAAACACATACACTGAACACACACTTACACTCAGAGGCTCCCCTGCCCTACCATGCACCACACACACATGCACTGCACACACACTTACACACAGAGGCACCCCAGCCCTACACTGCACCACACACACACATGCACTGCACACACACTTACACTCAGACACACCCATGCCCTACACTGTACCACAAACACATACACTGAACACACACTTACACTCAGAGGCACCCCAGCCCTACACTGCACCACACACACACATGCACTGCACACACACTTACACTCAGACACACCCATGCCCTACACTGTACCACAAACACATACACTGAACACACACTTACACTCAGAGGCACTCCTGCCCTACCATGCACCACACACACATGCACTGCACACACACTTACACACAGAGGCACCCCTGCCCTACCATGCACCACAGACACATGCACTGCACACACACTTACACTCAGAGGCTCCCCAGTCCTACACTGTTCTCCCCTTCCCCCACCACACACACTCACACAAACTCAGAGGCACCCCTGCCCTACACTACACCACACATACATGCACTGCACACACACTTACACTCAGAGATACCCCAGCCCTAGCCTGCACCACACACACACACATACACTGCACACACACTTACACTCAGCAGCACCCCTGCCCTATACTACAACACACACACATACACTGCACACACATTTACACACAGAGGCACCACAGCCCTCCACTGCACCACACACACATGCACTGCACACACACTCAGAGGCACCCCAGCGTTTCAGGGGGCCCTGCACAAACAACATCCTGAAAACTGGCGGCAGGCAGGATGGTTTTAGAGGGAGCCGGAGAGGCCCTGGCTCCCTCTAACAGCTGCCGAAGTGAAGCGCGTCTTTTCCCTTCAGGAACAGGAAGCTCCCTTTGACCTCAGTGCAGCAGCGTTCTAAACATCAGTACAGCTGCCGAAGTGAAGGGAAAAGGCGTGTTTCACTTCGGCAGCTGTAGAGGTGAGCCAAGGCCTCTCCGGCTCCCTCTTAGCTAGCCACGGAGCTCTTCGGGAGGGGAGGGGGGATGCTAGGACTGGAAATGGACTGTGGGGGTAACTAGGACTGGATATGGGCTGTGGCGAGTTACTAGGACTGGAAATGGGCTATGGGGGATTACTAATACTGAAAATGGGCTGGGGGGTTGCTAGTATTGGAAATGGGCTGGGGGCTTACTAGGACTGGAAATGGGCTGTGGCTTTTGCTAGTACTGGAAATGGGCTGGGGGTTACTAGGACTGGAAATGGGCTATGGGGTGGTTGCTAGTACTGGAAATGGGCTGGGGGTTGCTAGGACTGAAAATGGGCTGTAGGGTGGTTGCTAGGACTGGAAATGGGCTGTGGGGGGTTGCTAGTACTGTAAATGGGCTGGGGGGTTCCTAGGACTAGAAATGGGCTTTGGGGGTTACTAGGACTGGAAATGGGCTGGGAGGTTGTTATTACTGGAAATGGGCTGGGGATTCCTAGGACTGGAAATGGGCTGTGGGGGTTGCTAGGACTGGAAATGGGTGCTGGGGGGTTACTAGGACTGGAAATGGGCTGTGGGGGTTGTTAGTACTGGAAATGGGCTGTGGGGGGGGGGGGGGGGGTTGATAGTAATGGAAATGGGCTGGGGGGTTGCTAGGACTGGAAATGGGCTATGGGGGGTTGCTAGTACTGGAAATGGGCTGTGGGGTGGTTGCTATGGACTGGAAATGGGCTGAGTGGAGGGAAGCTAGGTTTGGAAATAGGCTAATGGTGGGGCTGTGATTGGAAATGAGCTGATGGAGGGGCTCGGACTGGAAATGGATGGGGTTGCTAGGACTGGAAATGGGCTGATGGGGGCTAGGACTGGAAATGGGCTGATGCGGGGACTAGAAGGGAGCGGATGCTGGATGGGGCTGGAACTAGAAGGGAGCTGATGTTGTGGGAGGATTAGAATGGGATGGAGCTGGGAGAGTGAAATGGAGAGGGGAAAATATTTTGTGTGGGAGGGAAGAAAAATCTACAATTAGCCGGGCATTGGGAGAGTAAGTGTGGATTGAGGATGGAGGGGTAAAATTTGAGTGGATGAAATAGGAATGAGGAAAGAGCAAAAGGAGAAAGATTAGTATGTTAAAGCAGATGTAGAGAGAGAATGGAAAAAAAACTAGAAGACAGAAGAAAGGACAAATTGACAGCAGATGATGGAGAGTTAGCAGAAGACACGAAGAAACCAGAAGAAAGTGGCTGGAGCAATTGCAACTGAAAAAAAATGCACTAAAGGTAGAAAAATATCTCTTTATTTTGAATTTATTAACTGGAATATGTCAGCTCTGGGAAATGTGCATCATTAACATCTGCGCTTTGTTTAGTACAAGAGGAAATTAATTTATAGTTTTATTTCTACACACAGAGGCAGCCCAGCCCTACACTGCAGCACACACCCAGGCACCACACCTGTGTACCATACACACAAACACACTCAGAGGCACCCCAGTACTACACTTCACCACACACCCCAGTTCCTATGACTCCCAGAAAGACACAAACACACACAGACCTACTGACACACATGTGTGCACACCGCGACACACATAGAAGCCCCTGAATGTCTGATCCTATGAGCGAGGGGAACTTGCCGTTGTGTCACAGTTTTGAACTTGTTCCAGCTTCGCTGCAGGGGACACTGAACACGCCGGACCTGCCTCCTCCTGGTGCACAGGAGTGGAGGAGTGGCCTAGTGGTTGTAAAATAGTTATCGCCAAGTTATAATGCCCTGTTCAATAGAATGTTCGATGTAAACCACACTGATGTCAAATAGCATGGTATATAAGAGAAATAAATAAAATAAATAATAGTAATGAGGGGGGATCAATAGGCTGCAGGGGGCGCTAGAGAGCCCAGCACGAGCCCTGCTCATTCCTCACATTCACAGGCTCTAATCCCATCTCTGGACCTCTTACTGGGCCTCTGAAACTTCATCCATTGTTTGATTCTCTGAAATAATCACTGGAACATCCTTTACGTCTTTATTGCTGTACATTTTCTTTACACAGTTAGTCCAGCTCTGGAACATCAGATCACAGATTGCATATAACATATTAAACACACTTATATCCTGCACAGTCCACCAGCTCCCGAATAACACTCTCTGATCCCTCTTATCCCGATGGCAAACATCACTCCCGGATGCCCGGCTCCCTCATTTCCAGCCTGGCACTGGCCGGATTCTCAGAGGTTTATCACTATAAGTACAGAAGAAAGATCGGAGTTCCCCGGTGAAGGTGTCGGTGATGGTGTAGAGATTATATATCATCCCCCCCCCCCCCCACCGAGTCTGGCTCCCTCATTCCCAGTCCGGCACTGGTCGGATTCTCAGAGGTTTATCATTAGTACAGAAGAAAGGTCGGAGTTTCCCAGTGAAGGTGTCAGTGATGGTGTAGAGATTATATATCACCCCCCCTACCCCCCCCCCCCGAGCCCGGCTCCCTCATTCCCAGTCCGGCACTGGCAGGATTCTCAGAGGTTTATCATAAGGACAGAAGAGAGGTCGGAGTTTCCCAGTGAAGGTTCGGTGAAGGTGTAGAGATTATATATCACCCCCGAGCCGGCTCCCTCATTCCCAGTCCGGCACTGGCCGGATGCTCAGAGGTTTATCAGTATAGGTATAGAAGAGAGGTCGGAGTTTCCCAGTGAAGGTGTCGGTGAAGGTGTAGAGGTTATATATCACCCTCGAGCCCGGCTCCCTCATTCCCAGTCCAGCACTGGCCGGATGCTCAGAGGTTTATCATAAGTATAGAAGAGAGGTCGGAGTTTCCCAGTGAAGGTGTCGGTGAAGGTGTAGAGATTATATATCAGCCCCGAGCCCGGCTCCCTAAGAACATAAGAACATAAGATATGCCATACTGGGTCAGACCGAGGTCCATCAAGCCCAGTATCCTGTTTCCAACAGTGGCCAATCTAGGTCATACGTACCTAGCAGTATCCCCAAAAGACACAGGTTCCACAATGCTTGTACTGGGTCAAGCACTGATTATCCTGGGTCCCTTTTAATAGTGGTTTATGGACCTTTCCTCCAGGAACTTGTCCAAACCTTTTCTAAACCCAGCTACACTAACAGCCCTTACCACATCCTCCGGTAACAAATTCCAGAGTTTGATTACACGTTGAGTGAAAAAATATTTTCTCTTATTTGTCTTAAATAGTTTACCCTGTAGCTTCATTGCATGTTCCCTAGTCTTTCTATATTCTGATAGCGTAAACAATTGATCCACTTTTACATGCTCCACTCCATTCATTAATTTATAGACCTCTATCATATCTCCCCTCAGCCGTCTCTTTTCCAGGTTCAAGAGCCCCAACCTCTGTAGCCTCTCTTCATAGGAGTAGCCTTCCATTCCCTTCACCATTTTGGTGGCTCTTCTCTGTACTTTTTCTAATAACGCTATGTCCTTTTTAAGATACGGTGACCAGAACTGCACACAATATTCAAGGTGCGGTCGTACCATGGAATGATACAGAGGCATTATAATATCCTTTGTTTTATTTTCCATCCCTTTCTTTATGATACTTGGCATTCTATTTGCTTTCTTGGCTGCCGCTGCACACTGGGCAGAGGGTTTTAACATGTTATCCACGATGACTCCTAAATCATTTTCCTGGGTGGTGGTTCCCAATGTGGAACCTTGCATTAGTGTGGGTTGTTCTTTCCTAGGTGCATAACTTTACACTTGTCTACATTAAATTTAATCTGCCATTTGGATGCCCAGTCTTCCAATTTATCCAGATCCTCCTGCAGTTTTCCACAATCCTCTTGGGTATTAACAACTTTAAACAGTTTTGTATCATCTGCAAATTTGATAACCTCACTCGTTATTCCCTTTTCCAGGTCATTTATGAATATGTCAAAAAGTAGCAGAACCAGTACAGATCCCTGGGGTACTCCACTATTCACCTTTTTCCACTGGGAATATTGGCCATTTAGCCCTACCCTCTGCTTTCTATCTTTTAACCAGTTCCCGATCCACAATAGTACACTGCCTCCTATCCCATGACTTTTTAGTTTCGCCAAAAGTCTCTGATGAGGGACCTTATCAAAAGCTTTCTGAAAGTCCAGATACACTATATCAACCGACTCACCTTTGTCTACCTGTTTATGCACACCTTCAAAAAAACATATCAGATTAGTAAGACAAGATCTTCCTTGTCTAAAGCCATGTTGGCTGTCTCCCATTAGGCCATGACTATCTGCATGCTGTGTAATTTTGTTCTTTATGATGGTTTCTACCATTTTCCCCAGTACTGACATCAGACTCACCGGTCTGTAATTTCCCGGGTCACCCCTGGAACCCTTTTTAAAGATTGGTGTTACGTTGGCGACCCTCCAATCTTCAGGTATTACAGATGATTTTAATGAAAGTTCACAGATTGCCAATAGCAGGTCCGCAATCTCATATTTCAGTTCTTTCAACACTCTTGTATGTATACCATCCGGTCCAGGTGATTTGCTACTATTCAGTTTATCAAATAGTTGTAATATATCTTCCCGGTGTAGTGATATTTCTCTCAATTCCTCTGCAGTATCACCTTTAAATACCACTTCAGTCTTGGGTAACATCCCTACATCTTCCTCAGTAAAGACCGAAGCAAAGAATTCATTCAGTCTCTCTGCTATAGCCTTGTCTCCTCTTACTGCCCCTTTCACCCCTCTATCATCTAATGGCCCAACGGACTCTCTCACAGGCCTTTTGCTACGAATGGACTTGAAAAAGTCTTTATTTCGTGTTTTTGCTTCCATAGCAAGTTCCTTCTCAAATTCTCGCTTTGCGTGCCTTATCAATGCTTTGCATTTAACTTGCCAGTGCTTGTGCTGTTTCCAGTTTTCTTCATTTGACTCTTTTTTCCATTTCCTGAAGGATGCTTTTTTGGCAGCAACAGCCTCTCTGACCTCACCTTTAAACCATGCTGGCAGTTTTTTGGACTTTCTTCCACTTTTCTTAATGTGTGGAATACAGCTGGTCTGGGCTTAGAGGATAGTATTTTTAAACAACATCCAAGCTTGCTCTAAGTCTTTAACCTTTGCAACCGCTCCTTTTAGTTTTTTCTTAACTATATTCCTCATTTTATCATAGTCTTCCTTTTGAAAGTTAAAAGGTAGTACTGTGGATTTCTTTACTATCCCTCCTCCACTAATTAAAATCAAACATGTTCATGCTATGATCACTATTGCCAAGTGGTGCCAACACCCTTATTTCTTGCACCAGATCCGGCATTCCACTAAGGACTAGGTCCAGTATGGCTTCCCCTCTGGTCGGTTCATGAACCAGCTACTCCAAGAAGCAGTCATTTATTTCATCTAGAAACTTTATCTCCCTAGCTTGTCCTGCCGTGACACTGACCCAGTCGATACCAGGGTAATTGAAATCACCCATTATTACTACTCTGCTGTGACTTTTGTTAGCTTCCTTGATTTCTCTGAGCATTTCATCATCCATTTGTTCATTCTGGCCAGGCGGTCGATAGTACACCCCCACTGCCATCGCCTTCCCCTTTTTACATGGAATTTCAATCCATAGAGATACTACAGCAAATTTTGTTTCCTGTAAAACTTTAATCCTTTCTGACTCAATGCCCTCTCTAACATAGAGTGCTACCCCTCCACCAATTTGATCAGTTCTATCATTACGATATAGTTTGTATCCAGGTATCACAGTGTCCCACTGGTTATCCTCCTTCCACCATGTCTCTGAGATTGCAATCATGTCTAACCTCTCATTTAGTGCTACATATTCTAACTCTCCCATCTTATTGTTTAGACTTCTAGCATTTGCATACAAGCATTTTAGAGACTGTATTTTATTCATATTAATCTGGCTATTGGTAGGCATGGGTAATTTGGAATCTTTACACTTTGTCTGCACCTTACTCAAGGGCATTTGGGCTACTATACTCTTTTTTGGAACCTCACTGCTTTTGGTAGTATCCTTCAAGGATACCTTTGTCCGAACCATACGCTCTTGGGCGACTGTCGGCTTTCCCCTATTTCCCCTAAAGGTTAATGGCAGCAGTCTGGTTCCATCCCGGTTTAGGTGAAGCGCATCCGTTCGGAAGAGCCCCTCCTTTCCTCAGAATGTTCCCCAGTTCCTAACAAATCCAAAACACTCATCCTTGCACCATTGTCTCATCCACGCCTTGAGACTCCGGAGCTCTGCCTGTCTTTTGGGTCCTGCACATAGAACAGGAAGCATTTCGGAGAACGTTATCCTGGAAGTTCTGGATTTCAACTTCCTACCTAAAAGCTTAAATTTAGCCTCCAGAACTTCCCTACCACATTTTCCTATGTCATTGGTACCAACATGTACCAAGACAGCAGACTCCTCCCCAGCACTATCTAAGACCTTATCTAGGTGGCGCGTGAGGTCCGCTACCTTCACACCAGGCAGGCATGTTACCAGGCGATCCTCACGTCCACCAGCCTCCCAGCTATCTACATTCCTAATGATTGAATCACCAACTATGACAGCTGTCCTGAATCTCCTCTCATGGGGACTTGTCCCTGGAGAAACATCCTCGGTGCGAGAGGGTTTTACATCACCTGGAGGACATGTCCTAGTTACAGGATCACTTCCTGCCACACCAGGGTGATCCATTCCTGTCATGTGACCTCTCTCCTCCATGGCAACAGGGATGCTGCCAGACTGGAGGTGGGACTTCAGGTCTATATCCCTGTAGGTCTCGTCCATGTACTTCTCTGTCTTTCTTATGTCTTCCAGGTCTGCTACTCTAGCCTCTAGAGAACGAACTTGTTCCCTGAGAGCAAAGAGCTCCTTGCACTTAGTGCATACCTAAGACCTCTCACCAACTGGGAGAAAATCATACATGTGACACTCAATGCAAAAGACCGGAAAGCCCCCATCTCGCTGCTGGACTTTTCTCTGCATCTTAGTTGTTAGGTCTTTTAAATTCTGTATATAATAAGGACTGATGTAGATGCTTATACTAATAAAAGTGTATCTAACACCCCCAATACACCTTGTTCACCTGAAGTTTAATTAATCACAGGTCCTCGGTGTATGACTGATTTGGATAAGGAGCTGCACCTGAGAGCAGCCCCTTTCCTTCAAGATGTGTAGGTACCTATAAAGCTACAATTACCCCAGGTGTGGGTGGGTGGTGGGGAGGGAGGGAGGGAAATAAGTCCTATTAAAGAGGGCAGTTACAAGGTACCCTGTCCTGAACCCTCAGCAGGGAGGGGGGGGGGGTACCACACAAAGCCCAGTTAGTTGAGAGAGGCAAGGTAAGTTATACAGCTGAGAAGCTGAAGCAGCACACAAATAAGACAAACAATAAATAATTAAATAAACAGCTAGAACTCACTGCAAGTTGTCACAGGAGGTAATATCCACCTCTCTAGCAGAGCACTGGCCGGATTCTCAGAGGTTTATCAGTATAAGTATAGAAGAGAGGTCGGAGTTCCCCGGTGAAGGTGTCGGTGAAGGTGTAGAGATTATATATCATCCCCTGAGCCCGGCTCCCTCATTCCCAGTCCGGCACTGGTTGGATTCTCAGAGGTTTACCAGTATAAGTATAGAAGAGAGGTCGGAGTTTCCCAGTGAAGGTGTTGGTGAAGGTGTAGAGATTATATATCACCCCCGAGCCCGGCTCCCTCATTCCCAGTCCAGCACTGGCCGGATGCTCAGAGGTTTATCATAAGGACTGAAGAGAGGTCGGAGTTCCCCAGTGAAGGTGTCGGTGAAGGTGTAGAGATTATATATCACCCCCCGAGCCCGGCTCCCTCATTCCCAGTCTGGCACTGGCCGGATTCTCAGAGGTTTATCAGTATAAGTATAGAAGAGAGGTCGGAGTTTCCCAGTGAAGGTGTCAGTGAAGGTGTAGAGATTATATATCACCCCCCGAGCCCGGCTCCCTCATTCCCAGTCCTGCACTGTCCGGATTCTTAGAGGTTTATCAGTATAAGTATAGAAGAGAGGTCGGAGTTTTCCAGTGAAGGTGTCGATTATATATCACCCCCCCGAGCCCGGCTCCCTCATTCCCAGTCCGGCACTGGCCGGATGCTCAGAGGTTTATCATAAGTATAGAAGAGAGGTCGGAGTTTCCCAGTGAAGGTGTCGAGATTATATATCACCCCCCGAGCCCGGCTCCCTCATTCCTAGTCCGGCACTGGCCAGATTCTCAGAGGTTTATCAGTATAAGTTGCCACGCACCTGCTCCCTGGACCTTGAGAGTTTCAGGAGGGGGTGGCCTTTGATGCCCTTCAGGGTTGAGAATTGTAGTTGTGTGTGCTCAAGTAGTAAGGCAGGCAAAGAAAATTTCTTTGAGGTTTATTTCCGCATTGCAGTTCAAGTGCAAACAGACGCAAATGAAGTATAATAGCACAAAACAAGAGTGAGAAACCAAAACAAGGTATTGCATTGCTAGGCTAAATGACCATTATCTTCTGTGATCACATTCCGTTGTCATGTGACCCTTTTCCACTAACGGAAGAAACAAACTTTGGCAAACAGCAATGCTCCTGGTTTGCAGACAATTATGCTTTTAGCTTATTCCCTTCTGATAAGCTCCTCAGCATAGGAATCAATACAGCAACTTCTGTTATATTGCTTCATATAACTTTGTACAGCATTTCAATTAAATGTCCTTCTCAATGACACAAGTTGAACAGTCCATTGGCATGTCTGGCTCTGTGAACGGTAGAGAAAAAACTAAAGACATTTCCTCTTCACAGCTGTTTGTGGGCTGTGCTACATTAGAGGAAAAAACTGCCCTGCTTTCAAGGAACTCTCTGAAATCTTTAAGAAGCAATTCAGCCTGCGTTCTTCCTGGGCTAAGCTGATAATGTCTTCCTCCTTCAGGTAATTGTTTGTTTAAACTGCTTATCTCTTGATAATTAGCAATGCTGCTCTTACTAGGACAACAGTTCAGCGTTTTAGAATTATCCTTCCCCCACTTATCACTAAACGTTAGTGCTGGGTTTAAAACTTCAGCTGTGAGTGGAGAGTTTCTCAACAGAGTGTTAAAAGTAGAATGGTCAGGCTTCTCTTGGCTCACGTCTCTATAATAAGAGTCAGCTGTTCTCTTACTATAAGTTTCTGCTGGCTTGTGAGAATAGCCTAGGCTGCTTACATGCTTTTCAGACTGCAACCAATTGCTACCATGTTGTCTGACTTTGTCTTGTCAACGTTAGCCTTTACTCTTTCTGGCTTCCCAATGTTAAACTTGCTAGCTGCTTCAAACTCACTGTGTACCTTGTGCTGAGGCTTTCTCCAGGGTAATTCTCTGTCCCTCTGCCTTCGGTTCCAAGGTTCTGCTTGGTCCTTTAGAAGCCTGTGCTGTAGCCTTGGGTCTCTCAGTGCTCCTGAATCCTTCTGGTCACAGAAGATTCTCCCTGCCCCTGAGTCTCCCAGGTACTTGCTTCCTGAGTCCAGTCTTCTCCTTAGTGGATCACAGCTGCCTAATTGCTCTCTCTCCAACTCTTCCTGTTCCTGTCCGTCCAAGTCCAAATCTTTCTCCTCGTCGTCTTCTTTCAAATCCAAATCTGACTCTCTCTGTTTCTGAGTGCTTAACAAGCTGCCTGTGTACTGCACTGCCCGCCTCCTGCTTGGGCATGCCCAATCAGGGACTTGGCTTCTCTCCTCCCCTGAGGTGAGGTGTGGTTCCTGATTAGCTCTGTGTTTTTTTCTCTCTGAAGAGAAAATCCTGCATTCTCTTGCAGTACCGGCTCTCTCCACCGGATCACTATCTGTTTCTAAAGCTTCTTGAGAGGCTTCTACGTCACAAAGTATAGAAGAGAGGTCGGAGTTTCCCAGTGAAGGTGTCGGTGAAGGTGTAGAGATTATATATCACCCCCGAGCCCGGCTCCTTCATTCCCAGTCCAGCACTGGCCGGATTCTCAGAGGTTTATCAGTATAAGTATAGAAGAGAGGTCGGAGTTCCCCAGTGAAGGTGTCGGTGAAGGTGTAGAGATTATATATCACCCCCCCCCCCCCCCGAGCCCGGCTCCCTCATTCCCAGTCCGGCACTGGCCGGATTCTCAGAGGTTTATCAGTATAAGTATAGAAGAGAGGTCGGAGTTTCCCAGTGAAGGTGTCGGTGAAGGTGTAGAGATTATATATCACCCCCCCCCCCCCCGAGCCCGGCTCCCTCATTCCCAGTCTGGCACTGGTCGGATTCTTAGAGGTTTATCATAAGGACTGAAGAGAGGTCGGAGTTCCCCAGTGAATGTGCCGGTGAAGGTGTAGAGATTATATATCACCCCTGAGCCTGGCCACCTCATTCCCAGTCCGGCACTGGCCGGATTCTCAGAGGTTTATCAGTATAAGTATAAAAGAGAGGTTGGAGTTTCCCAGTGAAGGTGTCGGTGAAGGTGTAGAGATTATATATCACCCCCCCCCCCCCGAGCCCGGCTCCCTCATTCCCAGTCCGGCACTGCCCGGATTCTCAGAGGTTTAGTAGTATAAGTACTGAAGAGAGGTCAGAGTTCCCCAGTGAAGGTGTTGGTGAAGGTGTGGAGATTATATATCACCCCCCGAGCCCGGCTCCCTCATTCCCAGTCTGGCACTGGCCGGATGCTCAGAGGTTTATCATAAGTATAGAAGAGAGGTCAGAGTTTCCCAGTGAAGGTGTCGGTGAAGGTGTAGAGATTATATATCAGCCCCCCCGAGCCCGGCTCCCTCGTTCCCAGTCCAGCACTGGCCGGATTCTCAGAGGTTTATCAAAAGTATAGAAGAAAGGTCGGAGTTTCCAGGTGAAGGTGTCGGTGAAGGTGTAACATAGAAACATAGAAACATGATGACAGAAAAAGACCACATGGCCTATCTAGTCTGTCCTTCCATAACAACAACTACAACAGTCCACTTTTTACCTTTAGAGATCCTCTGTGTTTGTCCCATGCTTTTTTGAATTCAGTTACTGTCCTCATCTCTAGCACCTCCACTGGGAGACTATTCCATGGATCCACTACTCTTTCTGTAAAGAAATATTTCCGCATATCACTACTGAATCTATCTCCCTTCACCCTCATCCCATGTCCCCTCATAGCAAAACTTGCTTTCATTTGAAAGAGGCTTTCCCCCTGAACATTTATGCCACGAAGGTATTTAAACATCTCAATCATATCACCTCTATCCTGCCTTTCCTCTAAGGTATATATATTAAGATCCTTAAGTCTGTCCTCATATGCTTTATAATGAAGCCCACTAATCATTTTAGTAGCCACCCTCTGCACTGACTCCATCCTGTTCACATCCTTTTGAAGGTGCGGTCTCCAGAATTGCACACTATACTCCAAATGAGTTCGCACCAAAGACTTATACAGAGGCATTATCACCTCCTTTTTTCTGCTAGTCATTCCTCTCCGTATGCATCCAAGCATCCCTCTAGCTTTTGCCGTCGCCTTTTCTACCTGTTTAGCTACTTTAAGATCATCAGACACAACCACGCCTAGGTCCCGCTCTTCTATAGTGGACAAAAGTACTTCACCTCCTATACTGTATTGCTCCCTTGGATTGCTGCAGCCGAAATGCATGACCTTACATTTTTTAACATTAAATCCCAGCTGCCAAATTCTAGACCATTCCTCAAGCTTAGCTAGATTCCTCCTCATGTTATCTACACCTTCCTGGGTGTCTACTCTATTGCAGATTTTGGTATCATCCGCAAAGAGGCAAACCTTACCCGACAGCCCTTCCACTATATCACTAACAAAGATGTTAAAAAGAATCGGACCAAGGACAGATCCCTGGGGCACACCACTGGTAACATCCTTCTCCTCAGAGTGAGCTCCATTTACTTGTACTCTTTGTCGCCTCCCACCCAACCAATTTCTAACCCAAGCAGTAACTTTAGGGTCCATCCCTAGGGTGCTCAGTTTGTTTATAAGTCGCCTGTCAGGAACAGTGTCAAAGGCTTTACTGAAATCTAAATACACCACATCTAGAGCTCTCCCTCGGTCCAACTCCATGGCCACCCAGTCAAAGAAATCAATCAGATTTGTCTGACAAGACCTGCCTCTGGTGAATCCATGCTGTCTCGGATCCTGTAATCCGCTGGACTCCAGAAACCTCACTATTTTCTATTTCAGCAGCGTTTCCAATAATTTACTCACAACCGAAGTTAAACTAACCGGCCTGTAGTTTTCAACCACATCCTTACTTCCACTTTTGTGTAAAGGCACCACATGAGCCTCTCTCCAGTCCTTTGGTACCACTCCTGACTCCAACGAGGCATTGAAAAGGTCAGTCATAGAAACATAGAAACATGATGACAGAAAAAGACCACAAGGCCCATCTAGTCTGTCCTACCATAACAACAACTACAACAGTCCACTTTTTACCTTTAGAGATCCTCTGTGTTGGTCCCATGCTTTTTTGAATTCAGTTACTGTCCTCATCTCTACCACCTCCACTGGGAGACTATTCCACGGATCCACTACTCTTTCCGTAAAGAAATATTTCCGCATATCACTCCTGAATCTATCTCCCTTCACCCTCATCCCATGTCCCCTCGTCGCAGAACTTGCTTTCAATTGAAAGAGGCTCTCTCCCTGAACATTTATGCCACGGAGGTATTTAAACATCTCAATCATATCACCTCTATCCCGCCTTTCCTCTAAGGTGTACATATTAAGATCCTTAAGTCTGTCCTCATATGCTTTATAATGAAGACCACTAATCATCTTAGTAGCAACCCTCTGCACCGACTCCATCCTGTTCACATCCTTTTGAATGTGCGGTCTCCAGAATTGCACACCATACTCCAAATGAGGTCGCACCAAAGACTTATACAGAGGCATTATCACCTCCTTTTTTCTGCAAGCCATTCCTCTCCGTATGCACCCAAGCATCCTTCTAGCTTTTGCCGTCGCCTTTCCTACCTGTTTAGCTACTTTAAGATCATCGGACACAACTACGCCTAGGTCCCGCTCTTCTTTAGTGGACAAAAGTACTTCACCTCCTATACTGTATTGCTCCCTTGGATTGCTGCAGCCCAAATGCATGACCTTACATTTTTTAACATTAAATCCCAATTGCCAAATTCTAGACCATTCTTCAAGCTTAGCTAGATCCCTCCTCATGTTATCTACACCTTCCTGGGTGTCTACTCTATTGCAGATTTTGGTATCATCCGCAAAGAGGAACTGCTAGAACGTATCATCCGGTCATTGGAACTGCTAGAATGTCCCCAAGTTCCCTCAGTATTCTAGGGTGTATCCCATCCGGTGTCATCGCTTTGTCTACTTTAAGTTGAGCTAGTTTCTCACAAACACAGTCTTCTGAAAATTGTTCAAGATGTCCCTCGCTTCTGTTCTTATTTTTGGGTGTTTTCTGAGGTCCTGCTCCTGGTTCTTCATCTGTGAACACAGAACAAAAATATTTGTTAAGCAATTCCGCTTTATCCTTATCAGCTTCTACATATTCCCCCCCCTGCACCCTTGAGTCTGACAATAACACTTTTGCCCTTCCTCCTCTCACTAATATATCTGAAAAATGTCTTATCCCCCCATTTTATTGCATTGGCTATTTCCTCCTCCTTTTGAATCTTTGCCTTCTTGACTACTTTGCTAGCTTCTCTAAGTTTTTCCAAATACAGATGCCTGTCTTCCTCTCTCTGTGATCTCTTGTATTTCATGAAGGCCTCCCTCTTTTTCTTCACTTTTTCAGCTACTTCCTTAGAAAACCATAGCGGTCTCCTTTTCCTTTTGCCTTTATTTTCCATTTTAACAAAAAGGTTGGTTGCCCTTAAAATACCCCCTTTCAGTTTTGCCCACTGTTTTTCTACATCCCCCAGCTGTTCCCATCCCACTAACGACTCCCTAAGGTATTGGCCCATGTTCGCAAAGTTAATCTTCCTAAAGTCTAAGATCCTCACCTTTGAATGGATTCTAACAGCCCTAGTCCTAATACTGAACCACAGTGTAGAGATTATATATCACCCCCCGAGCCCTGCTCCCTCATTCCCAGTCTGGCACTGGCCGGATTCTCAGAGGTTTATCAGTATAAGTATAGAAGAGAGGCCGGAGTTCCCCAGTGAAGGTGTCGGTGAAGGTGTAGAGATTATATATCACCCCCCCGAGCCCGGCTCCCTCATTCCCAGTCCGGCACTGGCCGGATTCTCAGAGGTTTATCAGTATAAGTATAGAAGAGAGGTCGGAGTTCCCCAGTGAAGGTGTCGGTGAAGGTGTAGAGATTATATATCACCCCCCCCGAGCCCGGCTCCCTCATTCCCAGTCCGGCACTGGTCGGATTCTTAGAGGTTTATCATAAGGACTGAAGAGAGGTCGGAGTTCCCCAGTGAATGTGCCGGTGAAGGTGTAGAGATTATATATCACCCCCTGAGCCCGGCTCCCTCATTCCCAGTCCGGCACTGACCGGATTCTCAGAGGTTTATCAGTATAAGTACAGAAGAGAGGTCTGAGTTTCCCAGTGAAGGTGTCGGTGAAGGTGTAGAGATTATATATCACCCCCCGAGCCCGGCTCCCTCATTCCCAGTCCAGCACTGGCCGGATTCTCAGAGGTTTATCAGTATAAGTACAGAAGAAAGGTCAGAGTTTCCTGGTGAAGGTGTAGAGATTATATATCACCCCCGAGCCCGGCTCCCTCATTCCCAGTCTGGCACTGGTCGGATGCTCAGAGGTTTATCAGTATAAGTATAGAAGAAAGGTCGGAGTTTCCCAGTGAATGTGTCGGTGAAGGTGTAGAGATTATATATCACCCCCGAGCCCGGCTCCCTCATTCCCAGTCTGGCACTGGTCGGATGCTCAGAGGTTTATCAGTATAAATATAGAAGAAAGGTCGGAGTTCCCCAGTGAAGGTGTCGGTGAAGGTGTAGAGATTATATATCACCCCCGAGCCCGGCTCCCTCATTCCCAGTCTGGCACTGGCCGGATTCTCAGAGGTTTATCACAAGTATAGAAGAGAGGTCGGAGTTTCCCAGTGAAGGTGTCGGTGATGGTGTAGAGATGGGATTTATCATCTGCATTGTAAAATGAGATTTTTCCTGCCTCATAGTCCAGGAGAATCCCCACTGCCCGGAGTGTCACGCTCAGGGGGAGCCGGGTCCAGGGGGAGGTGCCGGCCCTGTATTCTCCAGCCCTCAGTCTCACTGCCCAGTATCCGTCCTCAGGTGACAGTGTGATCCCCCCCTTCCTGCTCACAGAATCTCTACAGACCCCCAATGCGCAGTAAATCCCATCCCCCACCTCCACCTCCCAGTAGCGTCTCCCCGCGGTGAAGCTCTCACGCCCCAGTACACAGGGATAATCACTGAATCTCTGGACAGAGTCCGGCAGCTTCTGTTCTATGTCTTCCCATCTGACACTTTTCCGATCCTCAGACAGGACGAGCTCAGGATAAGCAGTTTCCGGATCCAGAGTCACATCCACTGCAGGGAGGAGACACATTAATAAACATGAGCAGACGTCTCTCATTGGCTCCTCACACTCCCACCTCTAACCCTCATTGGCAAGTTCAGCAGTCAGTCAGCTATTGAATGAGAGAAGCTCTGCTATTGGCTATAACGCACTGTTAGACCTGCAGAAGATCAATCCTATTGGCTAATGGATCTTTTAATTCACCCAATCAGTTTCCTCTGCTGAGCAAATGCAATAATGCTTCCGATTGGCTCCCTCACTGACAGGCTGCATAAAACAAGCCTCCTCATTGGCCTCTCTTAGGTCCCCATAGCACAGAGCAGTAAGCTCAGCTCCCTCAGCTTCTACTGATCCTTTTAGAGCTCCACTGCCGGGTTTTTCCAAATTTAGGCTCATGTAAGCTACCATGTTTCCCCGAAATTAAGACCTATCCTGAAACTAAGACCTAGCACGTTTTCCTGTGATTACCGTAATATAAGCCCTACCCTGAAACTAAGACCTAGTGCAGATCATGTCTGACAGATTTGGTACCGGGGGGGGGGGGTCCCACCAGGGAGGAGCTTTCCTCCTGCTCCACTCCCCGATGCCGATCGGCTGCCGGCGCCGTGCTGCGGGCCTCTTCCTTCTCTCCAAGGGGCTCTCTTTCAGTTGTTGCTGCTGTTGTGCTGATTGAATAAATGTGGCTTCTTGTATATGAAAAAAAATAAGGCATCCCCTGAAAATAAACCCTAGTGTATCTTTTGGAGCAAAAATAAATATAAGACCCGGTCTTATTTTCTGGGAAACACAGTACTACACAAACACATCCTTAACTTTGTAAAAAGTGGACTGTTGTAGCTGTTATGGAAGGACAGACTAGATAGGCCATGTGGTCTTTTTCTGTCATCATGTTTCTATGTTTCTATGTAGGCCATTTTCTCTGCTCATTCTGGAAAAAAGAATTTAGCTCAATAATTAAGACTATTTCACCTGCAAATAAAAACACAACCATATCACTGAAAGGACAGGACACCACTACTGTGCTCTGGGGTCCTACAATGAAGGAAACATGTCTTCTTACAAATGACATTATCAGACCACTAAACTCATTGAACAGTGCTGCGTTCACCTTGTAGCACTATACAGATGATTATCAGTAGCAGTAGTGGTGATTCTCCCATTATGTGATAGCATCAGCTTACTGGGGAACACATCCTTAGCTTTGTACGACACTTTCCCTTGACCAGGCCTAACTTCCTCCCTTTCCCCCATCAAGCAATCAATCTACGTTTACTCGTTCCACTCCATTCATTAATTTATAGACCTCTCTCATATCTCCCCTCAGTCATCTCTTTTCCACGTTGAAGAGCCCTAACCTTTTTAGCCTTTCTTCATAGGGTAAACGTAGATCAATTGTTTACATCATCAGAATATAAAAAGACTAGGGGACATGCAATGAAGCTACAGTGTAAACTATTTAAGACTAATAAGAGAAAATATTTTTTCACTTAACTTGTAATCAAACTCTGGAATTTGTTACTGGAGGATGTAGTAAAAGCTGTTAGTGTAGCCATGTTTAAAAAAAAGGTTTGGACAGGTTCCTGGAGGAAAGGTTCATAAACCATTATTAAAAGGGACCCAGGATATCACTGCTTGACCCAATACAAGCATTGAGAAACCTGTGTCTTTTGGGGAAACTGCTAGGTACGTATGACCTAGATTGGCGACTGTTGGAAACAGGAGACTGGGCTTGATGGACCTTGGTCTGACCCAGTATGGCATATCTTATGTTCTTATGTAACCTGTCCAGTGCTCATTTCTAAAAGGGACTGAGATGGGGGCCACCAGGATTATTTTTAGTTGGATGGGGGATGGGGGGTTTGGGGCTGCTGGGCCACCAGGGATTTGCTTTCTGTCAGCTGCACTGGCTCCCAACAGTAATTTGATGGTATCAGGGGCTTTCACAATACCTGGATTAATTGGGGGAAGTTTGACTCTTCACACCAGATGATCCAGACATAGGAGAAAGCCCCCGATGCCATCAAAATATTGTCGCAACTTATAAGCAAATTAATCAGGTGGTTCCCGTTTCTCTGGGAGAGGGTGTCAAACTAGTGCCAACTTCTTTGCGCATGTGTTCAGCTTGCTCTACTAACTTAACGCTGCCATTTTGAGCACAGTTGAATGCACAGCTAATTTGCCTATGACCCTCTTTCTGCATGCTGCCGCTAAAGTCTCGTGCTATCGGTGCGTTGCAGATAGGTGTAAAAGGTTAAGGAGAGCCACTTCAGCACTGGCTTTCTGCATCGGCCTGTTAGATTGTGAGTCTTCTGAAGATAGGGAAATACCCGCTATCCCTGAATGTAACTCACCTTCAGCTACTACTGGAGAGGATGTGAGCTAAATAGTAATAGATACAAGAAACAGGTCTTCCATCCAAAGCAGGGATACACCTTAAATAGGATTTTTAAAAGTTAAAGAATAAGATGATAAAATCTTACCCAGCTCTGCAGAAATGTTTCCTAAAAGAAAATATAATGAAAGAAATGTAAGTTGTGAAATGACAAAATAAACAATAAACAATTTATTTATCATCGGTACAGAGAGACAGAAAGTGGGATTTTAGAATGGAGTTCTAGTTAAAATCTGGGGTGTCCAGAGCAGGACATCCAAAAACCAGGGGAGCAGCAGAAGGGACTTCTGAAAGAGTTCTGTCTCCACCCTGGAAAATGAACATCCCTGTAACCGGCTCTGGAGGGGGCCCCGTGCAGGTTGCAAGGCCGGATACGTGCACGGGTGTAGCCATTTCACAAAGGTGGATGTCCCCGACTTGCATGAGTACTGGACATGTCGGCAGGGATATTTCACAAGAGGGTGACTATGATAAGAGACATGCACGTCCTGGCCCTACTGTTTCAGATACTCAGACGTGCAGCGGCAGGCCAGTACTAGGTTTGCAGTTTGGATTTACGCTCAGGTTTCTTTGGGCAGCGATTACTGTGGTGATGTAAGGGATTACGTGTTTTCCCCTGGAAGAGTGACATCCATGCAGCGAGCACTTTCTTCCACCTTATTCGTGATCAGAAGCAGGTATAGGGCTGGTGCCTCCCCAACTAGGGCCAGATGTTCTTGTGCCGTTCTCAGAATCGTACTGTGACATGCATCTCTCATGCTCCACCCAGGCCATATCCCCACTATGTCACCCATGCTACATGGACATTCTCGTGCTGGGGATATCTATATACCCCACTTCTAAAATGACTCCAGGGATGTCTCCATTCTTTGCATGTCCAAGTTCCTGTTTTCAGACATCCAACTCACAAATAGAGCTTCTAAAATACCCCCCTGTATGTCCATATTTTATTAATTTTATTTGTTTATTGGAGTGGAGGAGTGGCCTAGTGGTTGGGGCAAGGTACTTCAGGCCAGAAGGTCAGGGGTTCAAATCCCACTAGAGGACAGCAACCTTGGGCCAGAAGGACTGGGGTTTCTAGTCCCACAGGTGCTCCTTGTGGTCATGGGCAAGCCACTTAACCCTCCATAGTCCATGTTCCCTGTAAAATAGTTATCTCCAAATTATAATGCCCTGTTCAATGTAAACTGCACTGATGCAGAATAGCACGGTATATAAGAGAATGAAAATAAATAAATTAATATCTCTGCTAATGAATTACAGCTTTTAAGAATGGAATAGTTTACCATGGTATTGTATGAACTGATCCTTCGGAATAAAATATTTGTGAAGGAAGCTCAAGTGAGAACGTTTTCCCTCTTCAGCAGAAAGAGCCTCTGGTCTTGGAAACTTCGCTGTCTGACACCTGAGAGTAAGAGAGAAACTGGAAGTATTCTGGGAGATGTTCACCTCGAGCTTTCAGAGTCCCTGGAGATAGAGATGGGACAGGGAGAGGTAGGAAAGGGTGTGAGACCCCCAGCACAAGGAGTGTGAGAGTGAGTTATACTGGTAAGGTCTCTATCCCATCACCCCTCAGCCACTGGAGAGCTGCAGGCCCTACAGTGACATTAACGAGCTGCTATTTCATACAGAAGGAAGGAAATGAGAACAGAGTCGTACCTGCTCAGGGTGTCCTCCGCATCCTAAAGGGGGAATGAGAAAGAGGTTATTACCATTTATATCCTACAGATTGTACAGTTCTCCAGTTTCCTTCTCTATCTCTGGGAACATGTGATGAGTTCTGCTAGTGCTGGAGTCTTAATTCTCTATAATAAATGTCTTCAGTACCCTACAGCAGATCAGGGAGAGATTATGAAGAAAAGATTAGATACTCTGACACTGGGTTTCAGATTCTGCATTGACTGGGTGGCCTGTTTGCACAATGTAACATGAGGAGATCCACCTTTGGATCCAGGCGCCACTCATGTGGGCAAAGTATCCTGCTGAGCCTATCCGCGAGGATATTTTCTTGACCCGGGAGGTAGACCACTCAGAGGACCATGTCCTGGTGTACCGCGAAGGAGCAGAGGAGGACAGCTTCCCGGCAGAGGAGGCAGGATCCCGTTCCTCCCTCCTTGTTCAGATACAACATTGCGACTTTGTTGTCAGTCTGCAGTAGCACTGATTTTTGCTTCAGGTGGGGCTCGAAGACCTTTAGGACCCACCGGATTGCTCGGATCTCGAACAGGTTAATCTGCTGTTGAGACTCCTCGAGAGATCACCTTCCCTGGGTGTGGATGTCACTGCATTGGGCTCCCCAGCCCAAAAATGAGGCATCCGTCATCAGCACGAGCTCATGCTGGGGAGCCTGGAGGTTCTGGGGGTCCCGCCACCAGTCTAAGGAGCTGCGTAGCTCACGGGAGACCCACATGGGATCTCAAAGATGGCCAGATGCCAGCATCCATTGTGCTCTGAGGCACCACTGAGCTGCTCGCATGTGCAGGCGAGCATGAGGGACAACATTGACGGTCAAGGTCATGTGCCCCAGCAGGCACAGCATGGTTCGTGCCGACACTCTTGCCCTGCCCTGCACCTCGGCCGCCAGGGCACAGAGGTGGACTGCGCGGGCCTGAGGGAGGAAGTCGGTTGTCCGATCAGTGTCGAGGAGAGTGCCGATGAACTCCAGGAGTCCTCACCGGCTAGAGGTGGGACTTGGGGTAGTTGATCAGGAAGCCGAGGAGAGCAACTGTGAGCAAGGCCCCCATCAGGCCTCTTCTGCAGAGGTTCCTGTGACAAGCCAGTCATCTAAGTAGGGGAAGACGGGCAGACCATGATGCCGAAGGGGAGTACTTTGTACTAGAATTGCTCCCCTTGCACCTTGAACCACAAGTATTGCCTGTGCTGGGGATGGATCGCTATATGAGCGTAGGCCTCTTTGAGGTCTAAGGAGCATAGCCAATTGCACTGCTGGAGGAAGGGCAGTAAGACGCCAAGCGACAACATTTTGAACCTCTCCTTCACCAAGAATTTATTTAGATTCCTGAGGTCGAGGATAGGCCGCATTCCCCCCATCCTCTTTGGTACAAGGAAGTACCGGGAGTAAAATCCTCGGGCCCAGAGATGCTGCAGTACCCTTTCGGCTCCTTGCTGATGGAGGAGATTGTGCAACTGCTGTTGTAAGCAAGTCTGGTGGGTGGGCAGCCGAGAGAGCTGCGCCGGGGAGAAAGGGGGAGGAAGCCTGTCCAGCCAGAGATGGTAACTGTCCTGAACCACATGGAGAGTCCAGGTGTCCGAAGTGATGGACGCAAATTCAGGCGCAAAGAGGGACAGACGTCCTCCCACTGGCGGAGATGCCATTGAGGGGCGAGAGGCTATGTGCCCGGTGTCAAAACCCCTGAGCTGGTTGGGGTGGAGCTGGGGCTTGGGTCTTGGGCCCTTTTGGCTTACGATGGGCCTGAGTTCCCCTTTTTCCCTGCACACTAGCTGTTGGTGCCCGGGTCAAGAGATAAGGCGGATACCCTCGGTAGGAGAGCTCTTTCTTTTGGAAGAAGGGCTTCTTCGCCGGTTGCTTCTTCCGAGGGAGAGAAGAAGTCTTTCGAGAGAGACAAGTGCTACTCTGGCCGAAGACTCAAACCCGTCGTATGTGGCACAGGAAAGGTACTTTAAGCAGTCTGCGACTGACTTCAGGAGGGTTTGGAACTCACAAATCAACAAATAATAGAGCCTTTTCCCACATAGCCCCAACAGTCTGGAACTCTTTACCAGAGGACTTACGATCACTAACAGAGATAATAGAATTCAGAAAAAAATTGAAAACCTATCTATTCACTAAACACTATAATACCATAGAAAACCCTCCACTCAACTTAGATAAAGGCTAAACAAGAACCTGCTCAAAATCAAGATTATACTCCCTACTATAATCAATATGTACAAACTTAAATGAATAATCATTCCATTCCTATGCATTGATACCCCACTTGTATATAGTTACAACTGTTTTAGAGACAGTACTTCTGTTTAAATTGTAATACAGTGTTAGTTAATTTACTGAATCATTCTGCTTAATCTTTAAACCCTTTGTTTCACAAGTTAAGATGTTCTATGTAAAAAGTTATAATTGTTCTATGTAAAACAAGCTCTGCATTGTTAATTGTTGTTAATTGTACACCGCAACTGATCGCTGGAAGATGCGGTATATAAATAAGTGTTAAATAAAAATAAATAAATAAATAAAAATTACCCTGTTATCCAAGTTGTTAACCCTGTTTAATGTAACTCAGACATTTTTGTGTACTGAAATGTTTTGTTTGATGTAAACCGCGCTGATGTCAAATAGTGCGGTATATAAGAAATGTAAATAAATAAATATAAATAAATAAATAAAAATCACCTCCTAGACCCGCAGAGATCCTGCCGAGCTCCTTGGCGAGGTCTCGGAGGAACATCCCCATGTAAAGCTGATATGCCTGAATGCGGCAGGACAGCATGGAACCCTGGCAGGCCTTGCACCCGAGGGCATTGAGGGCATGGGATTCCCTCCCAGGCAGAACAGAAGAATGAGACTTTGGGCTCTTTTGTCTCCACATGGCCGACTCGATCACTATGGAGGTGTGTGGAAACTGATCCTTCTGGAACCCTGGGGCATGCTGGACCCTGTACATGGTGTCGAGCCATTTGCTAATGATGGGGACCGAGGCTGACATCTCCCACATGAGAAGGAGTAATCAAGTGAGTGTGGGAGGAAACGGGATTGTAAGACACTCCCTAGGTGGGGACTCGTACTGGAGTATGTCCAGTTCTTCGGCCCTGGGTTATTCTTCAGTCTGCGTCTGCAGATTAAGAGCCCGTGCCATATCCTGGATGAACAACAAACAAGAGGTGACCTCAGGGAGCGAACGCCTCTGAGAGGTCAGCGGGGAAGGGTCCGAGAGCAAATCGCAGTGGACCCGAGTCTCTGGGGAAGTATCCCCTTCAGACTCCCAACCCAAAAGGTCCGAGAAGGACTCCAAGTCGGGCAGGTCCATGGCCAAGGCCCACCTGGAGTAATAGGCACTGGCTTTCGATGACCTCACCCCCAAGGAATGGGATGGCGAGCGAGACAGGTGCCAAGGCCCACAGCTCATGGGGTTCCTGGGCAGGCTTGGGTCCCTCTACCAGGGGCCTCTCGGTCTCGGGGCATGGGCCAGCCATGCTTGGAAGAAGTGCCTGCTGGGCAGGTAGGAAGGCAGAAACACTGTGCTCCAGTGCCAGCATTCAGGACTCCCACTCGGACGTGGGTCCCTGTGATGCCGACGCTGGAGTTACCGGGCCTGACGTAGAAGAGGACAGGGGGCAGGGGGTCCTCGTTGAGATGACCCTTGGGAGACCAGTTGCCATCGTCGGAGGCCTCCGTCTCTGTAAGAGATACCTTTCAAGGCCGTTCCTTCTCTGACTCTCGGAAATGCCGAGGGGGGCTGAGGGACCGAGCATGAAAACGCTCGCACTTGTCTGGAACTCCCGACAGAGACTTTGAAGCCTTCTTCTTCTTGTGCCACTCCACATCGGGGGACCCCTGGTCAGACTGTCTCCTAGGGTGTGGGGTCTCCTGGGGGGGGAATCCCACGAGCGGTGGGACAGCCTGAGGCACCACCGGGGACTCCGAGGCTGCCTTGCAGAAAATGTCATCAGACCTCTGCTTACTGCTAAGCAGGGCCTTGGCCGACACTTTCTTACACAATGACAGAGCTCTGGGTTATGGTCAGCCCCCAGATACTGCAGACAACAGTCATGGGTGTCTGTGAGCGACATGTTCTTGGGGCATCTTCACATTTCTTAAAACCGGTAGCCATTGGGGTAAAAAGGACCCCAGCGAGGTCGAAGAACCTCGAGACCAGCAGTTGGAAAAAAAAGACGTGAAGAGCCCGATGGAAGAAAACTCCAAAAGAAGGGAAAAAAGGGAGTCGACTAGCCCATAGGGGTTCTGTGGCATAGTGGAGGATGGGTAGAGGTCTGGTGCAACTGGAAAAAAGGGTCAAAGACCACAAGAAAAAAAACACTTTTTTCAGAGGGACGAGGACGTGCATCCAATGGACTCCGCAGAAAAAGGGAGACTGAGCAAGATGGGAGGAGTGGTCTAGTGGTTAGGACAAGGTACTTCAGGCCAGAGGGTCAGGGGTTCAAGTCCCACCTGGGGACAGCAATCTCAGGCCAGAGGGATTGGGATTTCTAGTCCTATAGGCACTCCTTGTGGTCTTGGGCAAGCCACTTAACCCTCCACTGCCCATGTTCCCTGTAAGTATTAGCATATGTGTCTCATATCCCCTTGTGTTAAATGTATCCCCCAATTGACCACTTTGACCCGGTGAAAAGCAGGATATAAATACAGCTAAATAAATAAAATAAATAAGATGGCACCCTTGGGCAGGAAGAGGATCACGCATGCATGGTAGCATTCCCAAAGGCTTTCTTTGAAAGCTGTGGAATTGCTCCGCATGGGCTCCGTCGATGCTGACGTCACCCATAAGTGAGGACTGACTTCCTGCTTATTCCTGGAGAACATAAGATTCAAGGATAAAGCGGGATATAAATACTTTTAAATAAAATAAATAAATAATAAGATATGCCATACTGGGTCAGACCAAGGTCCATCAAGCCCAGTATCCTGCTTCAACAGTGGCCCATCTAGGTCATAGATACCTAGCAGTGTCCCCAAAAGGCACAGGTTCCACAATTCTTGTATTGGGTCAAGCAGTGATATCATAGTAACATAGTAAATGACGGCAGATAAAGACCAGTATGGTCTGGGGAGGCGGAGCCAGTGCGGACCCAGCATGGAAGTGTAAGAGTTGCTCTCCTGGGCCCCAGGCATTAAATCCTGAGTACCACCGACTACACTGTTCCTCCGAGAGGTAATTTTCACAGCGGTAGGGTTGGAGGATGGCCGGGAGCAAACAGACGCATTTGGACTTTACCTCTCCCACGACGACAGGGTCTAAAAGATCCAAAACAGATCCTCTCTCACCAAACAAAATGGCGCCACAACAGGAAACGTCGGAGGGGATACAGGAGCTGCTTAAGGAGGTCAGAGCCATACGCAGCCGTGTAGACTCCAATGGGGAGTCGCTAGTGGAACGTCAATCTGATTTGAAGGAATTGAGTGCATAGCTACATTCTCTATCTACCAGGGTGGACAAGGTGGAATTGACCATGGCGGACATGAGGAACAGCTCAAGAGAATCTCTCCTGCTATACGAAAGCTGAACTGGCTTGAGAAGAATTTGGAGGACATGGGCAATAGGGCGAGGTGCAACAACATTCGAATTGTCGGACTAGGGGAAGGTGTGGAAGGTAGCAACACGATTCAATTCCTGGAGAGCTTCATCCCGAAGCTGTTAAACATTGAATTTACTCGCCTTTTGGAAACTGAAAGGGCGCATCGTATCCCGACCTCCCCCAACTTGCAAAGCAAGCGCCCAACGCCCGTTAATTACACAGGTACACTAAAAAAAATTTTTTTTAAACTGCCTCTATTGTTTCGATTGATTTTTACGTTTTTTGGTGCGCTGAATCCAAATCTGGTAACAATTTGCTCCATCACGTACAGATTTTTTGCTTACATTGGGTTAGCAGTTTGAGGTGAACGTTTCAGATTGAGTGCGATCGAGATAAAAGTTTCTTGGATGAATTCTTTATACTAATTGTTTAGTAGTTATTCAAATAAGAATAAAGAAAATTGTAACAAGGCAGCACATAAGAATAGAGTAATGTCAACAAAACACACTGTGATGGTAGCAAAATTGTCTGCACTTAAAACAGCCACATACATGTGCACATACATTGAGCATATAAGAGCGAGGTTAGACACAAAGCAAAGCAAAGACATGTGCAAAAAATGTTGTACAGGTATGTATGTAAGAATAGAAAACGCAAACCGCACCATTGCAATACATGAAGACAAACACCCGATGGTGTGAAAATAAAATTCTAATAAATGAGATCCGACACTGTGGTAATAACTAGCAAATTTTTATTTCAAAGTTTAGTAAAAACACGATATTTGTCAACACAGTTTAGATTTTAAAGTCATTCTTGGGTCAATCAATCTCCTGGTGGGCCCGTTTCTTCTTCCCCCGAATGCTTCTCTTGGTGCGCTGCTTGGCGTATTTTTCATCTGGGGTTTCCCGCAGCAGCAACCAGCAGAAATCAGCCATCATAGTGGTGTTCCATCTTCCTTGGTACCTTCTCTCTGCGTCCTTGATGTCCTGGTGAAACCTTTCACCTTGTTCTTCACTGTACGCCCCCAAGTTTTCGGGAAAGTAGTTCACATGGGAGTGCAAGAAATGGACTTTCAGGCTCATGTTACAGCCTTGTTCTTTGAAGGCATTGAGCATCCTGGCAACAATATCCTTATAGTTCTCATCCCGCCTGTTCCCCAAGAATTTGAGAACAACATCCTTGAAGGAATCCCAGGCTTCTTTTTCCTTCTCAGACATCGTTTCAGCGAATGCTCCATCTGAAATGAGTTTCCTTATATCAGGGCCAACAAACACTCCATCCTTTAGCTTTGCTTCAGAAAGTCGGGGGAACTTTGAGCAAAGGTACCGAAAGCACGCACGATCTTTTGGAAGGGACTTGATGAATTGCTTAATGAGACCCAACTTAATGTGGAGAGGTGGTAATAGAATTTTATCACGAGGTACCAAGCTCTCATGAAGAACATTTTTCTCACCGGGTCTCAAATACTCCCGAATTGGCCAGTCTTTTTTCCCCCAGTGTCCCGTCTATCCCACAAGCAAAGGAAGCAGGGATATTTGGTGAAACCGGATTGCTGCCCTAATAGCATGGATAGAATTTTAAAGTCTCCACAAATCATCCACTTATGCTCATCATAACGAATCTTCTGAAGAATCAGGGCCAAATTCTCGTATTTTTCTTGGAGAATAACAGAGTGAGCAATAGGAACTGAAGCGAATGTGTTGCCATTATGAAGAAGAACACCTTTTATGCTGTCTTTTGACGAATCAATGAACAGCCGTCATTCAGCAGGATCATACTTGAGTTTAAACTTTTCCATCACTCCGTATATATCGTTGCAAAATACCAAATCTTCCTCTTTGCTGAAATACTTCAAAAATTGTGTCTCGCGGTTGCGGTACCAATAAAAAGTTGTTCCTGGTGACAATAGATTTTTCTGTTTAAGCCGAGAACCTAGCAGTTGGGCGGCATCTTTTGGGAGTCCTAAATCCCGGACTAAATCATTCAATTCAGCTTGAGAGAAAAGTTCAGGTTTCGGATCTGGTTCAGTTTCAAACTCGGAAGTACTGGACTCATCGGGAAAAGCCATCTGATGAGTCTCATCATGATCAGAACCGTCCACACAAATATGATCCAAAGATTTTGGTGGTTCAGGCACAGGTACTTCGTTGCTATGAGGCATAGGCCTAATTGCTGAGGGAAGGTTGGGGTAACTTATTACATTCTTATTTTTTAAGTTGTATCCCTTCACAATGCAAGAGCAAAAATAGCAGTCACTGCTGTGGTCTCTTTGTTCACGCCACATCATAGGTATTCCAAAACGAAATGCTTGTTTTTTACCTTTCATCCATAAGCGTAGATCTTCCTCACATGTCTTGCACACTTTGTGAGGAGCCCACAGTTTGTCTTGATCGCCTAACTTCAAACCGAAATAGGCAAAATATACTTTTTTAATAAATGCAGAAATGTTCCTCTGACGCTTTTTCACGGTATATTCCCCACAAATAAAACAAAAACTGTCCGGAGAGTTGACGCAACCTCTGGCTCTGTGAGCCATCACAAATACACAGCACTGCAAACTACAACTGTAGTGAACCACTTCGGAATAAAGCTGGATTACGACTGAGCAAACAAAAGGTAATAATGAACTTGCAAGAAACTGAAATTTGACAGGAACGTTCATGTCGCAACCACCGTGTTTGAGCGAGCGAATGAGGCGAGGCGAACAGGAAAGAACATGCGCCAGCGCGAGTACTGGATTTAGCCCCCCGCCTCCCAATTGTCCTGTTAATGTATAAAATGAATACAAAACACTCTAAAATATCATGAGGGAGTGTTTCTAGTTAGTTAACCATTACAACCTCTATTTTGGTCCAAGAAAATAAACTGCAGTCAGCTAAAAAGAAATTATGTGAACATTCCTTATATGGGTAAGAAATCTAATTTTGCAAGAAAACGTGACGTGATGGAACATTTTGGCTATTTTTCCTGGATTCAGCACCCCAAAATCTATAGGAATCAGTTGCAAAACTGGAGGCAGTTTTTTGGTAGTGTACCTGTGTTATATGTCTGCTGCGACATCAACATGTGATTTAAATCTTTGCTGCAGCTAAGGCGCTGCAGCCCCTGCAGCATGAGGGGCAGCGATTGTTCTTCTATGCTGATTTTTGTAAGCATACAGTGGAGAAGCGGAGGCAGTTTCTGGCTCTGCGGCCCAGACTACAGCGCCTGCAAGCGAGGTATGGTTTGTTCAGCCTGGCGAGATTCAAGGTCACTCTGAACAATGCAACCAAATCATTTGATGACCCTGTCACTTTGCAACAGTACATCGAGGAACAAGAGGCATTACTGATGCAGCAAAATTAAGCTTTTCTTGATTTAGTGCCTACAGATGGTGTTATTGTGTGTGGGGAGCGCGCCCTGGCTTGCCTGCATTTGGAACCGCTACTGCTGTACAAGAGGCAGTATGGATGCAGCAAAATTAAGCCTCTCTGAACTTGTGCCTGCTGATGGTGTTATTGTGTGTGGGAAGCGCGCCCTGGCGTGCCTGCGTTTGGAACTCCTACTACTGTCAAAGGTTTAGTTGGGAGGGATGTTCGGATTCCTGTGTTGTGTACCTGTTGTTGATGGGTGGTAGGGATTGGTTGATGTTTGCTAAGGGGCCCGGGCTGTCTTATGCTGTAATAGAGGTCCCGCTGTCTGACCCATTGTTTGTTTCTTACTATGTTGGGTGGAGTTGGGGTTGGCTCTCTGGGGATTTCAAAAGGTGCTGGGTACTATCTTCCGCCGACCATTTCTGTAATATAATTTTCCTGTTGGGATGGATAAAGGGTTGAGGATTCTGTCTCTGAATGTGAAGGGAAGTATGTGTCTGATAAAACGCAAGAAGATTTTAGCGTATTGTAAACGACAACATGCAAATTTTATTCTATTGCAGGAAACGCATCTCTCTCCACAAGAGACGGCAAAATTAGAGGATAAGCATTAAAGGTTAGTGGGATCCTCCCCAGCGATTCATAAGAAAAACGGGGTCGCCACTTTGATGAGTACTTCCCTTGGTTTCCAGCTTATGAATTCTAGCAACGATGCGTATGGGAGGTGGGCTTATTCACAGTTAATGGTGGGTAATGTGCTTTTGTCTCTTATAAATGTATATGGACCCAATAGCGATGATCCCAATTTTTTTCGTAATTTAAGTGGTGTCATTCAGAGGGATAGTGGGGCTCTTACAATCATGGGGGGAGACTTCAATTTGGTAAGGGACCCTTTGGTAGATAGGAATCCTGGGAGGGTGGAGCATCCCCTTCGTGCGAACATAGTGCTTACAGCCCTTAAGGACACTTGTGGTTTGGTGGATATCTGGAGGTTGCTCCATCTGGGAGAGAAGGACTTTTCTTTCTTTTCTCCCATGCATAAATCCTCTTCCCGTATAGTTTTTTTTCTGATTTCTAAGCCGCTGGTGTCTGGCAGCTGTGAAGCAAGGATCTTGAGTAGGACGGTCTCGGATCATGCAGCCAATTCGCTGAAAGTAGAGGTTGCGGAGCTGGAGAAGCCTGGCCAGGCCTGGTCTTTTAATAGGGCGTGGTTGGCGGAGCCAGGTTTTCAGGAGGAGATACGGGCTGCCATTGCCTCCTATTTTGCTAACAACAAGGTGGGAGACACTGCCAGCTGGGCCTGGTGGGAGGCTTTCAAGGCCTCACTTCGTGCAACGATCACCAGTTTTAAAATTAGAGTCTAAAAAGCAGAAGGCCCAGTTGTTGGCTTTAGATATTTATTTATTTATTTATTTATTTACATTCTCTTATATACCGCACTATTCTGCATCAGTGTGGTTTACATTGAACAAACTGAAATTACATTGAATAGGGCATTGTAACTTAGAGATAACTATTTTACAGGAAACTTGGGCTATGGAGGGTTAAGTGGCTTGCCCAAGACCACAAGGAGCACCTGTGAGACTAGAAACCCCAGTCCTTCTGGCCCAAGGTTGTTGTCCTCTAGTGGGATTTGAACTCCCGACCTTCTGGCCTGAAGTACCTTGCCCCAACCACTAGGCCACTCCTCCACTCCATATGCAAATCCGAGCGGGTGAAAGGCTGTGGATTAAACATAAGGAGCCTGGAATTTTGACTAGACTGCAAAAGTTAAGGTTTCAATACAATGAAGTGCTTAGTTCCGAGGTGGAGCACCTACTATTAAAACAGTCAGGAGGAGAGTCACGTGGCACATGAGCGAGTGAAGACGTGTTTTCACTAGCTCCGGGGCTGCCTCGGCGAAATAGCTATAAAATCGATGTTTTGAGTGCCTGGCGGTGCATGTCGGAGGAGAGGGTGCCTACCCAAACGCTGTGTTACAACCCGGTGTGATTCTGTGGCCGGAATGCCGCCCCCGGTTCGTCGGGAAAAAGAGAAGGAGAAGGCGCCAAAATCAAGGGCCTCAGCCTCAGCCTCAGCCTCCACCACGATGTTATTACAACCCTCATCTCCCGGAGCGGAGAGTGGGGATTCTGCCACGGAAGAGCTTGCTAAAGAGGTGGCAAGACAGCTCGACCCCAAGTTAGACCGAATACTATCTAAGCTGGAGGAGATGGGGGAGGCGATCGCAGCACAAGGGCAACGGATAGATGAACTGGAGCACCGCGTGTCTGCTATAGAGGATGAGGAGGGGCGGCAGGAGAGAATGCATGATGGCCTTCGTACGCAAATTACAACACTCCAAGGTAAAGTGGAGGATTTGGAGAATCGCTCCCGCCGAAATAATATTCGGTTGGTGGGTATCCCGGAATCTATGAATGATCAGCAAATCTTGCCCCTCATTGAGAAATGGCTGCCGGAGGCATTGGGACTGTCAGCTATGGTCGGTGAGCTTAAGGTGGAGAGGGCCCATCGCATTGGACCTCGGCAGGACAACCGCTTGAGGCCCCGAGTGGTGATCGCCCGCATCTTGAACTTTGCGCACAAAGAACGACTACTGCGAGCGTACAGGCAGCACGAGGGCCTAGTGCTGGAGAACTCAAAAATACTCCTCTTTCAGGACTACTCCACAGGAGTATCTGCTAAGCGCAAGGAGTTCTCGCCGGTATGTTCGATCTTGTTTCAAAAGAAGATCCGTTTTACCCTTGCTTTCCCTGCGACGCTTCGTCTTCACCACCTGGGAAAGAACTTGGTGTTTACTACTGCTGGAGAGGCTAATGCATACCTGGAGCGTCTGAGTGCGGCTTCCCCACTTCGAGCGGCGGGGCCGACAGCGGCTGCGGAGATATAATGGAGAGTGTGCTGATCATGCCAGGATTCAGCGGTAAAACTGTACTACCGGCATTGCCTGTACTGGGACAACCAACGTGCGGGCTGCTGCCCTCTCGGGCGAATGGGAGGGTTGTTCAGCACGTACTGTAGGCCTTACCATGGGCCAACTGTAGGCCTCCCTAATGACCAGGTGCGGCCCAACATTGCCATGGGAGGGTATGCCTACGGCCCTTTGAGGCATAGTGTTCCACCTTATGCCCGCTACCTGTGTCTCTACTCTTCTCATGTTCCTCCCAGTGCTCCCCGTCCCCTGGGTTATGAGGATGCTGTATTGTTACCATGATTATCTTGTTGCATGCCTGATTACTCTGCAGGATGGTATTATGCCTTTTTCTCTGTGGGACACTATACTCTCATCTGCCTTTATTGCATTATGTCTCTTTACACCTATTTATACCTGCTTCTCACCCTACCATGTTTATTGGGGTAACAGGATCAGGTATGGTTCGATTGTTGTGGGGGAGGGGATAAGGGGGGGGTGGGGGAGTATGTGAGGGGAGGTTTTTCTGGGGTGGTCTTTTGTCATAGAAGAGATGTAAGCTTAAGTTTGGATCTGGGCCTGGATGTGCGTCCGGGGTGGCCCCGAGGTGCCCGTTAGTGACTTCTGTTCAGCTTTATGGCTGAAGTAGGATGTGTGTTTTTAAGGGGGATTGGGGGCGGGGGGGTTAGGGGGGTAGGGAGGGGGAGTAGAAGAGGGGTTAGAGTTTTCGGGGGGGGGAGGGGGGTGGGGGTGCAGGGGGAAGGGGGGGATTGCCAGTATACCCATACCCAGAGATCTCGGAACCCTGCGGTCCTATGGTGGCCAGGGTCACACTTCTCCTGGAGACCGAGGCTGGGCGGCTCTGGGGGTCCGTATGGGAATATCTGTAGTGGAAGCTCACAATGCTCGGGTGCCTTAATCAGCAGATTAAATTGATTTCCTGGAACGTAGGTGGCATCAACTCCCCCATTAAGCGTACTAAAATTTTACAGGCGCTTAAACGGAAGGGAGCTCACTTAGCCCTACTGCAGGAAACCCATTTGACCACTCAAGAGCATCAGAAGCTGGTGAGAGACTGGGTGGCGGGCATGTATGGGGCTTCTGCTGGGGGTAAAAGGGCGGGAGTAGTGGTATTGGTGAAAAAAGGCGTCCCCTTTGAGGTGAAACATGTTGACTCAGACCCGCAAGGGCGTTACGTCTTTATCCAAGCTAAACTGTACAATGAGGAAATCTGGATTGGCAATGTGTATGCCCCCAACGTGTACGATCACGCTTTCTTTAAGGGTTTACTGAGTTTTGTGCAGAAGGTAGGGGATGGTAAATTGGTGTTGGCTGGGGACTTTAATTGCCCTAGTGATCCTCGTCTAGATAAATCTGTGCTAAGTGCCCAAGGGGCATGGATCAATAAGGGCGTTAGCTATTTGTGCAGATTAGGAGGCCTTGTGGATGTATGGCGCCTTTTGCACCCAGGAGAGCGTGGGTATACACATCAATCGAGGGCCCATCTCACATGGTCCCGCATTGACTACATACTGGTGGGTGAGCGGACGATCTCTAGGGTGGCGCAAGCGGATATAGAACCCATAACCATTTCCGACCATGGAATGGTTTGGATCACTTGGGAATGCCAAGGGATGGGTACTGGGGGATGGCGCTTTCCGGCCCATTTGTGGGAGGATGCAGATTTTCGATCCTTTTTAGAGCAGCAGTGGTCAGAGTATGTGCTTTTCAATGATACACCTGGCTGTTCCCCCTTACTCTTTTGGGAGGCCAGTAAGGCAGTTCTGAGAGGCGCCATTATTGAATATACCGCCCGTAAGAAGCGTCAGCTTGACCGCAGTATTGTGAACATGGAGCGCAATCTCCGGGCTTTGCAATTCAAATTAACCACTTTGCAGGGACGGGGGGCTAAGATTAAGCAGCAGGAGTTTACTAGGGCCCAATTAGCTCTCAATGAGCTTCTTCAGCGGAGGGCGCGGATGTCTCTGCAGTACTACCAGCACAAGCTGTATCGCTTTGGTAACAGATCTGGGAAGCTCCTGGCCAGGCTGGTTCGGGACCCGGGTGGGGCACGCTTCGTTCCGGTGCTACGTGACACCCAGGGCAAGTTTTGTCACCAGCCCCAGCAGATCGCGGACATCTTTCGTGCGTATTACGCCCACCTTTATACGGCGGAAGACAATGCGGGGGTATCGGGTGTGGCATTTTTGGATAAGGTCAGCCTGCCACAACTTTCGGCAGAGACCTTGGCGTCGCTGAACGCCCCTTTGACGGGAGCGGAGATCCAAGCGGCCATAAAGCGCGGGAAACCGCATAAAGCCCCCGGCCCGGATGGGTTCGGCGGGGAATATTATAAGATACTCTCTCTTCGGCTGGTTCCTAGTATGCTTGCTATGTATGAGGAGGCGTTGCATAAGGGAAACTTTCCTAGGGACATGCGCTGTGCTAATATCACACTTATTCCGAAGCCGGGCAAAGACCCGCTTGACCCAGCGTCTTTTCGTCCTATCTCCCTAATCAACACTGATACTAAGATTCTGGCTGCGGTGCTAGCCCAGCGCTTAAATCCACTCCTTCCCTCTTTGATTGGGGATAGGCAGGTGGGTTTTGTCATGGGCAGAGATGCCACTAAGAACATTGTTAAACTCCTCCTGGGCATGGAATACTGTCTTGGACGGGACTCTCCGTTGCTCCTTGTAAGCCTCGATGCTGAAAAGGCCTTTGATAGAGTGGCTTGGCAGTATCTTTGGGAGGCGCTCGCACGCTTTGGGATTCGAGGAGAGTTTGCCCAGTGGACTCAGGTCCTATATCAGCTCCCGGCGGCGAGGGTGGGGGTAAACGGGATCTACTCGGCCCCTTTTACTTTAGAACGCGGTACCCGGCAGGGTTGTCCGCTGTCACCCCTCTTATTTGTACTTGCGCTGGAACCCCTTCTGCAAGCTATACAACAAGATCCCCAGGTGGTCGGTGTTCAGATGGGGGGGGGAGGAAATGAAAGTCAGTGCCTTTGCAGATGACCTGCTTCTTTGCCTGACTGATCCGCTGACTTCTTTACAGCGGGTTTTGCATCTTATACAGGATTTTGGCGGGTTCTCAGGCTTGAAGATCAATATGTCTAAATCTATGGCACTGGATGTTGGCGGGAAGGTGCGGGCGGCATGGCAAGGGGGGTTTCCCTTGGCGTGGGCTGAGGGCTCTATCAAGTATTTGGGTATACAACTGCCGGCAGACCCGGGGCGCTTATACCAAGCGAATATACCTACTATGCTGAGCAGGGCGCAACTTGTGTTTCAGCGTTGGCGAGCCTTTCCGCTGTCTCTTCGGGGCCGTATAGCGCTTTTCACTATGGTGGAACTTCCGAGGTGGCTGTACCTGCTTCGACTCCTGCCGCTTTGGGTACGTGCGAGAGATTGGAAACTTTTTGATAAGTACTTGACCGGCTTTCTATGGGGGGGCCGTCGTCCTCGTATCCCTCTTCGAGCCCTGCGACGCAGACGTGAGGAGGGGGGGTTGGAACTTCCCTCGCTATCCCATTACAATCTCTGCTATTTGGCACGGCATATATGGGGTCTATTGGAGGTCGAAGGGAGCTGTACGCCTACTCATCAACTTAGGGCTTTTTCACCCCCATTACACAGTTTGTTTCTTCTTCATCGTTCTAGTGGTCAGCGTTCGGGGGACGGGAGGATCCCCTCTTACTTACGGACCTTGCGGATGGCATGGCGGGTAATTTGTCGGCGAGTTGGGTGGGATCCGGAGTGCTCCTTGTTGCTGCCTTTAGTTGGAAACTCGGATTTTGTGCCGGGTTGCGCGTCGTCCTCGATCTTCCATGTTTGGCGTCGGAAGGGGATAGTGTGTTTGGGAGACCTTGGCAGAACTGACGGGGGCGCTTTGGAGAGCTTTCAAACCTTGAGCCGTATTTATCATTTAGACCCAAGAGATTTTTACGGCTACCTTCAACTTCGCCATTACATTGATCAGTTGCGAAACAAAATCCCCAACCTTCTGCTTACGCGGGACCCGCGCAAGCTGCTCGGCGGCTGGGTAGGGAAGGAGCTTTTGGACCGGACGGAGCGGAAACAGTTGCTCTGCCCCTGGGCCGATTCGATGTACCTTCAGACTCTCACCCATAGATGGGTTGCTGATGGGCTGTCTGATCTGACCATAGACCTGTTGCAACTCGCCTTCAATCGAGTCCCCAGAGGAGCAATGTGGGTTTATTTGCAGGAGATGCAATTTAAATTTCTTTGGAGGGCATACGCGAGCGATAGATGGGCGCATCGGGTGGGGCTACGGGATACCCCTATGTGCGGTTGGTGTCATCAGGTTGAAGGGACCCTGCTACACAAATTTTGGTTGTGCACTGCTGTGCAATCTCTCTGGCGGTCGGTTCAGACCACCCTAGGGCAGTGGTTGCCTGTGGGGGATTTGGGGCACTGGCAACTCTGTCTTTTTCACTGCTGGGGGGAAGTCGGGCTTTTGCCCCCGGCGTCCCACCGGGCTCTGCTGGATCGGGGTATTCTGGTGGCCAAGAAGGTGGTTTTGGAATGTTGGCTTATGAGCCCTCCCCCCCTGCGAAATGTGGCGAAGAACCTTGCTGAACTTGATGTATATGGAAAAGCTCACGGCCAAACAAGTGGGGGGGTCTGGATGGGATCACTTTCTTGGAATCTGGCAGCCCTTTATTAATACGCTGTCCCCTACAGAACGCAGTGCGGTGCTGAATATCTAATTCCTAGTGAATTGACCCACGCTGCCTATCTTCCCTATCTGAGTAGACCGCTGGGTGGGGGTCGCGGTAAACTTGCTCGGGTATCTTGCAATGGGGTGTTGCGTGAGTCTGGGTTTTGGGGGGGTTAGGGGTGTTAGAGGTTTTTGGTTGGACACTGGCTTGGATTGGGGTGGTGAGTGGGGGGGAGGGGCCAGGGGGTAGTAGATAGAGGGGGTGGGGGGAGGTGGGTGGTGGGGGTGTATACCTAGTTGTGGGACTCTGTGGACTGGCTGTTGTACCATTATGATTATCTGTACCAGCAACTTCGTTGCGCCCATATGTATAATATGCTCTTCATATGCTCTATGTATGTGTATACGCCATGTTCTTGATTATGTACATGGCCTTAGTGAGGGCCTCGTTTTACGTGTATTTATCTGTTATCAATAATATAATTCAATAAAATACATTTTGAAGTAAAACAGTCAGCCAGGTTCCACGTCGAGCGGAATAAAGCTGGTATATTGTTGGCAAACATTGTACGGGAGAAGCAAATTAAGTCAAGAATTGTCTCTATTCTCGGTGGTAGTCATGAGCGTTTAACGGACAATGATCAGATTGTGGGCGAATTTTCCAAATTCTATAGTCAGTTGTACGCCTCTGAGCTGAAGGCAGGCACAACCGAATTCTCTTGTTTTGTTAATAATTTGGTTCACCCTATCTTAGGGGAGTTTCAAGCTCAGCACATTGGTAAACCCTTTTCATACGACGAGCTCGTTTCGGCAATAAAGGCCATATCATGAACCAACTGACACCAACCGGATACAGCTTTCACCACTGTTCCCGAACACACGCAAAAGGCGGAGGCGTAGCCATCATTGCAAAGGACAACCTCCACCTACGGACCCACGCCTCTGAAACCTCCGATGAAGCAGACATCCTCACCCTCACTAAAAAACACCTCACGATATGCCTGGTCTACAGAACACCCGCTGCAAACTCTGACCTACCAAGGATACTACACCTCATCTCTGAGAGTGTTGACCCATCAAAAGATCCAATTATATTGGGAGACTTCAATCTCCCATCCCTCCAAGACACACAAACAGAAACATTCCTGAACGCCATGACAGCAATGGACCTAACACAGATCATAAATGAACCAACGCACGAAAAATGAAACACACTGGACCTCATATTTCTGAACTCCCAAACATCCTCCTAAAGCAGCAGTCCAACAACCTCACCAGTACCATGGTCAGACCACTACATCATCCACCTCTCCCATGCATATCAACCAAACACAAACAGAAGAAACACTCAACACACACGGAGATTCAAAGCATTCAACAAAGAAGACTTCCTGACACTAACCTTACCTAACCTACTTACGAATTCCAACAACCTTGATGACCTCATAAACAATTGGAACACCACAATCTCTTCAGCATCCAAAGCAACTCTAAACAAATCCAGCAACAAACCCATCTCCTCAAAGGCCCGCTGGTTCACCCCTGAACTCCGGAAACTAAAAACAAAACTTAGAAGAGCAGAAAGAAAATGGAGGAAAACCAAAAATGAAATAGACAAAAAGCAATACCTCTACGAACTCACTACCTACCACTCGGAGACCGACAAAGCGAAGAGAAACTACCACACCAAAATCATCACGACAGCTGTAAACAAACCTCGAGAACTCTTCCAAATTGCCAAAAAACTGACAAAGGCACCGACCACTTCCGATCAACTCCCAGATATCCCCTCGGATCTCTTGGCCCGACAATACAAACAATTTCAGCAACATCAACAAATTCAGCAACCTCAACAACCTCATCTCTTTGCTACAACCACAGAGACATATCCCTGCACCACCATAAACGCAGTCTGGAATACATTCAATGAAACCTCAAAAGAAGAAATATCTTCCACCATCTCCTGTCTGAACACCACTACCTCCCTGCTAGACCCCTGCCCTACGGAATGGATAAAGAAAACCAAAGAAGACCTGAGTGCCCCATTCACCCACATCATAAACGAATCCTTTAAACAAGGATACATACCAGATGCCCTCAAAACATCAATCATTCGACCAACCATAAAGAAGAACAACCTGGACCCCCTGGACCCCACCTCCTACAGACCAGTTGCAAGCCTCCCTCTCGCCACCAAGATAATAGAAAAAATAGTCCAACGCCAGCTTCAAGATCATCTGGACACCAACGACATACTTGACCCGCAGCAACACGGTTTCCGGCCACTACATGGAGTCGAGACCCTCATGACCATTCTAATGAACACTCTCATCATTGGAACCCAAGAGAAACAATCAGGATACATCCTGATCTTCCTAGATATATCAGCGGCCTTTGACACAATCTCCCACGAAATCCTCATACGCAGACTACAATCAATTGGAATCAAAGACACTGTACTCCAATGGTTCAGATCCTATTTAATCAACAGACGGCAACGGATCTGCACCTTCTCCACAACCTCGCCCCCCTACCAACAACTTCAAGGAGTACCCCAAGGATCCACCCTATCAGCCATGTTGTTCAATATATATCTCCGGCCACTATGCTCAATCATACGCACCCACAACATCAACTTCCACATATACGCAGATGACATAATGCTCTACGCACCAATTACAACCACCAACCCAAACAACGACCAGCTATCAGCCTGCTTCATCGATGTGGCCAACTGGCTACAGGAGAACAATCTATCCATCAACATAAAGAAAACTGAAGCCCTTATAGTGACAAGAGAACCTGACTTCAAACCACCTACCCACCTCAACATAGGAACCACGCAAATCCAAATCAAGCCCCAAATAAGATATCTAGGCGTCATCATTGACTAAGCTCTCACCTTTAAACAACAAATCAACAAAACCGCTGGGACGATATTCCATAAAGCTAAAACTGTTCAACGCCTCCGACCCCTCCTAGAATCTCATGACTTCAGGACAGTAATGCAAGCTGTGACACTTCCTCATCTGGATTTCTGCAACATAATCTACCATGGACTTCCTGCCTCACACACCAACCCCCTCCGAACTGCCTTAAATACTACAGCAAGGATTATTCAGAATGCAAAAAAACGGGATCACATTACCCCAATCCTAAGAGACCTCCACTTCCTTCCAATACAAGCAAGAATCAAGTACAAAGCTATCCTACTCATCCACAAGACTATCCACCAAACACGGAACACCTCACTCCACCCCCTACTGCCCCGCCCATCCCACAACAGATCAACCAGGCATTCCTCCAATAACTCTATCGTCGTCCCCCACAAAAGAACCAAATCCACTCAACGGACCTGCAACAGAGCCTTCGAACTTTACGCTCCATCCCTTTGGAACTCTCTACCAAACCACATCAGGAACAACGCTGACAGCACATCATTTAAGAAACAGCTGAAGACAATCCTATTCCGTGAACATCTCTGAACAGAAATACCACCCTATCCACATGATCTAATACTTAGATTCAGCAGAAGTGAACATGTCTATGTCTACCCAAATCATTAATTGTTGCCCCCTGGTGATGGCCCCACCCTGAAAAATTGCCCCCCCCTTATGTTATATGTTACACCGCTTTGACCCGGTGAAAAGCGGTATATAAATGCAGTTAAATAAATAAATAAATAAAATAAATAAATAAATCATCGGGGAAAGCTGCAGGGCTGGATGGGATTCCTTCTGAATTTTATAAAGTCTTTAGTAATGAGCTGGCCCCTTATTTGTTGGTATACTTTGAGGAGCTAGAGAAGGATCAGTACTGGACGGGTAATTTTTCAGAGGCCATTATCACTGTTCTCGAAAAGCCAGGTAAGGACCCTAGTCAAGTGGCAAATTATAGGCCCATCTCTCTTTTAAATGCGGACTATAAGATCTATGCAAGTATTTTAGCGAAGAGACTATCAGCGGTCATTGGGGAGCTGGTCCATCCGGACCAGTGCGGGTTCATGCCTGGGAGATCCACTGCAGATAATGCTCGCCTTCTCTGCAACCTGATGGAGAGAGCATCGACGGATTGTAGTCCATATGTTGCCCTTTCTCTTGACGCAGAGAAAGCTTTCGACAGGTTAGAATGGCCATTCCTGTTTTTTTTATTTTGAAATGGTTTGGGCTAGGTGGTGGCTTCATAAATAAGGTTAAGGTGCTATATGCAAATACATCTGCTATATGCTATAGCAGATGTATATGCTATAAGGTGCTATATGCAAATACACCTTCCTGGAAGCTATGACCCAGGTAGGGTATCAACAACTAATAACAGAGCCCACCCATGAAAAGGGACACATACTGGACATGGTCTTCACACCTGCAGGAGAACAGGCCAACATTGAGAAGCCCCTGATAGAGATCATCCCACTACCCTGGTCAGACCACCACCAAATCAATATGCGGATAAAGCTTCCTACCTTGTCTAAAGACACAAAGGCAAAAAGAGTAACACTCCAACAAAGAAGATTTAACAAACCAAATATGGAATGTCTCATCAATACCATCAAATCCCACATAGACCTGGGAAAAACAGACCTCAATGAATTAACAAGTAGCTGGGATTCCGGAATTCAGACCATAGCGATCCCTAAAGAGAACCATACACCAAACGCATCCAAACACAAATCAGAACCTTGGTACAACATAACACTGACCAGAATGAAAAGAGACCTTAGAAAACATGAAAGAAGGTGGAGACATACCAAATCCATTGAACTCAGGTCTGTGTACCTCAACCTCCTCTCAAAATACAAGGAAGAAGTAAACACAGCTAAGAGGATACACCATACCAACATTCTAAGCAAAGCCATCAACAAACCACGTGAACTCTTTGCACTAGTTAAATCGTTAACCAAAACAGCCCTACATCAAGATAGCCCCATACATCCACAAACGCTTGCAAACCACTACGCAAGCAAGCTGACTACCACCAACCCCACTTTCTATATAGACACACCATGCCAAGGAACAGAGGTGGAGCATAAACAGGCATGGAGTATTTTCTGCAACATCGATGAACAACAAACCATCAACATTCTAACCTCCATAAATACCACCACCTCCCCACTCGACCCCTGCCCAACGGCATGGATCAAAGCAGCAAAAAAAGAGATCAACCAGCAAATATCCCACATCGTAAATCAGTCACTAAGTCAAGGAATAATGCCTGAACAACTGAAGCAATCTATAATAAGGCCAATCCTAAAGAACAACTCGCTCACAATAAGGAAGATCCGACATCATACCGCCCCATCTCCAGCATTTCATTCCTCGCAAAGATCATTGAAAAAGCAGTGCTCATACAACTTCAAGAACACCTTGATTTATTTATTTATTTATTTAACAGTATTTCTAAACCGCCTTATCTTAATAATCAAGGTGGTATCACAGCAAGCAATCAGGTAAAGTGTGTGTGTTGTACATGCAGTGAGGATAAAACTTAGTTGTGTGAGGGATGTGTTGGGTGCTTGATTTGTTTGAGCTATATACAGGGTGGGCTATTTACAGTGGTGCTAGATGACTGTGATACCCTAGATGCGCAGCAATACGGGTTCAGAAGAAATCATGGAGTTGAGACGCTTTTGATAGCGCTAATGAACAACCTCCTCAAAGGCCTAGAAGACAGAAAGAAAATGTTTATACTCATTTTCATTGACATCTCTGCCGCCTTTGACACAGTACACCATGGGATCCTCCTTAACAAACTGGAATCTATAGGAATTGTGGGAACCCCCCTCAAATGGTTCTCCTCCTACATAACGAACAGAAGGCCACAAGTACAATTCAATGGTGAGAAAGCTGAACCTTTCTCTCAAACGCAGGGCATACCCCAGGGTTCGGCCCTCTCGGCATTACTGTTCAACATTTACATGCAACCCCTCTGTGACATTTTCAAAAGGCATAACATCAAATACCACATCTATGCAGATGATATTATGCTTTACACACAACTTGATGCCGCGGACCCTCAATATACACTGCTCGAAACTTGCCTGGATGAGATGTTAAGATGGCTACAGAAAAACAACATGACAATTAACCATAAGAAAACAGAAGTCATGTATATATCCAGTAAACCGAACTTCAACCCCCCCCTCTACAATCACCCTGTGCAACAACACGTACAACACGAAAAATGAAATCAAATATCTAGGAGTCACACTCGACTGCAACCTAAAAATGGAGACACACCTACGCAAAACGAATAAAGCCATCTTCCATAAACAGCCACTAAGGAAAATAATAGAACCCGGTGATTTTCGGTCGGTAGCGCAAGCTCTCATTATGCCGCACCTAGACTACTGTAATGCCATCTTACAAGGTCTGCCTAAAAAATCACTAAATATCCTTCAGATGGCCCAAAATGTGACAGCCAGGATCATAATGGGAACAAGCATTGCTGAACACATTACCCCCATTTTAATAGAGCTACATTGGCTTCCAATTGCAGCTAGGATACAATACAAGATGTTAGTGACCACCTTCAAACTAATAAACAACTTATCCCCCTCATTCCTATCCTCACTTATCAGCACGCAACCTACAAATAGGGACAGAAGAACCATCAACTCGGGCACCCTGCAAGTCCCCACCAACTTCAGAACAGTGAAAACAAGTACGAGTCGCAGAGCTTTCTCATTCTCTGCGCCAACTATCTGGAATCAACTCCCTTGTGAGCTGCCTTTAACCAAGGACATCACCAAATTCAGGAAGGAGCTAAAAACTCACCTATTCCGGTGTCATTACAATCAGCTATGACCATCAACTGCGAGGGAGTCGTAGCAAAGCAATCAGATAATTATATCCTTTGAAACTGCTATATGTATAAATATGTAAATATGTATATATAGATGTAAGAATGTATAATTCATCCCCTAAGACGCTAATCATGTGTGCTGTGACCTACCTCAGTTCTATGTATATACCACCCCCCCCCCCCCAAGTCTTGATTGACAATCCCCCAAAGATGAATCAAACCGCTGCTGATCGCTGGAAGTAGCGGTATATAAGTGTGTAGTAAATAAAATAAAATAAATAAATAAAATCTGCCCGCATTTGTGCGAACGGCATTCTTTCGCGTTCCTTCTCCTTACACAGAGGTACCAGGCAAGATTGCCCCCTTCCCCCTTGTTGTTTAATCTTGCCTTGGAACCTCTGGCTATTGCCGTCTGACAGAATAAGGATATTAGGGGTGTAACCGTGGGGGACTTGCAAGTAAAGATCTCTGCTTATGCCGACGACTTACTTCTTTTTACCCAGCCTTCTGAGATCCCGCATGTGTTGGCCTTGATAGATACCTACTCCTGTGTTTCAGGATACAAGATTAATTGGTCCAAATCAGTGGCATTCCCACTTAATTGTTATTCCAATTCAGCGGGGATGGCGCCTTTTCCCTTTAAGTGGGAAATGGATAGTATTAAATACTTGGGAACGTGGTACAATGTCTCGGTCGATGCCATGATCCAAAAGAATGGTGAGGAGTTATTGCAGCTGATTCGGCAAAAGTCTTCTGCCTGGTCCCCCCTTCAGTTGTCCTGGTGGGGCAGGTTGGAAGTAATTAAAATGTCCTTAGCGCCAAAGATCAATTATGTGCTAGGTATGATGCCTTTCACGCTTCCATCTACACTTTATAGGAAGTTGGAGAAAAGTCTCATACACTTCTTGTGGAATGGTCACCAACCACGGATAGCCATTAAAAAATTTAAAGCCCCCAAGGAAAAGGGGGGAGTCCATTTTCCTGATTTCTACGGGTATCATCAGGCCCTTCTTTTAAAGCAAGGGGCACGGTGGTTGGCTCTCGGGGAACAAGAGCAGCGACCCACTTGGATTGAGGTTGAGGTTCGTCTAGCTGCCCCTTACCCCCTGGTTCATATGTTAGGTTCTACACACCCGGAATGGATGCTTGTTGGGTGGGTGATTAGATCAACGCAGGGTGCTTTCTTAAATCTTGCCCGTTTGATCGCTATGGATGATCCACCTTCATGCCAACTTCCGCTTTGGTGGAACCCGCAGTTTAGAATTCGTGGTAAAATGATTTTGTGGAAAAAATGGCAGGAGTGTGGCATATGGACACTTGGTCAGTTGGTAGGGGTGAATGGCTGGAAGGAATTTGTTTCGTTAAAGGGGACGTTCTCTTTGCCAGATTCCAGTTTTTTTAAATGGGTTCAACTTAAGCACTGTGTAGAAGCCTCTAAGATTAGAGTGACTGAGTTGATTCCAGAAGGGTCCTTAATTAAAGGGTTGAAAGCTATTTCGGAACAACAGGGAGTCACTTCTAAACTTTATGCCTTGTGGAGAGAGTATGCATCTGTTAGGTTGCTTGGGCTGTCTAGGGTATGGGAGTCTGATTTGTCTCGTCAGATACCCATTTCCTATTGGAAATTTTTATGGGGTCCTATTACTAGAACCTCCAGGTCACCTGCGATCACACAATCGTTATTTTCTTTTCTGCATAGGGCGTTTATTACACCGGCGAAAATGGCCAAATGGGATAAGGATGCCACAGGCCTGTGCTGGTCATGCCAGAAAGAGGTTGGCACCTTTCTACACATGTTTTTTGACTGCCCCTTAGTGCAGAGGTTTTGGCGGCAAGTTTGGGCCAAAATGCATAATGTTTGGAACCTTCCTATAGAGATGACAAGGAGTGTGATCTTTTTTCGATCTTTGGAGACTTTTTCAGACAGGACGAGCGAAGAAAGCTTCCTGTTGAATTATATGCTAGCCATTGCCATCAAGACGATCCTGGAGCACTGGAAAAACTTCCAGAATTTGAGCTCGGAAAAATGGTGGAATTTGGTTTGCTATTACTCCAAGCTTGAAAAAATTTACAGTAAACTTCACCAACCTGGAAATGGGGAGTTGAACTTTAAAAGGTGGTCTTTATTGGATCAATATGTTGCCTGCTCACAGGTTACACATGGGGGTAGTCTTGGTGGGCTATTTCAGCCCTCCTGAGCGCCAGGTTGACTGGCGGTGTTGGGGTAGGTGGAGGAGTAGTTTGTAAGCATTCCCAGAGAGCTGGGGGGGGGGGGGGTTTAAATCATTTCATTGTTTGTATTTCTTTTATTTTATTTTAGGATATGTGGTTGGTTGTATTGTGGTGTAACTGTATTGGTTTTGTTGTATGATTCTTTAAAAGCTAAAAAAAAAAATTAAAAAAAAAAAAGACCAGTATGGTCCATCTAGCCTGCCCAGTAAGATGGCAGGAGTAGGTGCACCTGCCGCTCCATGCAGGTCACCCCTCCCTATGTCTTTGTTTAGGGGTGAACCCGCTGCTCCATGTAGGACACCCCTATTTGTTGAGAAATTAGATGGTTCAGTTTATTTTGATTTTATCCTGCTGCTGTAAAGTGATCCACTGTGTCTGTCCCAGGCCACTTTGAACTCCGTCACTGTGTTTGCCCCCACCACTTCCATCGGGAGAGCATTCCAAGCATCCACCACCCTTTCAGTGAAAAAGTATTTCCTGACATTGCCTTTCAATTTACCCCCTTGCAGCTTCATGTTATGCCCTCTAGTTTTAAAGCTTTCCCCGTCTTTGGAAGAGGTTTGTTTGTTCATTATTTCTCTTTAAGTATTTAAAGGTCTGAATCATATCTCCCCTATCCCTCCTCTCCTCCAAAGTGCACATATTTATGTCTTTAAGTCTCCTCTCATAAGGCTTCTGACGTACCCTCTTCCTTTCTGCTGGTGATTCCTCTTTGTATGCAGCCCAACATCCTCCTGGCTTTTGCCACTGCCTGGGTCCCTTTTAATAATAGTTTATGGACCTTTCCTCCAAGAACTTGTCCAAACATTTTTTAAACCCAGCTACAGGAGAGACCACGTGATGCATGAGCGAGTGAGAGGTCTCTCTGCTCGCTCCGGGGCCGTCCTGTGATTAATCAGCATATTCTCTCTATTTACCCCAAGAGTTTTGGGCAAAATCTCTGGGAGCTGCCGGTGACTACTTGCGGGCTTACTCGAGTGGCAGCGCACGTTGAATAATGCCTCCTCCAGCGCGGAAAGACAAAGAAAAGGTGCCGCGGGCTGGGGCCTCCACGGCCGCTGGACCAGCTAATACGGTGGTGACGCCTCGATCCCCGGGGAGTGAGAGCGTGGACTCCGGCCCGGAAGAGCTGGCACGGGAGGTGGCTCGGCTGCTGGAACCTAAGTTTGACTTAATATTAAGTAAGTTGGAAACAGTGTCCGAAGCGCTCACCGAATGCACGAGGAGCTGGAGGAGCTGGAGCACAGGGTGTCACTCCTAGAAGAGGAGGAAGGCAAGCGGGCACGAGATGAGCACACGCTGCAGAAGCACGTGGATGCGCTGCTGGAAAAAGTCGACGACCTAGAAAATAGGTCCCGAAGAAACAACATCAGACTGGTGGGCATCCCTGAATCTCATACAGACGCGATGCTGCTGGACTTAGTGGAAACCTGGCTGCCGCGCGAACTAGGCCTTCCGGACTTGGTGGGGCACATGAAAGTGGAACGTGCTCACCGGTTGGGGCCTAAAACAGAGTTACGACAACGTCCTAGAGTAGTGATCGCAAAGATCTTAAATTTTCAACACAAGTGGCAACTGATGCAGGCGTTTCGCAGGAAGCGCGACCTTCGCTTGGACAATACCTCGGTGTTGATGTTCCAGGATTATTCTTCTTCGGTAGCGGCAAAAAGAAAGGAGTACTCCCCAGTGTGTGCAGCACTCTTCAGCAAGCATGTTCGCTTCAGTCTTGTTTTTCCGGCGACCCTAAAAGTGCAGCATGAGGGGAAGCAGCGGGTGTTGGCGACTGCCGCGGAGGCGAAGCAGTTTCTTGCCAAACTGGAGCAGAGCGACTCCCAGGGTGCCAAGCCACTGATGGCCGCCACGGGGAGTGAGACTTGACTGGGCCCGGCTGCTGGAGAACTTCTCTGAGAACTGCTGGCGCTTTGGCCTGGCCTCGCTGTTTCAAAAGCGAACTGTTGCATTGTTGTCTACTCTGAGTTTTATATTTCTGCCTAAGGGTGGGCCAGAGAGAGATGGTATTGGAGTCCGGGGTGGAATGGCAGGTGGTTGGATTATTTGAGTGAGTGCGTGTATGTTTAACAATGGGGGGTACTCCATTGCTGGGGTGCTCCGCGAGGGTGTTTGTGTTGGTTGGGTTGGCAGGGGTTTTCTCTTTTCTTTTCATGGGTGTGTGTTGTGTGACTGGGGGTTCCTGGTGTGGATGTTGTTACAGGTGGGATGGGGGCTTGTGTGTATGGTGGGAGTGAGTCGGGGGAGTTATGACTCTCCCCGGGTTCCCTGCTGCTTTATGTTATGGGGATATTGGTCCTGTCCCCTCACCGGGGGGTTGCGTGCTGCTGGGCAGGACGGTCCCGCAGCGCACGGTGGTAGGTCTCAGACCTGGCAGGGTGGGCCAGGAGTTACGCACGGGGTGTTTTTACGGGGCGGGGGAGGGGGGTAGTGGAGTGTCTGGGCACGGGGCAGAGGGGGTGGGGTAGGGGGGTGGGGGGGTTGGGGGAGGGGGGGTGTTGGCCGGTAAAGGTGGGGATCTTTAGGGGGGGGGAGGGGGGAGCACAGTCTTAATGTTTGGGAAAAGGGGTTTAGTGGCTTACGGGTATGGTCCTTTGGGAAGTGGAGCTGGAAGGGGTTGCTGGGCGCTGAGGCTGGGCGGCGCTCAGTGCGTTGGTTACTATCATGGCACTGGGTCTGTGCACAGCAGGGTAATGGGGGCTAATGGGCGCTGATCTGCGATTTGTTTCGTGGAATGTGGGGGATTTAAATTCCCCAATAAAACGTACTAAGGCACTTCAAGCGCTGCAAAGAGCGAGAGCCCATGTGGTTTTTCTCCAGGAAATGCACCTAACTGCTAAGGAGCATGCCAAGTTGCAACAAAAATGGGTGAGGCATGTTTGTGCAGCAGAGGCAAATGTAGGTCGGAAAAAGGGGGTTGCACTCCTCTTCCATAAGAGCCTTAAGGTTGAAATTATTAATGAAGATCCAGACCCTCTTGGGCGCTATTTGTGGGTACATGTGAAACTTAATGGGGAGGAAGTGATTTTGGGCAATATCTATGCCCCCAATCAATATACTCATGGCTTCTTTGAGCAGATTACTCGCAAGATCGTGGTTTTGCCTAATGTGCCCCTGGTTTTGGCAGGTGATTTCAATTGCCCCAATGATCCGACACTGGATAAGTCTTCTTCTGGAGAGCACGTGGGAAGGTGGTCCACCAGAGGGGTGAATTATTTGTGTCAGGTTAGCGACTTGCTTGATGTTTGGCGGCTGCTACATGGGAGTGAGCGAGACTACACCCACCTATCTCGTGCACATCAGACGTGGTCCCGTATAGACTATATCCTGGTACGGCAAACGGATCTCGGAAGAGTTCGGAAGACAGACATTTGTCCTATTGTAGTGTCGGACCGTGCGATGGTGACGATGGATTGGACTGGCTGCCGTAGAGTGGGGGGCCGATGGTCCTTCCCCGGTCACCTTTGGCTTCGAAAGGATTTTCAGGACTATGTCAGAGCTCGCTGGCAAGAATTCTTGGAGCTTAACGAGGGAAGTGTTGCCTCCGTGACCACATTGTGGGAGGCGGGGAAAGCGGTGCTCCGTGGACATGTGATGGCTTATGTAGCTAGAGCTCAGAAAAAGGTGAATGCTGACTTGGTACAGCTTACACAGGTTCTGCGAGCTCAGAAGCGCGCGGCCTTGCGATGTACAGGGAGTGGCGGGGCGTACCAGGCTTACCTTGAGACGCAGCGACAGGTGAATGCGCTTCTGCAAGACCGTGCGGTCTTTGACCAACAGTATTATCGGCACCAGCTATTTCGTTTTGGTAATCGCTCTGGGAAATTGCTTGCACGACTGGCGCGAGGGCGACGGGGGAGCCGCTTGGTGGTGCGATTACGGGATGAGCAGGGCATATTGCGAACGGAGCCTGCGGAGATTGTTGAGGTGTTTCGGCGCTTTTATAGCCGTTTGTACTCCTCGGAGGGGGAAGACCAGCAGAATAGGCAGGCCCTTTGGAATGGCGTGTCGTTGAACCAAGTGACTTCGCAAGAGAGGGAGATGTTGAATCAACCGCTTTCAGGGCCGGAAATTCAGAAAGTGATACAGGGGGGGGCAAACTACATCGAGCGCCGGGACCCGATGGGTACGGCATGGAGTTTTACAAAATTGTGGAGATGCAGGTGGTGCCCACGTTGGGAGCGGTTTATGCGGAAGAGCTGGAGACAGGCCAATTCCCAAGGGATATGAGGACGGCCTCCATCACGCTGCTCCCCAAGGCAGGGAAGGACCCCGAGGAGCCTGCTTCATATAGACCTATTTCGCTCATCAATGTTGATCTGAAGATTCTCGCGGCAGTACTGGCTGCAAGGGCGCAGGAGGTTCTCTCACGATTGATCGGGCCATATCAGACGGGCTTTGTTAGTGGGCGGGTAGCTGCTAAAAACATATTGCAGGTGCTGCTGAGTATGGAGCGATGCCTTCAACAACGTTGCCCCCTAGTACTGGCCAGCCTCGATGCCGAGAAGGCTTTTGATCGGGTTTCTTGGAGCTATATGTTCGAGGCGCTACAGCGATTTGGCTTTGAGGGTCCGTTTGTGGGGTGGATACGCGCTTTGTATGTCGAACCGAGGGCCTTTATCATGGTGGGGGGTGACCGCTCTGACCTGTTTGTTTTACAGCGAGGGACTCGTCAGGGATGCCCCCTATCACCCCGTCTCTTTATTTTGCATTTGGAGCCCCTGTTGGTGCAGTTAATGAGCCATCGTGCTGTGGCGGGGATACCCTGGCCGGATGGGGAGTTTAAGCTTAGTGCATTTGCAGATGATATGTTGCTCTGCCTTACGGATCCGCAGGTGTCTTTACCGCGAGCCCTGCAGTTGATTGAGCTTTTTGGTACCTTTTCGGGTTTGAAAATCAATACGGCCAAATCTTTGGGGCTAGATGTGGGTGGATGTTCTCGGCAGGGTTGGGTGGGCCGGTTTCCCCTGCTCTGGGCGGACGGGCAGCTCCGCTACCTCGGTATTCAGCTTTCTGCATGGCCAGACCAACTATACAGGGTGAATATCCCCCTTCTCATTGATGGGATGGTGCGGCGTTTACAGTCTTGGCAACAATTGCCATTGTCGCTTCAGGGAAGGATCGCGTTGTTTAATATGGTGGAGTTCCCCCGCTGGGCCTATGTTTTGCGTCATCTCCCTGTCTGGTTGTCGCGCCGCGATCTTGAACAGATAGGTCGGCACTTGGTGCGGTTCTTGTGGAGGGGGCGGAGGGCCCGTATTGCGCTCCGCACCTTATTGCTGCCTAGGGAAGATGGAGGAGCTGGTTTGCTGTCGCTTCGATGGTACAATTTAGTGTGTTGGGTACGCATTCTGCGGGACTTTGTTGATGGGACGAGTGCGGTTGTCCCTCTCCCTACTATTGATGCCACGGCGACTCCATTGCATCGTTTATTTGTAGTGCATGCGTCTGGTGGACAGCTCCCCGAGGGCTGTAAACAGTCAGGTTTCTGGTCCAGCTTACGCAAGGTATGGGGGGCTCTCTGCCGCCGCCGCGGGGTGGTTTCTCGCGAGACGGACTGTCTCCCGTTGCGGGGGAATCCGGCTTTTTCGCCAGGCTGGGGGACCCTGGTGGCCTCCGACTGGGCTTCTAAGGGGGTCTGCGTGGTGGGGCACCTCCGGGTGTCGAGTGGAGTTGGGGTGGACTCATTTGCTTCCCTGTGTGGGCGTTATGGCTTGGATCCCCGAGATTTCTTCTTTTATCTGCAGGCTCGGCATTATGTGGCGGCTTTACGTGGGGCTCATGTAGGTGTGCTGGACGGCGAGGGGATACTATCGCTGTTTGGATCCTTAGAGGGGAAGGTCACCATTGCGGCTCTCCGACGAGTGTTTTCGCCGGAGGGTCAACTGCATGGCGTGCGTGGTCTAGTCGAGCGCTGGCGGTGGGACGGAATGCCTCAGCTTACGGTGGAGCGATTGTGTGCGGCGTTCCAAGGAATTAAATCCCTTTCTGAATCGATACAAATACAGGAGACGCAATATAAATTCCTTTGGCGAGCATATGTTCATAATATTTGGGCCGCCAAGGCTGGATTGTCGCCATCAGATCTTTGTCCACTTTGCAAATTGGACAAGCGTGGCTTTACTCACCGCTTTTTAGTCATGTCCAAGGGTTTTGGTCCGGGGTGGGACGGGTGTTGGAGGGATGGTTACAGGCCTCTGTAGAATTGTCCCCCGAGTGGTGCCTTTTTGGTTCGTATGCAGGAGTGCAACCCCTTGGGGAAGGAGCCTGCCAACTTTGTGCCAAAGGTTTTATTACGGTTAAACTTTAATTAATTAATTAATTAACAGGTTATTTATATACCGCTCCTTCCTTTGATCAGGTGCGGTTTCCATATAACAACAATAAACAGGGTGATCTGTTTTTACATATAACAAATTTGAAGTTAGGTAATTACAATTAACAAATAGCAATTAACAATTAGTGAACTATGTACAATTGAACAGAATTAAACTATATACATATTTTTGTTTTTCATTTTTCTTAATCGCTTTGTCTTAGGTTACAGCGCTTCATTCTTTTGTTGAAATAGTGTATTACCTGGTGTAGGATTATCCTTTATCTAGCTGGGGGGTAAGAGATGAGCTGGTCATAGATCCATAATGCTTTGTAAATAAGTGTGTTTTGAGTTTTTTTCTGAACTCCGTTATATCAGGTAATTGTCTTAATTCTATTGGGATTGTGTTCCACAAGATGGGGGCTGCATGAGAGAAGGCTTTCTTGTTTGTGGATTTATTGGCCCTAATGAATTCTTTTGGTGGTATTAATTTATTTAATTGGTCTCTCCTTTGGAGATTATGGGTAGGTTCTATTTTGATGAGGTTATTTATGGACAGGGGTGCTGTTTTTGTTATGGCTTTGTAGGTAGTTAAGATAGTTTTGCATTCTATATGGCTTTGAATCGGGAGCCAGTGTAGATATTCTAAAATTGGGGTTATGTGTTGGAAAGGTGGGGCCTTCGTAATGGTCCTTGCTGCGGCATTTTGTGCTAATTGAAGTTTTTTTAAGGCTTCCTTTGTTACGCCAAGTAGGGTTTGATTTGCGAAGTCAAAATGTGGGGTTATGATTGCTTGTATGACGCGTTGAAAATCCTGTAAGTGCATTAGTGGGCGGAGTTTGCTTACTTAAACTTTGCTTACTTCGATGCTGGCTGAGAGACACAGTCCCGGGGATAGTGGAATGGGAGCGGGCCATGCGAGAGCTGCTCGATATGGAGCAACATACGGCTAGGCTGTTGGGGGGAGGGGCATGGGAACGGTTTGTGCGGGTGTGGGATCCCTTGAGAGCACTGCGCCCTGAGAGTTGAAGCTGGGGGCGATGGGTGGGTTGCGTTGGGAAAGAGTCCTGGAGCCACTATGGTTGCCTTGTTGTGACTGCGTAGGGTGGGATGGGATGGGGGAGGTGGGGGGGGTGAGGGTTGGGGGATCTGTAGGGGGACTTTGTGATTATTTGTACAACACCTTTTTCCTGCAGCTCTTTGCCTGGGGCATTTAGGGAGCGAGGGTGAGGGTATGTGGGATTGTTTTGTATTACTTTGTATTACTTTATATTTTCTATTGCTTCATGATGCTCTCCGAGGTTGTGATTATTTGTTATGGTTGACCACGGTTGGGTGTGTCTGCATTTTCGTGTTTGTCAATTTGTTCCTCTGAATAAAAATGATTTACTTAAACCCAGCTACACTAACAGCTTTTACTATATCCTCTGGTAACAAATTCCAGAATTTGATTACAAGTTGAGTGAATATATATTTTCTCTTATTAGTCTTAAATAGGTTACCCTGTAGCTTTGTTGCATGTCCCCTAGTCTTTCTATATTCTGATGACGTAAAGAATCGATCTACGTTTTCCCATTCCACTCCATTCATTAATTTATAGACCTCTATCATATTCCCCCTCAGCTGTCTCTTTTATAGGTTGAAGAACCCTAACCTTTTTAGCCTCGCTTCATAGGGGTATCCTTCCATATCCCTTTACCATTTTGGTGGCTCTTCTCTGTACCTTTTCTAATAACGCTATATCCTTTTTAAGATATGGCGACCAGAATTGCACAGAGTATTCAAGGTGTGGTCGCACCATGGAATGATACAGAGGCATTATACTATCCTTTGCTTTATTCTTTATTCCTTTCCTTGTGATACCTAGCATTCTATTTGCTCTCTTGGCTGCCGCTAGACACTGGTGGAGGGTTATACATGATATCCATGTTGACGTCCAAATCTTTTTCCTGGGTGGTGGTTCCCAATGTGGAACCTTGCATCGTGTAACCATAATTTGGGTTGTTCTTTCCTAGGTACATAACTTTGCACTTGTCCACATTAAATTTCATCTGCCATTTGAATGTCCAGTCTTCCAATTTATCAAGATCCTCTTGCAATTTTCTACAATCCTCTTGGGTTTTAACAACTTTAATAGTTTTGTGTCATCTGTAAATTTGATAACCTCACTTGTTATTCCCATTTCCAGGTCATTTATGATTATGTTAAAAAACAGCAGACCCAGCACAGATCTCTGGGGTACTCCACTATTCACCTTTCTCCATTGGGAAAATTGGTCATTTAGCCTCACCCTCTGCTTTCTATCTTTTAACCAGTTCCTGGTCCACAATAGTACACTGCCTCCTATCCCATGACTTTTTAGTTTTGAAAAAAAGTCTGACGAGGGACCTTGTCAAAGGCTTTCTGAAAGTCCAGATACACTATATTAACCGACTCACCTTTGTCTACCTGTTTATTCACACCTTCAAAAAAACATAACAGATTAGTAAGACAAGATCTTCCTTGTCTAAAGCCATGTTAGCTGCCTCCCATTAAGCCATGACTATATACATGGTTAGTAATTTTGTTCTTTCTGATGGTTTCTACCATTTTTCCCATTACTGATGTCAGGCTCACCGGTCTGTAGTTTGCCAGATCACCCCTGGAACCCTTTTAAAAAATTGGCGTTACATTGGCCATCCTCCAATCTTCAGGTATTACAGATGATTTTAATGATAGTTCACAAATTACTAATAGCAGGTCTGCAATCTCATATTTCGGTACTTTCAACACCCTTGGATGTATGCCATCAGGTCCAGGTGATTTGCTACTCTTCAGTTTATCAAATAATTGTAATACATCTTCCCGGTGTAACAATATTTCTTTCAATTCTTCCACAGTATCACCTTTAAATACCACTTCAGTCATGGGTAACATCCCTAGATCTTCCTCAGTAAAGTCCAAAGCAAAGAATTCATTCAGTCTCTCCACTATTGTCTTGTCCCCTCTTAGTGCCCTTTTTACTCCTCTATCATCGACTACTACTACTACTACTACTGAGCATTTGTATAGTGCTACAAGTCATACACAGTGGTGCACAGACATGTAAGAGACAGTCCCTGCTCATCAGAGCTTACAATCTAGTCAAGACAGACAACACGGAATCTGTAGACAGAGATAAAACAAGGGAGAAATGTAAAGAAACATGGAGATCAGGTGAGTCAAGATCCAAAAGCAGCAGTGAAGAGGTGAGTTTTCAGCCTGGAGCAAAGTCTGGAGTTAGCAATGGAAGAGAAGGGCACAGACAGAAGCAGTTTGCCAGAAGAGTGGAGTTCCCGAGTGGGGTAGAAGGAGAGATAAGAGAAGAAAGGTAGTGAGGAGCTGCAGACTGAATGCATCTAATGGTCCAACTGACTCTCTCACAGGTTTTTTGCTATGAATGTACTTGAAAAAGTCTTTATTATGCATTTTTGATTCCACAGCAAGCTTCTTCTCAAATTCTCTCTTTACCTGTCTTATGAATGCCTTGCATTTAACTTGCCAGTGCTTGTACTGTTTCCAGTTTTCGTCATTTGGCTCCTTTTTCCATTTCCTGAAAGATGCTTTTTTTTGGCAACAACAGCCTCTCTGACCTCACCTTCAAACCATGCTGGCGGTTTTTGGACTTCCTTCCACTTTTCTTAAAGTGTGGAATACAGCTAGTCTGGGCTTCCAAGATAGTATTTTTAAACAACAACCAAGCTTGATGTAAGTCTTCAACCTTTGTTTCCTCATTTTATCAAAGTCTCCCTTTTGAAAGGTAGTGCTTTGGATTTCCGTTCCATCCCTCCTCCATTAATTAAATCATATGTGATCACGCTATGATCACTATAACCAAGTGGCCCCAACACCCTTATCTCTTGCACCAGATCTGGTGTTCCACTACAGACTAGGTCCAAAATGGCTTCCCCTCTGGTCGGTTCATGAACCAGCTGCTCTAAGAAGCAGTCATTTATTTCATCTAGGAAATTTATCTCCCTAGCATGTCCTGCCGTGACACTGACCCTTTCAATACCAGGGTAATTGAAATCACCCATTATTATTACTGTGCTGTAACTTTTGTTAGCTTCCCTGATTTCTTTGAGCATTTCATCATCCATTTGTTCATTCTGGCCAGGCGGTCGATAGTACACCCCCACTGCCATCGCCTTCCCCTTCCCCTTTTTACATGGAATTTCAGTACATAGAGATTCTACAGTGTATTTTGTTTCCCGCAAAAGTTTAATGCTTTGTGACTCAAGCACTCTCTAAGATAGGCCATGTGGTCTTTTTTCTGTCATCATGTTTCTGTGTTTCTCTATCCTTCCCCCTCCCAGTTTTTGTCTTCTCTCTTCCGTTTAATTCCCCTCCATGGTGTCTCTTCTTCTTTTGCCTCTCTCATCACCTTACCCCATCTCTTCCATCATGTCTAAACTCCCCCCTCTCTCCACAGATACCCGAGTCTTCCCTACACTGCTGCATTTGCAAATGGTCACTGCCCAGTGATCTCTACAGCAGTGCGGTTCTCTTTACTAACTTGGAGCTGCGGATGCAGGAGGAGGAGAGAGGGAGCAGGAGCAGTAGGTAGGACTTAGGGACTGTGCAGACGGGGGCCCTGTGGATCTAGTGCAGAGGGAAGAATGTGGAGTAAAGACAGAGAAAGATACTCCAGGAGGGATATGGGGAGGAGGAGAATCTATGGTTCAGTGAGATGGGAGAGAGCACAGACTGCTGCAAGATGGAGAATGGAGAAAATCTATACTCATGAGAGACTGGTAAGGGAGACAGCAGCAGCACCGGAGAAAAGGCAGGAAAAAGAGGGCAGAACACAGAGAGAGAAGGGAGAGAGTCACGATAAAGTAGAGGAAACTGGTAAACAGAGAGCCCAGTCCATAGTGGCGTCTGTGATTTATAACCCAGTCTCACCTTCAGTAACTCCTTCGCTGACTGCTGACGCTTCTCCTCTATCTCCGAGATCAGTTTCTGGAGGGAGGAGCTTCGATCTTCTAGTTGGGTCACATTATCTCTGATTTTCTTTAGAATCTTCTTCTCTTTCTTTTCCAGCTTTGAGAGAAGGATCCACCGCTCCTCATTCAGGAACTGGTGCAGCTCCTCAAACTCAGACAGGATTTTCTCTATCCAGATCCCAGTCTTACACTACATTCAGCAGATCAAAGAGAAGAAATATCAGAGGCACTGTCAATAACTTTATTACCTGTAATAGTGGAGTTTCTACACCAGAACAGAACCTGAACCATTACTTTCATTATTCCGAGCTTTAGGACATGAGAAGTTGGAAATCACTATACAGGAAGCGAGTTTAGAAATGGTCGCATAAATGAATGCGGCTGGTATACGTGTACGAGAACAAAGCAGTGATTTTTAGAAAATTCACACATGCTTCCCCTTCTAAACATTGCTGCTTACATGTATAACTGGTGACGGCAGGCATGTGTGTATACTTACATCACTCCAGAGATCTGTCAGGTTATGCACATATATTCTGCATTTTGCAAAGTATATGGGCAAAATTTGCTCCCATATACATGTGAATAAAGTATTTGTAGCGAAGTTAAGGGAACATCATTTGGACACTTGTAGGGCAGGGGGTGCACGACCTCAGTCCTCAAGGGCCGCAATCCAGTCAGGATTTTGGAATGCCCATAATGAGATCTATTTCCTACAATCTATTTCCTACAAAGTGCATACAAACAGATCTCATACATATTCATTGTCAGCATCTTGAAAACCCCAACCAGGCTGCTGCTATTGAGGATAGAGGTCATGCACCCCCTGCCCTACACGTATCTTTAGGATGTTCCCTTAACTTCCCTAAAAATACTTTATTCACATGTACATGGGAGCAAATTTTGCATAGCCCTCTTGCTATATATAAAACCCAGTTATTTATTTATTTATTTAGACAGATTTGTATTCCACCTTTTCCTTCAATCAAGGTGGGAACGTCACATAACAAGGGAGGGTTACATTTAACATTAGGGTGCGTGTATACGTTTAGACAGTACAGTTACTTGACAGTATTTAGTCAGTACAATTTTGGTAACATTTAAGAAAGGTATTCAATAACATGGTTTGATATATTTGTGTGTGTGGATAGGATGGTTGTGTGTTTAGTTGGTAGATGTAGTAGTATTACTGTTTAGGTAGGGGATGTTGCTTGATTGCTCGTATGTTTCTATGAATAAGAATGTTTTGATGTCTTTGCAGAAGTCTGTGAGGTCTTCTAGCGCCCTCAGGCTTGTTGAGACGGAGTTCCATACTGTGGATGCCAGTAGTGATGGTGCTCTTTTTGAAGTTGTTTGTTTGGTTTTGTGATAGCCTGCAGGGGTGCTGATCATGTTGTCGTTATTGGCTCTTCTTGGTCTATTGCTGATGTCTTTTGTTATAACGTTTTGAAGTATGTCTGCTGAGAGATGGTGAATGACTTTCAAGATGATCATGATTGTTTTGTATTTAGCTCTTGCCACCATTGGGAGCCAGTGTAGTTGTAAGAACATAAGAACATAAGATATGCCATACTGGGTCAGACCGAGGTCCATCAAGCCCAGTATCCTGTTTCCAACAGTGGCCAATCTAGGTCATATGTACCTAGCAGTATCCCCAAAAGACACAGGTTCCACAATGTTTGTACTGGGTTAAGCACTGATTATCCTGGGTCCCATTTTAATAGTGGTTTATGGACCTTTCCTCCAGGAACTTGTAGGATGGGAGTGGTGTGCTCGGTCCTTGGTGTGTCTGTAATGATGCATGCTGTGGTATTTTGTACCATCTGTAGTGGGTGGAGTGTCTGCTGAGGAAGGCCTTGTGTGACTACACCGCCCCTATTAGGCGCCCGCCTAGGTATGCGGTGCAGGTTTGCCTTCTTAAAGAACAGTCTGTAGCTGTGTGGTAACCTGAATGTGTTTGCTGCTTATGTGACTGCAAGGTAAGCTCTTCTTTTCCTTTTTCCCCTATTACCATAGGTTCTGTGCTGTCTACTGCATCACACTTGATATAGTGAGTTTCCGTAATCCAGCAGTGGTGTAATGAGTGCTTGACACACTGTGCGGAAGTGGTCCTGACGGAGCGTTGGTTTGATTTGTCTGATTATTTTCAATCGGTGATATGCCTTGTTTGCGGTTTTGGTGATGTGGGATTTCAGGTTCAGAGCTCTGTCTAGTGTGATGCCTAGATACTTAACTTCTTCTTTGACTACTATGTGTTTGTCTAGGATGTTGATAGTTTGTGGAGGTGTGAAGGTGGGGTTCCTGGTAATGAACATAGCCTCAGTTTTGTCATAGTTGACTGTTAAGTTGTTGGCTATGAGCCAGTCATTCATGTCTTCGAGGCATTTGGTTATTTTTGTAGTGTTTAGTGATAGTAAGTTGATTGGAGCGTACACCATGATGTCGTCAGCATAAATGTGGTTATACGAGTAGAAAGTCTTCCTAAAATTATTCTCCAGTGTGCCGTGGATCTTTCAGGACCCAGAGAAACATCAGAAATGATAAAAGAAGGTGAATTAGCTGTGGATGTCTTAACCATCATGGCAGGAGTCGGTTGAGGCAGTGCTGCAGGGGGTGGGGGGTGAGGCAAAAGGAAGTGGAAGGATCAACCCAGTGGAAGGAACAATGCCCCACGTAGACTGTGGGAAGTCAGAATCACTTCTGAAATTGGTCAAGGATGAGATAGTCTGCCCCTGCCCACCTCCAACAAATAACTGCTGAGGGCAGACGTGTGACATAGTAACTTAGTATATGATGCCTCTCTGTGCTCTGGGAAGAGCAGTGCTCTGCTAGAGAGGTGACTATTTAACTCCTGTGACAACTTGCTGTGAGTTCAAGCTGTCTAATTATTTTATTTATTTATTTGTAATCTTTACTGGTGTGCTACTTCACCCCCCTGTTCCCTTTAGTTTTGCACTTCAGATTTCTCAGCTGTATAACTTACCCTGCCTCTCTCAACTAATTGGCCTTTGTGTGGTAGCCAGGTAACTGTTGTTTTAAATTAAATATCTCTCCCTGCTCTGTCCTCAGAACGTGCTGAGTTTTTATAAACTTTTTTTTCCTCCTCTAGCCTACCTGAGGGACTACCCCCCTCCCCCTGCTGAGGGTACAGGACAGAGTACCTTGTAACAGCCATCTTTTAATAGGTCTTAGTTCCCTCCCTGACACCCACCCACCCCTGGGGTAATTGTAGCTCTATAGGTACGTACACATCTTAGAGGAAAGGGGCTGCTCTCAGATGCAGCTCTTTTTCCAAATCAGTCATAAATTGAGAACCTGAGATTAACTAAGCTTCAGGTGAACAAGGTATATTAAAGGTATTAGATACACTTCTATTAGTATAAGCATCTACACCAACCGTCAGTAAGTACAGAATTTAAAGACCTAAACACAAGCTTTAAACTAAGATGCAGACAACAGTCCAGCAGCGAGATGGGGGCTTTCCAGTCTTTTGCATTGAGTGTCACATGTATGATTATCTCCCAGTTGGTGAGAGGTCTTACATATGCACTAAGTGCAAGGAGCTCTTTGCTCTCAGGGAACAAGTCCATTCTCTAGAGGCTAAAGTAGCAGACCTGGAAGACATAAGAAAGACAGAAGTACATGGACGAGACCTACAGGGATATAGTCCTGAAATCCCACATCCAGTCTGGCAGCATCCCTGTTGCCATGGAGGAGAGAGGTCACGTGACAGGAGAGCATCACCCTGGTGTGGCAGGACGTGATCCTGTAACTAGGACCTGTCCTCCAGGTGATGTAAAACCCTCTCACACTGAGGATGTTTCTCCAGGGCCATGTGCCCATGAGGGAAGGGTTAAGACAGCTGTTATAGTTGGTGATTCCATCATTAGACATGTAGATAGCTGGGTGGCTGGTGGACGTGAGGATCGCCTGGTAACATGCCTGCCTGCTGCGAAGGTAGCGGACCTCATGCACTGCCTAGATAAGGTCTTAGATAGTGCTGGGGAGGAGTCTGCTGTCTTGGTACATGTCGGTACCAATGACATAGGAAAATGTGGTAGGGAGTGTAATCTTCTGAATATGCAATCTTCTGACTTGTAATCTTCTGGTCTACTCTCCGCTTGGTCCTGGGTTCATTTCACAGAGACAATAGAGTAAGCAGCACAAATAAGACAACCAACCAGGTGTGTCTTGGAAACAGGTCTTTATGTAGAAATAGGCTTATTACATAGGTACAGAACAGAGTTATATAGTGGTTGTTAAAAAGCTGCTTCAGTGTACATTAATGAATCTGTGTGTGTGTGTGCATGTGTGAAGTGTGAGAGAGAATAGAGTATATGAAGGACTCTATGTGTGTGCATGTGTGTGTGAGAGAGATCAGAGAGAGAGAGAGAGAGGGGGAGGGGTGAAGATAATTGATTATCAGAGCCTCCTGTCCTTCATGTCCGATGAATAGAGGAAGAGAGAGAGAAAGAGGAAGTATTTCTGTCTTTATAGTGAATTTTCTCTAGCACCTCCCTTTGAGGTCTGCTATTGTTTCTAGCACCTCCCTTTGAGGTCTGCTATTCTTGATTTAGCAAGGAGGGGCTGCAGACCAATCTCAACAGGCCGGAGACTGACATCACCAGGGGGTCAGAGTTAATCTCATCTTGTAAACTCCCCTCATTAACTTTGGAGACTGATATCACCAGAGTAACAAAGCTGCATGAAATCCAAGGTCTGCTGGAAAAGCCATGACACCTATGCCATGCTGATGTATGCTGACAGGGAGGTTCTGGAGGCTAAATTTAAGCTTTTAGGTAGGAAGTTGAAATCCAGAACTTCCAGGGTAGCATTCTCCAAAATGCTTCCTGTTCCACGTGCAGGACTGTGATACGAATGTGACAAGTTGTGGTTTTAACTTGAATGGAATGGATTCAGTAGCCACGTAGCTATTGGGGTTATTATAGGGCATAACAGCTTGCACTGAGTGGTCTAAAACCAGTTAGAACTAGTATAGTGAGTCAGAAGCACCTGGCTGTTATGCTGAACACATTCTCTGCACGTAAATTGTGTATGAAATCTATATCCAATCATAATCATAAGTAGTCTGCTTTTACGTGAAGCTCATGCTGTAGTATCCAATTAACACACATCTGTAATAGTAAACAACTAAGGAAAATGTATATCAAACGTGGAACTTTCCAAGGAAAACGGGACGGTACCAGGGACAAAGCAAACGTGTTTTGGCAGCTCTCTCGGATTCCTTGCAGCATTGTGAAAGTTCCCCCGCTTGCTGAAGTGAAGCTACAATATCCGGTGATGTATTGATGCATTTCATTTTATGCTAAAACTTACTTATAATCTTTTATTTATTATACAATAAAAAGTATTTTAGTATTACTATCCAATTGTACCTGGTTGGTATGTCAGTGAGGACTCAGTTTGATTTTTTATAGTAATACATAATTGGCGACGAGGGTGGGATTTTAGGTGACTTAATTGATATTGCAGCCAGGTGATTTAATCAATAGAGGGACAAGCAGTGCATGGCGAAGCTCTGTATCGATTGAATCCCACTTGGCAGAGTGCCAAAAAATTGCCGATTTGGCATAGTGCCGAGCCATGCTTAAGCGCAGGAATAAGAGCCCTAGTGGCAGTCCTACCATCCCAGGATGGACTGATACTCCTTATGATACTTTAGCTTTGCAATTAGGGAACAATGGGTTTGCAGAATCATGGGATGCATCTTTAAAGCAAGCAACGCCCCTTGATGTGTAAAGAGTACTCAAGGGGCTCCCCGGGAAACTGGGTGATGCAGTTACCCCAGGAAGACAGACCTGGGTGTTGTTAAAGCAAGCAACGCCCCTTGATGTGGAAAAAGTACTCAAGGGGCTCCCCGGGAAACCGGGTGATGCAGTTACCCCAGGAAGACAGACCTGGGTGTTGTTAAAGCAGGCAACGCCCCTTGATGTGGAAAAAGTACTCAAGGGGCTCCCCGGGAAACCGGGTGATGCAGTTACCCGAGGAAGACAGACCTGGGTGTTGTTAAAGCAGGCAACGCCCCTTGATGTGGAAAAAGTACTCAAGGGGCTCCCCAGGAAACCGGGTGATGCAGTTACCCTAGGAAGACAGACCTGGGTGTTGTTATCAGCCTATCGGAAGCTTCACTCCCAGCTGCAGGACAAGCAGCTGGAATTGAGCCAGGTTGAACACAAGTTGCTAGAAGCAGAAGGAAAAGTGGTGGTTTTGGAATGCCATCAGAAGCTATTGCGGGATAAGCTGGATCATTATCAGGGGATAACAGAAAAAGCCGTAGTAAAAATAGCACAAAATAAATATAGAAAAAGGAGAGGTAGGGTCAATAAGCAGAAAGTATATAAAGCGGTGGCTACTGCCACTGCAGAATGGGACCCGGATAGGTGGGATGGAGATCTCTGGGATTCTTCAGACCCGGATGAGTACTCGGGGGAAGAATTGAAAGAGCAGTTACCATCTAGACAAGCTCAACCCGTTAATAGAAGGCAGGAAAAAACTGTATTGGGACTTGAGAGGCGCCCGGTACATGGTAATGATGGGCAACCCATACCGCAGCTGGGACCAGGAGGGAAACCGTTGCTAGGAGCGGATGGGCAGCCTCAATAGCTCACTGAGTTGGTTCCTCACACACGTATGAGGACCACCATGGAGGATTTCACGTAGGCTGAGGTAGATGATATATTAACCCGGTTTCGCCAGCAGCCGGGAGAAGGAGATTTGCAATGGCTGGTTAGGGTTTATGATACTGGAGGGAGAGGAGTGAATTTAGATTCCCAAGATGTTTTACGGTTTATTACACTAAGCCGTGAGTCTGTGATACAGAGGGCAATTCGACAGTATTTTCAGGAAAATGTGGGGGTGGGGACTCAGAATTTGTCCCAAATTCTGGTAGCTGGGTATTTGGACAAATACCCCAATGAGACAGCTATGCCAGTTTCGGAGAAACCATGGTTTACATTGCAGAATGCACATATGCCCCTTGACTCACTTGATCATTTGTTTAATTCACAAGCAGATGCAGCAACTTCGATATCAGTGGCGGAAACTACGCAGCCGACTGAGCCGCATCCTTCTGAAACAGCGGCATGGCTTCAGGGCACAGCCCTTTGGGCACACCGAAAAAGTGGTCATTTGGGAGAAAAAGCCACCGTCAGGTGGGCTCAAAGTAGGGGAATCCCATTAACCCTTGATATCATCAAGGAAGTGATCAGTCACTGCCTTGTTTGCCAGCATTCCCAGCAACGGGCAGTGCCTCACACCGTGATGGGGCATATTGGACGTGGACTATACGTATTCAGGGTTGATGGTCGGGTTTCTATGTAAGGCAGCTACTCAATGGAGTTGTATTCGAACCTTAGAACTTATTTCACAGTATTATGGAGTTCCTTTACAGGTACAGACTGATAAGGGATCCCATTTCACAAGACAACAAGTAAAGGAGTATACATTAACCAATAGTATAGAATGTTTTTTTTTTTCATGTCCCTTATCGCCCTCAAGCTGCTGGATTAGTGGAGAGGATGAATGGGATATTAAAAATACCCTGAAGAAACTTAATAAGGCCCATCCAGATAGTTATGGGCAATGGAGAGACAATTTGAGTGAAGCCCTTCAAATTATAAATAATCGGCCTATTGCCGAATCCATGACACCACTAATGAGAATGCTGACCCCAAACTTACAGATCAATGAGCATCACATTGATTCTATTGTATATTGGTAGATACACCCCGATGCAATGAGTCCTTATCGAGGGTCTCCACTGTCAGCATACATTTCATGCAGCTAGGGACTCTGTTTAATTCAGTCTAAACTCTGACCCCTGGGTGACGTCAGTCTCTAGGACCTGGCTGCAGCCCCTCCTTGCTAAATCAAGAATAGCAGACCTTAAAGGGAGTGGCCAAAGACAATAGCAGACCTCAAGGGGAACTGCTGGAGAGGCACTATAAAGGACAGACACACTTCCTGTCTCTCTCTCTCTCCCTCCTTCATCGGACAGGTTTGGACACTACCATGAGGCTCTGATGATCAACTCCCTTCACCCCTCCCCCTCTCTCTCTCTCTACCCACATGTTCTGGCCTACCATGCGGCTCTGACCCACATGTTCTGGCCTCTATCTCTCTCACACTTCACACATGCACACACAGATTCATTGATACATACTGAAACAGCTCTGTAACAATCACTATATACCTCTGTTCAATACCTATGGATTAAGCCTATTTGTACATAAAAACCTTTCTCCAAGCCACACCTGTTTGCTTGTCTTATTACAATACCCTCCTGCGTCTGTGAAGTGAAATGAACCCAGGACCAAGCGGAGACTAGACCAGAGTTTACATATTCAGAGATTACATATTCAGAAGATTACATATTGGGGGCTCGTCTCTCGGATTTCACAGCAGACCTCCAGTTGGGTAAGTAATAATTTTGTATAATACATTAAGTAGATTTCAGACAGAGTGAGACAGGAAAATCAATAGCCCTTGTGACCATTTACAATTTTGTTTTGTGGGTTAGACAAGGTGAGACTTTTAGTGTCAAAAGGCTCTGTAAGAATCTAGAATTTTAAGGACATTACACAGAGTGGCTTGCAATTGTCTTATTTTTATGTATAGGCTTGCTACAGATTTTATATAGTATTTGAACTGCTAAGAAAATACAGAGTTACACAGTTAAATATTCCTCATAGAGTACAATATACATCTTTCCTGGTAACATTAATTTACCTCTTGTCTGTTTGACTTTTATTTCTCTCTCCTGTCAGTATATATCTTGGTGTGAGCAGGAATATCTGACTATTCTGTTAATCTCCTGTCCCTTTTTTACTTTTATTTCTCTGTCTCCTGTCAGTAACTTTCTTACTGAGAGCAGGCTTACAGCTGGCTGCAACTGATACAATTCTGTTAATCTACTCCACCCAGTTAAATAGGTGTGAAATACCTTTTAAGTTAGCATTCCTCCTTCTAAGGTTACACAGTTGAGATAGTCCAACTACAGCCTTTCTGCAGTATCAAATATGGCAGCATTTGATTTTAAAGAACTTACAGAAATTCTAATTTCATATTGTAAGAGAAAAGGAGGTCCATATGAAGGGGAATTCCCTGACTCATGGTATAATATTCAAAAACGAATGTTAAGCCATGATCATGAATTCAAAAAGAAAACAAATAAAAGAAAATGCCTCTTCATCCAGGGCATGTGCAGGGGACTAATTAGCATGAAAAAAGAAAACTCTGAACTGACTTCTCAGTGTAGCCAATTGACCAAAGAACTGGAGGAGGCACAAAGTTGTATTTCTATTCAGAGAACTCAAGTGATACAAGCCACATATTCTTTTATAACTGTTAGTGAACAATTAGAAGCACTCAAACTTGAATTGAGGCACTTTAAAGATCAATTGGCCTCTGCAAGAAAGCCAACACCCACCCCTCCCTCAGCCCCTTATGCCTATGAGCCATGCATACCAGCTAGAGAGAAACAAAAGAACAAAGATACACCCATTCCCTATGCCTATGACACACCTTATCAGCAACAAAAGAATACTAAAGTATGCATAGTTGGACTGAGGAATGGCAAAAACACAGATGAATCACAGCAGGAAAATTCAGATAGTTTATCTCAGCCAGAACCCAGCAATCTCTGTCAGGAGAATAATTCAGATGACTTAGACATGGCAGCCAGTACAGAACTCAAAGCACCAGTTAAATTAATGTTCCAGGAAAATTTAAAAGATAGAGATATTGAAAAAATAGTTGAGAAAATTGGCACTATGCCTCTTAATGTAAATCAGTGGGTTAAATGGGCGATTGATATTCTGATTCACTGGGGTCTAGGGAAATACAGAAGAAAACAATCAGACTTTGATAGACTTATGCATCTGGCTCTAGGGCCACACTATTACAGGGTTGGCTCTCTCACTCACCCATACCAGTTGGTTAAAAGGGGTACTGAGAAACTATTTCACTGTTCCCCAATGCAAGTATTTAAAATTATTTCACCTTTACCAGATGATACACTGGAACAGTTTGCATATAGAGCCTGGATTTTAAAAGCAGTTCTTAATGAGCAGGAGTCCTGGCCCAAGGCAGAAGATTATGGGGAGAGCATGCATAAGGAATTTTTATTAGAATTGCTATCCCCTGAGATTACAAAACACCTTCTGTTATTTTCTGAAGACCCTGAAGCAACCCCTTTTGATACTTTAATGCTCAGAATTGGGTCTGTTTGGAAGACCCAGCCCTCACAGGTCATTACAGTATCAGAAGCTCGGAAGTGGCAGGCCAATGAATCCTCTCAGTACATAAGAAACACAGACAGAGGACACACACCTTGGAGAGCACATGGCAAAGGTACTTTTAGAAACTCCTCAGGTTACATCCCCTTTCAAGAGCTCAAAGCACAGAGAGATGGGCTAGAAAAGGAAAAAACTAAATGGGAACAAGATAAACATATACTGCAGATAGAAATAGATAAATTAAAACAGGATTTACAAGCAGCTCAGGACAAACACAAGGCTAGTGCATAGGGATGTCCTGACCTCTTGAGTTCAGATATCAAAATGTCTCAAGCCTTCATAGCCCAGCCTGCCTCCTTTATCTCAGCAGAGGACTCAATTCCTGAGCCTCTGGATGGTGAAATGGATACAGGCCCAGGACACAATTTAAGGCTTGTAACACCCTTGATACTGGACTCTTGTGCACGCCCCAATGTTATCAGTAGAGTAGGGGTCAGGATAAATTAGCTTTGATTGACACAGGGGCTGGAATTAGTTTTACTAACAGAGCTTCTCCCACTGCAGATCAGAAAAATATGGAAATTTATGAAATTCAAGGAATTAATGACACAGCTTCCAAGTGTGTGGCTATCCCAGTTAAATGGGGTATCCCTGTGCACAGTGAACAAAACAAGGAAATGTTAGAAACCACTGCCTCCACTATAGTGAACACACCAATAGAAATAATTGGAACTGATGTTCCCAACCAGTTAAATTTGGTGGGGGATATGGCTAATCTTAAATTGTGGCAGTATTCAGGAACTTCAAGTGCTTCTAAAACTTTAGTGCATGAAGTCATCCCCATGCAGTTAGCAACTCAGTGCACTAAGGCAGCTCAGCAGTATGATCTGTGTGTATTTCCCTCAGAGGTGGCTGATATTCCAGTCTGAGCACAAGACAAGTTAGATTGTGGGAAAATGCACACAGAAATACTGTTGGAAGGCGAGGATCCTCCACCACAGAAGCAATACCCAGTACCTCATCAGGCTATAGAACCAGTGACTAAAATTGTGAAGATACTGGAGGAGAGGGGTCTGATTAGACCTATTTCTTCCACATGCAATTCACCAGCCAGGCCGAAACAGTGTGCATGGACTGTGCCTCCACAGGGATTTAAGGATTCACCATCAATATTTCATGATTACATGAAGGAAGCCCTGTCACTAGTGTCTTGCAGAGATGAGACCTAGACCAAAACTCCCCTTTGGAACTGCACAGTGGGAGGGACCATACTTAGTTACTGATACCTTAGGCCCAAGCCTATCCTAATGCACGATAACCAGCAGTACTGGAAACACATCACCCAGTTAAAACCATATGGGTAATATGTGTTTTATCAGTCTTTGTTTTCAGCTACCACCTGAAGACAGCACGGACAGCTGCTTTATGAAGACAGCACGGACAGCTGCTTTCTGAACAAAAGTCGCTTGAGGACGGTAACTATTTACTCCTGCTGTATAGTTGACATGTGTTTAATAGTTAGGTAAATAAGTAGTTAGTTATGTAAATAAGTAGTAAAAATTATTATTATTTTTTTTTTGTGTGTTTGTTTTGTTGTTACATAGTATAAGTGGGGAGCATTAGTTTACTCCCTAGTAGAGTGAAACAAGTTTGCTTTTATTATGTCTCGGTTTGCTGTTGTTCTTGTATCTGCTCTCTTCCACTCAAGTCTCATTACAGGAACTATCATCCGAATATGCACGATTGGCTGGGCTAACTCCACAAGTGGGGTATATCGTTATCAAGAAATACCCCCACCGTTCCCGGAAGGAAAGGATCTGGTCATCCTGAGTTTCTGTTCGGTACAGGACAAGCCAGTGTTCTATTCATTAAACATCACTCAAGTACAGTGGGAGCCACCAGTTTCCACTTCTCTAGAAAGGACACAAGAATTGAGGGCACGCCCAGAACGTTACTTTCTAGGTCCTCCTGCTTTGATTTTGTACAATATTTCCTGTCAGGACAGAGGTACCTGGAAAATAACTTATACATGGGTTTTGAGTGATCAACAGCACATCACTGAGACTTCATTCCTTTTGGATGTATCTTGTTTACCTACCACCCCTCATCCCACCCCTCCCACTACTTCTGCTCCTCCTGTACTCTACCTTTCTGATATCCACCCATTTCAGGAAGGACATCCATTTCAGATTAAATATGATGCACCACACGATGTTTTATATGATGTGGAATACCATTTTCTTACTTGGCATCTATTTCCCAAATTGTTTCTAGTTACTCACAAATATCCAAATTGCTCTCAGTTTGTTGCCAACCACATACAAATGCTCAATACTTGGTTTGATATGCAGTCAGTAACACCCAGAGCTAAGCAATTTCGACACAAGCGTGAATTAATTGATACAATTTTAGGTGGCACAGGGACTGCACTGGGTGCCCTTAATGTAATTGATATAGAGGTGCTCCGTAATAAAATGGGATCCACTGCTCAGCATGCTGCTGATGGTTTTACCTCACAACATATTATTAATGAAGCTTCCTCTAAACTGTCCAATGTAGTTGTAGATACCTTTGCTCTTATATCTCCCATTATGGAACAGAAAATTGTTACCTTAGCACATGCAGAATATAGATTGGGAAAGAATATTTCCTGGGCTCTTGCCTGTGATCAAGTACAGATCGAGCTTATTACTATACTAAAGGAAATTCTGATCACTGCTAAGTTAGGACACTGGCCACCATCTCTCATCCATATGGCTAGTACCAAAATACCACAATTTAGTGTTCCCATTTGTTCACCACAAGGCTGCTCTATCTGTACTTTGATCCCATGGTCAGGACAACACACAGTTATTTATCCTGTTGTTAATATTGGGGTGCAGTTTGATAATATGCTTATGTATCCTGTGGACCATCTCACATGGGTGCAGCCACTGGACGACACCTGGACTTCATTCAAGCCGATGGACCCCAGTTTGTGCGAGCAGACTACATTTCAGTTCAAGTGTCAACCTCACCAGTTTAAAGAGGCTGACACCTCCTGCTGGAACAATTCTTCCTCTTGCTCCCTGACTGTTAAGCTCTCATATTCCCTGACTACCTCACACAGTTTATACTACCTTGGAGCTGGACACTTTTGTTTTCATCTGTTCTTTCCCCAGAAAGTTTCTTTTTCGATTGCTCCCAGAATGCATGACATTCGCCTTCCCAAGAACACTTTGTTGTACAGTTCAAACTATTTACTAAACAATACCTGGTGCAGTCATACACCACTGGTCTCCCTCACCATTAATGGGACAACTTATTCCACACCACTGGTTACCAATGACTCTATGGACATTCCAGACTTTATCTCATATGCTGTGCATCCCTTACCACTTGGCATGGGAGAAGAGACACTACATAAACTGCTCAACTTTACAGAACTCCATGCCTAGATTGATCACCTTAAAACAACATCCACTGAAGTGAATCACACCATCGCTTATGAGAATGGACACATTCAACAAATTGTTGGACACTTGCTACAAGATGCTCATGTGTCTGTGTGGGAATTGTTATTTGGTTACTCACCTACTGCTGATCATGTCTTTAATGTATTTATTCACCCTATTATTATTTTAACTGCTGTACAAATATTGCTATGCATTATCATAATTTTCCTGTGCTGTAAGATGAAAAAAATGTACATTTCCTTGCAGCGCATGTCATACAGAACAACAACATTTTAAGGTAGTTACACTGAACCTCTCCAGCATCCACCCCTACATCCAGGCTAATTTGGCCTGCTAATTTGGCTAATTCGGTATTTCCTATTACACTGAATACCAGAGTCAGCTGCAGTCTAGTATTGCTTCCTATCCTCACTCATAGCATCCTGGTACCGTTTGGTTTTAGCCTCCTTAAAAATTCCCGCAGACCTTATGCACTGTTCACTCTCTCTAAGACGGGTATGTAAGTGGCATATTGGGTTCCCCCCCCCAGTAGTGGCTGCTCAACCTAAGACACGAGGTTTGGACTCATAAGGAGACCTGTTTATCTCTAGAACACTAGAGACAGTACTAGAGACAGTACTGTGCAGGACAGGGGACCTGCTAGACATAGCAAGGTATTTAATACAGGAGGTATTCGACGAGCTGCCTACTATCAGGTAATGGCAGCTGGGACAGGTACCACAGGTTTGCTTCCACCAATTCCAGGCACAAATAATAAATAAAAATAAAAAAGGTGTGGGAGATGTCAGCATACATTTCATGCAGCTATGGACTCTGTTTAATTCAGTCTAAACTCTGACCCCTGGGTGACGTCAGTCTCTAGGACCTGGCTGCAGCCCCTCCTTGCTAAATCAAGAATAGCAGACCTTAAAGGGAGTGGCCAAAGACAATAGCAGACCTCAAGGGGAACTGCTGGAGAGGCACTATAAAGGACAGACACACTTCCTGTCTCTCTCTCTCTCCCTCCTTCATCGGACAGGTTTGGACACTACCATGAGGCTCTGATGATCAACTCCCTTCACCCCTCCCCCTCTCTCTCTCTCTACCCACATGTTCTGGCCTACCATGCGGCTCTGACCCACATGTTCTGGCCTCTATCTCTCTCACACTTCACACATGCACACACACAGATTCATTGATACATACTGAAACAGCTCTGTAACAATCACTATATACCTCTGTTCAATACCTATGGATTAAGCCTATTTGTACATAAAAACCTTTCTCCAAGCCACACCTGTTTGCTTGTCTTATTACAATACCCTCCTGCGTCTGTGAAGTGAAATGAACCCAGGACCAAGCGGAGACTAGACCAGAGTTTACATATTCAGAGATTACATATTCAGAAGATTACATCCACTATCAGCCGGGTTGGACTTATACTCACTCAAGACGGTGGTAATAGGTCCTTACAGGATAGAGTGTTTAAACACTGGAATAGGATGTAAAATCCCATTGAATCATTATGGGCAATTATCTACCCGCTCTAGTTTTGCATTACGCAAACTGATAGTAGTAGTAGGAGTAATAGATGCTGATTATCAGGGGGAAATTAAAGTGTTAATGATCAATTTGGGAGACCAGCCAGCAACAATAGGAGCCAAAGAGCGAATGGCCCAATTGCTGCTAATTCCTATATATTTTGCACCCTTACAAGAAGGAGAAGCACCGAGGAGAAGGAGGTTTTGGATCCACCAATAAAGTTAATGTGGGTGCCAAGATATGGATCCATGAAACTCAAGGACTGCCCTCACCTGGGGAGGTTATTGCTATAGAGAAAGATAAGGTGTTGCTGGTAATGCGACCTGGAAAGGAGCAATGGGAATATATTCCTGAAGACAAATGTTACTTAAGAGAATGAGATACAATTCTTGTTTTTTTTTCCCTTTTTCTCAGATCCTGTCCCTTGGCATCCTTTCCTTATGGTGGTGGGTATCCCCAAGTGAGGCATGGACCCCTGGAATGCTGCTGACACAGCCGTAGGACTGAATCAAAATGTACTGGAGCTGGAAAAATGCTACCCGAGAACGACAACAGGATAATTTCACCTACCCTGCTGGACAACAATGTCAGATTCTGAATCTCACTACCTCCGGACAATTGTGGGCAGGTGCCCCACAGGCGGGGGGTTATCAGACGGCATATGCATTACACCGAGAAAATGGGACGATTAATATTACATCCAATGTAACATTATTGTGTTGTAATGTCCGGAAGGTTCCCATTAGGGACTCTCAACATTGGACTACAGTTTGTAATCATACCAAGGCCTCTAAAGTTTTTACATTCCAGATGGACACTTTGCAAATACTCCTGTGTTACAACGGGAGCGTGATCACAAATCGGACTGCCTGGGGACAACATTTAATGATAATCAATATACACGCTTCCACTATTGATCCAGGACATATAAAACGTATACCTTCTACATGTATACAAGTGGGTCATGACATACAGCAAACAAACTGTGCTCTCACTATATATTTTCCCGTACTACCTGTATGTAATCGTTGCAAAAGAGCTTGGTATGATGCGATACTAGGTGGTGTTGGAACCATAACTGGTGTATTGAACAGTTTTGATGTAGAAACTTTAGCAAGTCGTATGCATAATGCCGGAGCCGGCATTAATGACGCATTAACATTACAGGCCCGGTGGGCTCCCACCATTTGGCATCCAGCGAGAGAGCACGCAGCAATCTCTTCTAAACTTTTGAACTTACTTACAAATGCTACTCAATAGACATTGAATATGTTAGGAAATGTTACTCGCTTTGCTAATTGGACAATATGTACTTTACAAGCTATGACCATTATTGAACAATGCAATAGGTTTCAGGTCGGACTCCTGTCCGGCAATGAATGAATTTGGAAACAAATATTACATATTACTAATGAATGGTTGATGTACAGTGCTTCTAAAATGCAGTGCAATAAGACTAGTAGCACCGGACAAGCTACCGTATATAATGTAACTAAGAAAATGCAAATGTGTAAATTTATAGTGCTTCCACTGATAATGGGAACACCAGGGAGAATTTCATATTGGCTTCCAGAATTCTCAGGTACCCATATTGATGTCAACAACTGTACCCATGATCTATCCACCTGCACCGAGGAGATAGGAGGAACAATCTGCCGCATCCAATCTAGTGTATATGAACCTTGCTTATTGCAGAATAGTGTTAACATGTGTAAATTCATTATCTTGCCACCAGTTTATGAATACTTGATTGAAATAGCTCCACAAGAAGTATGCATGGTAGTCAATACTGAAGTTATACCTAAGATGATTCTCCCCTTTGTGGGTTGTTTGAAGAATATAACTACACTATGGTGGCATAATGAAACTTATTTACTGCATTCTGTTACTCATAAAGCTGTACATCATTATTGGACGCCCATACCAATTGATGTCCCGAATTGGGATCTGAATTTGACAAGATTACATAAGCTGTTAAATGATTCTGCGTTGCTGCATGATCATTTATTACGATTAAACAAGACCCTTGACATGCACCAAGTGCATACCATACTGATGGCAGATCGCTTGGCATACCTAGGATCCAGTATTGCCAAGGCTACCTCCCATCATTGGTTTGACATCTTTTTGGGATATTCCCCCCCCCTCCCCCAGCTACTGGCGCTTTGAACATGCTTATCCACCCAGTTTTGATACTGGTAACAGTTGTTTTCATCCTCTCCATCTGCAATTGCTGTATATGTCACAAATTAATCGGTCGTCAATTCGGTCGGCATCCTACATGTACTACTAAATCCATTAGGACCGAATGTGATACGAATGTGACAAGTTGTGGTTTTAACTTGAATGGAATGGATTCAGTAGCCATGTAGCTATTGGGGTTATTATAGGGCATAACAGCTTGCACTGAGTGGTCTAAAACCAGTTAGAACTAGTATAGTGAGTCAGAAGCACCTGACTGTTATGCTGAACACATTCTCTGTACGTACATTGTGTATGAAATCTATATCCAATCATAATTATGAGTAGTCTGCTTTTACATGAAGCTCACGCTGTAGTATCCAATTAACACACATCTCTAATAGTAAACAACTAAGGAAAAATGTATATCAAACGTGGAACTTTCCAAGGAAAACGGGACGGTTCCAGGGACAAAGCAAACGTGTTTTGGCAGCTCTCATGGATTCCTTGCAGCATCGTGAAAGTTCCCCCGCTTGCTGAAGTGAAGCTACAATATCCGGTGATGTATTGATGCATTTCATTTTATGCTAAAACTTACTTATAATCTTTTATTTACTATACAATAAAAAGTATTTTAGTATTACTATCCAATTGTGCCTGGTTGGTATGTCAGTGAGGACTCAGTTTGATTTTTTATAGTAATACAAGGACCTAAAAGGCAGACAGAGCTCCGGAGTCTCAATGCGTGGCTGAGACGACGGTACAAGGATGAGGATTTTGGATTTGTTAGGAACTGGGGAACATTCTGGGGAAAGGAGGGGCTCTTCCGAAGGGATTGGCTTCACCTTAACCAGGATGGAACCAGACTGCTGGCATTAACCTTTAAAAAGGAGATAGAAAAGCTTTTAAACTACAAAATAGGGGAAAGCCGACAGTCACCCAAGAGTGCATGGTTCGGAAGAAGGTATCCTTGAAGGATACTGCCAAAAGCAGCGAGGTTCCAAAAAAGAGTAAAGTTGTTTTTTTTTTAAATTTAACATCTTTTATATACCGCGCTATTTGTTATCAGCACGGTTTACATTCAACAAAGGTTGCTGAATTCAGTCAAAATTGTTTTGCGCTTACATTGTAACAGGGGATAAAACTTGGAGCAAATACAGGGTAACTATATACCAGCGTTTACAGACCATATTAGGTATTACCATGTTTGTCCAGATCGATACTGTAAACCCAGGGATATGCCAGTGTTGTTAACTACCATCGTTTATAGGCCATATTTGGTATTACCATGTTTGTCCAGATTGATACCTTAAACCCAGAGATATGCCAGTACTGATGCTATGTTAGAGCAATGTCATCTTTAGCTAGATAAGAACATAGGGACTTGGGATGTACCATAGTGGGTCAGACCAAGAGTTCATCAACAGATCCAGCTGCACACACACGAAACAGGCTCCCTCCACGGGACAGGCTCCCGCACCGCGACAAACCCAGCTCCACATCCACGGGACAGACCCCCGCAACAGGGCGACCACCACAGATCCGGCTCCACCTCCACGGGACAGGCTCCCTCCACGGGACAGGCTCCCTCCACGGGACAGGCTCCCGCACCGCGACAGATCCAGCGTCACATCCACGGTACAGGCCCCCGCACCAAGACGACCGCCACAGATCCAGCTCCACATCCACGGGACAGGCTCCCGCACCGCGACAGACCCAGCTCCACATCCACGGGACAGGCCCCCGCACCAAGGCGACCAACACAGATCCAGCTCCACACACACGGGACAGGCTCCCTCCACGGGACAGGCTCCCGCACCAAGGCGTCCGCCACAGATCCAGCTCCACATCCACGGGACAGGCTCCCTCCACGGGACAGGCTCCCGCACCGCATCAGATCCAGCTCCACATCCAAGGGACAGGCTCCCTCCATGGGACAGGCTCCCGCACCGCAACAGATACAGCTTCACATCCAAGGGACAGGCTCCCTCCACGGGACAGGCTCCCGCACCGCAACAGATACAACTTCACATCCCCAGGACAAGCCCCTGCAACAAGTACAGCTCTCCTCAAAAAAGCAAACAACAGACGAAAACCTAAGGACACAGGCGTCGCCCTATCAGAACATCACAAGCTATCAACATGCACACCACATACTTCCTCCCACTATACCTACTAGTCACACAACTCCTCCCACCAACTACACACCCCCACTACCCCCAAACAAACACACCATGGTACCCACCAACTGCACTGCCATATCTCGGTCCACAACACACACAAAGAGACACTCGCAACCTCCCAAACAAAGAGACAAAACAGACACAAATCAAACCCCAACACCGGCCCTAAGGAAGCACACGTCGCAACAACCTCTTCCACAAAGAAAACATCAATTGAGCTCATAAACGCCAGATCCATCTGCAACAAGATACACACTCTGGTAGACCACATTGAAGAGCGACAGCCAGACATAATATGCATCACAGAGACATGGCTCAACCCTACCGATAGTGTACTACTCAACCAACTAGTACCGAACAACTACTCAGCATACAACTGCCCACGCATCCACAAGCGTGGAGGAGGAGTCCTAATAATAGCAAAAACAGAACTCAAGTTCAAGACACTGAATCTCACAGATACAAAGCAGTGTAACACAATTAGCATCAAGAACAAGAATATTGCAATCTGCCTAACCTACAGAGCACCCCGTGCTCCACCCGACGAACTAGCCTTCATACTCGAAGAAGCCTGTGCCATAACGTCAAACAACAAACCAGCACTACTAATCGGAGACTTCAACCTCAAGTCCGCCAATACAAAAGATGCAGAGGCCTTCCTTCAGGCAATGTCATCACTTCAATTCACACAGATAGTCAATGCACCAACACACAGACTAGGATCATCCCCAGACCTCATCTTCGCATCAAACTACCTAACTTCAAGAGACCTAATCTCTACACCCACCATCACCCCAGTACCATGGTCTGACCATTACTTAATCGAGACAAATCTGCAATCACAAGAAGACTGGACAAGCGAAAGAGCGAACTTCCCACACACACAAAGACGATTCAAGTCCTTTGACAAGGACGAATTCATCCAGGACACAATACAACACTTGAACATTGACTCAGAGGACCTGGAGGAACAAGTTTCCAACTGGAACAATGTCCTAGCTAACGCCGCCAAACCATCCGTTGACAGGACCAAGAAACAACACCACAACAAGAGACAAAACAAACCATGGTACTCAGCAAAAATACGACAGGAAAAGAGGGAGCTCAGGAAAATTGAACGGAGATGGAGAAAAAACAAAACTACTTCCGACCAACATCTTTACCTAACAAAGCAAAAACAATACAATGAACACATCAACCAATCAAAGAGAGAATTCCACACAAACCTGATAAATTCTTCCATCAACAAACCCAGAGAACTTTTCGAAATAGTAAAAACCCTGACAAAAGAGCAAGCAGCAGAAAGAGAAATACAAGTGGATCCACAGATATTCGCCGACCACATCAAAGACAAATTTCACTCCACAGAGCGCTCAACACCCAGTAGAACCAACAGAACGAACGTCCACCCCAAAACCTGGGGCACATTCCACTCACCCTCAAAAGAGCAGATATCAGACATCATCTCCACAATCAACACAAGCACTGCTCCTACAGACCCTTGCCCAGTGTCATGGGTCAAAGCCACCAAAGCAAGCCTCATACCAAACATTCATAAAATGGTACACAACTCACTCACTCAAGGACTCATGCCACAGCAATTAAAGCTTGCCTCAGTAAGACCAATCACAAAGAAAACTTCTCTCGACAAAAAGGACCCAGCAGCATACCGACCAATCTCCAGCATACCCTTCCTCGCAAAAATAATCGAAAAGACGGTTCAACTACAACTTCAGGAACACATTGACGAACACGGAACTCTCGACGACAACCAACACGGATTTCGTCCCAACCATGGAGTCGAAACTCTCCTGATCTACCTCTTCGACAGCATCATAAGAATAACTGACGACATCAGGAATGGAATTATAATGATCTTCATCGACATCTCCTCAGCGTTCGACACAGTTGATCACAATATACTCCTGGAGAGACTGAAGAACACTGGTATACACGGTACCACTCTAAAATGGTTCCACTCGTACCTAACAGAAAGACAGCTACAGGTCAAGGTGGGACAGGACACCTCCCAGCCCATAAACGTCCAACAAGGAGTACCACAAGGATCCGCACTCTCAGCACTCCTTTTTAACATCTACATCCAACCAATATGCAACATTATGAAAGAGAACAACATCCAATACACAATATACGCAGACGATATAATGGTATACTCCCCGATATCAATCGAAAACCCGGACTTCTCTAAGATAGCAGACTGCCTTACCCAAATGGCGAAGTGGTGCCAAAACAACAATCTAGCTATAAACTACAACAAGACTGAAGCTTTAATCATCACTCGAAACCAAAGCTTCACACACCCACCAAACATAAAGATACAAAGCACCACGATACCGATAAGATCGGAGGTGAGATACCTTGGGGTTACTCTGGACAGTAAACTCAACCTCAAACCACACATAGACAAAACAATCCAAAAAGCATATTACAGGATGCGAATCATCAGGAGACTGAAACCACTCCTCGCTCCAGAAACACTTCCGTACAGTCTGTCAAGCACTGATAACCCCAATACTGGACTTCTGCAATCCGATATACCTCGGACTACCAAAACAAGCTCTCAAACCACTACAGCTGGCACAAAACACTGCAGCTCGAATCATATCCGAAGCCGCAAGGCAGGAGCACATCACACCTACACTAAAGGACTTACACTGGCTCCCAATCATTGCTCGCATCAGATACAAGACTATCATAAACCTATTTAAGATAAAAGAACACACATCAGCCAACAGCCTCCACCTGCTCATACAACCGGAAACCAGCGCACGTCCCAGAAGAAGTCAAACACGCAACCGAGTCAGCACCCCAAATGAGTACAAGCACACACGCAAGGACACAACAGACAGAGCTCTCTCCATGGCTGCTTCAACAATATGGAACAATCTACCGGACGATCTAAGGGCAACTCCAGACCTCAAAGACTTCAGAAAACAACTGAAAACCATGCTGTTCATAGAGCACTATGGTCACATCACATAACCTAAGAGAATGGATAACAGCACTCCAATCCTCCCAAACAACTGAATATATATAAAATATGATTCTAGCACCACTGTAAATAGCCCACCCTGTATATAGCTCAAACAAATCAAGCACCCAACACATCCCTCACACAACTAAGTTTTATCCTCACTGCATGTACAACACACACACTTTACCTGATTGCTTGCTGTGATACCACCTTGATTATTAAGATAAGGCGGTTTAGAAATACTGTTAAATAAATAAATAAAATAAATATTGACATAGAGCAATACAAGGTAACTATATACAATTGACATAGAACATAATATAAGAGCTTGGCTGGTTAAGTCGTGACATGTTAATGGGCAGTGCTGTTATTAATTCTGTCCCATTTGTCTATGTGGTCTATGAGGAGTTTGTGGGGGTTGGGGGAGTTAAACGGGGCAGGGTGGGTGCTTGTGAGAAGTGGAGGAGGAAGATGTGGTGTTTAATTGCCTTCCGGAACTGAATGAGGTCTTTGATCGATCTTATTTCAGGTGGGAGGTCATTCCAGCATTTTGGGGCGTAGAAGGTGAAGGCTTTTTTTCTGGTGGTTTGCGTGTATTTTATGGAGTCTTTAGGGATGATTAACGTGTTGTCTGTTACTGTCCTCCAAGTTCTGTTGTTCGGGGTAGGGGTAAGGAGGTCGCTGAGTGTCGTGGGGGCTAGATTATTGATGATCTTGAAGGTAATGAGTAGAATTTTATGTAATCCTGCAGTATATCGGTAGCCAGTGGAGCTCCTTAAGTATCGGAGTGATGTGGTCCATTCTGGTCAGACCGCAGAGAACACGGGCAGCAGCGTTCATCGCGAGTTGAAGTGGGTTGAGGGTGTTCTTGGGGAGGCCATGCAGGATTACATTTGCATAGTCAAAGTGTGGTAATATGAGAGCCTGGAATATGGTTCGGAAATCGTCAGGGGGTAGCATGGGTCTGAGGTGCCTTAGTGTTCTGATTTTATTGTATATGGTCCTGGTTGTGTTTCTTATGTACTCCTTAAAATCGAGATGCTGGTCCAGTGTAATCCCTAGGTAGCGTATGGTGAGTTTACTTGGGAGCTCTGCATCTCTTACTTTTAGAGTGGATGGAGGGGAGGACGTTTTGTTCCATGAGATGAACAGGACTTCGGCAAGTAGCCCACATGCCTTTGAGTATGGCGCAGACAGAGCGTAAAGATTCCAAATTACCCATGCCTACCAATAGCCAGATTAATATGAATAAAATACAGTCTCTAAAATGCTTGTATGCTAATGCTAGAAGTCTAAACAATAAGATGAGAGAGTTAGAATATATAGCACTAAATGAGAGGTTAGATATGATTGGAATCTCAGAGACATGGTGGAAGGAGGATAACCAGTGGGACACTGTGATACCTGGATACAGACTATATCGTAATGATAGAACTGACCAAATTGATGGAGGGGTTGCGCTCTATGTTAGAGAGGGCATTGAGTCAGAAAGGATTAAAGTTTTGCAGGAAACAAAATTTGCTGTAGAATCTCTATGGATTGAAATTTCATGTATGAAGGGGAAGGTGATGGCAGTGGGGGTGTACTATCGACCGCCTGGCCAGAATGAACAAATGGATGATGAAATGCTCAAAGAAATCAAGGAAGCTCACAGCACAGTAATAATAATGGGTGATTTCAATTACCCCGGTATCGACTGGGTCAGTGTCACGGCAGGACATGCTAGGGAAATAAAGTTCCTAGATGAAATAAATGACTGCTTCTTGGAGCAGCTGGTTCATGAACCGACCAGAGGGGAAGACATACTGGATCTAGTTCTTAGTGGAACACCAGATCTGGTGCAAGAAATAAGGATGTTGGGGCCACTTGGCAATAGTGATCATAGCATGATCACGTTTGATTTAATTAGTGGAGGAGGGATAGTAAAGAAATCCACAGTACTACCTTTTAACTTTCAAAAGGGAGACTATGATAAAATGAGGAAAATAGTTAAGAAAAAACTAAAAAGAGCGGTTGCAAAGATTAAATACTTACAACAAGCTTGGGTGTTTAAAAATACTATCCTGGAAGACCAGACCAGCTGTATTCCACGCATTAAGAAAAGTGGAAGAAAGTCCAAAAAACTGTCAGCATGGTTTAAAGGTGAGGTCAGCGAGGCTGTTGTTGCCAAAAAAGCATCTTTCAGGAAATGGAAAAAAGAGCCAAACGACGAAACCTGGAAACAGCACAAGCACTGGCAAGTCAAATGCAAAGCATTGATAAGACAGGCAAAGCGAGAATTTGAGAAGGAACTTTTTCAAGTACATTCGTAGCAAAACGCCTGTGAGACTCAATTGGACTGTTAGATGATAGAGAGGTAAAAGGGGCAGTAAGAGGAGACAAGGCTATAGCAGAGAGACTGAATGAATTCTTTGCTTCGGTCTTTACTGAGGAAGATGTAGGGATGTTAGAGGACCTCGCCCCTGAGGAACGGGATGGCGATCGAGACCGGTGCCGAGGACCCGCATGAGGCCTGCAGCTCTCGGAGGTTTCCTGGGCGGGTTTGGGTCCCCCCACTGGGGGCCTCTCGGTCTCGGGCCAGCCGTGCTGGGCAAAAGTGCCTGCTGGGCAGCCAGGAAGGCAGTGACGGTGTGCTCCAGTGCCAGCGTTCAGGACTCCCACTCGGGCGTGGGACCCTGGACTGCCGACGCCTGGGTTACCGGGTATGACATGGAAGATGAGAGGGGATCCTCACTGGAATGACTCTCAGGAGACCGAGTGCCATTGCCCGAGGCCTCTGTATTGGTGCGTGCTACTTTACAAGGCCGCTCCTTCTCTGACTCTCGGGAATGCCGAGGAGGGCTGAGGGACTGAGAATGCTTTCACTAGTCCGAAGCCCCTGACAGCGACTTCGAAGCTTTTTACTTTTTCAAGCCATTCTTCATCAGACTTCTGCCATAAGGGCTGAGCAGGGCCTTGCCAATTTTCTTGCACAATGCGCAGAGTTCTGGGTTGTGGCCAGCTCATAGACACCGCAAACAGCAGTCATGGGTGTCGGTGAGAGGCATGTTCTTGGAACATCTGTCGCACTTCTTGAACCCGGTGGCCATTGGGGCAAAAAGGGCCCCTGCGAGGTCAAAGAACCTCGAGGCCAGCCGTTGGAGAAAAGGGTGTGAAAAGCCCGAAGGAAAAAAAACTGCAAGAGGAGAGAAAAAAGAGAGACCCCTAGCCCACAGAGGTACCATGGCGTGGGGGGATGGAAAGAGGACCGGTGCAACTGGAAAACTTGTCGAAGACCATGAGAAAAAAAAACAAAAAACTTTTTTCGAGGGATGAGGACATACGTCCGAAGGACTCCGTGGACAAAGGGAGACTGAGCAAGATAGCACTCTTAGGCAGGAAGAGGACCATGCATGCGTGGCAGCAATCCCAAAGGCAATCTCTGAAAGCTGAGGAATTGCTCCGCGCAGGCTCCGTCGGTGCCAACGTCACCCATAAGTGAGGACTGACTTCCTGCTTGTTCCTGGAGAAATTTGTGTCCCCTGCCAGGCCCTGTCAGTGATGTTATCCTCTGTGAAGATGTGTATCCTGCTGTCCACAGAGAACACCTACTACAGGTAAGTAAATTAGTTTACATACTACAGGTAAATAACATGATTGTAACTTATATTCCTGCACTGCCTCCTCTATGGGGATCACGGGGTGAGATCTGTGACCTCGGGACAGCTTGTTTTTCAATGATTAAAACAAACGCATGGATAGCTTGTTTGGAAGCACTATTGCAAACTAGAGTAGGGTTGCCAACTGGCCGGTTTTCAGCCGGCCTGGCCGGTTTTTCCATGGCCAGGCCGGCTGCCGGCGCAGAGGTAAAACCGGCCCTTGAAAAGCTGTTTTTTTGCTCTGGCCGCAAGATCGGGAGCGGCCAGAGCAAAAAAACGGCTTTTCTCCCAACCCGTCCAAAAAAAAAAACCTTCCCCGGGCCGGCCCACACACCAGAGGGCTTCAGAGGGAGCCGGGGAAGCCCGCGCGAGGCCCCGGCCCCCTCTGTACAGCCGCCAGAGTGAAGAGCCTTTTCCTTCACGCTGGCGGCTGTTTCTGTAAAGCCGCGATTGCTGGGAAAGGTTAAAGGCAATGCCCTTTAACCTTTCCCAGCATTCGCGGCTTCCCTGAAACAACCACCAGCGTGAAGGAAAAGGATCTTCACGCTGGCGGCTGTACAGAGGGAGCCGGGGCCTCGTGCGGGCTTCCCCGGCTCCCTCTAAAGCCTCAGACAGCCGCGGTGCTGGTGTGGGGGGGGGGGGAGGGAGGGAGGCCAAGGACTGCATGGGCTGTGATGGGGGGAGGGGACCTGGACTGGAAAAGGGCTATGGGTGGGGGGGACTTGGACTGGAAAGAAATGGGCTGTGATGGGGGGGACCTGGACTGTAAAATGGCTATGGAGGGGGGAGGGGACATGGACTGGAAATGGGTTGTGATGGGGGGGGGGGGACCTGGACTGGAAAAGGGCTATGGGGGGGAACTTGGACTGGAAATGGGCTATGATGGAGGGAGGGGGAACTTGGACTGGAAATAGGCTGTGATTAGGGGGGCTAGGACTGCAAATGGGCTATGATGGGGGGGGACCTGGACTGGAAAAGGGCTATGGGGGGGGGGACTTGGACTGGAAATGGGTTGTGAAGGGGGGGACCTGGACCGGAAAAGGGCTATGGGGGGCATTGGACTGGAAGGAAATGGGATGTGATGGGGAGGGGACCTGGACTGTAAAAGGGCTATGTGGGGGGGGGGGACATGGACTGGAAATGGGTTGTGAAGGGGGGGGTGACCTGGACCAGAAAAGGGCTATGGGGGGGGGGGGACCATTGGACTGGAAAAAAAAGGGATTTGATGGGGAGGGGGACCTGGACTGTAAAAGGGCTATGGGGGGGGGGGGGGGACATGGACTGGAAATGGGTTGGGTTGGGGAGGGGGACCTGGACTGGAAAAGGGCTATGGGGGGGGAATGGACTGGAAATGGGTTGTGATGGGGAGAGGGACCGGGACTGGAAAAGGGCTAGGGGGGGGACAGGACTTGGACTGGAAATGGGCTATGGTGGAGGGAGGGGGAACTTGGACTGGAAATAGGCTGTGATTAGGGGGACTAGGACTGCAAATGGACTGTGATGGTGGGGGGGGCTAGGACTGCAAATGGGCTGTGATGGTGCGGGAGGACTCGGACTGCAAATGGGATGTGATGGTGGGGGAGCCTAGGACTGGAAATAGGCTGTGATGGGGGACTTGGACTGGAAATGGGCTGTGATTGGGGGGGGGGGCTAGGACTGGAAATGGGCTGTGATGTGAGGTCTAGCACTGGAAATGGGCTGATGAAGAGCTGGAATAGGACTGGAAATGGGCTGATGTGGGGCATGGGAGAATGGGACTAGAAGGGAGTGGATGCTGGGTGGGTCTAGAACTATAAGGGAACTGATTTTGGGGAAGGACTAGAATGGATGGGGAATGAGAATGGAGAGGGGAAAAATATTTTGTGTGGAAGAAAAGTCTATGATGGGCCGGGTATTGGGAGAGTAAGAGTGGCTTGAGAATGGAAGGGTGAAATTTAAATGGATGATAAAGGAATAAGGAAAGAATTGGGGGAAAGAGCAAAAGGGAAACAATCAGTATGTTAAAGCAGAAATAGAGAGAGAATGGAAAAGAGAAGGAAGACACAAAGAAACCAGAAGAAAGTGACTGGAGCAATTGCAACTGAAGAATAAAATGCCCAAACAGAAGGTAGAAAAATACTTTTTATTTTGAATTTATTAACTGGAATATGTCTGGTCTGGGAAGTGTGTATTGCTAACATCTTTGCGTTTTTCTTTGGTGCAAGAGGAAATGACTTTATAGTTTTATTTCTCCAGTGTTATACATTTCATGTTTGGATTTTGGGGTTCCCAGTTTAATTATTATCTGACCAAGGAAGTTAGCCTAAATGTATCCTCGGTAATGTTTGTGGGTGGGGCTGGGGGTGGGGCAGGGGTGGGACTAGGGGCGGAGAATGGGTGGAGCATGGCGAGCCACAGGTGTCGGGTTTTTAAGAACATAAGAACATAAGATATGCCATACTGGGTCAGACCAAGGTCCATCAAGCCCAGTATTCTGTTTCCAACAGTGGCCAATCTAGGTCATATGTACCTAGCAGTTTCCCCAAGGGACAGAGGTTCCACAATGCTTGTATTGGTTCAAGCATTGATATCCTGGGTCCCTTCTTAATAATGGTTTATGGACCTTTCCTCCAGGAACTTGTCCAAACCTTTTTTAAACCCAGCTACACTAACAGCCTTTACTACATCCTCCGGTAACAAATTCCAGAGTTTGATTACACGTTGAGTGAAAAAATATTTTCTTTTATTAGTCTTAAATAGTTTACCCTGTAGCTTCATTGCATGTCCCCTAGTCTTTCTATATTCTGATAAGGTAAACAATCGATCTACGTTTACCCGTGAAAAAGTTGGTAACCCTAAACTAGAGATGGGAGACATATCGGGTCCTTGATGCAATATAGGGGTCTAGTGGCTATTGAGGTATTGCACCTCCTGAGCACTATCCCCGATTAAGTCTGAGACCCGTTCCCAAAACTAAGTCAGTACTTTGAGGTAGTTAGATAGTAGAGCAATAATAAAGATACTGACACACACCTTGTATTCTTGTGTGGCCTCCTCTGTGGGGATTACGGGGTGAGATCTATGACTCTGGGACACCCTGTGATAATAAAGATACTGACACACACCTTGTATTCCTGCACGGCCTCATCGATGGGGATCATGGGGTGAGATCTGTAACCCTGGACACCCTGTGATAATAAAGATACTGACACACACTTTGTATTCCTGCGTGGCCTCCTCTATGGGGATCATGGGGTGAGATCTATGACTCTGGGACACCCTGTGATAATAAAGATACTGACACACACCTTGTATTCCTGCACGGCCTCCTCTATGGGGATCACAGGGTGAGATCTGTGACCCCGGGACACCCTGTGATAATAAAGATACTGACACACACCTTGTATTCTTGTGTGGCCTCCTCTATGGGGATTACGGGGTGAGATCTATGACTCTGGGACACCCTGTGATAATAAAGATACTGACACACACCTTGTATTCCTGCACGGCCTCATCGATGGGGATCATGGGGTGAGATCTGTGGCCCTGGGACACCTTGTGATAATAAAGATACTGACACACACCTTGTATTCGTGCACGGTCTCCTCTTTGGGGATCACGGGGTGAGATCTGTGACACCTACCTTGTATTCCTGCGTGGCCTCCTCTATGGGGATTACGGGGTGAGATCTGTGACCCCCGGGACACCCTGTGATAATAAAGATACTGACGCTCACCTTGTTTTCCTGCTTGGCCTCCTCTATGGGGATCACGGGGTGAGTTCTGTGATCCTTTCCTTCCTTACAGATAAGGCAGATTGGTCTCTGATCCTCTGTGCGGAATAGCTTCAGTTTCTCTTCATGTGTCTCACACTGACTCTCCTCTCGTTTTCTCTTTGACTGATTTTTCACTATTTCTGTGAAATTCGCCAGCTGCCTGTTAGACCTGAGGTTCCTCTGCTGAGATGTTTCTCCGCCCTGGGGACAGGGAAAGTATGTATCTAACCCCTTCCAGGCCTGAATGATACAGGAGCGGCAGATGTTGTGGCCACAGGATAGATTCACGGGGTCTGTAAAATAATCCAGACAGATGGGACAAGAAACTTCCTCCCGCAGACTTTCAGCTGTGCTCCCTGCAGCCATGATCCTGAGAAATGGAGAATAACCTTTAGTTCAGTTTCCTTTCTTCTACATGTGAGTCAGAGGAGGGTGTGTGTGCCTCTCCCTAGAATGTCCTCCCTTAGAAATTTAGAAACTGTTTGAGAGATTTCAGAAAACTCAGCTCATAGTTCGAGTTACCAGATTTCTCATTCCTGGATTTGCCTCACTGCAAACTTAGATGTTGATGTTTATTGGGATTGGATACCTCGCTCTTCACTGAGCACAGCAGGGTGGTGTACAAATGTAAAACAGGTTAAAATCAGAGATAGGAGAAAGTAGAAGAATATATAAGCAGTGCACAATAATTCAGTTCCTGCCAGGAAAGGATCGAGCATTCACACCAGGAGGGAGAGGGACTACTATGTCCATCTGACTAACTCTCTTGCCTCTGACCCTCGCCGTCTCTTTACTACTCTCAATTCTCTCCTCAAAGTGCCCCCACCTCTGATCCCCCCTCCCTTTCTGCTCAAACCCTGGCTATTTCCATGACAAAATCCACAAGATCACCCTCCAATTCCCCACAAAATCAACTACTTCCACTCCTCCCCCTCTTCACTCCCAACTCCCCCTACCCCTCTCTTCCTTTTCTGTGATCTCTGATGAGGAAACTGCACACCTTCTTTCTTCCTCCAAACTCATCACCTGCTCCTCTGATCCTATCCCCACCCGTCTCCTAAGCCCCATCTCCTCCACAGTTGTCCCCTCCATCTCTCATATTCTCCACCTATCACTCTCCACTGCAACAGTCCCTGCTGACTTCAAACATGCTGTGGTCACACCTCTCCTCAAAAAACTCTCACTCGATCCCACCTGTCCTAATTATCGACCCATCTCTCTCCTTCCCTTCATTTCTAAACTACTTGAACGTGCAGTTCACCGCTGCTGCCTCGACTTCCTCTCCTCTCATGCCCTCCTGGATCCCTTACAGTCTGGCTTTCGTCCTTTACACTCTACTGAAATGGCTCTTGCCAAAGTCTCCAGTGACTTGTACCTGGCAAAATCCAAGGGCCTTTACTCCGTTCTCATCCTTCTTGACCTCTTTGCTGCTTTTGACACCGTCAATCACACCCTTCTCCTTGATACCCTGTCCTCGCTTGGCTTCACAGGCTCTGTACTATCCTGGTTCTCCTCCTATCTCTCCCACCGCTCCTTCTCTGTGTGCTCTGGTGGCTTCTCCTCCTCTGCTACCCCGCTCCCAGTTGACATACCCCAAGGATCTGTTCCTGGTCTGCTCCTTTTCTCTCTCTAAACCCAGTCCCTTGATGCGCTTATCTCTTCCCATGGCTTTCAGTACCATCTGTATGCCGATGACTCCCAGATCTACCTCTCTACGCCCAGAATCTCTCTGGCAATCCAGACCAGGATCTCTGCCTGCCTCTCTGACGTAGCTGCTTGGATGTCTCACTGCCGGCTGAAGCTGAACATGGCCAAGACTGAACTTCTTATCTTTCCACCTACAACCTCCCCTCCTCTGCCTCCCTTCTCAATCTCTGTGGATAACTCTGTAATCCTTACTGTTCCCTCGGCCCGCAATCTGGGGGTTATCTTTGACTCCTCTCTCTCCTTCTCCACACACATCCAGCTCGTAGCTAAGACCTGCCGTTTCTTTCTCTACATTAGCAAAATCCGCCCCTTCCTCTCTGAACACACTACTAAAACACTTATCCACTCCTTGATCACCTCCCGTCTCGACTACTGTAGCCTGCTCCTTGCTGGTCTCCCTCTGAGTCATCTCTTTCCCCTTCAACACTCTGCTGCGCGACTAATCTTCCGCCAGTCTCCTCATGCCCATGTTACACCTCTTCTCAGGTCACTTCATTTTATTTATTTAAAGTCTTTTCTATACTGCGCTTTTTAAAATCAGCTCAGTTTACAGTCAACAGCAAGTTTGTACAGTCCCGGCTGAGCTGGAACTGTACTTACAATGAACAGGATTTGCAACTTGGATTAACTGGGGTAACTATGTACAGGCTGCACAGCTAGGCAGCATGGCAGCTCTTTTAAGTAACTATATACAGGCTATGCAGTTGGGCCACTGATGTGCAGTGGCAACAGGGGCTACTTGGCCACTATTTACACAATTAGGTGACTATTTTTATTTATTTAGCTGCATTTATATCCCACTTTTCACCGGTTCAAAGCGGTTCGGAGATACATTTAACATGAGGGGATATGAGACACATACACTAATACTTACAGGGAACATGGGCAATGGAGGGTTAAGTGGCTTGCCCAAGACCACAAGGAGCACCTGTGGGACTAGAAACCCCAGTCCTTCCAGCCCAAGGTTGCTGTCCTCTAGTGGGATTTGAACCACCGACCTTCCAGCCTATGGTACCTTGCCCCAAACACTAGGCCACTCCTCCCTCCATTTATTTAGACAGACTTATATACCATCTTATCCTATAATCAAAGTGGTTACATTTAACATTGGGTGCTTTACAACATTTAACATGAGGGTATTTAACAAAATTAAGACAAAACATTAAGACAACACAATTTGAGGGTTACATATATCATTATATACAAGTGCATTGGCTCCCTATCCACTTCCGCATCCAATTCAAACTTCTCCTGCTGACCTATAAATGCATTCACTCTGTGGCTCCTCACTACCTTTCCTCTCTTATCTCTCCTTATAACCCCCTCGGGTACTCCGCTCTTCTAGGAAACTGCTTCTATCTATGCCCCACTCTCCTACTGCCAACTCCAGACTTTGCTCCTTTCACCTTGCCGCACCTTACGCCTGGGACAAACTACCTGTGTCTGTATGCCAGGCACCCCCTCTAACCCTCTTCAAGTCCAGGTTGAAGCTCACCTCTTTGCTGCTGCTTTTGGATCTTGACTCACCTGATCTCCTTTTCTCTCCCTTGTTCCATCACTGCCTACACCTTCCGTGTTTTGTGTGTTTTCTTTTGACTAGATTGTAAGCTCTGATGAGCAGGGACTGTCTCTTACATGTCTGTACTGTACAGCGCTGCGTACGACTGGTAGTGCTATATAAATGCTAAATAATAGTAGTAGTAGGGGAGGCGGAGGGAAAGAGCAAGGGAGAGAAACTTACAATAGAGGCCCTGGTTGCGATCATGCAATGGGCAGGTCAAATGCAGTGTGGCAGAGAAGAGTTTCTGAAAGAGCTTTAAACTGAGAATAGGAAGGTTTGAGTCGGAGGGCAGGAGGGAGAGCACTTTTCCAGGAAGCAGGACCTAGGAATTAAACACCCATCGACTAAAAACCCCACTTCTAGCTAGAGCACTTCACATCTGAAGCTTAGTCAATGTTTATCTTTTATTACTTTTAATATACCGCCCTTGGTAGATGAATACCCAGCGGTTCACAATCTGAAAAAAGGGGGACTGGAAAGAAGCCAAGGGCAGGGGGAGAAAAAAACAACAATTTTTGATAGGACAGAGGGATAAGGAGCAGCTGGAAGGGGGTCAGTCCCCAAAGCAGGGGAATAGATAAGCAGTACCCAACAATTCACCAGCAATGAGGGGGCAAGTAAGCTCCTCCCCGCTCCCCACCAACAGGCCCAATCGCGCTGCAGCCTCCTTCCTGCTGAAGAACTTTAAATCCAACGCTGCTAGGTGCGCATCACCCTTTGGCATGGCCCTTAGGCAGGGAATGAAAGAGGGAAAATAGACAATAGGAGCAACCCATCCAACACCCAGCAAGGATATCTCTACTGTAAAGACCCACCGAGAATACACAACACCACCATCTGGACAAAACAGCTTTGTAAGTAAACTCCAAACAAACAACATCATAAAAAGAATCTCTCTCTGCAACAAGCCCACATACAGCACTAACAGCAAGAAAGCACCACAGCTAACCATTATCACGGTATCTCTCCGATATCAATCACTGAATAGCAAAACCGCTAAAACTCTCCCACCCTCATATACCTCCCAGTCATGGAACATAGAGCAAAAGCAGCAGTCACCCTTACCGCTCTAATAATCTGCATCTCCTTCAATCAAATATACTCCCTATCCCAATCTCAACATCAACACTTTACCCAATCATACCCTACCAAATTAAACAAAGGGAAACAGTAACAACCAACCCATTTCCCCCCTTCTACTGCAGCGGACCACTTCAGCTCATATACATAAAAACCAAGCCACGCCAAAACAACCTCAAACATTATGAAATAGAACACGCAAAGCCTCTAAAACAGTTCTTAATAAATGCAAGATCTCTAAAAAGCAAAATCCCCATTATACAAGATCTCATGAATGACTCAAAACCTGACATCACATGCATTACTGAAACATGGATCTATGACACAGACACCGTATTCCTTAATCAAATGAAGACACCAGGATTCAACATTTACCACTGCGCAAGACACAACAAGAAAGGAGGAGGAGTAATCATTCTATGCAAAACCGCCCTAGAAGCCCAACAAACATCCTCTTCAAGCATTGAAGGATTAGATATGTTAACCATTCAAACAAGAAGACTTGCAATTACACTCGTATATAAATCCCCTTCCTCTGAAACCAATGCATTAGCCAACATAATTGAAATTGCTTGCTGTGAGACCCCATGTTGTGTTGAGGGTGGTTTAGAGTGGGTAGAGAGTGGTGGTTGGGAGGCCGTGGTATATCGAATTACAATAGTCCAGATGCGGGAGAGTCATCACCTGCATGACAGATCTGAAGTCTTCAGCATCTAGGAGTGGTAGTCATTGTATCAGTCTGGCTTTGCAAGAACTGCAAAACCAGTATTTTTTAATCTGCTGTTTGAATGATTGTGCTTGGTCCAGGATGATTCCCAAATATTTTATTTGCAGTTGGACTCTGATTTGTATAGTTCCTAATGAAAGGTGCCTAGGTGGGGTGAATCCATGGTCTTTCATCACAAATAATGCTTCTGTCTTTTTGAAGTTTATTGCGAGGTTGTTTTCTTGAAGCCATCTTGATACGTTATTGAAGCATGTTATTAACTGTGGGTTGGTTGGATTTGATGTGGTTATGGGTCCAAAGATCATGATGTCTTCTGTGTATATGTGGAAGTTGACGTTATGGGATCGTATCATGGAGCAGAGTGGTTGGAGGTAGATGTTGTGTAGCATGACTGATAGAGCGGACCCTTGTGGGACCCCTTGGGTTTGCTGAGAAAGTGAGGAGGTGGTGGTGCGGGTTCGGATTTGTTGATGTCTGTTTGAGAGATATGACTGGAACTATTGCAGTACAATGCCTTGCGTACCGATTTCCTTCAATCTGTTGAGGAGGATGTCATTACAAATTGTGTTGAATGCCGCAGATATATCCAGAAAGATCAGTGCATAACCATTGTGTCTTGTTTGGGTTCTCTTGGTCAGAGTGTTTAATAATGAGACCATGAGTGTTTTGATATCATGCAGAGGGCGGAATCCATATTGCCGGGGATCAAGTATGTTATTTTTGTCCAGGTGGTCTTGTAGTTGTTGCTGAACTATCTTCTTGATGATTTTTGCTGTGAACGGGAGGCTCTCTACTGGTCTAAATGAAGTAGGGTCTAATTGATCAAGGTCCGGTTTCTTGAGGGTTGGGCATATGATAGATGTTTTGAGGGAGGTAGGCATCTGACCCTCTTCGAGAGATTTATTTACAATGTTGGTGAGGATTGGGCTTAACTCCTACTTTGTCTTCTTAATCCAGTCAACCGGACAGGGGTCCAGAGGGGAGGTGGTGGTATTGAGTCCTGATATTGTGGCTTCAATCCTTTCTTTAGAGATTGATTCAAAAGAGGCCCACATGGCTTTTAGGTTAGTGGTGCGCTTGTTTGTAGTTGTTTTGGCTTGTACACTGGTCATCTGATGGAGTTGTTTGTATTGTGTTGCTAGTTGCTGTGGTGGTATGTTAGGTAGTTGATCCACGAGGTGGTCTGTCTTGGTAAGTTGTTTGACGATGTTGAAAAGTTCCCGTGGTCTATTAAGAGATGCATTCATAATCTTCGAGTGGTAAGCTTTGCGTGTGTCATCTATTCTGGTGCGGTAGTTATTGAGGGCATCCATGTAGTTTGCTCTATCGGCTTCATTTTCTGTTTTTCTCCATTTCCTCTCAAATCTTCTCAGTTGTGTTTTTAGGATCCATAGGTCTGGTGTGTACCAGCGTGACTTTGCTTGTCTTGCATTTTTTCATCTATTTGTTGTCATTGTTTGTGCTGCTGCAGCTAGTATGGTGTTCCAGTTATTAACTGAGGATTCAAGATCGGTCTGAGTGGGCTGTAGTTCTGGCAGGATTAGGGTGAGGAAGTCCTCTTTATTGAATGTTTTGAATCTTCTTGTTGGGCATGGCTCCTCCTTGGTGGTGATGGGTTGGTAGGATATATTGAATGTAATAAGAAAGTGGTCAGACCATGGTACAGCTGTGATCTTTGGTTGATTATGTACATTTGTGGATATGGATTTGAGGAATATGAGGTCCAGGATGTTTCCTCTCTCATGTGTTGGGGTGTGGACTATTTGGGTCAGTTTCATGGCCTCCATAGCTTCCATGAATGCCTCCGCATGTTTCCTTTGTGTTGGGGGGAGATTGAAATCTCCAAGTATTATCTTTCTTTTGTGCTATTGTAGGTCTCGGATACTTGTTTGAGGATGTTTGAGAGGTCCGAGTTTGTTGTTGGTGGTCTATATATCAGGCAGATCAGGAGGTGTTTGTTGGTAATTGTGATGGTGTCGGCTTCTTGTGAGCTTTCTGCTGCTAGGTTCCATAGGTGCAGGTTGGATTATGTGATTATTGTTGCTCCTCCTCCTCTGGAGTGGGTACGGGAGCAGTTAAATATCTGGTATCCTAGTGGTGTGATCTGATATATGAGTACGGTGTCAGATTCTGATAGCCATGTTTCTGATAAGCAGAGGATGTCCATTTTTTGATCTGTGATGTTGGTCTTGAAGTATGGGGAGTTGTTCCTCATGGAGCAGGCATTTATGAGTGTGATCTGTAGTGGCCTTGTGGGAGTGAGTGTTGTTTGGTGCTGTGGTATGAGTGGGATAGGGATAGGGTTTTGCTGTGGGTGTGTTATGTTGTGGAAGTATGGTGCGGGATGTTTCCGTGTTGATATTTGGGCATAGTCAGTTGTGTATGGATGTGCATGGATGGGTCTTTGCAATATGTACAGGGATATGAGAGGGGGCATTAGATCCCCTTTTACCTTGTTCTGTTGCTTGGCTGATGTCTGTTTGGAGCTCCTCTTGTTCGTTTCCTTTTTCTCTTTGGTTGGTTATTCTGTTCTTTGCCTCACTCACTGCCTAAGGGCCATTCCAAAGGGCCCTCTGGTGAGGCCCTCAGGTGCGGGCGTGCCTGCTATCACTGAAGAATTTGAAGCTGTTCCGGTGGGCCCTGATTGGCTTTATGGTGGAGAGCAGGAGGAGTTAGGGCTTCCCGCTCTCTGCCCTGACACCGATCGGGGATGCAGTCCATGCGCCTGCTGGCGCTGAAGAATTTGAAGCTGTCCCGGTGGGCCCTGATTGGCCTTACGGCGAAGAGCAGGAGTAGTTAGGGATTCCCGCTCTCTGCCCTGACGCCGATCAAGGATGCAGTCCGTGTGCCTGCTGGCACTGAAGAATTTGAAGCTGTCCTGGTGGGCCCTGATTGGTCTTACGGCAGAGAGCAGGAGGAGTTAGGGCTTCCCACTCTCTGCCCCGACACTGATTGGGGATACAGTCCGTGCACCTGCTGGTGCTGAAGAATTTGAAGCTGTCCCGGTCGGCCTGATTGGCCTTACAGTGGAGAGCGGGAGGAGTTAGGGCTTTCCGTTTTCTGCCCTGACACCGATTGGGGATGCAGTCTGTGTTTCTGCTGGCACTGAAGAATTTGAAGCTGTCCCAGTGGGCCCTGATAGGGTTTCCTGCTCTCTGCCCTGACACCAATCGGGGAGATACCCAAGGGAGGGTGGTCTGGGTCACTGGTAGGATAGATCAGGTGAAGGTTTCAGTTTTGAACATCGATGCTCCCAATGGGCCATAGGGTAATTTTTATCAACAGGTGATTCAGGGATTTGCAAAAGAGGCCTGGGGGGACTGGATAATTGGTGGAGATCTTAATAGCACATTGGAGAGGGAGAACAGATCAAATTATTGATCCAAAGTTCATGGGAAGGAGGGTAGGGAACTGCGTAGATGTCTTAAAAAGTGGGACTTGGAGGCGGAGCCAGCGGAGAACAAGATGGACGCGTAGAGTGTCGTCTCCTGCAAACCCGAGCAGATTCCTGAAATTATTGCCTTAATCGGAGTCGGTTGCAGCGCTTTTTGGCAGCAAAAGACTGAAGTAAGGAGAAGGGATGGCTTCGGTCAAACAAACGAAGTTGGAGTTCCCACTGGGGGGAAATACAGGGTCTAAACGTGCGAAACAGAATCCACCTTCACCTCTAAAGATGGTGGCAGGTCGTGACCCTGATGAGGGAACGAGAGAGATACTGGGGGAAATTCGGTCATTGCGATCATTAATTTCGGCGAACGGAGAGACTTTAGCCCTGATACAAGTGGATATGCAGGAGCTTAAGGAGCAAATGCGGGGTATTACAGCTCGAATGGAAAAGATAGACGCCACAGTCACAGCGCACGAGGAACGTCTACAGAGTCATTCTAAGGCCCTTAAAAAGGTAGATCTACTGGAAGCGAACCTAGAGGATCTCAGTAACAGATTGCGCAGAAATAACATAAATAAACGAACTATCGGGCGAGGGTGGGGGAGAGGGAGCTGTATAAGTGTTTTTCATTAATCAAATGTAATGTTTTATTATTATGTTTGTTTTATTCTAACATCTGTTTTACCAAATTGCATGTGTATGTTTAGAAGCCACCTAGGATTTTAGATGGGTGGCATATAATACATTTTAAAATATAGTAAATTTATGCACATGATGCCACAGTGAGTCTCCGCACATGTCCCTGCATCATTGGGAGATAGAGGAAAGCAAAAACCTCAGATTGAGACCTGCATGATCAGAGAATAAAATGGTCAGACAACAAAGTTACAAGACAATTTTATTTTCAATGTAATTACCTGACTTGGTGCTATCTTTATATTTTACACAGTACATGGAAATGCATCTCTTTCTATTTCTCTGGAATTGCACTGAATGAAGAATCTGACTTTTTGGGGTTGTAGCTTGTTATCTACATATCTTTATATTTAGGTTATGGTCACCTATTCTGTACTTGGTGAGGGTCTGTGTTATGAGTGTATGACCAAGGCCAGGTGTTCTGTTAACATGGAGTTTGTACGTAGGGATCTGTACTGTAGTAATCTGAATTGTTCAGCTTTTCAAATAGGTGTTTGGATGTTCCTGGGCCCACTGCAGTATTTACAGTGATGCTTTTTTTGGATCAGCTCCTTATGTGAGTTTTGGAAATTGGTGCTGATATGGTATGGTATGTTAGGTTTGTTCTACAGATCCTCAGTGACTTTTTGTAGGGTTTTGTATTAGTTCACAATATGCCTGGTATAAGAGAATGTTTGTTGTTGTTAGTGAGATGATCAGAATCAGATTTTATATTTTTTTTAAGATTTTGAGTTCTGTGGGTGAATGTCCTGGTTCTGCTCCATACCATTGTTGAAGGAGGGGGTTCAGTGGATGAAAAGTATATGTTCAAAAAGAAAACGCAAGAACCATAACACAGTTTATAACAACAAAATCAAAATAAGTTATAATTTAGTTTTATAAACTGTGCTGTGGTTCTCGCTCTTTTTTAGATCCTTGGTGTGTCAACATCTTGCATTTACTCCATATTATCTAATCAGCTTTTTGGTTTGGTTCAGTCCCTGATTGGAGTTTTGAGAAAGCTCCCCCCCCCCCTCCTGCCACGCCATCTCATCCCTCTCCTCAGGCAGCAGATTGCCTTGAGCCGCCCCTGCTTCTGCCTTCCGGTTCTGGTCATAGTTAGTCAATAAGAGCAGATGTGCAACATCATAGCTGCATCAGACCTTTTCTTCCTTTGCAACCATCAAACTCTCTCCTACGGCAGGACTAGTACGCAGGCGGCTAATAATTACTATTAAAACATTCTCTTACTCACCCAAACAAACCTTCTTTTTACACTTTACACACTTTCCCCTTGCCAAGGCTGTAGCAGCTCTAAAAACAGGTCTGCACTTATTAACAGCCTCTAGTGATCTCCCCTAACATTCACCTGTTACCTGGGTGATCTGTGGGATTCCGCTATGCTCCTATTGGTGTTTCCGTGGCGTTGCCATGGATTAGCCAATGGGGCATCAAATAAAAGAGTCTCTTCTACTTGTCACTCTGCAACTGTCCATCATGGAATGTTTGGTATTTTCAGCTGTTGTCAGGGAAACGTCCATAGACTTTAATGTGCTCCATTACTTTCTATGGGAACGTGACCATCTTTTCTAAGTTCAAATACGGGACACTCAATCAAGCCAAGGGGGTTCAAAGTTAAGGGAAGGAGACATTTCACTTACCGTTAATTTCCTTCCCTGGAATACTGCTAGACCAGTCCAGACAAGCGGGGTTATGTCCCTTCTGCCAGCAGATGTTGGAGACAGAGAAAAAAACTCCAGAGCTGTGATTGGTCAGGCTCTAGTTGGTATAGGTGTACCTCTAGTGGTCCTAGTCAGTATTCTTTGACAAGCAATAACTTAGGGAGAAACCCTGACTAACGAATTCAACTATGTACAGGTAAGTATGTACAGGTAAGCACTAATTTACTAAATCCATCAACTCGAACCATAAATTGAGGAGGAGGATCAATCGTCATCCCTAGGAGAATAATCCTGAATCCACTGCTTGTGGACTATCTCCGGGATATTCCAATTGGTTGTTTTGGAGTAAAATAAATGTCGGCTGCTCTGCATCAGTAATACTGCAACCGACAATTGGGTGGGTTCTGGACCGGTCTAGCAGTATTCCAGGAAAGGAAATTAACAGTAAGTGAAATTTTTCCTTCCAGTTCATACTGCTAGACCATTCTAGACAAGCGGGAAGTACCCAAGCTAACGACCCTCAGGGTGGGCAGAGAAAGCCGCTGACAGCACACCAACTCCAAAACGACTGTCCTCCCATGCCTGAACGTCCAGGCGATAATGCTGGACAAAGGTAGACAAGGAGGACCAAGTTGCCGCTCGACAAATATCAAGGGGAACCACATGAGAACTTTCGGCCCAAGACGTGGCTTGAGCCCAAGTAGAATGTGCTCGAAGACCTGCCGGAACTGGCTTGCCTTGAAGTATATATGCTGATTCTATGTCCCGACGGAGCCATCTGACAATAGTTGACTTTGAAGCTACTAGACCTTGACGCGGTCCTGAAAAAAGAACAAAGAGGTGGTCAGACTTGTGAAAGGAATTAGTGACTTTCAAATATCGAAGGAGAACTCTTTTGAGATCAACTGCTCGGAGACCTTTATGTTGACCAACACATTGTTACTTTGAGAAGGCAGGCAACAACAGAGGCTGATTGACATGAAAAGGAGTAATCACCTTAGGCAAAAATGAGGGAACAGTGCGAAGAGACACTCCTTCCATGGAGAAAGACAGATAGGGATCTCTGCAAGAAAGAGCCTGCAGCTCGGAGATCCTATAAGTCGAGGTTATTGCCACTAAGAACTTTGTTTTAAGTGTCAAATCTCGCAACAACACTTCTTTTAGAGGCTCAAAGGGCTGAGCCATCAATGCCCTGACAACCAACGCAAGGTCCCAAGAAGGGACAACTGGACAGATAGGTGGACATAGGAGTTTAACTCCTTTGAGAAAACAAGACACATCGGAGTGGGATGCAATGAATCAACCACGAACCGGTCCCCTGTAACATGTCAAGGCGGAAACCGGTACACGTAACATTCTGAGAGCTAAGCCTTTTTCGAGGCCATCTTGAAGAAAAGGGAGAATGTCCATGATTTCTGTTTTCCATGGAGAAAGACGATGTTGCTCACACCACGCTTCAAACACATGCCACACCCTAGCATACGCTACTGACGTTGAGGATCTCCGGGCATTAGAAGTGTCGCCACTACTTTGGCAGAGTAACCTTTGCGATCTAACCTACGCGTTTCAAGAGACAGGTCATAAGCAAGTAGGGAGTCGGATCGTCCATAGAGATGGGACCTTGTTTGAGGAGTCCGAAGGGTGCTTCTAGTCGCAGAGGAGAACCTCGAGATAACCTTATGAGATCGGCATACCAAGGCTTTCGGGGACAATCCGGGGCCACTTGAATTACTGACCCCTGGTGTTCCCTGATCCGCTGAAGGACTTTTACAATCATTGCCCAAGGTGGAAACACATAAAGCAACCTGTGTTGTGGCCATGGCTGTGCCAAGGCATTTATGCCATGAGATCCTTGTTCTCTCCATTGACTGAAGAATAATGGTACTTTGGCATTCGTCGCTGATGCCATGAGATCCATTTCCAGCCATCTCCATATTTTAACTATCCTTTGGAAGGCCTCCTGGGCCAGTTCCCATTTGCCGGGATCAAGCGTATGCCGACTGAGAAAATCCGCTTTCACGTTGCTGGTTCTCGCAATATGCTGCGCTGATAGAGATTGGAGGTGTCTTTCCGCCCAAGGGAAGAGAAGAGACATCACCTTTGACAACCCTGCACATTTGGTTCCACCTTGGCGGTTGAGGTAGGACACTGTAGTGGCATTGTCGCAAAAAATATGAACCGCTTAACCCTGGAGACAATACTGAAAATTTAGTAAGGCAAGGCGGGTTGCTCTTGCCTCGAGACGGTTGATCGTCCATTGTGACTCGCACAACATCCATGTCCCTTGCATTGAATGGGTTTGACAATGCGCTCCCCATCTGGTCTGGCTGGCGTCTGTAGTCAGCAAGATCCAGCGTGGACTCCAAGAGTACTCCTTTGAGGAGACTGCGCCAGACCTGGAGCTGTACCGGAAGTTGGATCTGATAGTCCTCTGCTACTGGTGACCATCTTGACAGGAGAGCGTGCTGTAGACAGCGCATGTGTGCTCTGGCCCAAGGCACAGGCTCGATGGTGGCGGCCATAAACCACAGGACTTGGAGATAATCCCATGCTCGTGGAGTTCTTTGAGCCAGAAACCTTCGGATCTGAAAATTCAGTTTGAGGAATCTTTCCCAAGTCAGGATTACACACCCGTGATAGGTATCAAAGTGTGCCCCTAGAAAGTCTATTTGTTGAGATGGGAGAAGGCAGCTTTTGGGACGATTGATCACCCAACCGAGCTCCTGTAGGAATGACACTACTGTCGAGACACTCTTGTAGGCTTCCTGGAGGGACTCTGTGTGAATGAGCCAATCGTCTAAGTAAGGGTGTACTCTGATGCCCTGCTTGTGTAAGGCAGCTGCTACGACTACCATCACTTTTGAGAAGGTCCGAGGCGAGGCCAAAAGGCATTGCCCAAAATTGATAATGTTGTCCAAGGACTGTGAAGTGGAGGAAGCGCTGGTGGTTGTCTCGAATGGGAATATGAAAATGCGCTTCTGCTAAATCTAGGGAAGCCAGAAACTCCCATCTGCGTACTGCTTGAATGACGGATCGCAGGGTCTCCATTCGGAAGTGCGGGACTCGAAGACTGCGATTGATGCCTTTGAGGTCCAGAATTGGCCAGAAAGAACCATCTTTCTTTGGCACCATGAAATAGATAGAATAGCGGCCTTGTCCTCTTTCCAACGGAGGGAATGGACGAATGGCTCTTAATGAAAGGAGTCTCTGCACCGTACTTTGAATGGCTAATCATTTGTCCGACGAGCGTCCTGGAGAGACCAGGAAGGCATCGTGAATGGGTCGGCAACATTCGAGAGCGTAGCCATGAGAAACTATGTTGAGGGCCCATTGATCTGAAGTTATGTGTGCCCACTGCCGAGAAAAAAGAGCCAACCGCCCCCCAACAGGCGGAGGCGTTTCAAGTGGGCATCTCGTCCCATCAGCGGGAAGGACAGGAGGTTCCCATAAACTTTGCTGGGCCTGAATAGGAGTCAGTTCCTTTGCAGGCTCCCCGAAAGACTGTGATCTTTGTCCGAAGTGATAGACATAGAAACATAGAAACATGATGACAGAAAAAGACCACAAGGCCCACCTAGTCTGTCCTTCCATAACAACAACTACAACAGTCCACTTTTTAGCTTTAGAGATCCTCTGTGTTGGTCCCATGCTTTTTTGAATTCAGTTACTGTCCTCATCTCTACCACCTCCACTGGGAGACTATTCCACGGATCCACTACTCTTTCCGTAAAGAAATATTTCCGCATATCACTCCTGAATCTATTTCCCTTTACCCTCATCCCATGTCCCCTCGTCGCAGAACTTGCTTTCAATTGAAAGAGGCTCTCTCCCTAAACATTTATGCCACGGAGGTATTTAAACATCTCAATCATATCACCTCTATCCCGCCTTTCCTCTAAGGTGTACATATTAAGATCCTTAAGTCTGTCCTCATATGCTTTATAATGAAGACCACTAATCATCTTAGTAGCAACCCTCTGCACCGACTCCATCCTGTTCACATCCTTTTGAAGGTGCGGTCTCCAGAATTGCACACCATACTCCAAATGAGGTCGCACCAAAGACTTATACAGAGGCATTATCACTTCCTTTTTTCTGCTAGCCATTCCTCTCCGTATGCACCCAAGCATCCTTCTAGCTTTTGCCGTCACCTTTTCTACCTCTTTAGCTACTTTAAGATCATCGGACACAACTACGCCTAGGTCCCGCTCTTCTTTAGTGGACAAAAGTACTTCACCTCCTATACTGTATTGCTCCCTTGGATTGCTGCAGCCCAAATGCATGACCTTACATTTTTTAACATTAAATCCCAGTTGCCAAATTCTAGACCATTCTTCAAGCTTAGCTAGATCCCTCCTCATGTTATCTACACCTTCCTGGGTGTCTACTCTATTGCAGATTTTGGTATCATCCGCAAAGAGGCAAACCTTACCCGACAGCCCTTCCGCTATATCACTAACAAAGATGTTAAAAAGAATCGGACCAAGGACAGATCCCTGGGGCACACCACTGGTAACATCCTTCTCCTCAGAGTGAGCTCCATTTACTTGTATTCTTTGTCACCTCCCACCCAACCAATTTCTAACCCAAGCAGTAACTTTAGGGTCCATCCCTAGGGTGCTCAGTTTGTTTATAAGTCGCCTGTGAGGAACAGTGTCAAAGGCTTTACTGAAATCTAAATACACCACATCTAGAGCTCTCCCTCGGTCCAACTCCCTGGTCACCCAGTCAAAGAAATCAATGAGATTTGTCTGACAAGACCTGCCTCTGGTGAATCCATGCTGCCTCGGATCCTGTAATCCGCTGGACTCCAGAAACCTCACTATTTTCTCTTTCAACAGCGTTTCCATTAATTTACTCACCACTGAAGTTAAACTAACCGGCCTGTAGTTTTTAACCACATCCTTACTTCCGCTTTTGTGTAAAGGCACCACATGAGCCTCTCTCCAGTCCTTTGGCACCACTCCCGACTCCAAAGAGGCATTGAAAAGGTCAGTCAGTGGAGTTGCTAGAACATCCCCAAGTTCCCTCAGTATTCTAGGGTGTATCCCATCCGGTCCCATCGCTTTGTCTACTTTAAGTTGAGCTAGTTTCTCACGAACACAGTCTTCTGAAAATTGTTCAAGATGTCCCTTGCTTCTGTTCTTATTTGTGGGTGTTTTCTGAGGTCCTGCTCCTGGTTCTTCATCTGTAAACACAGAACAAAAATATTTGTTAAGCAATTCCGCTTTATCCTTATCAGCTTCTACATATTCCCCCCCTGCACCCTTGAGTCTGACAATACCACTTTTGCCCTTCCTCTTCTCACTAATATATCTGAAAAATGTCTTATCCCCCCATTTTATTGCATTGGCTATTTCCTCCTCCTTTTGATTGGTAGGAGTGGATGAAGTACTTGGCTTAAAGGATCTGTATCTCCGAGAGTCGCGAGTTCTAGAAATCATCAAAAGCCTTGGGACCGAGACCCGCAATCGGAGAATGCCTTTGGCTTGCCCTCCGGCAAGTGTTGCGATTTAACCTCCCCCAGATCTTTTACCAATTTATCGAGATCTTCGCCAAAGAGGAGTCCCCCTTTTAAAGGAAGTTTTGACAGCCACGTCTTAGAAGCAACATCTGCTGGCCATTGATGCAGCCAGAGCCATCTCTGAGCCGCTGTCATCGCTGCTATGGAGCAACGGAATGCAACTGGAATTGTGGTATGCTTGGTGACCCCGGTCACTAACGCATCAACTTTCGGGTATGTCGGCCAACGGTCCAAGTCAGAGGGAGACCAAGGGTATAACTGACTAATACAGTGTGCTGTACGTAGAGAGGACTCTGGAGAGTCCCACTCTCGAGATACCATTTGCTGTAACTCGGCTGGAAAGGAAAAGGCTTTGGAAGGCTTACGAATGCCCTGTAAAATGCCCCCGCCACCACCAGCAGCTCTCCCCTTCCCGGGGATCGAGCCACCAGCAGCGGGAGGGGCCTCCACAGCATCGCGGCCCAATCGGGGCTCAGCCGAGCACAGTTAAAAACTTTGCGCCATCGGGCGCCGACCCTCTTCAGCCCCCGCCACTACCAGCAGCTCTCCCCTTCCCGGGGATCGAGCCACCAGCAGCGGGAGGGGCCTCCACAGCATCGCGGCCCAATCGGGGCTCAGCCGAGCACAGTTAAAAACTTCGCGCCATCGGGCGCCAACCCTCTTCAGCCCCCGCCACCACCAGCAGCTCTCCCCTTCCCGGTGATCGAGCCTCCAGCAGTGGGAGGGGCCTCCACAGCATCGCGGCCCAATCGGGGCTCAGCCGAGCACAGTTAAAAACTTCGCGCCATCGGGCGCCGACCCTCTTCAGCCCCGCCACCACCAGCAGCTCTCCCCTCCCCGGGGATCGAGCAACCAGCAGCGGGAGGGGCCTCCACAGCATCGCGGCCCAATCGGGGCTCAGCCGAGCACAGTTAAAAACTTCGCGCCATCAGGCGCGCCCGTGCCTGGCGGGCCTCGCCAGAGGGCCCTTTGGCATGGCCTTTAGGCGAGGCATGATAGGCGACATGAAAGATTCCACACCAGCTCACCAGTTACCCGACTGCCCGACGCCTGCTTCACTCAGCCCCCTGCCGCCTGACCAAGAAACCAACTATCTACCAACACCTGAACTGTAAGAATGTGCTTTTGTTGTTAAATAGAACTTTAAAGGTTCGTGCCATCGGGCGCATGGTCCTTGTGCACCCGCTGCCTTCATCGGCTCTCCCCAGTCGGGGGATCAAGCCTCAAGCGGCGGGAGGAGCGGCACCAACATTCTGCCCAATCGGGGCTCCAGCCAGGAACTTTAAAAGCTCGCGCCATCAGATGGGCCCGCGCCTGGGGACCGAGAGGAGGGGCACCAGAAGACCACTGCACCCTATCCAGCTCCAGACAGCACACTCTAACAGCAAACCCATCCGCTACAGACAGCAACGCCGGTCAGTATCCCTGAACCCTACACCACATAAGAAGCACTAGTCCGTTCTAATCTGCCAAGCTCACATTGGAATATTACTAAACAATGCAGCCCATTCGTTGGACTATTATTAGGCCACTTTAACTTACAAAGTAACCTGTTAGCATCATAGTTTATTTTGTACCATCTCAGTATTGCAATTTTACCAGTTGAAGATTCAATATAATCTGCTAGCTTCGTACTTTATTACTGTATCATCTCAGTATTGCACCCTCTCTTTAAAGATAGTCAATATCTTAGCATGTAAACTGTACCTGCTCAATTTTGCACTCTCGTATAATTGCTCCTCTGTACGGAAGAATCTCATCACTGTACTGTGTCTCATAACAGCATTGTACTACCCCAGTATTGCACTTCCCCACTTCGTAGCTACAGTGTCTCACACACAATCCAAACCCTCAGAATGGCCCTCCAGGTCGCTGTCATTCTTAGCTTCTACCTCCTCACCCACTGGCTTGGAACCTCCCAGGCCCTTTACACGCCACATGGCAGGATTCCAATCCTGAATAGCCATGGAAAAAGATGGGATGGTCCCCTTTACTCCAACCCAGGAAGTGACGACTACATGTGCCACTCCCACCTGATACATATAGCACTCCAGCTATCCAAGACACCCAGCCAGGAAAAACCTTTGAGCTGCCGACCCCTAAAATGTGCCATCATCAACGCGCGTTCCATTCGCAAAAAATGGCCTGTTGTCCTTGACACAATCTCCTTTTATGACCTTGAGATACTTATGATCACAGAAACATGGCTATCATCAGAAGACAACGTCCTCCTCAACCAACTACTACCCCCCAATTTCTCCATACATACGAGACATCGGGAAAACAAAAAAGGAGGAGGGGTGCTCATAATCTCCAAATCAGACCTCAACTTCCACATTTTGGACTCTTCTAGCACAAACAGCCTGGACATCCTATCCGTTGCTAACCAACAATGCTCCCTCAACCTGTTATATAGAACACCATCTACTTCTCCAGATGACCTTCCAACCATTATTGACCTTGCAGCTAACACCCTCACTCCCAAGAAACCAAATTGGATAATGGGTGATTTCAATCTCCCATCTTTACCCCAAAGCCACGCAAATGCGTTCCTTGATGCAATGGAAGACCTGGGACTCAAACAAATCATCAATGAACCCACACATACAAAAGGGAACATTCTTGACATGGTATTTGTTCCACACCCAGTCATGGACCAAAACCACAATCCTCCAATATCAGTCGTGGATGTACCCTGGTCCGACCACAAATTGATCATTATCCAGATACCCACCAACAATGACCAGCTGAACAGAAGCCGACCTACGAACATCACCTCTCGAACTGCCACTAGATGCTTTCGCCCCTTCGATAGGGACCACATCCTCTCAGAGACCTCATCACTCATCAACAAAACCACACCGGACCTTGATGAACTAATCTCTTAATGGAACTCCAGCCTGCTTGCCATCTCACAACACTCGAACCCTAAGAATACAGCAAGGACAAAAAGAAGCTCCGCCCCATGGTTCTCCCCTGAGCTGCGATCTTCTCTTACGCAACTACGTAGACTTGAACGCCGATGGCGCCGATCGTGCTCAACTGAAGATCAGACCGCTTACCGAACCCACCTTGCAATACACCGAGAAACAATCACTACCAAAATGAGACAATATCACACTGACACCCTAAAGAGGTTTCTGAATAAACCACGTGACCTCTTCAATTTGGTCAAATCCCTCTCAAAGGAACCATCTTCCGAACAACACAGCGAGATTCACCCGCAAGAATTCGCTGATTACCTGCAATCCAAGATTGTGCAAACCAACAAGGTTTCAGCAGTCCCATATCAAGAACCAACGGGCCTATCCCCACTGAACATATTTTCCACACCATCCACTAAATGTATCGAGGACACCATAGCATCTCTCAACACCTCCACTGCACAGACTGACCCATGTCCAGCTTTTTGGATCAAGGAGCTACGTGATGTGTTCAGCCCTGTCATCGCAAATATAATGAAACTCTCCTTCACAACAGGATATTTTCCCACTTCACTCAAGCAGACTTCCATTAGGCCACTATTGAAAACCCCCAAACTTGACCCCCAAAGAGTTGACTCCTATCGGCCAATAGCCAGTATCCCCCTCTTAGCCAAAATAATTGAGAAAGAGGCACAACGGCAAATTCAAGATCACATAGATGCCGCTGCTCCCTTAGACAGCTGCCAACATGGGTTCAGAGAACATCATGGGGTTGAGACACTACTCAGTGGTCTATTCAACGATATCATCACAGGAATTGACAACATCCGTCAAGGTTTTGTGCTCATCTTCCTAGACATCGCCGCGGCGTTCGACTCCGTGAGTCACGAAATTCTCCTCGGAAGACTGAAAGAGAAGGGCGTCTGCAACAGTGCACTAGGATGGTGTAAATCTTATCTGGATGGTAGATGGAAATATGTGAAGTCTGGATCAGAAGAGTCAATACATTTTCATCAAAAGCAAGGGGTACGTCAAGGCTCCTCGTTATCCTCCTTACTTTTCAATATCTACATGCAGCCCATCTGCAATATCATAAGATCATTCAATGTGAACTGCTTGATATATGCAGATGACATTCTTTTATACATGCCTTTCTCTACAACTCACATGGACCTGGCACCACTCACAGATTGCTTCAATGCAGTTTCAACATGGCTCCAGACACAGAACCTACGCATTCAACATAAAAAACAGAGGTGCTATTCATCACCAGAGACTCCAACTTTACTCCCCCGTCCCACGTCAGTGTCAAGGAAGCTGATTTGAAAACTAAAGATGCAATAAAATAGCTGAGAGTTACTTTGGACCAACGTCTAGATATGAAACGCCACATAAGCAACATAGTCAAAGCCGTCTATTTCAAAATCCGTTCACTCAAGCACCTACGCTCCCTGTTGGACCCAGACGATTTCCTAACCATATATCAAGCGCTGATCCTGCCACATTTTGACTTTGCAAATGCCATTTTACAAGGTCTCCCCCAATCCACACTAACCCCCTTACAGTTGGCCATGAATGCCGCAGCTAGGGTCCTTTACGGAGCATCCATAAATGACCACGTGACCCCCATTCTCAAACAGCTGCACTGGCTACCGATCCAATGGAGGATCACCTTTAAAACCCTTCTATTAGCATTCAAGGCAATCAAAGGTATTTCATCCTCCTCACTCACGCATCTTATCCACATTGTCCCCCCCAACAGATCCAGAAGAGCAACAGCTGTAAACTTGCTAGCAATACCAAAGGCATCTACAAAGTACAACACGACAACTACAAACAGGGCATTCAGTTTTTATGTCCCCAAATGGTGGAATGCTCTACCCCCTGACATTAGGGCCATTGCCAATCTATATCAGTTCAGGAAGGCTCTCAAAACCCACCTTTTCCTCCAATACTTCCCAGACAGACTAGATGTCCCTCCCAAGAAATGACCCAATCTAGAAAGGCCCTTACATGCATTATCTGATTTTTACCTATCCTTGCAGTGTAAATAGCTTATGTATATAGTTAACCCTGTTATCCAAGCTTGTACTCCTGTTCGATGTAAAACCTGACAGCTTGTCGTTATGGTCGTTATGTTATGATGTAAACCGCGCTGATACTAAATAGTGCGGTATATAAGAAACTGTAATAAAATAAATAAATAAATAAAATAAAGCCGGCTTCAAAAGTGTTTGAGAACTCTGAGGATCAGGCGTGTCGGTCAGGCGCAGCGACTCTATCACCTGTGGGATTAGGGCCGGTAACTCCTTCTTCCGAAAAAGTCTGATAACTTATTTTTTATTTATTTATTTATTTATTTAACATCTTTTCTATACCGCGCTTTTTAAAATCAGCTCGGTTTACAGTTAACAGCAGGTTTGTACAGTTACAGGCAGCTCCCGTACTGGACTTACAAAAACAGGGTTTTGCAACTTGGACTAACTGGGGTAACTATGTACATGTTACGCTGTAGCTTGGCTACTCGTTTAGGTAGCTATAATACAGGCTAGGCAGTCGGGTCGACAGCAGTGCAGTGGCGACCGGGCTGCCTAACTACTATTTACAAGATTAGGTGACTATATACATGTGCCTGCCTGGGTGTCTGATGATGCTACTGTGCCGGGCTGGGGCTGTGTATTGTAGGTGTTTTGGGGCGGCTGCTTTGATGGTTGTGGGTGGGTGGCTGTTGTGTGTCCTCATTATGAGAATAGTGCTGGAGGAAAAGGTGGTGTTTCAGTGCCTTTCTGAACTGGGTAAGGTCCGTAATGGCCTGGAGTCCAGGCGGGAGGGCATTCCAACAGGTGGGTGCATAGTACACGAAGGCTCTGTTTCTTGTTGCTTGAGAACACTTCATGATCTTGCTAGGGATACTTAGTGATTGGCTGCGACTGACCTTCTGGCTCTGTTTGGGAGAGTGGGGAGAATGAGGTCTGTGATGGAGGAGGAGGTGAGACTGTTGATGGCTTTGAAGGTCAGCAGTAGGGTTTTGAAGGTGAGTCTGCAATGGACTGGCAGCCAGTGGAGAGTCCTCTTGAACTGTCAGCGAAGAATCAGACGGAGAATATTCCCCATCTTCTTTCTCCGACGAATCAGGGCTCACCTCTGAAGATTTAAAGTCTTCTTGGATATCGGTAGTGTCCCGCAAGCCACATGCAATGTTCCTGAGAGGACATACAGCTTTAAGGTCTGAGGTCTTATGGGACTGCTTGCGAGACCCTGCCTTATCTTTGTCTGCTACCGGGGCGGGTGCTGGAGATATTCCAAAAGACTCCGAACGCCACAGTGTCATGCCTGGCGGAAGAGCGTCAGGAACTCACTGTCAGCCGAAGCTGCTGTGGCTTCCAGCGCCTGTGGACGCAAGAGGGGAGCTGACTGAGTCCTTTCTGCAGGTGGACCCGGCTGCAAGGGCTCTAAAGAGGGAGGAGTTAAGGCGCTGATGTCCCCAGCTGGTAGCGCAGTGGGTATGGAGGAAGAAGATTCTCCTGGATGCAGCATACAGGTGGAACACAAACGATCTAGTAACTCCTGCTTCTTATTACATACAATGCACCTGTGCAGAGAAACAGGCATTGCAGAGGCTTAAACCTTTACTTATTTTTTATTTTATTTTTTTTTAAATAAAAATCAATGTAGGCTTAGGGAAACAGAAGACTCTTTAAAGAAAAGGGATTTTGAAACTCCTTGTGCCTTCACAGCATGTTAAATGCTTTGAAATGGCTGCCCAGAGCTGTTCCCACCAAAAAAACACTGAAGAGAAATCTCTCCTGATTTTCAAAATGGCTGCCGGCACAGAAAAACGGCAAAATAAAAGTTTCCTAAGCTCTAAAACCTCAAAAATGTGGCGAAATTGCTGGGGGAGAGGATAGGAGTGCTGCCAAAAAGTGAAGAGACACAGACCCGGTGATCCCCGTGCTGTTAAAAAACCAGAAGTAAGAAATCGCTGCAAGGGAATCCAAGCAGGTACTCACTGTGCTGCAGAGAAGCAGAGGCTCACAGGAAAATGGTTTAAAGATGCTGTAAAACTTATAACTGTGACTGGATGGCATAACATTTGATAGATCGATTTACCCCCAGCTACACAGGCTCTGTGGCAGAGGCTAGGAGTTGATTATAATGGGGAGCTCCACGGATCTAAGGATCAGGAGCTCAGACCCTACTGTATTGTCACTAACTATAGTTTAAAAGCAATACAGCTATAAGAGAGAGGACCTGGGAAACTCAGAGAAACACCTCTTGTGTGCTCTGAGTGCATCCAGGTAAGAGACTAACACCTTCATCTGCTGGAGACAGAGAAAATACTGACTAGGACCACTAGGGGCACCCCTATACCAACCAGAGCCTGACCAATCACAGCTCTGGAGTTTTTTTTCTCTGTCTCCAACATCTGCTGGCAGGGGGACATAACCCGCTTGTCTGGACTGGTCTAGCAGTATGAACTGGAAATAAAAAATATCTTTATAATAACATGTTTAATTTTAGCCCAACATTGTAATCTGTAGGCTAGGTTTATCATTTTACTTACAAATGTGCCAATCAGGCCTACTTGTTGTACTTCTCTAGAAAGTGAATTTTCTTCAAAATAGCAACATTTCCACTAAGATAACAAACATTCTGAGCAACTCAACTCCAAATTGTACTTTATAATCATTAGACATTTGAGAGTCTCTACATGCAGTTGGGCTTTTTCTGTAGACCACACTTTGCTCATGACTGAAAGGCACCTTTCAGTTCGAGCATTGGAACCTGGCAAATATATAAAAAAAATTCAACCAGATTGCATAAATTTTTATATGGTACCTCATTACTTTTGAGGTGTCCAAACACCACTTCCATTTGTCATCAACCATGGTGTCAGGACTTTCTGGACTATCTGGACTTTCAGAAAGCCTTTGACAAGGTCCCTTATGAGAGACTTTTGGCAAAACTAAAGAGTCATGGGATAGGAGGCAGTGTACTATTGTGGATCAGGAACTGGTTAAAAGATAGAAAGCAGAGGGTAGGGCTAAATGGCCAATTTTCCCAATGGAGAAAGGTGAATAGTGGTGTACCCCAGGGATCTGTGCTGGGTCCGCTGCTTTTTGACGTATTCATAAATGACCTGGAAAGTGGAATAACGAGTGAGGTTATCAAATTTGCAGATGACACAAAACTATTTAAAGTTGTTAAAACCCAAGAGGATTGTGGAAAATTGAAAGAGGATCTTGATAAATTGGAAGACTGGGCATCAAAATGGCAGATGAAATTTAATGTGGACAAGTGCAAGGTTATGCACCTAGGGAAGAACAACCCAAACTATGGTTACACGATGCAAGGTTCCACATAAGGAACCACCACCCAGGAAAAAGATTTAGGCGTCATTGTGGATACCATATTAAAACTGTCGGCCCAGTGTGCAGCAGCTGCCAAGAGAGCAAATAGAATGCTAGGTATGATAAGGAAAGGAATGGAAAATAAAACAAAAGATATTATAATGCCTCTATATCGTTCCATGGTGAGACCGCACCTTGAATATTGTGTGCAATTCTAGTTGCCGTATCTTAAAAAGGATATAGCGATTTTAGAAAAGGTTCAGAAAAGAGCCACCAAAATGGTAAAGGGGATGGAAGGATACTCCTATGAAGAAAGGCTAGAAAGGTTAGGGCTCTTTAACCTGGGAAAGAGACGGCTGAGGGGAGATATGATAGAAGTCTATAAATTAATGAACGGAGTGGAACGGGTAAACGTAGATCGATTGTTTACCTTATCAGAATATAGAAAGACTAGGGGACATGCAATGAAGCTACAGGGTAAACTATTTAAGACTAATAAAAGAAAATATTTTTTCACTCAACGTGTAATCAAGCTCTGGAATTTGTTACCGGAGGATGTAGTAAAGGCTGTTAGTGTAGCTGGGTTTAAAAAAGGTTTGGATAAGTTCCTGTTGGAAAGGTCCATAAACCATTATTAAGAAGGGACCCAGGATATCAATGCTTGAACCAATACAAGCATTGTGGAACCTGTGTCTCTTGGGGAAACTGCTAGGTACGTATGACCTAGATTGGCCACTGTTGGAAACAGAATACTGGGCTTGATGGACCTTGGTCTGACCCAGTATGGCATATCTTATGTTCTTATGTTTTATCAGGGTTTATCAGTTAAAACCAGCCTTCTCCAACCTATAATTGACTCCTCCATCCCCCCTACTACTTGTATACAGCCCCAGTTCATAGTTCACAATGTATATAGCTCCATGCTACCTGTATATAGCTCTGGTCCATAGTTCACAATGTATATAGCTCACCAGTTAATCACACTGCTCACCCACACCACACAAGTCAATGTCTCCACTGCATGTATTCACCCTCGCACGCTTGATTGTTTGATGTGCTAACTGCTTTGATTTAAAGATAAAGGGGTATATTAAATCCTTTTAAATAAAAATAAATTAAAAAAAAATACAATCAGAAACCCAAGTTACTTTGTTCCTTGTATTCGTTTTTACCATTTTGCCCAGCACTGATGTCAGGCTCACTGGTCTGTAGTTTCCCAGCTCACCCCAGGAATGTTGGTGGCTGTCCCCCAATCGTCTGGTGCCGTAGACGCCCTCTCCTTCCTCTCCCCTCACTGTCCTCGGCTTCATTATTCCCGCTGTCTCTGCTTCTCTCTTCCTGCTCTCTATGGTTCCTTCTCACCTGCAAAAGCTTCTCTGCCTGGAAGGCTCTGAGCTGAAATTTGCAGTCTGCAGAATTGTTTATTGTTTAATATGTTAATCTGTTCCATGTAAAGCATATTGACTGTAAGATTAAACAGTATATAAACCATATAAAACAATAAAAAGTGCTGCACTGTAGTAAAAGATTGTGAGTCCCCTGGGACAGAGGAATATCTACTGTACCTGAATGTAATTCACCTTGAACTGCTACTGGAAAGACGTGAACTAAATAACAAAAGATGCTTTGCAAGACAAGATGTTACAGTTGCATATTATTTGCACATTGTAAAGTACAAAGTTCTACAACGTTCCTTGTCAGTTAAAGTTTGTTACATGTAAACTGCGTTGACCTTTGGAAAAGTGATATATGAGTATAAAAAATGTGAAATAAATAAATAAGATGTACAGAGGCAGACAATAAAAATAATACACCAAATACACTGCAATCTACAATAAGACCACATGGTGGCACCATTACTCCATGAAGACACTGCACTGTTATAAACAATGGGACGGGACATATTCAAAGGGATTTATGCTGAGCGGGAGATTCAGGGGCAGTAACCTGGTAAGCACTGCTAAATATCTGCCCCTAAGTGAGTTAACGCCGGCATGTTCCAGGGGTGGCCAGTAAGAGGCAGTATTCAGCCGCTAAGCAAAAGCTAAACCGCAGGTGAAAGGACATCCTAACTTTATGTGATTTTGCAGTTCGGGTGGTGGCTGAATATTGCGGCTAACCGGATTGTAAAACAACAATCCAATGAAACCGGATATTCAGGGTTGGTCGCTAGATATGCCCTGACATTTCTTTTTTTTTTAAAGTGCCTTCAAGTCAGTGCTGACTCCTGGTAACCCAGCAGCCTCTCGGTTTTCTTGGCAAGGTATGAGCAGAAGTAGATTGCCAGGCTTTTTCTTCTGAGGCCATGGAGGGTTAAGTGACTTGCCCAAGGTAACAAGGAATGCTAGTGGGAATATCAACCCTAGATCTTTTGTGTACCACTAGGCCACTTTTCCACTATGATATTGAATATCCAGGTTTAATTTAAAGTGACGATGGCTTTGGTAGTGGGGCCACTGTCACTGAAAATGCTCCCCAATATTCTATGTAAGATGTGTGTTCTTCCTGCTGTGGGAGGAGAGGAAATGCAGGGATGGGAAATTACCTAAATTTTAGGACGTCGAGAATTATCTGATTCTACAGCAAGAGGAGTAGAAGTTCTGTGTGTCGTTCTCCTGTTGGCAGAATCATGAGAAAAGTATTTATTTAGCTTGCGCTTTTCCAGGGGGAGATCAAGGTCAGCTACATTCAGATACAGTATGTAATTCCCGGTCCCCAAAGTTTCTACCTGATGCAATGGAAGGTTAAATGGCTTGCCCAAGGTCACAAGGAGTGCTGGGGAGATTTAAACCCTGGTTTTTCTGGCTCTGGTCAGTCTGCCTAACCACTAGGCCACTCCTCCACTCCAAGCAACAACTAGTAAAAGATAAAGTAATGTAGACGTTTCTGAAGGATTCCTGGGTTTCCCTTTATCTTTTCCTTGCACTGAAACATCTTCTTGGACAGATGAATCTCTCACCTCAGGAGGAAAGCACAGTTACTCACCTGTAGCAGGTGTTCTCTATAGACAGCAGGAATAAGTCCTCACATATGGGTGATGTACCCAATGTAGCCCTGCACAGGAATGCTCCCCAGTTTCCATTGGAAGCTTTTGGAAGGCTCCACCGTGCATGCGTGCCTGCTTTTCCGCCTGCAAGGGTGCCATCTTCTCCAGTATAATATTGTAGCAGCAGCCAAAAAGCAACTCCTGGGGGAGGTGGGAGAGTTGTGAGATCTTCTTCCTGATGTCCACGAAGAACACGTGCTACAGGTGCGTAACTATGCTTTCTCTGTGGACAAGCACCACAAGAGATTTATTTATTTTATTTATTTTATTTATTTATATTTCTTATATACCGCGCTATTATAATCAGTGCGGTTTACATTTGAAACAGAACATACAAGAATGTAAGCAAGTTACATCAAGTTTTTTACATTGAACAGGGAATGTAAAACATGGAGTAAAAACGAGGGAGGAAACTATGTACAGATTGTAAACAGATATAATGCTCTTACGGTAAATAAAAATATGACCTTTGTCTAGAGGGTTGGCTAGATGGTCGAGGAGGTCAGTGGGAGAGATAGTGGTTAGCCATTATCTACAGGAAGAAGATCTGAGGGACGGGTTAGGCAGGGAGGTGAGGTGGGGGCATTGTAAATGTCGGGAATGCTGTCAGGGTAATATTGTAGGAACAGGTGATGTTTGAGGGCTTTACGGAATAGTGCCAAATTTGGGATGGCCCGGATTTCTGCTGGGAGGGCGTTCCATGCCATAGGTGCAGCAATGGAGAAGGCTCTACTTGCTGTTGATTTCTTACATTTTACCAACACTTTTGGGACTTCAAGTTTATTCAACGAAGTAGATCTTCTAGTTCTATTATCTGGTGTGCTGTTGAGGAGATCGCTGATGGGTGTATGAGTAAGATTCTTACATGACTTGAACGTCATGACAAGAACCTTGAATTGGACTCTGGCCCGTAGCGGGAGCCAGTGTAGGTTCTTTAGAACTGGCGTTATGTGGTCAGACCTTGAAAGCCCGGACAGTGCCCTTGCAGCTGAGTTCATGGCAAGGCGTAACGGGTTAAGAGTCGATTGTGGGAGTCCCAGTAGGATAATGTTGGCGAAGTCAAGGTGTGGGATGACTAAGGCTTGGAAAATTGAGCGGTAGTCAGGGAAGTCAAGCAGTGGGCGGAGATGGCGTAGTGATCGGATCTTGTGATAGATTGCTTTAACTGTGTTTGTAACATGTGCTGACATGTCAAGTCGCTGGTCGAGGATGATGCCCAGGTAGCGAATTGTAGCTTTGGACTTTAGTTCAATGTTATTGACTAGAAGAGAGGGAGGTGGCGTGAACTTCTGGTTCCGTGAGATGAATAGTACATCTGTTTTGCTATGGTTAATGCGGAGATTTTGAGAGAGGAGCCAATCTGCTACAGCTTCAAAACATCTTATAATTGGATTGAAATCTGGTTGATCGATTTTAAATTGAAGGTACATTAAGATGTCGTCTGCATATGCAAGGCATTGGACATTGAAGGAGCGGATTAAGGCGCAAATGGGCTGCATGTATATATTAAACATAATGCCGAGAGGGAGGAACCCTGGGGTACACCTTGCTTTAGTGAGAATGGTTCGGAGGTTTTGGAACCTGCTCTGACTTGTTGTGATCTGTTACATAAATAGGATTCGCACCATGCTAGCGCTGAGCCTTGCAGACCTTTATCTTTGAGGCGATCTAGAAGTGTTTCATGGTTCACTGAATCAAATGCAGCTGCTATGTCTAAAAAAATGAGGACGAATCCATGGTTGGTATTGTCAGTTCCTGTGATTAGGTTGTTGAAGAGGGTTGTGAGGATGGTGTCCACTCCGTGAGCTTCCCTGAAGCCGTGTTGAGATACCACGCCACTACAAGGGGCTTGAGCAGAGGCTTGATTGGGGCCTACCATTGCAGCTCAGAGGCGAAGGCAATCTCTGCTCAGCGCATGGTGGTTTCCTTCATGTGGGGCTTGCCTTCACCTCTGAGCTGCAATGGTAGGCCCCAATCATGCTCAGATGGACACTGACAGAATTGGACTTGAAACCCAAGTCCGAAAGATGCAGGAGGTACTCCAGCAACTTGTTGACGGCACAGGAGAAGGGATCCAGAGCCCTGTCAGTGCACCAGGAGGAGAACCTCCACTACTTAAACGTATAGGATCTATGCATGAAATCCTTGAGGAGCCCAGCAGGACTTCTGTGACATTCTTGGGCAAATTGAGCTCCAAGAGAACTACCCGCTCAACATCCATACAATGAGATCCAGGGACTAGATGTTGGGGTGCAGCAAGGCCCCGCACTCCTGAGAGATGATGTCTGGTGCACAGCACAGTTGCAGAGGCTCCCACCAAGAGAGTTGAAGCAGCAGGGGAAATCATGGCTGCCTGGGCTAGTAATGAGCGAAGAGGGTCATCGTACCAGCAGCGGAAGCAGAGGGTATTCATAAAGCAGGTCCACTGCACAGTCTTTCCTTTAAAAAGAACTACCAACACCTAAATAAATAGATAAATAACATTTAAAAAAACCCTTAAGCACCTATACCAGTGTTCCCAACACCCCCCTCCCCCCTCCCAATACAGGCATGGTCCGCATAGGGTTCCTGCTTCTCTTTATGCTCGTCTTCTTTTGCTACAGATCACTAATGCGCACAAGCAGTGCAGTCTTATGTTGGACATAGGATCATACGAAATGTCCATATTAGCTCAGACCAGAGGTCATCAAGCTCCCTATCCTGTTTGCAACAGTGGTCAGCGCTGGTCACAAGTACCTGTCAGGTTCCCAAAATATTGATATGTCCCGTGCTGTCTTTCCCCAGTGGCCCCTTTTAATCTAGCAGCCTTCTCAACCTCCCTTCACCTTGCAGGAAATTGAGGGTTCCTACGTCCTTCTTCCATGGCCAGAATCCAGCACTGAACTTCCTGTTCCCTCCACTTTCTCCATCCCATCACTTGCCCGTTCTAACCCCAAGATATGGACCTAACTGGCCTCCTGATCAACTCCCTTCTAGTAACAGGATCCCTCCTGCAGCACACTATAAATCCATTCCAGATTCTCTTTCCTTGTCATGTCTTGGCACACTGCCACCCCCCCCCCCCCCCCAGACAAGGGGTGGTGCAGCCAACTCTCTCCTTCTTACTTATATATCTATCGGGTTTCTCATTTCAGTCAAAGCATTAACATTGTAACTTAAGCTTGGGAATGTACATTAACCAGGGACGTTGATAAATTGCATTTTATGAGGCACTGGAGGGTTAAGTGACTTGCCGAAGGCCACAAGGAGTGCTAGTGGGAATCAAACCTTGGTCTCTTCGTTCTGAAGCTTGTGCTATAGCCATTAGACTACTCCTCCACTTGACCCTGCACTCACCGCCCTCCTGGCAGAACAGAGTTTGAGCCGGAGCGTACTCCATAACTGGAATGAGCTCCATCCTACCTCAGCTGAACTCCCCGGTGCAAGGGCGGACTCTCCCTAATCCAAATACACGACCCTTGCACCCTCAGCTTGGGACTCACCCATCTGTGTGGCTGATTTATCCTGCAGTCCACGGAGAACCATCGTTACAGGTAAGCAACCTCTCTTTCTCGTTTATGCTCCTTCAGGTTTGGAACTGCTCTCCAAGCAGCATAGAGAGTCAAACACCTGAGATTTTGCTAGCTGGGCACCCAATTGGGATGTACCCAAGGCTGGAACTAATTGGCCTCCTTAGTTTATTAAAGCTCCACTTTTAGAGGAAAAAGATCTTTTGTCACTTTTCTGTGAGTCTTCACCAAGCTGACTGGGCTTGTAATGCAGGGCCCTGAGCACCGTCCAGGTCTCAGGATAAAGGAAAAGGGAACTGCTGAAGAGGGGGATTAGGAAGCATAGCAGTGATGTCATTGAAATTTGGGCTTTTCAATGGTTCTTTGTCTCCACCGGTCTGCTGCTGGGGGAACACAGCCCACTTGTCTCGACTGTTCTAGAGGGATTCAAGGAAAGGTCATTATCTGGTAAGTAAAATGTCACTTTGTACAGCACAGGAACTTCCCCCAGCTCCCTTCCTCCCTTCTTGTGATTAGAAGACCATTCCAGTGCTTTGCCCTCAGAGCAACCCAAACGGCTGAATCCTACCCACAGTCTCCGTTGTAAGTTACATTCGAAGCAGCTAAGACAGATTCGTTCATAGAGAGGGGGAGGATTACAGACTTGCATATAGAGGTTTTAATCTCATAAAAATGTCCAGTCATGTTAGTCAACCTTCTGGCTTCTAGACATTAATTTAAAAATCAGTAAAATCCTGAAAAAAGTTAAGTAGTTGTCAATCGTAACGTCACACGTTCTGAGCACATCTGACTGCCATGGAGGAAAGAGGTCACCTTAAAGAAAAGCATCACTTTGCTGTGACAGGAAATGATCTTGTTCTGACCATGCCACATCCTGTGAGGTGTACTGTACCTCATTCCTGACCATTTTCCACTACTTTCTATTATCGTTCCCACACCCCTGCAGACTTTCTACATTTCAAATTCATGCTTCTCTCTTTCCAGTCAACCATTGCACTCACCAAACAAGATTATTATATCCATCAGACTCTCTTGCCTCTGACCCTCGTCATCTCTCACAACTCTCAACTTTCTCCTCAAGGTACCTCCGCCTCCGACCCTTCCCTCCCTTCTTGCCCAGACTCTGGCTGAATACTTCCATGATAAAATCCACAAGATCATACTCCAATTCCCCATGAGTCAGCTACTTCTCCTCCTCCCCCTCTTCACTGACATCCTTCCCTCCCTACCTGCTCCCCTTTCATCCTTTTCTATGATCTCTGAGGAGGAAACCACTCACCGTCTTTCCTCATCCAAACTCACTACCTGCTCCTCTGATCCTATTCCCACCTATCTCCTAAGCCCATCTCCTCCACTGTAGTTCCTTCCATCTCTCATATTCTCAACCTATCGCTCTCCACTGCAACTGTCCCTGCAGCCTTCAAAGTATGCTGTGATAACTCCTCCTTGTCATGCTCATATTACTCCTCTTCTCAAGTCACTTCACTGGCTCCCTATCCGTTTCCGCAGCCAGTTCAGACTTCTCCTGCTGACCTATAAGTACATTCACTCTGTGGCTCCTCAGTACCTTTCCTCTCTTCTCTCTCCCTACACCCCTCCTCGGGAACTCCGCTCTTCTGGCAAATCAGTTCTATCTGTGCCCTTCTCTTCTACTGCTAACTCCAGACTTCACTCCTTTCACCTTGCTGCACCTCACACCTGGAACAAACTACCTGAGTCTGTACATCAGGCGCCTTCTCTGACCCTTTTCAAATCCAGACTGAAAACTCACCTCTTCACTGCCGCTTTCGGATCTTGACTCACCTGATCTCCTTTCTGTTTCTTTACCATTCCCCCTGGATGGTGTCCCATGTCTACAGCTGCTGTGTTGTCTGTCTTGATTAGACTGTAAGCTCTGATGAGCAGGGACTGTCTTTCACATGTGTCTGTGTAGCGCTACGTATGTCTTGTAGTGCTATACAAATGTTCAGTAGTAGTAGCAGCATCTTCCCTTTGGGGCTTTTCTGCTGCCCAGTAGTAGTCCGTAGCCTTGTATGAGTTGGGCCCTGAGCTCCTAAGTAAAGTTTGAGTTTCAGTTATAAATTGCTATATGCTGTGAACCCTTCACACTCACACACTCAGAGGCACCACAGCCCTACACTGCACCACACACACACACACACACACACACACACACACACACACACACACAGAGGCACCCCTGCCCTACACTGCACCACACACACTCAGAGGCACCCCTGCCCTACACTGCACCACACACACTCAGAGGCACCCCTGCCCTACACTGCACCACACACACACATGCACTGCACACACACTTACACCCAGAGGCACCCCAGCACTACACTGCACCACACACACATACACTGCACACACACTTACACTCAGAGGCACCCCAGCCCTACATTGCACCACACACACACACACACTTACACTCAGAGACACCCCAGCCCTACACTGCACCACACAAACACATGCACTGCACATACACTTACACTCAGAGACACCCCAGCCCTACACTGCACCACACAAACACATACACTGCACACACACTTACACTCAGAGACACCCCAGCCCTACACTGCACCACACAAACACATACACTGCACACACACACTCAGAGACACCCCAGCCCTACACTGCACCACACAAACACATACACTGCACATACACTTACACTCAGAGGCACCTTAACCCTACACTGCACCACACACACACATGCACTGCACACACACTAACACTCAGAGGCACCCCTGCCCTACACTACACCACACACACACATACACTGCACGCACACTTACACACAGAGGCACCCCTGCCCTACACTACACCACACACACACACTGCACTGCACACACACTTACACTCAGAGGCACCCCTGCCCTACACTGCACCACACACACTGCACTGCACACACACTTACACTCAGAGGCACCCCTGCCCTACACTACACCACACACACACCTGCACTGCACACACATTTACACTCAGAGGCACCCCAGCCCTACACTGCACCACAAACACACATACACTGCACACACTCCCACACTCAGAGGCACCGCAGCCCTACACTGCACCACACACACACATACACTGCACGCACACTTACACACAGAGGCACCCCAGCCCTAGACTGCACCACACACACACACATGCACTGCACACACACTCACACTCAGAGGCACCCCAGCCCTATACTACACCACACACACACACATGCACTGCACACACACTCACACTCAGAGGCACAGCAGCCCTATACTACACCACACACACACAAATACACTGCACACACACTTACACTCAGAGGCACCCATGCCCTACACTACACCACACACACACATGCACTGCACACACACTAACACTCAGAGGCACCCATGCCCTACACTGCACCACACACACACATGCACTGCACACACACTAACACTCAGAGGCACCCATGCCCTACACTACACCACACACACACATGCACTGCACACACACTAACACTCAGAGGCACCCCAGCCCTACACTGCACCACACACACATGCACTGCACACACACTTACACTCAGAGGCACCACAGCCCTACAATGCATGACACACACATGCACTGCACACACACTTCCACTCAGAGGCACCCCTGCCCTACACTGCACCACACACACATACACTGCACACACACTTACACTCAGAGGCACCCCAGCCCTACACTGCACTACACACACATGCACTGCACACACACTTACACTCAGAGGCACCCCTGCCCTACACTGCACCACACACACATACACTGCACACACACTTACACTCAGAGGCAACCCTGCCCTACACTGCACCACACACACACATACACTGCACACACACTTACACTCAGAGGCACCACAGCCCTATACTACACCACACACACACACACATGCACTGCACACACACTCACACTCAGAGGCACCACAGCCCTATACTACACCACACACACACACATACACTGCACACACACTTACACTCAGAGGCTCCCCAGCCCTACACTGCACACACACACACATGCACTGCACACACAGACAAGAGGCACCCCTGCCCTACCCTGCACCACACACACCTGCACTGCACACACATTTACACTCAGAGGCACCCCAGCCCTACACTGCACCACAAACACACATACACTGCACACACTCCCACACTCAGAGGCACCGCAGCCCTACACTGCACGTCACACACACAGGCACTGCACACACACTATCACTCAGAGGCACCCCAGCCCTACACTGCACCACACACACACTTACACTCAGAGGCACCTCAGCCCTACACTGCACCACACACACACATGCACTGCACACACAGACAAGAGGCACCCCTGCCCTACACTGCACCACACACACCTGCACTGCACACACATTTACACTCAGAGGCACCCCAGCCCTACACTGCACCACAAACACACATACACTGCACACACTCCCACACTCAGAGGCACCGCAGCCCTACACTGCACCACACACACACATACACTGCACGCACACTTACACACAGAGGCACCCCAGCCCTAGACTGCACCACACACACACATGCACTGCACACACACTCACACTCAGAGGCACCCCAGCCCTATACTACACCACACACACACACACATGCACTGCACACACACTCACACTCAGAGGCACAGCAGCCCTATACTACACCACACACACACACATACACTGCACACACACTTACACTCAGAGGCACCCATGCCCTACACTACACCACACACACACATGCACTGCACACACACTAACACTCAGAGGCACCCATGCCCTACACTGCACCACACACACACATGCACTGCACACACACTAACACTCAGAGGCACCCATGCCCTACACTACACCACACACACACATGCACTGCACACACACTAACACTCAGAGGCACCCCAGCCCTACACTGCACCACACACACATGCACTGCACACACACTTACACTCAGAGGCACCACAGCCCTACAATGCATGACACACACATGCACTGCACACACACTTCCACTCAGAGGCACCCCAGCCCAACACTGCACCACACACACACATGCACTGCACACACACTTATACTCAGAGGCACCCCAGCCCTACACTGCACTACACACACATGCACTGCACACACACTTACACTCAGAGGCACCCCTGCCCTACACTGCACCACACACACATACACTGCACACACACTTACACTCAGAGGCAACCCTGCCCTACACTGCACCACACACACACATACACTGCACACACACTTACACTCAGAGGCACCACAGCCCTATACTACACCACACACACATGCACTGCACACACACTCACACTCAGAGGCACCCCAGCCCTATACTACACCACACACACACACATGCACTGCACACACACTCACACTCAGAGGCACAGCAGCCCTATACTACACCACACACACACACACATACACTGCACACACACTTACACTCAGAGGCTCCCCAGCCCTACACTGCACACACACACACATACACTGCACACACACTTACACTCAGAGGCACCCCAGCCCTACACTGCACCACACACACACTTACACTCAGAGGCACCTCAGCCCTACACTGCACCACACACACACATGCACTGCACACACAGACAAGAGGCACCCCTGCCCTACACTGCACCACACACACCTGCACTGCACACACATTTACACTCAGAGGCACCCCAGCCCTACACTGCACCACAAACACACATACACTGCACACACTCCCACACTCAGAGGCACCGCAGCCCTACACTGCACCACACACACACATGCACTGCACACACACTTACACTCAGAGGCACCCCAGCCCTACACTGCACCACACACACACTTACACTCAGAGGCACCTCAGCCCTACACTGCACCACACACACACATGCACTGCACACACAGACAAGAGGCACCCCTGCCCTACACTGCACCACACACACCTGCACTGCACACACATTTACACTCAGAGGCACCCCAGCCCTACACTGCACCACAAACACACATACACTGCACACACTCCCACACTCAGAGGCACCGCAGCCCTACACTGCACCACACACACACATACACTGCACGCACACTTACACACAGAGGCACCCCAGCCCTAGACTGCACCACACACACACACATGCACTGCACACACACTCACACTCAGAGGCACCCCAGCCCTATACTACACCACACACACACACATGCACTGCACACACACTCACACTCAGAGGCACAGCAGCCCTATACTACACCACACACACACACATACACTGCACACACACTTACACTCAGAGGCACCCATGCCCTACACTACACCACACACACACATGCACTGCACACACACTAACACTCAGAGGCACCCATGCCCTACACTGCACCACACACACACATGCACTGCACACACACTAACACTCAGAGGCACCCATGCCCTACACTACACCACACACACACATGCACTGCACACACACTAACACTCAGAGGCACCCCAGCCCTACACTGCACCACACACACATGCACTGCACACACACTTACACTCAGAGGCACCACAGCCCTACAATGCATGACACACACATGCACTGCACACACACTTCCACTCAGAGGCACCCCAGCCCAACACTGCACCACACACACACATGCACTGCACACACACTTATACTCAGAGGCACCCCAGCCCTACACTGCACTACACACACATGCACTGCACACACACTTACACTCAGAGGCACCCCTGCCCTACACTGCACCACACACATACACTGCACACACACTTACACTCAGAGGCAACCCTGCCCTACACTACACCACACACACACCTGCACTGCACACACACTTACACTCAGAGGCACCCCAGCCCTATACTACACCACACACACACACATGCACTGCACACACACTCACACTCAGAGGCACCCCAGCCCTATACTACACCACACACACACACATGCACTGCACACACACTCACACTCAGAGGCACCACAGCCCTATACTACACCACACACACACACATACACTGCACACACACTTACACTCAGAGGCACCCCAGCCCTACACTGCACACACACACACATACACAGCACACACACATACACACATAGGAACCCCAGCCCAACACTGCACCACACACACTTACACTCAGAGGCACCTCAGCCCTACACTGCACCACACACACACATGCACTGCACACACAGACAAGAGGCACCCCTGCCCTACACTGCACCACACACACCTGCACTGCACACACATTTACACTCAGAGGCACCCCAGCCCTACACTGCACCACAAACACACATACACTGCACACACTCCCACACTCAGAGGCACCGCAGCCCTACACTGCACCACACACACACATGCACTGCACACACACTTACACTCAGAGGCACCCCAGCCCTACACTGCACCACACACACACTTACACTCAGAGGCACCTCAGCCCTACACTGCACCACACACACACATGCACTGCACACACAGACAAGAGGCACCCCTGCCCTACACTGCACCACACACACCTGCACTGCACACACATTTACACTCAGAGGCACCCCAGCCCTACACTGCACCACAAACACACATACACTGCACACACTCCCACACTCAGAGGCACCGCAGCCCTACACTGCACCACACACACACATGCACTGCACACACACTTACACTCAGAGGCACCCCAGCCCTACACTGCACCACAAACACACATACACTGCACACACACTTACACACAGAGACACCCCTGCCCTAAACTGCACCACACACACACACTGCACTGCACACACACTTACACTCAGAGGCACCCCTGCCCTACACTGCACCACACACACACTGCACTGCACACACACTTACACTCAGAGGCACCCCAGCCCTACACTGCACCACACACACACTGCACACACACTTACACACAGAGGCTCCCCAGTCCTACACTGCTCCCCCCTCCCCACACACTCACACAAACTCAGAGGCACCCCTGCCCTACACTACAACACACACACATGCACTGCACACACATTTACACACAGAGGCACCACAGCCCTCCACTGCACCACACACACATACACTGCACACACACTTACACACAGAGGCACCCCAGCCCTACACTGCACCACACACACACACACATGCACTGCACACACACTTACACACAGAGGCACCACAGCCCTCCACTGCACCACACACACATACACTGCACACACACTCAGAGGCACCCCAGCGTTTCAGGGGGCCCTGCACAAACAACATCCTGAAAACTGGCGGCAGGCTGGATGGTTTTAGAGGGAGCCGGAGAGGCCCTGGCTCCCTCTAACAGCTGCCGAAGTGAAGCGCGTCTTTTCCCTTCAGGAACAGGAAGTTCCCTTTGACCTCAGTGCAGCAGCGTTCTGAACATCAGTACAGCTGCCGAAGTGAAGGGAAAAGGTGTGCTTCACTTCCGCAGCTGTAGAGGTGAGCCAGGGCCTCTCAGGCTCCCTCTTAGCTAGCCAAGGAGCTCTTCGGGAGGGGAGGGGAGGGGGGATGCTAGGACTGGAAATGGACTTTCGGGGGGGGGGTTACTAGGACTGGATATGGGCTTTGGGGGGTTACTAGGACTGGAAATGGGCTATGGGGGGTTACTAATACTGAAAATGGGCTGGGGGGGGGAGTTGCTAGTATTGGAAATGGGCTGGGGGCTTACTAGGACTGGAAATGGGCTGTGGGGGTTTGCTAGTACTGGAAATGGGCTGTGGGGTGGTTGCTAGGACTGGAATGGGCTGTGGGGTGGTTGCTATGGACTGGAAATGGGCTGAGTGGAGGTGAACTAGGTATGGAAATAGGCTGATGGTGGGGCTGTGATTGGAAAGGAGCTGATGGAGGGGTTCGGATACGACTGGAAATGGATGGGGTTGCTAGGACTGGAAATGGGCTGATGGGGGCTAGGACTGGAAATGGGCTGATGCGGGGACTAGAAGGGAGCGGATGCTGGGTGGGGCTGGAACTAGAAGGGAGCTGATGTTGTGGGAGGATTAGAAAGGGATGGAGCTGGGAGAGTGAAATGGAGAGGGGAAAATATTTTGTGTGGGAGGGAAGAAAAATCTACAATTGACCGGGTATTGGGAGAGTAAGTGGGGACTGAGGATGGAGGGGTAAAATTGAGTGGATGAAATAGGAATGAGGAAAGAGCAAAAGGAGAAAGATTAGTATGTTAAAGCAGATGTAGAGAGAGAGAATGGAAAAAAACTAGAAGAGAGAAGAAAGGACAAATTGACAGCAGATGATGGAGAGTTAGAAGAAGACATGAAGAAACCAGAAGAAAGTGGCTGGAGCAATTGCAGCTGAAAAAAAATGCACAAAAGGTAGAAAGATATCTCTTTATTTTGAATTTATTAACTGGAATATGAAAGCTCTGGGAAATGTGCATCATTAACGTCTGTGCTTTGTTTAGTACAAGAGGAAATTAATTTATAGTTTTATTTCTACACACAGAGGCAGCCCAGCCCTACACTGCAGCACACACCCAGGCACCACACCTGTGTACCATACACACAAACACACTCAGAGGCACCCCAGTGCTACACTTCACTACACATCCCAGTTCCTATGACTCCCAGAAAGACACAAACCCACACAGACCTACTGACACACGTGTGTGCACCCCACCGACACACATAGAAGCCCCTGAATGTCTGATCCTATGAGTGAGGGGAACTTGCCGTTGTGTCACAGTTTTGAACTTGTTCCAGCTTCGCTGCAGGACACTGAACACGCCGGACCTGCCTCCTCCTGGTGCACAGGAGTGGAGGAGTGGCCTAGTGGTTGTAAAATAGTTATCGCCAAGTTATAATGCCCTGTTCAATATAATGTTCGATGTAAACCACAATGATGTCAAATAGCATGGTATATAAGAGAAATAAATAAAATAAATAATAGTAATGGGGGGGGGATCTATAGGCTGCAGGGGGCGCTAGAGAGCCCAGCACCGGCCCTGCTCATTCCTCACATTCACAGGCTCTAATCCCATCTACGGACCTCTAACTGGGCCTCTGAAACTTCATCCATTGTTTGATTCTCTGAAATAATCACTGGAACATCCTTTACGTCTTTATTGCAGTACATTTTCTTTACACGGTGAGTCCAACTCTGGAACATCAGATCACAGATTGCAGCTAACGTATTAAACACACTTATATCCTGCACAGTCCACCAGCTCCCGAATAACACTCTTTGATCCCTCTTATCCTGATGGGAAACATCACTCCTGGGTTATATATCACCCCCAGAGCCCGGCTCCCTCATTCCCAGCCTGGCACTGGCCGGATTCTCAGAGGTTTATCACTATAAGTACAGAAGAAAGGTCGGAGTTTCCCGGTGAAGGTATCAGTGAAGGTGTGGAGATTATATATCACCCCCAGAGCCCGGCTCCCTCATTCCCAGTCTGGCACTGGCTGGATTCTCAGAGGTTTATCAGTATAAGTATAGAAGAGAGGTCGGAGTTCCCCAGTGAAGGTGTCGGTGAAGGTGTAGAGATTATATATCACCCCCAGAGCCTGACTCCCTCATTCCCAGTCTGGCACTGGTAGGATTCTCAGAGGTTTATCAGTATAAGTATAGAAGAGAGGTCGGAGTTTCCCGGTGAAGGTGTCGGTGAAGGTGTAGAGATTATATATCACCCCCCCCTCCCCCGAGCCCGGCTCCCTCATTCCCAGTCTGGCACTGGCCGGATTCTCAGAGGTTTATCATTAGTACAGAAGAAAGGTCGGAGTTTCCCAGTGAAGGTGTCGGTGAAGGTGTAGAGATTATATATCATCCCCGAGCCCGGCTCCCTCATTCCCAGTCTGGCACTGGCTGGATTCTCAGAGGTTTATCATAAGTACAGAAGAGAGGTCGGAGTTTCCCAGTGAAGGTGTCGGTGAAGGTGTAGAGATTATATATCACCCCCGAGCCCGGCTCCCTCATTCCCAGTCTGGCACTGGCCGGATTCTCAGAGGTTTATCAGTATAAGTATAGAAGAGAGGTCGGAGTTCCCCAGTGAAGGTGTCGGTGAAGGTGTAGAGATTATATATCAGCCCCCCCGAGCCCGGCTCCCTCATTCCCAGTCCAGCACTGGCTGGATTCTCAGAGGTTTATTACTATAAGTACAGAAGAGAGGTCGGAGTTTCCCAGTGAAGGTGTCGGTGAAGGTGTAGAGATTATATATCACCCCCGAGCCCGGCTCCCTCATTCCCAGTCCAGCACTGGCTGGATTCTCAGAGGTTTATTACTATAAGTACAGAAGAGAGGTCGGAGTTTCCCAGTGAAGGTGTCGGTGAAGGTGTAGAGATTATATATCACCCCCGAGCCCGGCTCCCTCATTCCCAGTCCAGCACTGGCTGGATTCTCAGAGGTTTATCAGTATTAGTATAGAAGAAAGGTCGGAGTTTCCCGGTGAAGGTGTCGATGAAGGTGTAGAGATTATATATCACCCCCGAGCCCAGCTCCCTCATTCCCAGTCTGGCACTGGTCGGATTCTCAGAGGTAGGAGACAGAGGTAAGGATAGAAGAGAGGTCGGAGTTTCCCAGTGAAGGTGTCGGTGAAGGTGTAGAGATTATATATCACCCCCGAGCCCAGCTCCCTCATTCCCAGTCTGGCACTGGTCGGATTCTCAGAGGTAGGAGACAGAGGTAAGGATAGAAGAGAGGTCGGAGTTTCCCAGTGAAGGTGTCGATGAAGGTGTAGAGATTATATATCACCCCCGAGCCCAGCTCCCTCATTCCCAGTCTGGCACTGGTCGGATTCTCAGAGGTAGGAGACAGAGGTAAGGATAGAAGAGAGGTCGGAGTTTCCCAGTGAAGGTGTCGGTGAAGGTGTAGAGATTATATATCACCCCCGAGCCCGGCTCCCTCATTCCCAGTCTGGCACTGGCCGGATTCTCAGAGGTTTATCAGTATAAGTATAGAAGAGAGGTCGGAGTTCCCCAGTGAAGGTGTCGGTGATGGTGTAGAGATTATATATCACCCCCGAGCCCGGCTCCCTCATTCCCAGTCTGGCACTGGCCGGATTCTCAGAGGTTTATCAGTATAAGTATAGAAGAGAGGTCGGAGTTCCCCAGTGAAGGTGTCGGTGAAGGTGTAGAGATGGGATTTATCATCTGCATTGTAAAATGAGACTTTTCCTGCCTCGTAGTCCAGGAGAATCCCCACTGCCCGGGGGCTCACGCTCAGAGCGAGCCGGGTCCAGGGGGAGGTGAAGGCCCAGTATCCAACTGTACTCCACAGTGCCACTGCCCAGTATCCACCTGTACTCCACAGTGCCACTGCCCAGTATCCGTCCACAGGTGACAGTGTGATCCTCCCCTTCCTGCTCACAGAATCTCTACAGACCCCCAATGCCCAGTAAATCCCATCCCCCATCTCCACCTCCCAGTAGCGCCTCCCCGAGATGAAGCTCTCACGCCCCAGCGCATACAGACAATGACTGAATCTCTGGGGAGTGTCCGACAGCTTCTGTCTTGTGTCTCCTCGTCTGACACTTTTCCGATCCTCAGACAGGATGAGCAGGGGATGAGCAGATTCCGGATCCAGAGTCACATCCACTGCAGGGAGGAGACACATTAATAGACATGAGCAGACGCTTCTCATTGGCTCCTCACCCTCCCACCTCTGACCCTCATTGGCAAGTTCAGCAGTCAGTCAGCTGTTTAATGAGAGAAGCTCTGCTATTGGCCTTAACGCACTGATAGACCTGCAGAAGATCAATCCTATTGGCTAATGGATCTTTAATTCACTCAATCAGTTTCCTCTACTGAGCAAATGCAATAAAGCTTCCTATTGGCTCCCTCACTGACATGCTGCATAAATCAAGCCTCCTCATTGGCCCCTCCTAGATCCCCATAGCACAGAGCAGTAAGCTCAGCTCCCACAGCTTCTACTGATCCTTTTAGAGCTCCAGTGCCGGGTTTTTCCAAATTTAGGCTCGTATAAGCTACCATGTTTCTCCGAAATTAAGACCTATCCTGAAACTAAGACCTAGCATGTTTTCCTGTGATTACCGTAATATAAGCCCTACCCTGAAACTAAGTCCTAGTGCAGATCATGTCTGACAGGTTCAGTACCGGAGGGTCCCACCAGGGAGGAGCTTTCCTCCTGCTGCACTCCCCGACGCCAATCGGCTGCCGGTGCTGTGCTGCGGGCCTCTTCCTTCTCTCCAAGGGGCTCTCTTTCAGTTGTTGCTGCTGTTGTGCTGATTGAATAAATGTGGCTTCTTTTATATGAAAAAAAAATAAGGCATCCCCTGAAAATAAGCCCTAGTGTATCTTTTGGAGCAAAAATAAATATAAGACCCAGTCTTATTTTCGGGGAAACACAGTATTACACAAACACATCCTTAACTTTATAGGCCATTTTCTCTGCTCATTCTGGAAAAAAGAATTTAGCTCAATAATTAAGACTATTTCACCTGCAAATAAAAACACAACCATTTCACCGAAAGGACAGGACACTACTACTGTGCTCTGGGGTCCTACAAGTGAAGCTCATTACCCAAATCAGTCATACACTAAGGACCTGAGATTAATTTAGCTTCAGGTGAACAAGGTATATTAAACGTATTAGGTACAGTTTTATTGGTATAAATACCCATAGCAACCCCTAGTAAGTAAGAACTTAAAGATCTAGACACAAACTTAAAACTAAGATGCAGACAGCAGTCCAGCAGCGGGATGGGGGCTTTCCAGTCTTTTGCATTGAGTGTCACATGTATGATTTTCTCCCAGTTAGTGAGAGGTCTTAGGTGTGCACTAGGTGCAAGGAGCTCTTTGCTCTCAGGGAACAAGTCCGTTCTCTAGAGGCTAAAGTAGCAGACTTGGAAAACATAAGACAGACAGAGAGGTACATAGACGAGACCTACAGGGATATAGTCCTGAAGTCCCACCTCCAGTCTGGCAGCACCCCTGTTGCCATGGAGGAGAGGTCACGTGACAGGAGAGCATCACCCTGGTGCGGCAGGAAGTGATCCTGTAACTAGGACCTGTCCTCCAGGTGATGTAAACCCTCTCGCACCGAGGAAGTTTCTCCAGGGCCATGTGCCCATGAGGGAAGGGATAGGACAGCCGTTATAGTTGGTGATTCGATCATTAGGCATGTAGATAGCTGGGTGGCTGGTGGACGTGAGGATCGCCTGGTAACATGCCTGCCTGGTGCGAAGGTAGCGGACCTCATGCGCCACCTAGATAAGGTCTTAGATAGTGCTGGGGAGGAGTCTGCTGTCTTGGTACATGTCGGTACAAATGACATAGGAAAATGTGGTAGGGAGGTTCTGGAGGCAAAATATAGGCTTTTAGGTAGGAAGTTGAAATCCAGAACTTCCAGGGTAGCATTCTCCGAAATGCTTCCTGTTCCGCGCGCAGGACCCAAAAGGCAGGCAGAGCTCCGGAGTCTCAATGCGTGGATGAGACAATGGTGCAGAGATGAGGGTTTTGGATTTGTTAGGAACTGGGGAACATTCTGGGGAAAGGAAGGGCTCTTCCGAAGGGATGGGCTTCACCTTAACCGGGATGGAACCAGGCTGCTGGCATTAACCTTTAAAAAGGAGATAGAGCAGTTTTTAAACTAGATATTAGGGGAAAGCCGACAGTCGCCCAAGAGCAGATGGTTCGGAAGAATGTATCCTTGAAGGATACTACCAAAAGCAGAGAGGTTCCACAAAAGAGTAAAGTAGCCCAAATGCCCTCAAGTATGGAGCAGACAGAGCTTAAAGATCCCAATTTACCCATGTCTAACAATAGCCAAATTAACATGAACAAAATACATTCTCTAAAATGCTTGTATGCAAATGCTAGAAGTCTAAACAATAAGATGGGAGAGTTAGAATATATAGCACTAAATGAAATGTTAGATATGATTGGAATATCAGAGACATGGTGGAAGGAGGACAACCAGTGGGACACTGTGATACCTGGGTACAAACTATATCGTAATGATAGAGCTGATCAAATTGGTGGAGGGGTTGCGCTCTATGTTAGAGAGGGCATTGACTCAGAAAGGATTAAAGTTTTGCAGGAAACAAAATCTGCTGTAGAATCTGTATGGATTGAAATTCCATGTAAAAGGGGGAAGGCGATGGCAGTGGGGGTGTACTATCGAGCGCCTGGCCAGAATGACCAAATGGATGATGAAATGCTCAAAGAAATCAAGGAAGCTAACAAATGTTACAGTGCAGTAATAATAATGGGTGATTTCAATTACCCTGGTATCGACTGGGTCAGTGTCACGTCAGGACATGCTAGGGAGATAAAGTTCCTGGATGAAATAAATGACTGCTTCTTGGAGCAGCTGGTTCATGAACCGACCAGAGGGGAAGCCATATTAGACCTAGTCCTTAGTGGAACACCAGATCTAGTGCAAGAGATAAGGGTGTTGGGGCCATTTGGCAATAGTGATCATAGCATGATCGCCTTTGATTTAATTAGTGGAGGAGGGATAGTAAGGAAATCCACAGTACTACCTTTTAACTTTCGAAAGGGAGACTATGATAAAATGAGGAAAACAGTTAAGAAAAAACTAAAAGGAGCAGTTGCAAAGGTTAAAGACGTACATCAAGCTTGGGTGTTGTTGAAAAATACTATCTTGGAAGCCCAGATCAGCTGTATTCCACGCTTTAAGAAAAGTGGAAGGAAGTCCAAAAAACTGCCAGCATGGTTTAAAGGTGAGGTCAGAGAGGCTGTTGTTGCCAAAAAAGCATCTTTCAGGAAATGGAAAAAAGAGCCAAACGACGAAACCTGGAAACAGCACAAGCACTGGCAAGTCAAATGCAAGGCATTGATAAAGCAGGCACAGAGAGAATTTGAGAAGAAGCTTGCTGCGGAAGCAAAAACGCGAAATAAAGACCTTTTCAAGTACATTCGTAGCAAAAAACCTGTGAGAGAGTCAGTTGGTCCATTAGATGATAAAGGGGTTAAAGGAGCACTAAGAGGCGACAAGGCGATAGCGGAGAGAATGAATGAATTATTTGCTTCGGTCTTTACTGAGGAAGATGTAGGGATGGTACCCATGACTGAAGTGGTATTTAAAGGTGCAGAAGAATTGAAGGAAATATCGATACATCGGGAAGATGTCTTACAACTATTAGATAAACTGAAGAGTAGCAAATCACCTGGGCTGGAATTTGCTACCGGAGGATGTAGTAAAGGCTGTTAGTGTAGCTGGGTTTAAAAAAGATTTGGACAAGTTCCTGGAGGAAAGGTCCATAAACCATTATTAAGAAGTGACCAAAGATATCAATGCTTGACCCAGTACAAGCATTGTGGAACTTGTGTCTCTTGGGGAAACTGCTAGGTACATATGACCTAGATTGGCCACTGTTGGAAACAGAATACTGGGCTTGATGGACCTTGGTCTGACCCAGTATGGCATATCTTATGTTCTTATGTAATGAAGGAAACATGTCTCCTTACAAATGATGTTATCAGAACACTAAACTCATTGAACAGTGCTGCGTTCACCTTGTAGCACTATACAGATGATTATCAGTAGCAGTAGTGGTGATTCTCCCATTATGTGATAACATCAGCTTGCTGGGGAACACAGCCTTAGCTTTGTATGACATTTTCCCTTGACCAGGCCTAACTTCCTCCCTTTCCCCCATCAAGCAATCAATCTACGTTTACTCGTTCCACTCCATTCATTAATTTATAGACCTCTCTCAAATCTCCCCTCAGTCATCTCTTTTCCATGTTGAAGAGCCCTAAAGTTTTTAGCCTTTCTTCATAGAAGAATGGATAAACGTAGATCGATTGTTCACATCATCAGAATATAAAAAGACTAGGGGACATGCAATGAAGCTACAGTGTAAACTATTTAAGACTAATAAGAGAAAATATTTTTTCACTTAACGTGTAATCAAACTCTGGAATTTGTTACCGGAGGATGTAGTAAAGGCTGTTAGTGTAGCTGGGTTTAAAAAAAGTTTGGACAGGTTCCTGGAGGAAAGGTCCATAAACCATTATTAAGAAGGGACCCAGGATATCAATGCTTGATCCAGTACAAGCATTGTGGAACTTGTGTCTTTTGGGGAAACTGCTAGGTACTTATGACCTAGATTGGCCACTGTTGGAAAAAGGATACTGGGCTTGATGGACCTTGGTCTGACCCAGTATGGCATATCTTATGTTCTTATGTAACCTGTCCAGTGCTCATTTATAAAAGGTACTGAGATGGGGGCCACCAGGATTATTTTTAGTTGGATGGGGGATGGGGGGTTTGGGGCTGCTGGGCCACCAGGGATTTGCTTTCTGTCAGCTGCACTGGCTCCCGACAGTAATTTGATGGTATCGGGGGCTTTCACAATACCTGGATTAATTGGGGGAAGTTTGACTCTTCACACCAGATGATCCAGACAAAGGAGAAAGCCCCTGATGCCATCAACATATTGTCGCAACTTATAATCAAATTAATCAGGTGGTTCCCCTGTTTCTCTGGGAGAGGATGTCAAACTAGTGCCAACTTCTTTGCGCATGTGTTCAGCTTGCTCTACTAACTCAACGCTGCCATTTTGAGCACAGTTGAATGCACGGCTAATTTGCCTCTGACCCTCTTTCTGATGCCGCCACTAAAGTCTCGCGCTATCGGTGTGTTGCAGATAGGTGTAAAAGGTTAAGGAGAGCCACTTTAGCGCCGGCTTTCTGCATCGGCCTGTTAGATTGTGAGTCTTCTGGAGACAGGGAAATACCCGCAATCCCTGAATGTAACTCACCTTCAAGTGCTACTGGGGAGGATGTGAGCTAAATAGTAATAAATACAAGAAACAGGTCTTCTATCCAAAGCAGGGATACACATTAAATAGGATTTTTAAATGTTAAAGAATAAGATGATAAAATCTTACCCAGCTCTGCAGAAATGTTTCCTAAAAGAAAATATAATGAAAGAAATGTAAGTTGTGAAATGACAAAAGAAACCATAAACCATTTATTTATCATCAGTACAGAGAGACAGAAAGTGGGATTTTAGAAATGAATTCTAGTTAAAATCTGGGGCGTCCAGAGCAGGACATCCAAAAACCAGGGGAGTGGCAGAAGGGACTTTTGAAAGTGTTCTGTCTCCACCCTGGAAAATGAACGTCCCTTTAGCTGATTATGGAGGGGACCCCGTGCAGGTTGCAAGGTTGGATACGTGCACGGGTGTAGACCATTTCACAAAGGTGGATGTCCCCGACTTGTATGAGTACTGAACATGTTGGCAGGGATATTTCACAAGAGGGGAGACTATGATAAGAGACTTGCACGTCCTGGCCCTTCCATTGCAGATACTCAGACGTGCAGCGGCAGGCCAGTAATAAGTTTGCAGTTTGGATTTACGCTCAGGTTTCTTTGGGCAGCGATTATCGTGGTGATGTAAGGGATTACGTGTTTTCCCCTGGAAGAGTGGCATCCATGCAGCGAGCACTTTCTTCCACCTTATTCGTGATCAGAAGCAGGTATAGGGATGGAGCCTCCCCAACTAGGGCCAGATGTTCTTGTGCCATTCTCAGAATCGTACTGTAACATGCATCTCTCGTGATCCGTCCAGGCCACACCCCCACTATGTCCCCCATGCTACATGGACGTTCTCGTACTAGGGATATCTATATACCCCGCTTCTAAAATGGCTCCACGGATGTCTCCATTCTTTGCATGTCCAAGATCATGTTCTCAGACATCCAATTCACAAATAGAGCTTCTAAAATACCCCCCTGTATGTCCATATTTTATTAATTTTATTTATTTATTGGAGTGGAGGAGTGGCCTAGTGGTTGGGGCAAGGTACTGCAGGCCAGAAAATCAGGGGTTCAAATCCCACTAGAAGATAGCAACCTTGTGCCGGAAGGACTGGCGTTTCTAGTCCCACAGGTGCTCCTTGTGGTCTTGGGCAAGCCACTTAACCCTCCATAGCCCATGTTCCCTGTAAAATAGTTATCTCCAAGTTATAATGCCCTGTTCAATGTAATTTCAGTTTGTTCAATGTAAACCGCACTGATGCAGAATAGCGCGGTATATAACAGAATGTAAATAAATTATTTTATTTATTTATTTTTCTTATATACCGCACTATTCAGTATCAGCGTGGTTTACATGTAACGATAACTGTTCAGAGAAGACAATCTACACTGAACTTACAGTATAACAGAAATGAAACATTTTAATATCTCTGCTAATGGATTACAGCTTTTAAGAATGGAATAGTTTACCGTGGTATTGTATGAACTGATTCTTCGGAATAAAATATTTGTGAAGGAAGCTCAGGTGAGAACGTTTTCCCTCTTCAGCAGAAAGCGCCTCTGATCTTGGAAACTTCGCTGTCTGACACCTGAGAGTAAGAGAGAAACTGGAAGTATTCTGGGAGATGTTCACCCCGAGCTTTCAGAGTCCCTGGGGATAGAGATGGGACAGGGAGAGGTAGGAAAGGGTGTGAGACCCCAGCACAAGGAGTGTGAGAGTGAGTTATACTGGTTAGGTCTCTATCCCATCACCCCTCAGTCACTGGAGAGCTGCAGGCCCCACAGTGACATTAACGGGCTGCTATATCATACAGAAGGAAGTGAGAACTGAGTCGTACCTGCTCAGGGTGGCCTCCGCATCCTAAAGGGGGAATGAGAAAGAGGTTATTACCATTTATATCCTACAGATTGTACAGTTCCACTAGTTCTGATCTGTGATCTTTAGCTCTCTATAATACAGGTCTCCAGTTTCCTTCTCTGTCTCTGGGAACATGTGATGAGTTCTGCTAGTGCTGGAGTCTTTAGTTCTCTATAATAAACGTATTCAGTACCCTACAGCAGATCAGGGAGAGATTATGAAGGAAAGATTAGACAACTCTGACACTGGTTTTCAGATTCTGCAGTGACTGGGTGGCCTGTTTGCACAATGTAACATGAGGCGATACACCTTCGGATCCAGGCGCCACTCGTGTGGACAAAGTATCCTGCTGAGCCTATCTGCGAGGATATTGTCTTGACTCAGGAGGTAGACCGCTCAGAAGACCATGTCCTCGTGTACCATGAAGGAGCAGAGGAGGACAGCTTCCCGGCAGAGGAGGCGGGATCCCGTTCCTCCCTCCTTGTTCTGATAGAACATCGCGACTTTGTTGTCGGTCTGCAGTAGCACTGATTTTTGCTTGAGGTGGGGCTTGAAGACCTTTAGGGCCCACTGGATTGCTCGGAGCTCAAGCAGGTTGATATGCTGTTGAGACTCCTCGAGGGACCACCTTCCCTGGGTGCGTATGTCACTGCAGTGGGCTCCCCAGCCCAACAATGAGGCATCCGCATCAGCACGAGCTCGTGCTGGGGAGCCTGGAATGGCATGCCCCACAGGAGGTTCTGGGGGTCCCGCCACCAGTCTAAGGAGCTGCGTAGCTCATGGGATCCCTGCACGGGATCTCAAAGATGGCCAGATGCCAGGACCCATTGTGCTCTGAGGCACCACTGAGCTGCTCGTAAGTGCAAGCGGGCATGAGGGACAACATTGACGGTCGAGGCCATGTGCCCCAGCAGGCACAGCATGGTTTGTGCCAACACTCTCACGCTGCCCTGCACCTCGGCCGCCAGGGCACAGAGGTGGACTGCGCGGGCCTAAGGGAGGAAGGCGGTTGCCCAATCAGTGTTGAGGACAGTGCCGATGAACTCCAGGAGTACTCACTGGCTCGAGGTGGGACTTGGGGTAGTTGATCAGGAAGCTGAGGAGAGCAATCGTGAGCAAGACCCCGGATCAGGCCTCCTCTGTGGAGGTTCCTGTGACAAGCCAGTCATCTAAGTAGGGGAAGACGGGCAGACCTTGACCTCGAAGGTTGGCCACGGCCACGGATAGGCATTTCGTGATGACTCGCGGGGCCGAAGCGAGTCCGAAGGGGAGTACTTTGTACTGAAATTGCTCACCTTGCACCTTGAAGCGCAGGTATTGCCTGTGATGGGGATGGACCACTATATGAGCGTAGGCCTCTTTGAGGTCTAAGGAGCATAGCCAATTGCACTGCTGGAGGAAGGGCAGTAAGACGCCAAGCAACAACATTTTGAACCTCTCCTTCACCAAGAATTTATTTAGATTCCTGAGGTTGAGGATAGGCCGCATTCCCCCCATCCTCTTTGGTACAAGGAAGTAACTGTAAATATGTAACTGTAAATATGTAACTGTAAATATGAATCATAAACACACAATGTATATAGCTTCACATTAAAATCAACCACACTTTCTCACACAGCACACTGTGACGAATCACCCACTGCATGCTACTGACAACACCTATTTGTTTGCGCAAAAAGGGACAGGCGTCCTCTCACTGGCGGAGATGCCATCGAGGGGCGAGAGGCTATGTGCCCGGTGTCAAAACCCCTGAGCTGGTTGGGGTGGAGCTGGGGGTTGCGTCTTGGGCCCTTTTGGCTTACGATGGGCCTGAGTTCCCCTTTTTCCCCGCACACTAGTTGTTGGAATCTAAGAATGGTAATTACCCCCTAGGCCCATGGAGAACCTGCCGAGCTCCTTGGCGAGGTCTCCAGGGAACATTCCCATGTAAAGCTGATATGCCTGAATGCAGCAGGACAGCATGGAACCCTGGCAGGCCCTGCACCTGAGGGCGTTGAGGGCATGGGATTCCCTCCCAGGCAGAATGGAAGCATGAGACTTTGGGATCTTTTGTCGATCACTATGGAGGTGTACGGAAGCTGAGCCTTCTGGAACCCTAGGGCATGCTGGACCCTGTACATGGTGTCGAGCCATTTGCTAACGATGGGGACCGAGGCTGGCATCTCCCACATGCGAAGGAGTAATCGAGTGAGTGTGGGAGGAAAAAACACACTTTTTCAGAGGGACGAGGACGTGCATCCAAAGGGCTCCGCAGAAAAAGGGAGACTGAGCAAGATGGCACCCTTGGGCAGGAAGAGCATTCCCAAAGGCTTTCTTTGAAAGCTGTGGAATTTCTCCATGTGGGTTCCGTCGATGTCGATGTCGACATCACCCATAAGTGAGGACTGACTTCCTGCTTATTCCTGGAGAACATAAGATCCAAGGATAAAGCAGGATATAAATACTTTTAAATAAAATAATAAATAAAAAATAAGATATGTCATACTGGGTCAGACCAAGGTCCATCAAGTTCAGTATCCTGTTTCAACAGTGGCCAATCTAGGTCATACGTACCTAGCAGTGTCCCCAAAAGGCACAGGTTCCACAATGCTTGTATTGGGTCAAGCAGTGATATCATAGTAACATAGTAAATGATGGCAGATAAAGACCAGTATGATCCATCTAGTCTGCCAACTAAGATGGCAGGAGTAGGTGCACCTGCCACTCTGTGCAGACCACCCCTCCCCATGTCTTTGTTTAGGTGTGAACCCGCCGCTCTGTTTAGGACACCCCTATTTGTTGACAAATTAGATGGTTCAGTTTATTTTGATTTTATCCTGTTGCTGTAAAGTGATCCACTGTGTCTGTCCCAGGCCACTTTGAACTCCGTCACTGTGTTTGCCCCAACACTTCCATCGGGAAGGCATTCCAAGCATCCACCACCCTTTCAGTGAAAAAGTATTTCCTGACATTGCCTTTCAATTTACCACCTTGTAGCTTCATGTTATGCCCTCTAGTTTTACAGCTTCCCCATCTTTGGAAGAGGTTTGTTTATTCATTATTTCTCTTTAAGTATTTAAAGGTCTGAATCATATCTCCCCTGTCCCTCCTCTCCTCCAAAGTGTACATATTTAGGTCTTCAAGACTCTTCTCATAAGGCTTCTGACGCAGACTCCAAATCATTTTGGTCGCCTTCCTCTGAACAGTTTCCATTCTTTTTACATCCCTTGCAAGACATGGTCTCCAAAACTGAACACATTATTCCAAGTGAGGCCTCACCAGTGACTTATAATATGGCATTAGTACCTCTTCCTTTCTGCTGGTAATTCCTCTTTGTATGCAGCCCAACATCCTCCTGGCTTTTGCCACTGCCTGGGTCCCTTTTAATAATGGTTTAAGGACCTTTCCTCCAGGAACTTGTCCAAACCTTTTTTAAACCCAGCTACACTAACAGCTTTTACTATATGCTCCGGTAACAAATTCCAGAATTTGATTACAAGTTGAGTGAATATATATTTTCTCTTATTAGTCTTAAATAGGTTACCCTGTAGCTTTGTTACATGTCCCCTAGTCTTTCTATATTCTGATAACGTAAACAATGGTGAAATTAGACTTAGAAACATAGAAACATAGAAACATGATGACAGAAAAAGACCACATGGCCTATCAAGTCTGTCCTTCCATAACAACAACTACAACAGTCCACTTTTTACCTTTAGAGATCCTTTAGAGATCCTCTGTGTTGGTCCCATGCTTTTTTGAATTCAGTTACTGTCCTCATCTCTACCACCTCCACTGGGAGACTATTCCATGGATCCACTACTCTTTCCGTAAAGAAATATTTCCGCATATCACTCCTGAATCTATCTCCCTTACCTGCTAATTGTTGTTCCTGGAGTAGATCCAGTCTAGTCCCGGACCTCTGAGTTGACAATCCCATTCAGCAGCTTGGAGACTGAGTAACCTCCTTTTTCTGTGATGTCATCGGTATATCTTCCAGGGATCCGCCTGCCTCCATCAGTTCACTATTGACAAAGCAGACTCTCCGGAGCAACAAGTAAGAATTAAACCACTTGTTTTCTTTTTTTTTTTTTTTTTCTTATTAATCGTAGAAAATCTACCAGAACATTCTATTACTAACCCGAAGACAAAGTTAAACAACCATCAGAAAACTTTAAATGTGCTGAGGCTTTGCCCCCATCTGATTAGGCGAAACCTGCCCCAGATATGCCATCCTTGCTCGCAGGCAAGCTCCCCACCAGGCGGTTCGGCTTACCTGCCATAATCCCGACCTTCAGGCTGATATTTGCAGACTCACCACGCTGGGACGGGACTCGGGACTAGACTGGATCTACTCCAGGAACAACAATTAGCAGGTAAGTCTAATTTCACCTTCCTGATCGTAGCTCCAGTCTAGTCCCGGACCTCTGAGTATGTACCAGAGCAGTAATCTGCATGGGAGGGACCGGCAACCCCCGCCTGAAGGACCACTGATCCAAAACGCACATCTTGTGCCACCTGTACATCGAGCCGGTAATGCTTCACAAAAGGATTCAAGGAAGACCAGGTCGCTGCTCTACAGATCTCGAGCGGCGGCACCAAGCGAAGCTCTGCCCAGGACGCCGCCTGAGCCCTGGTGGAATGAGCCCTAAGCCCTTCCGGCACCAACTTACCCTTCAACACATACGCTGATGCGATTGCCTCCTTGATCCACCTGGCTATAGAGGCCTTAGACGCCGCCTCACCACGTCTGGGCCCTCTGAACAGGACAAACAACCTTTCTGATCTGCGAAAACTCGCCGTCCGCTGCAGATACTTCTTCAACGCCCTTCGAACGTCCAAGCTCCTAGAGGCAGGACCCCCCGAGTGTCTACTAAATACCGGCAGAGAGATGTCCTGATTCAGATGAAACGCCAACACTACTTTAGGCAAAAAGGCTGGCACCAGTCTTAACACTACCTTGGACTCAAAGAACGACAAATAAGGTTCCCTGCAAGACAATTCCTGTAGTTCCGAAATCCTGCGGGCCGAACAGATTGCCACCAGAAATACAACCTTCAAAGTGAGATCTTTCACGGATGCGCCGCTCAAGGGCTCCCGCTCTAGGGCATCCAGCATGAGCGGAAGGCTCCATTTAGGCACTAAGTGTCGCCTAGGCGGTCGCAATAAGGATACCGCCCTAAGAAAATGCTTAATATCCAGATGCCCCGGAGCGGAAGGCCTCCTATCTGTCCTCGGTAACACGACAGCGCTGCCACCTGCACCCTAAGGAAGGCCGCCGCCAACCCTTTGTCGAAACCATCCTGCAGAAACTCCAGGACCTGCGTGATGGACGCCTTCAACGCCTCCGAGCCCCTGTCTCCACACCAACCTTCGAAGATTCTCCAGACTCGTACATACGCCAAGGACGTCGACCTCTTCCACGCCTTTAGCAATGTGGTAATGACCGCCGAGGAGTATCCTCTGGTCTTCAGCCGCGCCCTCTCAAGAGCCAAGCTGTAAGCGAGAATCAATCCACGTGAGGCATGCACAGGGGACCCTGCGACAGGAAGTCCACCCGAGCTGGGAGATGCCAAGGTCGCGCTGCCAGTAGCCTTATTAGGTCGGCATACCAAGGGCAGCGGGGCCAATCTGGCGCTATCAAAATCACCTGCCCCCTGAAGCTCTCGATCCGCTGCAGTACTCTGCCTATCAACACCCAGGGCGGAAAGACGTACAGTAGCTGATCCTCCGGCCAGGCTTCGATGAGCACATCTAGACCCTCTGACATCCTCTCTCTTCGCCTGCTGTAAAACTGACTGGTTTTTGCCGACTGGAATGTTGCCATGAGGTCCATCACCGGTGTTCCCCACCGACGCACCAGCATGTCGAACACCTCTTGATGAAGGACCCACTCTCCCGGATCCACCTTCACTCGACTCAGGAAAATCGGCCTTCACATTGTCTACTCCTGCCACACGCGCCGCCGACAGTGCTAGGAGATTCTTTTTGGCCCAACTGCACAGGGCCTCTGCCTCGGTTTCCAGCGCTATACTGCTTGTACCCCCCTGGCGATTGACATAAGCCACCGCGGTTGCGTTGTCAGAAAACACTCGGACCGCTGTCCCGGAGATGCAAGATTGAAAGCTTTGCAGGGCTAGGGACACCGCTCTCAACTCCAACCTGTTGATCGACCAGGTCCTCTCCTGCTTGTTCCACTGCCCCTGTGCAAACTGCCCCTGGAAATGGGTCCCCCATCCCAGGAGACTGGCATCCGTCGTTAACGTCACCCAGTCGGGTGCCTCCAGCGGCCTCCCACACTCCAGAGACGCGAGAAGAAGCCACCAAAGCAGAGACCCTCGCGTCTCCTCCAGTCAGGGGAGCTGCTGTGACAGCGGATCCCGCTGAATGGACCAGCGCCGGAGAAGCGCCTGCTGTAACGGCCTCATGTGTGCTCTCGCCCACGGTACCAGTTCTATCATCGCCGCCATCGTGCCCAGCAGCTGGAGGTACTGCCACGCTGTGGGTGCCGTGCTGCACAAGAACCTCAGAACCAGGGCCCGCAGCTTCTGCGCTCTCAGCCGAGGCAGAAACACCTGACCCACCTTCGTGTCGAACCGAGCCCCTAAGTACTCTAAGCACTGCGAGGGAACTAGCTGACTTTTCAGTACGTTGACCACCCAACCTAGACTCTCCAGGAACGCACCTACTCTGGCCGTAGCACTTTCGCTCTCGCTTCTCGACTTTGCTCGAATGAGCCAATCGTCCAGGTAGGGGTGCACCAGGATTCCGTCCCTGCGCAGGGCCGCTGCCACCACCACCATGATCATTGTGAACGTGTGAGGCGCCGTCACCAGCCCGAACGGCAAGGCTCGGAATTGAAACTGCCCGCAATGAACCGCAAAGCACAGATACTTGTGGTGGTCCGGCCGAATAGGAATGTGAAGATACGCTTCTGAAAGATCCAGGGAGGTGAGGAACTTGCCTCTCCGAACCGCAGCTATCACTGAACGCAGCATTTCCATATGAAAGTGAGAGCCGCGAAGACACCGATTCACTCCTTTTAGATCCAGGATGGGCCAGACTCCTCCGTCTTTTTTCGGCACCACGAAGTAAATGGAGTATCGACCGCAGCTGTACTGGTCCCGGGGAACTGGCTCTATTGCCCTGAGGTCTAGAAGCCTTCGTACCGTCTCCCACACCGCCACGCGTTTGGCTGGCGACTTGCAGGGGGACTGTACGAAGGCGTCGCGCACTGGCCATTGCAGCTCCAGCGCATAACCTTCTCTGATTACCTCCAGCACCCACTGATCCGTGGTAATCCAGCCCCAGGTGCCATAGAACTCCTGCAAACGCCCTCCCACAGGAGCTACGGGTGCCTGGGCCACCCTGGCATCATTGAGGTTTGCAAAGGTTAGAGGAGGAGGAGGAGGAGGCGGAAGAGGAACCAAAACTTCTACCCGCTCCTCGAAATCCCCGAAACGACTGGCTTCTACTGGGGAACTTGCCTCTGGAGCCGGAATTAAACCTTTGAAAGCGAAAACGGCGAAACTCCCATTGCTGGCGCTTACCACCAGCCCCAGGTCGCCCCTGCTTAGGCTTGTCCTCTGGCAGTCTACCGCCTTTTGTTTCACCCAGATACTTAACCAGTTTCTCTAGATCTTCCCCGAACAGAAGACGTCCCTTGAAGGGAAGCTTACTCAATCTTGCTTTAGATGAGTTATCCGCTGCCCAATTGCGGAGCCACAGATAACGCCTTGCCGCCACCGCCGAAGCCATGCTCTTTGACAAGCCGCGCATGAGATCATATTGGATATCCGCCAGGTACGCCGCTCCCGACTCCAACCTGGACGCGTCCTCTGTTGCATCGGCCTCTTGCCTTCCTGGACTCTGCTGGGACCACCGCAAGCAGGCCCTGGCCACCCATGCTCCACAGATAGCCGCCTGCAAGGAGAGGGCATTCACATCATGTCTGAGTAAGGCATCCAGCTTTTTCTCCTGAGAATCCTTGAGGGCCGCACTGGCCTCCACTGGGATAGTGGTCTTTTTTATCACGGCCGCCACTGCGGCGTCCACCTTGGAAGGCTTGAAAATCTCCTTGTCCTGATCTACCAGAGGGTAAAGCCGACTCATCACTCTGGAGCTCTTCAGGGATGCCTCGGGAACTTTCCACTCCTCCTGTATCAGTTCCTGAAATACCCTGTGCACCGGAAACGCCCTTTGAGTCTTTCGAAAGACCTGCAACAAAGGGTCCTCCAGGGTCGCATCCTCTGCTGCACTCTGGTCCGGCATATTTAAGGCTCTCAGAGTCTCCGCAATGAGCGCCTGAAGCTCCTCCCTGCAGAAGACCCACACCACTCTAGACTGCTCTTCCTTCTCAGCGAGCTCACCTTCTTCCAGTTCATCGTCCAGCTCCACACACCTGTCTTCCTCCTCAGATAACTGTTCCTCTGACACCACCGACAGATCCGCGAGATCTCCTTCCAGCCGTGGCCTTTTGGGCCCTTCCCGAGCCTCTGCTGCAAAAGTGGACCCTGATCTCCTTAGTCCCAGACTCTCAGCATTGCCCTTAACCGGCTTGGAGGGGAGGCCTTCCACCGCTCGCTGCAGTAGGCCCAGGAAGTCGGCAGAAAAACCCGACTCAAGCACCTTGGGCCAGGCCATAGATGAAGGCGGGACATCTGGGGCAGCCGAAGTCCCTGCCCCTGGATCTCCCAGGGAGGGAGCGACCCCCTGATCTACCAGAGACCCCGGCTCGGGCTCCATCCTGACTTCATCGCCTTCCCTGGAGAGCTCACGGGCAGCAGACTCTTTCGTGCAGCATTTACACACACCGGAGTCTGCAAGAGAGCCTCTCTTGGCCCCACAGACTAAGCATTGCGCCTTAGCCAGCATCCCCGCACTGAGTGGGTAGCCTGTCAGACCTCGCGGCTTCCTAGCCGTGCTGCTGTGCAGTCTGGCAGGGCGCGCTAAACACAACCGCGCTCCTTTTTTTTTTTTATGTTTGCCTTTTAATTAACTTCACCTGCTCCCGACCGGAGAACAGAGAGCTCTGAAACAGGCCCCCCGTGCGGCTCCCGACGGTCTGAACCTCCGCGGTGACTGGGCCGAGACTGCGCTCGCGCTTCCCGCACCGGAGCCACGTGGCGAGGCCTACCCTGCAAAGCGCACCCTTTCGCGCCGAAGAGAGACTCCGCAGCCGCTCGCTTACCTTTTCCAGCCGCCCCTCCGCTCGTCAGCGTATCTCCGGCTTTCCCCCGCTGACGGGGAAAACAAGCCGAGCTGACTCGGGGCCCCGGCCTGTGCACTGCACAAAAAGGCAGGCTCCTGGCTATCGCCGCGGTCAGCTCAGGCACACTCACAGGCAAATCCTCTGCTGCGTGCCTGGCTTACCCTTTCTCTGCAGCACAGTGAATGCTTCAGCGATTCAGCTCCGCTACTGCAAACAAGGAGCGAACGCTGCTCCTTCGTGTCCCCTGCTTGTCTGCCCTCCCGCAGCAGCCACCACAGATCGGAGGAGAGCCTGTGCACCTTTAAAGTAGAGCACGGTATATAATTCATAGATAACCAGAACTAGACATCCAGACAATGCTAATCCTATCACTTTACAACTAACTATCCTTAATTGTTCCTCCAGTGAGCCCGGACCTCCAGGCTCACCATCCCCTTCAGCTGCTTGGAGACTGAGGTAACTGATGGAGGCAGGCGGATCCCTGGAAGATATACCGATGACATCACAGAAAAAGGAGGTTCCTCAGTCTCCAAGCTGCTGAATGGGATTGTCAACTCAGAGGTCCGGGACTAGACTGGAGCTACGATCAGAAACTATCTACGTTTACCCGTTCAACTCCATTTATAGACCTTTATCATATCCCCCCTCAGCTTCTCTTTTATAGGTTGAAGAACCCTAACCTTTTTAGCCTTACTTCATAGGGGTATCCTTCCATATCCCTTTACCATTTTGGTGGCTCTTCTCTGTACCTTTTCTAATAACGCTATATCTTTTTTAAGATATGGCAACCAGAATTGCACACAGTATTCAAGGTGTGGTCGCATCATGGAACAATACAGAGGCATTATAATATCCTTTGTTTTATTCTCTATTCCTTTCCTTATGATACCTAGCATTCTATTTGCTCTCTTGGCTGCCGCTAGACACTGGTGGAGGGTTATACATGTTATCCACAATGACGCCTAAATCTTTTTCCTGGGTGGTGGTTCCCAATGTGGAACCTTGCATCGTGTAACCATAATTTGGGTTGTTCTTTCCTAGGTACATAACTTTGCACTTGTCCACATTAAATTTCATCTGCCATTTGAATGTTCAGTCTTCCAATTTATCAAGATCCTCTTGCAATTTTCCACAATACCCATGGAGTTTTAACAACTTTAATAGTTTTGTGTCATCTGTAAATTTGATAACCTCACTCGTTATTCCCATTTCCTGGTCATTTATGATTATGTTAAAAAGCAGCGGACTCAGCACAGATCCCTGGGGTACACCACTATTCACCTTTCTCCACTGGGAAAAATAGCCATTTAGCCCTACCCTCTGCTTTCTATCTTTTAACCAGTTCCTGGTCCACAATAGTACACTGCCTCCTATCTCATGACTACTGATAGCAGGTCTGCAATCTCATATTTCGGTACTTTCAACACCCTTGGATGTATGCCATTAGATCTATGTGATTTGCTACTCTTCAGTTTATCAAATAGTTGTAATACATCTTCCCGGTGTATCGATATTTCCTTCAATTCTTCCGCAGTATCACCTTTAAATACCACTTCAGTCATGGGTAACATCCCTACATCTTCCTCAGTAAAGACCGAAGCAAAGAATTTATTCAGTCTCTCCGCTATTGTCTTGTTATTTATTTTATTTATTTTTATTTACATTCTCTTATATACTGTGCTATTCTGCATCAGTGCGGTTTACATTGAACAAACTGAAATTACATTGAACAGGGCATTATAACTTGGAGATAACTATTTTACAGGGAACATGGGCTATGGAGGGTTAAGTGGCTTGCCCAAGACCACAAGGAGCACCTGTGGGACTAGAAACCCCAGTCCTTCCGGCCCAAGGTTGCTGTCCTCTAGTGGGATTTGAACCCCCGACCTTCCGGCCTGAAGTACCTTGCCCCAACCACTAGGCCACTCCTCCACTCTTGTCCCCTCTTAGTGCCCTTTTTACCCCTCTATTATCGACTACTGCTACTACTACTACTGAGCATTTGTATAGTGCTACAAGTCACACGCAGTGCTGCACAGACATGTAAGAGACAGTCCCTGCTCATCAGAACCTACAATCTAGTCAAGACAGACAACACGGAATCTGTAGAGAGAGATAAAACAAGGGAGAAAGGTAAAGAAACAAGGAGATCAGGTGAGTCAAGATCCAAAAGCAGCAGCGAAGAGGTGAGTTTTCAGCCTGGAGCAAAGTCTGGACTTAGTAATGGAAGAGAAGGGCACAGACAGAAGCACACCAGTCACGTTTCACCCAATTTGATAAGAATACATTTCTCGAAAAGGTACTGCTCAAACTCACCTCAAGCCTACCAGACATCAACTCCACTATAGATCATTGGAATCTAATAATCCAGGAAGCAGCCGCCCCCACTAGACTCACATATAAACAAATGAAAAAATCTGAAAAATGGTTCACGAAAGACCTCGCTAAATTACAAAAACAACTGAGGAAACAAGAAAAAAGATGGAGAAAAACAAAATCAAACGAAGACAAAACCAAGTACATAAGTATACTCAATGATTATAAGAATGCAATTAACAAATCAAAAAGAGACTACCATTCCAAAGTAATAAATTTAGCCATCAATCGACCGAGAGAATTATTTGCGATTGTGAAAACATTGACAAAAACACAAAACTCAGAACCCAAACAATCCACTATAAGTGTACAAACTCTAGCAACACATTTTGCCGAGAAACTAAAGAGAAAACCCCTTATTCCATCTACAATACCACAATCAAATACGAAATTCAACAACGAATGGACAACCTTTCAATTGGTCGAACAAAAACGCCTCCTTAAAATTATAACAATGATCAATACCACTACCTCACTGCTTGACCCATGCCCTGTATCATGGATCAAATCCACAAAAGAAGACCTTGCTGAAAGCATTCACTACATAATCAACCAATCACTTTCACAAGGCATCATGCCTAATGCCTTAAAACTTACTTCGATTCGCCACATCATAAAAAACAATAAACCCAACCCAAAAGACCCAAATTCATACAGGCCCATAGCCAGCATACCTTTCATTGCTAAAATAATAGAAAAAACCATACAACTGCAATTACAAGATCACATTGATGAGCACAAACCTCTTGATTCACACCAATTCGGATTCCGCCCCTTCCATGGAGTTGAAACTCTCCTTATTGCACTGATGGATCTTCTCATCAGAGGCACAGATGACACCAACCAAGGTTTCCTACTACTCTTGATAGATATATCCGCTGCATTTGACAGCATCAACCACAACATACTGATCAATAGACTAGAAAACATAGGAATAGGAAGGACAGTTCTTGAATGGTTCAAGTCATATATCTCAAACAGATTAATACGTGTTCAAATAGGCCAAGACACATCCGAAACATTCCCCCAGGGACAGGGAATCCTCCAAGGCTCAGCCCTCTCCGCCCTCCTCTTCAACTTATACCTACAACCCATTACAAGTATATTTAAAAAACACAAAATCAACCATTTTATATACGCTGATGACATCATGCTCGCTATCCCCATTAACTCTAACAGCCCCAAATATGACATCCTATCCGAATGCATGAACGAGACCGCCTCTTGGTTTGAAACCAACTATCTTAGCATCAACTTTAAAAAAACAGAAGCAATGTTCGTATCAAGAAAACCAACTGCTGATGACACCTACCCAACAACAATCACACTAAACAAAACAACTATACCTGTTAAAAAAGAAGTAAAATACCTAGGAGTAATAATAGACCACACCCTCACCATGCTCCCTCACATAAAACAGACAGTGAAAGCAATATTCTATAAACTTAAGACAATACAGCACCTAAGACCCCTCCTTGACACACATGACTTTAGATCAGTAGTCAGTACACTCATCACCCCCCACTTCGACTATTGTAATAGTCTCCTAATTGGCCTCCCACTAAAGAATATATATCTGTTACAAAGAGCCCAAAACATATGTGCCAAGGTAATTTCAAAAGCTCGACTAACTGACCACGTGACCCCAATACTGTTAGATTTACATTGGCTCCCTATAAATAGCCGAATAAAATATAAAATTCTACTAACAACTTTCAAACTCCTTAATGACATCTCCCCTTCACACTTATCCACCCTACTCCACGCCCCATCAAAAACAAGATCGCACAGACAAAACGAAACTCACTCTCTCACCATACAAACAACAATCAGAAGAACAAAAAAAAACATAAACTCTAGAGCCTTCTCTTTCACTGCCCCCACTCTCTGGAACGAACTACCAATATCCCTTCGCTTGATAAAAGACCTCCTCCAATTCAAAAAAGAACTCAAAACCTACCTCTTCTCTGACCACTTTGCCATCCCCTACCACCAGAGAACCACCTCCCAGGAATCACAAAAAGCTTACCCACAAAGCTCATGAAATAATAAATGACTAACTCAGTCAGTCCCCTCACTACTAACGCACTTACCATGCAAAATGCCATACACATAATGTTGATCTCTGCTCATTGTAAATAGTTCCCTGTAATTAGTTCTGTTATTATTGTTCCTTGTAATGTTACCTGTACATAGTTACAAACATCGTTCTATGTAAAGTATACTTAAGTATACAATTGTTAGCTGTTACATGTAAACCGCCCTTGATCTCTGGAAGGGGCGGTATAGAAGAAATAGATAAATAAATAAATAAATTTGCCAGAAGAGTGGAGTTCCCGAGCGGGGTAGAAGGAGAGATAAGAGAAGAAAGGTAGTGAGGAGCTGCAGAGGGAATGCATCTAATGGTCCAACTGACTCTCTCACAGGTGTTTTGCTACGAATGTACTTGAAAAAGTCTTTATTCTGCATTTTTGATTCCACAGCAAGCTTCTTCTCAAATTCTCTCGTCTGCCTTATCAATGCCTTGCATTTAACTTGCCAGTGCTTATACTGTTTCCAGTTTTCGTCATTTGGCTCCTTTTTCCATTTCCTGAAAGATGCTTTTTTTGGCAACAACAGCCTCTCTGACCTCACCTTTAAACCATGCAGGCAGTTTTTTGGACTTCCTTCCACTTTTCTTAAAGTGTGGAATACAGCTGGTCTGGGCTTCCAAGATAGTATTTTTAAACAACACCCAAGCTTGATGTAAGTCTGCAACCTTTGTTTCCTCATTTTATCAAAGTCTCCCTTTTGAAAGTTAAAAGGTAGTTACTTTGGATTTCTGTTCCATCTCTCCTCCATTAATTAAATCATATGTGATCACGCTATGATCACTATTGCCAAGTGGCCCCAACACCCTTATCTCTTGCACCAGATCTGGTGTTCCACTAAGGACTAGGTCCAATATGGCTTCCCCTCTGGTCAGTTCATGAACCAGCTGCTCCAAGAAGCAGTCATTTATTTCATCTATTTATTTATTTATTTATTTAGAGTCTTTTTCTATACCGCGCTCTTCAAAATCAGCTCGGTTTACATATAACAGCATCTTTGTTCAGACACAGGTAACGCCCATACTGGACTTACATGAAACAGGGTTATTCAACTTGGATTAACTGGGGAAACTATATACAAGTTCTGAGCTAAGGTATTTTACAGTATTAGCTGACTATGTACATGCCCTAGCTGGGGTCTGGTAGTGCTACCGTGGCGCGCAGGGTGCGTGTATAGTAGGAAATCTGGTGTGTGTGTCTTGGTGAGTGCTGTTAGGTGTCTGTTGTGTGGTACCATAATGCTGCAGGAAGAGGTAGTGTTTCAGTGCCTTCCTGAACTGTGTAATGTCCGTAATTGCCCGGATGGCGGGTGGGAGAGCATTCCAATGCGATGGGGCATAGAGCATGAAGGCCCTCTTTTTTGTTACTTGTAAGCATTTTGTAATCTTGTTAGGGATACATAGGGTATTTATCTCCTAACATGTCCTGCCGTGACACTGACCCATTCAATACCAGGGTAATTGAAATCACCCATTATTACTGCTCTGTAACTTTTGTTAGCTTCCCTGATTTCTTTGAGCATTTCATCATCCATTTGTTCATTCTGGCCAGGCGGTCGATAGTACACCCCCACTGCCATCGCCTTCCCCTTCCCCTTTTTACATGGAATTTCAATACATAGGGATTCTACAGTGTATTTTGTTTCCTGAAAAAGTTTAATCCTTTGTGACTCAAGCGCTCTCTAAGATAGGCCATGTGGTCTTTTTCTGTCATGTTTGTGTTTCTCTATCCTTCCCCCTCCCAGTTTTTGTCGTCTCTCTTCCGTTTAATTCCCCTCCATGGTGTCTCTTCTTTTCCTTCCCTCATCACCTTACCCCATCTCTTCCATCATGTCTAAACTCCCCCCTCTCTCCACAGATGCCCGAGTCTTCCCTACACTGCTGCATCTGCAAATGGCCACTGCCCAGTGATCTCTACAGCAGTGCGGTTCTCTTTACTAACTTGGAGCTGTGGACGCAGGATGAGGAGAGAGGGAGCAGGAGCAGCAGGAAGGACTTAGGGACTGTGCAGACTGGGGCCCTGTGGATCTAGTGCAGAGGGAAGAATGTGGAGTAAAGACAGAGAAAGATACACCAGGAGGGATATGCGGAGGAGGAGAATCTATGGTTCAGTGAGATGGGAGAGAGCACAGTCTGCTGCGAGATGGAGAAAGGAGAAAATCTATACTCTTGAGAGACTGGTAAGGGATACAGCAGCAGCTCTGGAGAAAAGGCAAGAAAAAGAGGGCAGAACACAGAGGGAGAAGGGAGAGAGTCATGATAAAGTAGAGGAAACTGGTAAACTGAGAGCCCAGCCCATAGTGGCGTCCGTGATTTATAGCCCAGTCTCACCTTCAGTAACTCCGTCGCTGACTGCTGACACTTCTCCTCTATCTCTGAGATCAGTTTCTGGAGGGAGGAGCTTCGATCTTCTAGTTGGGTCACATTATCTCTGATTTTCTTTAGAGTCTCCTTCTCTTCCTCTTCCAGTCTTGAGAGAAGGATCCGCCGCTCCTCATTCAGGAACTGGTGCAGCTCCTCAAACTCAGACAGGATTTTCTCTTTCCAGATCCCAGTCTTACGCTAAATTCAGCAGATCAAAGAGAAGAAATATCAGAGGCACTGTCCATAACCTTATTACCAGTAACAGTGGAGCTTCTACACCAGAACAGAACCTGAACCATTACTTTCATTATTCCGAGCGTTAGGACATGAGAAGTTGGAACTTACGATACAGGAGGCAAGTTTAGAAATGGTCGCATAAATGAATGTGGCCGGTATACGTGTACGAGAACAAAGCAGTGATTTTTAGAAAATTCACACATGCTTCCCCTTCTAAACATTGCTGCTTACATGTATAACTGAAGACGGCAGACATGTGTGTATACTTACGTCACTCCAGAGTAGGCGCGAATGTCTGTCAGGTTATGCAGATATATTCTTCATTTTGCAAAGTATATGGGAAAAATTTGCTCCCATATACATGTGAAAAAAGTATTTGTAGGGAAGTTAAGGGAACATCCTACGGATACTTGTACGGCAGGGGGTGCACAACCTCAGTTCTCAAGGGCCGCAACCCAGTCAGGATTTTAGGATGCCCATAATGAGATCTATTTCCTACAATGGAGGCAGTGCATACAAACAGATCTCATGCATATTCATTGTCAGTATCTTGAAAACCCCAACCGGGCTGCCGCTCTTGAGGATAGAGGTTGTGCACCCCTGCCCTACACGTATCCGTAGGATGTTCCCTTAACTTCCCTACAAATACTTTATTCACATGTACATGGGAGCAAATTTTGCATAGCCCTCTTGCTATACATAAAACCCAGTTATTTATTTATTTAGACAGATTTGTATTCCACCTTTTCCTTCAATCAAGGTGGGAACGTCACATAACAATGGAGGGTTACTTTTAACATTAGGGTACGTGTATACCTTTAGACAGTACAGTTACTTGACAGTATTTAGACAGTACAATTGTGGTAACATTTAACAAAGGTATTCAAGGTATTCAATAACGCAGTATGATAGATTTGTGTGTGTGGATAGGATGGCTGTGTGTTTAGTTGGTAGATGTAGTAGTATTACTGTTTAGTGTAGTTGTTGTTGGATGGGAGTGATGTGCTCGGTGCTTGGTGTGTCTGTAATGATGCGTGCTGTGGTGTTTTGTACCATCTGTAGTGGGTGGAGTGTCTGCTGAGGAAGGCCTTGATATAGTGAGTTTCCATAATTCAGCAGTGGCGTAAGGAGTGCTTGACACACTGTGCGGAAGTGGTCCTGATGCAGCATTGTTTTGATTTGTCTGATTATTTTCAGTCGATGATATGCCTTGTTTGCGGTATTTCGTGATGTGGGATTTCAGGTTCAGAGCTCTGTCTATTTTATTTTTATTTATTTATTTAACTGCATTTATATACCGCTTTTCACCGGGTCAAAGCGGGGTAACATATAACATGAGGGGGGGGGTAGTAAATTACAGGGTGGGGCCATCACCAGGGACAACAATTAATGATTTGGGTGGACATAAACATGTACACTTCTGCTGAGTCTAGGTATTAGATCGTGTGGATAGGGTGGAAGTTCTGATCAAAGGTGTTCACGGAATAGGATTGTTTTCAGCTGTTTCTTGAATGATGTGATGTCATCGTTGTTTCTGATGTGGTTTGGTAGAGAGTTCCAGAGGGATGGGGCATAGAGTTCGAAGGCTCCGTTGTGTGGACTTGGTTCTTTTGTGGGGGACGACAATGGAGTTATTGGAGGATTGTCTGGTTGATCTGTTGTGAGATGGGCGAGGCAGAAGGTGGTGGAGTGAGGTGTTCCGTGTTTGGTGGATAGTCTTGTGGATGAGTAGGATCGCTTTGTACTTTACTCTTGCTGGAATTGGTAGGAAGTGGAGGTCTCTTAGAATTGGGGTGATGTGATCCCGTTTTTTCGCATTCTGAATAATCCTTGCTGTGGTATTTAAGGCAGTTCGGAGGGGGTTGGTGTGTGAGGCGGGTAGTCCATGGTAGATTATTTATTTATTTATTTATTTAACACTTATTTATATACCGCATCTTCCAGCGATCAGTTGCGGTGTACATTAAACAACAATTAACAATGCAGAGCTTGTTTTACATAGAACAGTTATAACTTTTTACAATGAACATCTTAACTTGAAACAACAAAGTGTATGTAAAATCTATGCGGAATAGTTCAATAAATCAACTAACACAGATTGTGTAACAATTTAAACTGAGGTACTGTCTCTAACTCAGTTGTAACTATATACAAGTGGGGTATTATGTTATGTTGCAGAAATCCAGATGAGGTAGAGTTACCGCTTGCATTACTGTCCTGAAGTCATGGGGTTCCAGAAGGGGTCGGAGACGTTGCACAGTTTTAGTTTTGTAGAATATTGTCCCAGCGGTTTTGTTGATTTGTTGTTTAAAGGTGAGGGCCTGGTCTATGATCACGCCTAGATACCTTATTTGTGGCTGTATTTGGATTTGTGTGGTTCCCACGTTGAGGTGGGTAGGTGGTTTGAAGTCCTGTTCTTTTGTTACTATAAGGGCTTCGGTTTTCTTCATGTTGATGGATAAGTTGTTCTCTTGTAGCCAGTTGGCTACGTCGTTGAAGCAGGCTGATAGCTGGTCGTTTTTTGGATTGGTGGTCATCAGCGTATATGTGGAAGTTGTTGTGGGTGCGGATGATTGAGCATAGTGGACGGAGGTATATATTGAACAGCATGGCTGATAATGTGGACCCTTGGGGTACTCCTTGATGTTGTTGGTAGGGGGTTGAGGTCTTGGAGAGGGTGCGTATTCGTTGCTGTCTGTTGGTTAAGTAGGATCTGAACCATTGGAGTACAGTGTCTTTGATTCCAATTGATTGGAGTCTGCTTATGAGGATTTCGTGGGAGATTGTGTCAAAGGCCGCTGATATATCTAGAAAGATCAGGATGTATCCGGATTGTTTCTCTTGGGTTCCAATGATGAGGGTGTTCGTTAGAATGGTCATGAGGGTCTCAACTCCATGTAGTGGTCGGAATCCGTGTTGCTGCGGGTCTAGTATGTCGTTGGTGTCCAGGTGATCTTGAAGCTGGCGTTGGACTATCTTTTCCATTATCTTGGTGGTAAGGGGAAGGCTTGCAACTGGTCTGTAGGAGGTGGGGTCTAGTGGGTCCAGGTTGTTCTTTTTTATTGTTGGTCGGATGATTGATGTCTTGAGGGCGTCTGGTATGTATCCTTGTTTAAAGGATTCGTTTATGATGTGGGTTAATGGAGCACTCAGGTCTTCCTTGGTTTTCTTTATCCATTCCGTAGGGCAGGGGTCCAGCAGGGAGGTAGTAGTGTTCAGACAGGAGACGGTGGAAGAGATCTCTTCTTTTGAGGTTTCGTTGAATGTACTCCAGGCTGTGTTTATTGTGGTGTAGGGGTTTGTCTTTGCGGCCGTAGCACAGAGGTGAGGTTGTTGGAATTGTTTGTATTGTCGTGCCAGAAGATCCGAGGGGATATCTGGGAGTTGATCGGAAGTGGTTGGTGCCTTTGTCAGTTTTTTGGCAATTTGGAAGAGCTCTCGAGGTTTGTTTATAGCTGTCGTGATGATTTTGGTGTGGTAGTTTTTCTTCGCATTGTCGGTCTCTGTGTGGTAATTAGTGAGTTCATCGATGTATTGCTTTTTGTCCATTTCATTTTTGATTTTCCTCCATTTTCTTTCTGCTCTTCTAAGTTTTGTTTTTAGTTTGCGGAGGTCAGGGGTGAACCAGCGGGCCTTTGAGGAGATGGGTTTGTTGCTGGTTTTGCTTATAGTTGCGCTGGATGTGCGCTGGATGTCTAGTGTGATGCCCAGATATTTAACTTCTTCTTTGACTGCTATGTGTTTGTCTAGGATGCTGATAGTTTGTGGCGGTGTGAAGGTGGGGTTCCTGGTAACGAACATTGTCTCAGTTTTGTTGTAGTTGACCATTAAGTTGATGGCTATGAGCCAGTCATTCATGTCTTCGAGGCATTTTGTTATTGTTGTAGTGTTTAGAGCTAGTAAGTTGATTGGCGCGTACACCATGATGTCATCTGCATAAATGTGGTTATACAAGTAGAAAGTCTTCCTAAAATTATTCTCCAGTGTGCCGTGGATCTCTCAGGACCCAGAGAAACATCAGAAATGATAAAAGAAGGTGAATTAGCTGTGGATGTCTTAACCATCATGCCAGGGGTCGGTTGAGGCAGTGCTGCAAGGGGGGGGGGGGCAAAAGGAAGTGGAAGGATCAACCCATCCAGCCAGAAGCAACAATGCTCCACGTAGGCTGGGGGAAGTCAGAATCACTTCTGAAATTGGTCAAGGATGAGATAGTCTGCCCCTGCCCACCTCCAACAAATAACTGCTGAGGGCAGACGTGTGACATAGTAACTTAGTATATGATGGCAGATAAAGACCATGTTGGTCATTCCCATTTGTTCCAATATAAGAGATAGTTATATTTATTTTGATTTTATCCTGTTGCTGTAAAAGGGATCCACTGTGTCTGTCCCATGCCATTTTGAATTCTGGGTCTTCCAGTCTCTTCTCTTAAGTCTTCTGATGCAGGCTCCAAATCATTTGGGTCGCCTTGCTCTGACCTGTTTCCATTCTTTTTATATCCTTTGTGAGATACGGTCTCCAAAACTGGGCACAATATTCCAAGTGAGGCCTCATAAGCAACCGATACAATCCATGGTATACATAGTATTTGTCGCCAGCACCATAATTCAAAGACATCAATTTTCTTCCTGTCTGTCTTTTTCACTGTCCAACTTTTACATCCATATGATGTTTTTGAAAATGCCAAAATCTTTGTAAGGAGAGAGACATCTCTGCTCTTGAGAATCTTGTCTAGGTCTTTCACAGCCATTCTACCAAGAGCAATGTGTCATCGGATTTCTTGACTGCTTGTTGCTTCTTTATTGATAGTTGATCCAATAGGTCAAAGTTGTCCACTATTTTAATTTCTTCTCCATCAACAATGAACCTATTGATTTTGCCAGTAGTCAGGATATTTGTCTTCTTTACATTAAGGTGCAGGCCCATTTTAAGACTATGTTCCTTGATCTTGAGAAGCAAATGTTTCAGATCATCTTCACTTTCAGCCAGTAATGTGGTAGACTTCTTATACACTGCTTCATTGTCACTGAAGGTAGACAAAAAAAAAAAGAAAGAAAGAGGGGGAGGGAAAGAATAAGGGAAAATATAGAAAAGGGGGGATGGTACGAGTAAATGATGCTGAAGCCAGTCCTCAGTCCTGGCACGGACAGGCAGAATAGGGTCATAAGAACATAAGAACATAAGATATGCCATACTGGGTCAGACCAAGGTCCAACTAGCCCAGTATTCTGTTTCCAACAGTGGCCAATCTAGATCATATGTACCTAGCAGTTTCCCCAAGGGACACAGGTTCCACAATGCTTGTATTGGGTCAAGCATTGATATCCTGGGTCCCTTCTTAATAATGGTTTATGGACCTTTCCTCCAGGAACTTGTCCAAACCTTTTTTAAACCCAGCTACACTAACAGCCTTTACTACATCCTCCGGTAACAAATTCCAGAGTTTGATTACACGTTGAGTGAAAAAATATTTTCTTTTATTAGTCTTAAATAGTTTACCCTGTAGCTTCATGGCATGTCCCCTAGTCTTTCTATATTCTGATAACGTAAACAATCGATCTACGTTTACCCGTTCCACTCCGTTCATTAATTTATAGACTTCTATCATATCTCCCCTCAGCCGTCTCTTTTACAGGTTAAAGAGCCCTAACCTTTTTAGCCTTTCTTCATAGGAGTATCCTTCCATCCCCTTTACCATTTTGGTGGCTCTTCTCTGAACCTTTTCTAAAATCGCTATATCCTTTTTAAGATATGGCGACCAGAATTGCACACAATATTCAAGGTGCGGTCTCACCATGGAACGATATAGAGGCATTATAATATCTTTTGTTTTATTTTACATTCCTTTTCTTATCATACCTAGCATTCTATTTGCTCTCTTGGCCGCCGCTGCACACTGGGCCGAGGGTTTTAACATGGTATCCACAATGACGCCTAAATCTTTTTCCTGGGTGGGGGTTCCTAATGTGGAACCTTGCATCGTGTAACCATAGTTTGGGTTGTTCTTCCCTAGGTGCATAACCTTGCACTTGTCCACATTAAATTTCATCTGCCATTTTGATGCCCAGTCTTCCAATTTATCAAGATCCTCTTGCAAATTTCCACAATCCTCTTGGGTTTTAACAACTTTAAATAGTTTTGTGTCATCTGCAAATTTGATAACCTCACTCGTTATTCCACTTTCCAGGTCATTTATGAATATGTCAAAAAGCAGCGGACCCAGCACAGATCCCTGGGGTACACCACTATTCACCTTTCTCCATTGGGAAAATTGGCCATTTAGCCCTACCCTCTGCTTTCTTCTTTTAACCAGTTCCTGATCCACAATAGTACACTGCCTCTTATCCCATGACTCTTTAGTTTTGCCAAAAGTCTCTGATGAGGCACCTTGTGAAAGGCTTTCTGAAAGTCCAGATACACAATATCAACCGACTCACCTTTGTCCACCTGATTATTCACTCCTTCAAAAAAACATAACAGATTAGTAAGACAAGATCTTCCTTGTCTAAAGCCATGTTGGCTGTCTCCCATTAGGTCATGACAATCTACATGCTGAGTAATTTTATTCTTTATGATGGTTTCTACCATTTTTCCCGGTACTGACGTCTGGCTCACCGGACTGTAGTTTCCAATGAACTGGGCTGAACAGTGGATAACATTCTTCCCTCTCACCACCCCATAGCATTTTTCTTATATAGACAGGTCTCGCAAGAACAGCAGTGGACAGAGCGGGACGTAGGGACAATGATGAACTGTGGAGCACAAGGGAGGACCATCGAACCATACCCCAGCTGACACCAAGTCAGAAATGATGTAGGCCAGAAGGAAAAGGACAGAAGACATGACTGTTTCCTCTATATGGTGCAGTAAGCAGACAGCAAAAGCGAAGAAGGTTACAGAATTGAGGGTCATGAGCACCAAAATGGAGGAGCTGATGAGGGTCCTCAGAGAACAAGTCACCCAGCTTGGCCCCGGAGCAGTCTGATCATCACTAGATGACCTTGGCGATCACAATGTGCCCAGTAGATAGAGCAAGCCGCGGCACACCCCTACACGACCGGTTCCCTCTGGTAAGTCAGTTACTGATTCAGGGACAATGTCCTTCACGACATCGGAAAGCTCCTCGTTAGTGTTAGTGATATAGCGGAAGGGCTTTCAGGTAAGGTTTGCCTCTTTGCGGATGATACCAAAATCTGCAATAGAGTAGACACCCAGGAAGGTGTAGATAGCATGAGGAGGGATCTAGCTAAGCTTGAAGAATGGTCTAGAATTTGGCAGCTGGGATTTAATGTTAAAAAATGTAAGGTCATGCATTTGGGCTGCAGCAATCCAAGGGAGCAATGTAGTATAGGGGGTGAAGTACTTTTGTCCACTAAAGAAGAGTGGGACCTAGGTGTGGTTGTGTCTGATTATCTTAAAGTAGCTAAACAGGTAGAAAGCAACAACCCAACCCGCAAGCATCTACAACCCTGCACAGAATCACTACCACACACAGCATACACCAACCCACATCACTAACCCCCCAAACTGCCACCACTTTTCCATCTCACTAATAAACGCACGCTCAGTCAGAAACAAATACCACATGCTCCAAGACCTGATTACAACCAAGAAAATCGACATCCTATGTGTGACAGAAACCTGGCTAACAGATAGCGACACAGTAATAATGAACCAACTAACACCAAAAGGATACAACTTCCAACACTGCTCCCGAACACACGCCAAAGGAGGAGGCTTAGCCATCATAGCAAAAGACAACCTCCACCTCAGGATCCATACTTCAGAAACCTACAATGATGCAGACATACTCACCCTCACCAATAAACACCTCTCTATATGCCTGATCTACCGCGCACCCACCACAAACACCGACCTACCAAGGATACTACAACTCATCTCTGAGAGCACCAGCTCCACAAAAGAGCAAATAATCCTAGGAGACTTCAACCTCCCATCTCTCCAAGAAGAACAAGCAGAAACCTTCATCAATGCCATGACAGCAATGAACCTGATACAGATCATTCAAGAAGCAACACATGAAAAAGGGAACACACTAGACCTAATATTTATAAACTCCCAAATCACCTCCTCATACAAGAACCCAGAGATCTCACCTGTACCATGGTCAGACCACTACATCATCAACCTATCCCACGCCTACCAACATATGAATAACAAGGAGAACAAGCAACATACGAGAAGATTTAAAGCATTTATCAAAGAAGACTTCCTAGCACAAACTCTACCTAAACTTCAGACAAACTCCAACAACATCGATGATCTAATTTACAACTGGAACACCACAATCTCCTCAGCATCCAGTGCACCAACGAACAAAACTAACACCAGGCTCACCTCCTCAAAAGCCCGATGGTTCAACCCCAGCCTCCGGAAACTAAAAGCCAAACTCAGAAGAACAGAAAGAAAATGGAGAAAAACCAAAAACGAAAAGGACAAAATAAAATACCTGTCCGAACTCGATGCATACCACTCAGAAACCGACAAAGCGAAAAAAGACTACCATTCAAAAATCATAAACACAGCCATAAATAAACCTCGGGAACTCTTTCAGATTGTCAAAAAACTGACAAGGACACCTAATAACTCTGACCAGCTACCAAATATCCCACCAGAGCTATTAGCCAGACAATACAAACAGCTTCAACAACCACAAAATCCACAGCAGAACTCCGAGTCAACCAAAACAAATCACTGCACCATCATGAACAAAGAATGGAGTACGTTCAATGCAACCACAGAAGAAGAAATATCACCTACCATCTCCTGCCTAAACACCACCACCTCCCTGCTAGACCCCTGCCCCACTGGCTGGATAAAGAAATCCAAAGAAGACCTGACCACACCATTGACCCACATTGTCAATGAATCCTTCACCCAAGGACGAATGCCGGACATCCTCAAAACCACAATCATTCGACCAACCCTAAAAAAGCACAACTTAGATCCCCTAGACCTTACGTCCTACAGGCCGATAGCAAGTCTCCCGTTCACCGCCAAGATAATCGAGAAAGTAGTCCAGTGCCAGCTTCAAGAACATTTAGACATCAACAACATACTGGACCCGCAACAACACGGCTTCCGTCCGCTACATGGAGTCGAGACCCTCATGACCGCACTGCTGAACACCCTCGTCATAGGAACCCAGGCAAAACACTCCGGATACGCCATGATCTTCCTAGATATATCAGCAGCTTTCGACACCATCTCCCACATCATACTCTTACGCAGACTCCAAACAATTGGGATTAAAGATACCTTACTCTAATGGTTCCAATCCTACTAACTAACAGACAACAATTAATCTGCACCAGCACCTCAACCTCGCCCCTCTTCCAGCAACATCAAGGAGTGTCTCAAGGATCCACACTATCAGCCATGCTCTTCAACATCTACCTCCGACCGCTCTGCTCAGTCATATGCACCCACAACATCAACTTCCACATATATGCTGATGACATAATGCTCTATGCCCCAATTACAACCACAAATCCAACAAATGAACATCTATCAGCATGCTTCACTGATGTATCCAACTGGCTACAAGAGAACAACCTGTCTATTAACATAAAGAAAACCGAAGCTCTCATAGTAACAAAAGACCCGGACTTCAAGCCACCTACACACCTCAACATGGGAACCACACAAATTCGGATACAGCCACAAATAAGATATCTGGGCATTATCATTGACCAAGCTCTAACCCTCAAGCAACAAATCACTAAAATCACCGGAACTATATTCCACAAAGCTAAAACAGTACAACGTCTCCGACCTCTCCTTGAACCTCAGGAATTTAGGACAGTAATGCAAGCTATGACGCTCCCACATCTGGACTACTGCAACATAATCTACCACGGATTACTCGCCACACAAACCAACCCTCTCCGAACTGCCTTGAACACCACAGCAAGAATCATTCAAAATGCAAAGAAGCGAGACCACATCACCCCAATTATGAGGGACCTACACATACTTCCCCTCGAAGCAAGAATTAAATACAAAGCTATTCTACTCACCCACAAAGCCATCCACCAAACACAAGGCACCCAGCTCCACACCCTACTGACCCGTCCAGCCCACAGCAAGACAACCAGACAGACCTCCAGCAACTCCCTCACTGTCACTCACAAAAGAACCAAATGCACACAACGGACCTGCAACAGAGCCTTTGAACTTTATGCTCCATCCCTCTGGAATTCTCTACCAACCTGCATCAAGAACAGCAGCAATCTCTTGTCATTCAAAAAACAGCTAAAAACCATCTTATTCCAAGAATATCTCAAAACAGAAACAAACTCCCACAAAAAACTGTCCAGTCCCCTAACCCACTCATTAAGAACTTATGATCAAAATTATGTTACCTCGTCCATGTCTATGTCCATCCTTTCATGAAATCATCAATGTTGCCCTCCTGGTGATGGCCCTACCCCTATGACTAATTACCCCCCCCCTTTTTTTTGTTACACCGCTTTGACCCAGTGAAAAGCGGGATATAAATACAGTTAAATAAATAAATAAATAAATAAAAGGCGACAGCAAAAGCTAGAAGGATGCTTGGGTGCATACGGAGAGGAATGGCTAGCAGAAAAAAGGAGGTGATAATGCCTCTGTATAAGTCTTTGGTGCGACCTCATTTGGAGTTTAGTGTGCAGTTCTGGAGACTGCACCTTCAAGAGGATGTGAACAGGATGGAGTCAGTGCAGAGGGTGGCTACTAAAATGATTAGTGGTCTTCATTATAAAGCATAAGAGGACAGACTGAAGGATCTTAATATGTACACCTTAGAGGAAAGGCGGGATAGAGGTGATATGATTGAGATGCTTAAATACCTCCATGGCATAAATGTTCAGGGAGAGTGCCTCTTTCAATTGAAAGCAAGTTCTGCTACGAGGGGACATGGGATGAGGGTGAAGGGAGATAGATTCAGGAGTGATATGGGAAATATTTCTTTACGGAAAGAGTAGTGGATCCGTGGAATAGTCTCCCAGTGGAGGTGGTAGAGATGAGGACAGTAACTGAATTCAAAAAGCATGGGACAAACACAGAGGATCTCTAAAGGTAAAAAGGGGACTGTTGTAGTTGTTATGGAAGGACAGACTAGATAGGCCATGTGGTCTTTTTCTGTCATCATATTTCTATGTTTCTATGAGAGTTTGACTTTGTTAAATTCATTAAAAAGGCTTTCAAGAAGTTTAAAGGGAGGAAGATGGGCAATAAGGGCTCTGAGGGGTGGGAGAGGTATTGGCCGGGCAGTTGGGGCAGGCCCCTCCCATGCAGTCATGTCCCAACCACCTGAGCTGGCATAGGTGAGGGAAGGGGCAGACGTGCGATGCAGTGTGTCATCACTGGCGCATGCGGTATCAAAAAAGATGAAGAAGAAAATATGGAAGAAAGAATTTATTGATATATTTGTGTAACTTGTCAGGGACTAGGAGGGAGAGGACAAGGAGGGAAAAGAGAAAGGGACATTTAGTCTGTCTTCTCCTTCAGTCCATCTCGTGGTAACCTCTCTCCCTTTAGGGGTGATGCCTGACTCGATACCTGCCTCCTGTTGTTTGCCACATTGCCAAGCCTATTTCCAATCACAAGATGGCTGCCATTAGCCCCCCCCCCCCCACCTCCCCCGCAGCCAGTCTGGCTCACTGCCGTTCTCATTTCTGGCTCTTTTTGGCTGCAAATAAGGCCCTTATCACTTTGGCATCACCATCCTCGCATCGCACAAAAGCCCTTCCGCCTAATCTGGACAATCCAGCAGATCCCGAACTCACCCAGGGTCTTCCGTCATTCGGAGAGGTGGCGCCAACCCTAAAACCAGCTCCGCTAGCATTCCTTCTTCCTGCACATATGCTGCCCAGACTCTCCCGCCTGACCCTCTCTATCCTGCCGCCTGGCGACCTGCTTTCCCGCCATGACTCACCTCATTCTTTCTACGTGCCCTCTCACTCTTGGGTCAAGCATTGATATCCTGGGTCGCTTCAAAAAGCAGCGGACCCAGCACAGATCCTTGGGGTACACCACTATTCACCTTTCTCCACTGGGAAAAATAGCCATTTAGCCCTACCCTCTGCTTTCTATCTTCCTCTGCCCTATGAGCAGAAAAGAAAAGGATGGCTGACATTCGCAGCAAAGATATCTTCTATTTGCCCTGGGAGATCAGATCCCTGCAGGCAGAGAGAAAACCATCCTCTTCCTTTCTGTCTGTGGGGGATGAGATCCCTGTGCACAGACAAGGGGTCATGGCCATCGGGGCATCTCACTTGGGGGTGCACTGCCCCCCTCCCTCGTGCCCCCTAACTACATCCATCGACGCAGCTGCAACTGAAGTTGCACAGCAACACTCTACCATCCCAATTCACAAAGCCGCTGTCAGTCTCATCACTCAGCGTGAGGCTCACAGAGAATTCGGCGTTTCGTCTGCTGCAGCTTGTCCTGCCTTGTTTGCATGCAGTATGTGGAGGAAGCTGCCACACCCACTGTGCACAACCCAGCAGACCCTGTGTGTGCACACAACAAGCCAACTTAATATGAGTGACACCTAGAGCCCTGGACGGTGATCACAGCAACAAAATGATGTCTTTTATTTTAAAGTAACACGGGGGAGAAGGTTGCCTTCCGCAATATATTGTTGAAAAGTAGCGGAGGACAAGGACCGCGGCCAACACAATGATAGTCCAAAACAACTTTACTCCCGAACAGTTTCTATGTCCTGTCTGTATATTTATTTTGGTAATGTATTATATTTTATTGATTGTGTTTATTTTGTCTGTATATGAAGTTTTAATATATTCATATATGTTTATATTTTAATTATGTTTTTATATGTCTGCTTATAGACGCCTGACGAAGGCCTAGGGCCAAAACTGTGTAGTTGGGTCTTCAATAAAGTTGTTTTGGACTATCACTGTGTTGGCTGTGGTCCTCGTCCTCTTTTATTTTAAAGTAACCTCCACCCTACCTATGTCCCTTCTTGAACAAAAATACCGGCTTTTGTTGCTGGTTTTAGAAGTTTGCTGGCTGCTGGCCTGACCATATAAAAACTGGCCCACTGGAAGCAAATAATCACCCCCCGCCCCCCCCCCCACTCTCTCTCTCCTCTATGGTATGTGTGATGAGATGACCAACCCTGCACGCCCTCCTATATATTCTATAGACAACATGCATACGTGTGCGCTCTGTATACACTCCAATGAAACTCCGTCCATATGCACACCCACAATGAAGTGCACATGATGCAAGCCACGCACATACTTTAATGCTCGTCGATGTATTATAAGAGATGACTTTTGTGCATAAATGATTAAAATACCAATATTTAGGTGCATTGGTGGCACCTAAAAAAAGTGGCTTCTTTTGAAAATTACCTCCTATATGTTAAGGATGGAATACTCAAATATGATAAAAGTCCAGCAGGAAACAGAATGCAATGTGGAATCCTTATGGCTAGAAATTCCTTGTGCGATGAGCAAAAGTATAGCATTGGGGGTACACTACTGTCCACTCAACCAAGATGAGGAAAACTATAATAAAATGCTAACAAAAATTAGAAAAGTTTAAAAAAATGGCAACAGTAATAATAAGAGAATTCAGTTATCCTGATATGGATTAGGTAAATGTCTCATTGTAATATGCTAATGGAGTAACGATTCTGGGTGCCACAAAGGACTGCTTGATGGAGTATTTGAACGTAGAACAAATGTCAGCAGGAACTATTTAAGACTGATTCCTGATTGCAACTCACGACCTGATGCAAGTGGCAAGGGTGATGCAATGCAATGTGTGCCTTTGAGTCAGTCCTGATTCCTGGCGACCCAGCAGCTTCGGGGTTTTCTTGGCAGTGTCACCGGAAGAAGATTGCCAGGCCTTTCTTCTGAGGCAATGGAGGGTTAAGTGACTTGCCCAAGGCCACAAGGAGTGCTAGTGGGAATTGAACCCTGGTTGCTTGGTTACCAAGCCAGTGTTCTAAACACTAGCCTACTCCTCCACTCCGGCAAGGGTGATATCACATTTATTTTCTTGGATATTGCTGTTTCTTTTTTTCAGAAAAACGCCTCAGTATGTGTGAACAGCTATTGGACGTGCTCTTGCCGAACAGCTACACAAACAAGTTGACAGATGTACAAAGATTATCTTCCGTTTCATGTCCAGAGGAAGAATGTTCAGTACCTATTTCTTGAGTCATAATGAATGTTATTAATTAGCAACTTTCAAAAAGTGCACCTATGTGTTAGGTTTGCAGCTATTGCAGGCTTTATACCACTTTTCAAGAGGTAAAGTTTCCCTTTGAAAATCTGACTTGAGGCACAAGTAACTGTATAAATTTTCAGAAGTTATTCATGTGGGTATTTCCCCTGTAATCTTCCATGCATACTTCTGGAAATGTAAAAAGATATGAGTAACTTGACTCTCTGCCCTTATCCCAGACCCCAGGAACGGGACCCCGACACACTCACTCTTCCATGCATACTGGATACAGGTGTATATTCTCATATATGTTGGATAATCTTTTAAAGCCCCATTTCTGCACATAAAACCCTTTGAAAACTGCCCCAACACATAAGTTCCATCTTACTCAGGCCATTTATAGCTTGACTGGAACTCGGACCCTGCAGAAAGCAGCTCAGAGGGAGACGCAGACACCTACCACCAGCTCCTCGACTTTTCGCTCATCACTGGATTTCAGTTCCAGAATCTCTTTCAGCTCCTTCCTCAAAGACTCCAGGTGAATTTCATATTTTTCCTGTGAACAATGACATATCTGATTTAGAAAATGAATGTTACTATATTATTATTTTCTTCAAATGCATTTATACTAGGGCTTGACAAATCCCAGCACCAATTTCTGGTCACCATTGTGATCTGCCACCTTCGATTTTCTTGCCCCCCCCCCTTTTCAAAAATTTGTGCAGAAGACCCCTTCTGTCTGCTTACGGGATCCGATTTCTTGCAGGCAGGACAGGAGAGGAAGGCGTCTGCGGCTTCGAGGCAGCTAGCTGCTTGTGGGGATCCCATCACCCATGGGAAGAAGACAAGAGGAGAGTCACGATTGCTGCTAAAGCCCCTTCTGTCTGTCCGTGGGAGATCAGATCCCTGCAGGCAGGACAGGAGGGGAAGGCCGGGCCAGGAAGGTAACAGGCTGCCCCTTGGGGATTCCAGCCCCCATGCAGAGGACAGCAGTGAGCAGGCCCACAGGAAACAAAATATAGATGGGGAGGGGGAGGGAGACAGCAAATATTTAAAGGGGAAGTAGTCTAAGAAAAGGAGGAGGAGGATGGGGTGGAATGCAAGGTAGGGGGTGGGAGTGCTAGTGGATAGGGAGAAGGGGAGAGACTAGGGAGGGGTTGAAGGGGAGAGGAAAGAGTGCAAGGGATGGAGGTTAAAGGGACAAATGCATGGGGACAAAAGAACACAATCTGTGTATGCAAAAAGGTGCTGGTGGGAGAGAGAGGAGGAGGGGGACACTGCCTTCTATTGGCCTGTTGGTACTGTGCAGTAGCCCATTAATAGCCTGAGATATTACGTTTTTATCTCAACAGAACATGAAAAACCATCTTAATAAATGAGGCCCCAAAACCTAAAGCAGAAGCTGTGATACATCTTTTTTTTGGGGGGGGGGGGGGGGTCATGCACTCTGACCTAGGGTTTAGCAGCCGGCTCTGAAGATTCCATGAACATTTCTCAAGGCCTGATCTCTGCATTTTTGTGTAAAAATAAACCTTATATAAATTCTGAAAGGGTTGATGGGCGATTATTGATCTGTATGACAATTACTTTATACTCTGAGATAATTCTGTGGCTTTTTACCACTATCATGAGCAAGAAATAACCCGACTAATGAACGCTCCGTCTGAGCCACGTAATACTTGAATCTGAAATACTTGACCTGAAGGTCTTGTTTTTGGTGACAGTGACTTCAACATGTAAAGTAAGTGAGATCCAGGCTGTAGTAACTGATCTACCTTATACTAAATTTTACAACTGGCTGGTTCTGAACACTTATCCGGACTTTCTCCTAAAGGCGTGTCAGATTTCCACCTTAATCAGTTAATCGTCCTGTCAAGATTTTTCTGTAGACCTCATGCCCAAAAGGGTGACCCTGCCTTGCATACATTGGACAGCAAGAGATTCTTTAGCCTTTTATCTGAAGTGGACTGAAGCCCTTGGAAAACTTTCTATTTCCTTGGATCCAAACAGGCCGGGGTTGCCATTAGCAAATACACTCTATCAACATGGAAAGCAGACGGCTTTTCCTTCTCTTATGCCTGGGCTGATTTGACGTTTGAGAGTCATGTCATAGCTCATAATGTGTGAGCTATGGCTGCGTCGATCGCCCACCCGAGATCAGCCTCTGTGGAGGAAATATTTGGAGTTCTGTTCTTACATTCAATCACACTACTGTCTAGAAAGAGACTCCCAACGTGACCGTAGGATTGGCCAGTCCGTCATCCTAAATCTCTGTGGATTAGAATCCAACTCCTTGGGGAGGTTTGGTAGGCTCTCAGGGAAGGATCTCAAAGGTTATTTGTGGGGAAAGTCAATCTCAAGTTACCTTTATGAAAATGTATAGTTGTATTCTGTCATTTGGAGTATGCTGTTATCTGGATGGTAATGGCTAACTGGCTAAATGTTTTGTCTCTGAATGTGAAAGGTATTAAGACCCCCATGAAAAGGAAAAAAATCCTAGCCTACTGTGCCCGCAATCAGGCAGACGTAGTACTCTTGCAGGAGACCCATCTTACCACTCAGGAAACAATGAAACTTGAGGGCAAGCGATTTTTTTTGGCAGGTTCTTCCCCAGCGGACCATAAAAAAAATGGTGTTGCCATACTTGTCCGGAAGGCACTGGGAGCGAAAGTAGTTCATGCCCATAATGATGCTTATGGGAGGTGGGCATGGTCCCTGATAGAAATAGGGGGAACTCAGTTCACCCTGGTGACTGTGTATGGGCCGAATAAAGATGACCCTGATTTTTTCAGAGACTTGAGTTGTACCCTACAGAAGAACTATACTGCCCCAATAATTGCTGGGGGGGATTATAATTTGGTCAACGAACCCCTGATAGATCGCTGCCCCGCGAGAATAAACCGCTCCTCTCGGGCTGATTGTGCCTTTCTGGCCCTTAAGGAGAACTGTGGGCTGGTTGATGTCTGGAGACTGCTTCATCCTACTGAAAAGGATTATACGTTTCATTCGCCAGTCCACAATTCTCTCTCCCGGATAGATTTTTTTCTAGTCTCTCGGTCCCTGGTCTCGAGCTGCTGCTCGGCGGACATTTTGGGAGGGACTGTATCTGACCACTCCGCTATCACGCTTAAGATCCCATTGCAGGTGGAAGCTGGGGGGAGTCCCGTATGGTCCTTCAATAGGGCCTGGCTTGCGGAGCCTTTCTTTCAATCTGAGCTAAAGGCTACGACTCAGTCATATTTTTTGCATAATAAGTTAGGGGACACTGCCAGCTGGGCCTGGTGGGAGGCCTTTAAAGCTTCCCTACGGGCTACTATTACAAGTTACAAGATCAAGGAGGCCAAGAGGAGGAGGGAACAGTTAGCTGCCCTGGAAAGCCAGATTAGAGCGGGGGAGCGCCTATGGATTCGGCAGCCTGCTCCGGAGATTTTGATCCGGTTGCAGCGGTTACGGTTCCAATACAACGAGTTGTTGAGTTCCGAGATAGAGCAAGTAATGCTGAAACAAGCGGCCAGATATCACGTTGAGCAAAATAGGTCTAGTAAACTTCTGGCGAGTGCTCTGCGTGGGAGAAGGGAAAAGTCTAGAATTGTTTCTCTTGTGGATGATAACCAGGCTAGATTGGTTGACGATATCCAAATTTTAGAAGAGTTTACATCATTTTATAATAAGTTGTACACCTCGGAGGCCGCCGAAGATCCGGTAGCGATAGCGCACTTCCTCGACCCGCTTCGACACCCCACATTAGGTGACCAGCCAGCCGAGCAGCTTGGCAGGCCTTTCTCCTCTAAAGAGATCTCCACGGCTATTAAAGCTATGATGGGGGGGAAAGCTGCGGGCCCTGATGGGATACCTGCAGAGCTCTATAAAGTTCTTAATGTTGAGCTGGTTCCCTATCTAATGCTGTATTTTGGGGAGTTGGAAAAGGACTCTGCTTATCCCGGTAACTTCTCAGAAGCCACTATAGTGGTCTTGGAGAAACCTGGGAAACCTCCAGAGCATGTCAGGAACTATCGACCTATATCTTTACTAAATGCCGATTATAAAATCTATGCGAGCGTTTTGGCTAAACGGCTTGCCCTAGTAATTGGGGACCTTGTTCATCCTGACCAGTGTGGTTTTATACCTGGCAGGTCCACTTTTGATAACGCTCGGCTATTGTGCAATCTGATAGATAGGGCAGCAATAGGCTCGTCTCCTTATGTAGCCCTCTCCCTAGATGCCGAAAAGGCATTTGATAGATTGGAGTGGCCCTTTCTTTTCGCTGTGCTAAACTGGTTTGGCCTCGGGGAAGGGTTTATAAGAAAGGTTAAGCTGCTCTATGTTAGGACCAGTGCGAGGGTTTTTGCCAACGGCAGCCTGCATAGACCCTTTTCTCTCCATCGGGGCACTCGCCAGGGCTGCCCTCTATCCCCGTTACTTTTTGATCTTGCCCTCGAACCCTTAGCTATCGCTGTTAGGGAATGTGAAGCTATTAAGGGTTTTAATTTTGCTGGGATGAATGTGAAACTTTCCGCCTATGCAGATGACTTGTTGTTATTCACGCAACCTGAGGAGATCCCACAGATTTTAAATGTAATTAATAATTACTCCAGTATCTCAGGCTACAAGATAAACTGGGATAAGTCAGTGGCCTTCCCACTAATCAACTGTGCAACGGCTGCAATGATGACCCCCTTTCCGTTCAGGTGGGAGCCGTCTGGCATAAAATATTTAGGGGCCTGGTATAGTGCTTCTGTAGCGGACACTTTACGGGTGAACATGGAGGAGCTCACCCGGTTTATCCGTGGCAAAATCCTTGCATGGTCCCCTTTGTATCTCACTTGGTGGGGCAGACTGGAGGTTATCAAAATGGTGCTGGTCCCCAAGATTAACTATGTGTTGGGCATGCTCCCTTTTGCAATGCCAGTAGAGGTGTATACTAAGTTAGAGAGGAGTCTCTTGGGGTTCCTTTGGAAGGGTGCCCAGCCCCGTATCGCTCTCAAGAAGCTTAAAGCCCCTAAGGACAAGGGGGGCGTTCACTTCCCCGATTTTCAGTGGTATCATCATGCACACCTTCTCAAACAGGGACTAGCGTGGTTGGATGCTGAGGGAGAGACCATGGGTCCCAGATGGCTCCAAGTCGAGGCCCACATGGTGAGTCCCTACCCCCTGAGGCATCTGTTAGGGATGTTATATCCTGAGGAAGGGTTGCAGGGAAGGGCAGTACGGGCTACGCAAGCTGCTTTCATGCAGCTGCTCCTATGGGCAGGTAAAGACGGGCGGCCTTCCAAATGGACACCGCTTTGGTGGAATCCACTTTTCAAGATCAGTGGGAGGAGATTTGCTTGGCGCAGTTGGCAGGACAGGGGAATCTGGACCTTGGGGTAACTAGTTGGGAATTCTTGTTGGAAAGACTTTAATACCCTTAGAAGAGAATTCTCCTTGCCCCTGAGTAGCTATTTTAGGTGGTTGCAACTTAAGCATACTGTTGAGGCGGCCCAGATTTCAGTTTGTGATTTAGCTGAGGAGGGCACATTGTTCCAAAATCTTAAAGGCCTGTGTGGGCAAAAGGGCATGATCTCCGGTATATATGCCTTGCTCAGGGACTATGCCTGTGGTGTCCCGATGGGGTTATGCAAGGTTTGGGAATCTGAATTGTCTTTAGCGCAGGCACAAGATCTGTGGCCGCCGCTATGGAGTATTATATCTAGGGCCTCTCGCTCGGCATCCATCACACAGTCCCTGTATTTCCTGTTGCATAGGGCCCATCTCACACCTGTGAAGGTTGCTAAATGGGATCGGTCATCCACAGGGTCTTGCTGGTCCTGCCAGGCTGCGAAGGGTACCTTCTTACATATGTTTTATGAGTGTCCCTATGTTCACCGGTTTTGGATAGCGGTCTGGAGCACCATCCAAGTGATTCTGGACATTCCTGACCAGCTCTCCAAGAAGGTTGTTTTCCTCCGGTCCTTGGGGTTAGCCCGAGGTGGATGTAAAGCCAAGGACTTCCTTTTAAATTTCATGGTGGCTGTTGCTTTCAAGTTGATTCTGGTTCATTGGAAATCCTTGGCGGGGTTACGGCAGGGCGAATGGTGGAGCTTGGTGTGTCAATATGCTAAGTATGAAAGGTTATACGACAAGCTCCATCACCCTGACAGAGGTGAGCTCTGTCATGGCAAGTGGTCTCTCCTTGACCAATATGTCGCCCGTTCAGCTGTGACTCCATTATAATAGCTTGTCCTCATGCTGTTCTGATGTTTCGCAGTGGGGGTGTATTCGTAAGGCAGGTATTCCGGTTGCTGGAGATCGCCTTCCCCTGACATTGCTGAGTTCTCTTTTCCTTTTTTTTTATTTTCTTTGTCTCCTTTCCCTGAGAGCCTGGGGGGGGTGGGGGGTGGGGAATGCTTTGTAGTGTTTTAGTGGCTTTAGGTTATGTGTCTGTATATTGCTTATTGTGTGTTTGTTTTGGAAAACTTAATAAAGAATTTACAAAAAAAAAAAATAAAACCTCTAGAATTTCAGGAGTACATTCCTAGGACAGAAATTAATGAAAAGGTCTGAAAAGATTTAGACTTTGTTGCTAGCTCATTAATAGTGGAGCATATTTTGTACAGATATCTAAACATAGCTTGAATTTTTGTATTTTGATGATAATGCACATATATTATTTAAATGTACTATAGACGTATTATGGAACGCATGGCTAGATTTCATGAGCAACAATAATAGAACAAATAGTTATTATGGCAATCTTGCAAGCCTGCCTGTTAATGTATACTATTGGTAAGCAAATTTATATGAAAAGTATGCAATGCCTAATACTAAACTACTCTAGCCCCACACTGAAGGGTGATTTTACAAACGTCCTGCAGTACTCAATCATTCTTTCATTTTAATGTCTTTATTTTATGATTTTGTTGATGAAATACTACTTACCCAGCGCTCAAAATTCCTTTTAGGCTGCAGGCACTGGCTAGTTGACATGGCAAGCCATATTTTACAGCTATATATTTCAGCTTTCTCTGTCCAAGTTGAAGAACACAGTAGCCAAGATGTTTTTTCATAGTAGAAATATATTTTCATATTTATTTATTGATTTGACTAATGTATCTATTTGTCAATTCACATGCGTATGTTTCAATCCATTAAAATGATTCATGATCAAAAAAAAAAAAAAGAATCCAACTCCATGCCCTTTTGGCCCATATTTTATTTTCCAGGCTGCCTTCCTAAAAAAAGCAAAAATTATAAACAGCTCATTGTCTTCAAAAAGATTGTTGGTGTTTGTCTGTTGCAGTTTCTGTCAGGTTAATTATTTTCCTCTTTTTCTGTGGAAGGCAGCCTCTAACTAGGGAGTTCCCATCTGTGAGGACTTGTTATCCTGCCTGTCATCAGACACAAGCATAGTTACTCACCTATAACAGGTGTTCTCCAAGGACAGCAGGAATCAGTCCTCACTTATGGGTGATGTCGGCACCGCCAGAGCCCACACGGAGCAATTCCCCAGCTTTCAAAGAAAGCCTTTGGGTTTGCTGCCACGCATGCCTGGTCCTCTTCCCACCCAAGGGTGCCATCTTGTTCAGTCAGGTCCCATAGCTAGAGCCCTATTAGGCAGATGACAAGGGAAGCATAAAATTGTGGCAACTCTTCGGGGGAGGTGGGAGGGTACCTTACTACTATAGACTCATCCTACCCATGAATACATGTTCAATATTCACTCGAGTTTAAATATGGTACATAATTAAAGCATATAAATAGTATATTGTTTATTGTACATAGTTATCCCTGTTATTCCATGTTTTATATTCCCTTGTTCTCTGTAAACTCGATGTTACCTGTACACATTGCAGTATATTTTGTTCTATGTACACCGCGCTGATTTTAATAGCGCGGTATATAAGAGATGTTAAATAAATAAATAAATAAATAAATAGTGAGGACTGATTCCTGCTGTCTCTGGAGAACACCTGTTACAGGTGAGTAATTATGCTTTCTCCAGGAACAAGCAGGAAGTCAGTCCTCACTTATGGGATTCCCCAGAAACAGGCTACCAAACCCGTAGTAAAAGGTGCCTCTGTGAGGCCGTGAGCAGAAGCCGATGCCCAAAGGAACCAAGTCCTTGGGTCCTCGAGAGTAAGCTCTTGGTACCCGCAGAAGAAGGGTCAGAGGGCAGGAGTTGCATATACTCCAAACAGGTCATGGAATACAGTCTGGCCGAAGGCACTTTCCCAGCAGGACTCTCTCTCCAGACAGTAATGTGAGGGGAAGTTATTTGCTGAAGACCAGGTCACAGCCTGGCAGATGTCCATCAGAGGCACTGAGCGCAGCGAAGCCACAGAGGCCGCCTTAGCGTGGACACCGTGTGCGATGACCTGCTGATCCAGAGGGGACCCTGCCTTTGTTATGGTACCGAAGGTCCATAAGTCCCTTGTTGCCCCACCTGGTAGACCTATCGTGTCCTGCAGAGGATCGTTATTGGAACCCCTGTCACAATTTTGTGATGTTATTTTGCAAAAGGAAGCAGCATTGGTCAAATCGTTTGTAAAAGATTCTTCACATTTCTTGCAGCAATTAGCTAGAGAGCCTATACCATCTTGGGATTTTTATCTTGTTACCCTGGATGTCGAGGCCTTATATACAAATATTGATCAGGCCGAAGTTCTAGATTTGATGTCTTCCTTTTTTCAATTTGCTCCTCAGCGATTACCTAAAGCCTTCCTGTGTGAATTGCTTCGTCTGGTTTTGACCAGGAATTATTTCCTTTCGGAAGGGCAATTTTATCATCAGATATATGGGATTGCAATGGGTGCCTCTGTAGCCCCTTCTATAGCCACACTGTATATGGCTCATTTTGAAGAAGTCTGGCTTTACCCTTCTGATTTCTTTAAGCCAGTACGTTTTTGGAGACGATTCCTAGATGACGTCTTTTTCTTGTGGTTTGATACCTTCCTGCGTCTTCAAGTTTTTCTCACATGGCTTAATACTTTAAAGCCTAATTTGAAATTCACTGCCCATTTTGATTTGAAACAAATTGAATTTTTGGATATGCTAGTGGTTAAAGATCAGGGAACAACCGGCACAACCTTATATAGAAAGAGTGTTCAGCGTAATAGTCTCCTTATGTATCACAGTTGTCATCCTGGCCCTATGCGGAGGAACTTACCTTATGGTCAATTCGTCAGGTTGAGAAGGATTTGTTCTACACTGTCAGATTTCAAATTTCATGCTTCGGATTTAATCAACAGACTGACACAATGGGGGTACCCGGAGAAAGTCATTAGGCTGGCCTATAAACGGGCTTTGTATACCCACCGTGAATGGCTTCTAGATGAAAACTATCAAATATCACACTCCAGAATTCGGGAGACAGATTGTATAGTTGGGACGTTGCCATTTACTACCTTGAGCTCTTCGATCGTGGCTGTACTCCGTAAACATTGGGGAGTTTTGGGATTGCATAAATGTTTTCAGAAACCCCTTAGGATAGCTTTTTCCAGGGGCTCTAACTTGCAAGATCGTTTGGTTCATTCTGCAACCCCCCCGGATCGCCCTTTGCCTTCTGATCCTGATATGAGGGGACATATTACATGTTCAACCTGTGCTTTCTGCGATATGGCATTAACTGGAAAAGAATGGGTTGTATATGTCTTACAGTGCACTTGCCCCCTAATATATATTGGCAGGACTTCTCGGAAAATTAAAGTCCGCCTTAGTGAGCATGCCTCTAGGATCCAACAGAAGGTTCTGTCCACCCCCCTCGTCGAGCATTGTGAGCTTTTCCATCATCAGTTAAATTCTGACTTTTCCTGGACTGTGTTGGGTTTTATTCCTCCAAATCCTAGAGGAGGTAATTGGCTTATTGCTTTGCAACAACGTGAACAGCAGTTGATTTTTGAATTACAGGCTGTCCATCCTTCGGGGTTGAACAAGGAAGTGCAGTGGTTCAGCTTGTTGTAACGTCATCCATGACACTAAGGGGTTCCCCGATGACAATGGGGTCTCCCGTTTAGTTGATTGGAGCTCCCTGCTGATTGGCAGTGACTGCTAGCCAATGAATATATTTCCCCTTTATATAACCGGTAGAGTTTGACGGTAATAGAAGTTCTCTACAGCGGTATATTTTGAGGAGCGTGAACACTTGAAGCAGGGCCTTTGGCCCGAAACGTACGTCGTGGATTGGCTACCTGACCGCTTTTAGATGGAAAGTTTTTGGTGTGCATGAAACTTCACTGGATTATTTTCATAAGTTAAGTACAGCGTTTTGCTTTATAAATATAAAAAAAGGGAACAGGTTGCCTGGTGTGACTGGGTTTTCATTTCAGTCGCCTCCAGCCTCTTCCGACAAAAATGATGTGTTAAATGGGGATTTCCTTGTGGGTTTGGTCTTTGTTTTTGCTAGACTTTATATTCACCGAACCAAGGATTGATTTCATTTTCATTTTGTTTGGGTGAAGGCAATGCAGTCCGCCACCCACATGGAGAGGGTGCGTTTGGTGATTGCTAGCCACAGGTGATTGGGGGTCATAGGCGATGAAGAGTCAATCATACTTGCGATGCCCTTGGGTCCGCTGCAGGTAGAAGGCGAGAGCCCTCTTGCAGTCGAGAATATGCAAGACCGCTGATGCCCTGTCAGCGTGGGGTCTCGAGAAGAAAGTTGGCAGGACGATCTCCTGATTCAGATGGATAACAGAGACGACTTTCGGTAGGAACTTGGGGTGGGTACAGAGGACCACCCTGTTCCCATAGAACTTGGTGTAAGGGGTTTCGGCCACCAAGCTGAGGTCAGAGCCACCAGGAAGACTATCGTCCAGGACAGATGTTGAAGCGAGAATGTTGCCATCGGCTCAAAGGGTGACTGTGTCAGCTGCATGAGCATGATGTTCAGTTCCCACTCCACCGGCAGGGGGCTGTATGGGGGGCTTGGAGAGCAAGAGACCCTGCATGAAGCTGGAGATGAGAGGCTGGCACAAGAGGAGTTTGCCCTCGATGGGGAGGTGGTTGGCCGCAATGTTCCCTCTAATTTTCTGAAGGCTGTGTGCGCATAAAATATCAGCTGTGCAGCTTTTGAAGGAAGATTAAATTTTTGTGCACCACATAACGACACTCGGAGTTATATACTTTAAAATTTGACTACACATCAGAATACAGTATCCAGTATTAAGACGTCTGTGTTGTTTTCTATCAGAACCAGAACCGTAATTCTTGTGCGCTCTGTTGTAAAGTATGTGCACTCGCTCGGTGAGGTGTGTGCGCGCACACACGCGCACAGCTTAGAGGGAACAGTGGTTGGCCGATATGGCACTCAAGTGAACCCTCATCGAGTTGGACTTCAACCCCACCTGCAAGAGGTAACATAGTAAATGATGGCAGATAAAGACTAGTTCCATCTAGTCTGCCCAGTAAGATGGCAAGAGTAGGTGCACCTGCCGCTCCATGCAGGCCACCCCTCCACATGTCTTTTTTTAGGGGTGAACCCACTGCTCCGTGTAGGACACCCCTGTTTGTTGAGAATTTAGATAATACGTTTATTTTGATTTTATCCTTTTGCTATAAAGGGATCCAGTGTGTCTGTCCCATGCCATTTTGAATTCCGTCACTGTGTTTGCCCCCACCACTTCCAATCGGGAGGGCATTCCAAGCATCCACCACCCTTTCAGTGAAAAAGTATTTCCTGACATTGTCTTTCAATTTACCCCCTTGCAGCTTCATGTTATGCCCTCTAGTTTTACAGCTTTCCTGTCTTTGGAAGAGGCTTGTTTGTTCATTATTTCTCTTTAAGTATTTAAAGGTCTGAATCATATCTCCCCTGTCCCTTCTCTCCTCCAGAGTGTACATATTTAGGTCTTCAAGTCTCTTCTCATAAGGTTTCTGATGCAGGCTACAGATCATTTTGATCATCTTCCTCTGACCTGTTTCCAGTCGTTTTATATCCTTTGTGAGATATGGTCTCCAAAACTGAACACAGTATTCCAAGTGAGGCCTCACCAGTGACTTATACAGTGGCATTAGTACCTCATCCTTTCTGCTGGTAATTCCTCTTTGTATGCAGCCCAACATCCTCCTGGCTTTTGCCACCGCCTTGTTGCATTGCTTTGCCACCTTGAGATCCTCAGAAATAATCACACAAAGGTCCATCTCCTGGTCCATGAACACCAACATTTTGCCCCCTATCGTGTACATTTCCCTTGTATTTCTGCTTCCCAAGTGCATGATACTGCACTTATTCACATTAAATCTTAACTGCCAAGCATTAGACCATTCTTCTAGCTTTTGTAGATCTTTCCTCATGTTATCCACTCACTCAATGGAGTCCACTCTGTTGCAAATTTTCATGTCATATGCAAAAAGACAGACTTTTCCATTCAGTCCTTCAGCAATATCACTGGAGAAGGTACTGAAGGACCCACCGGGTGGAGCAAGAAAATGGGTCAATCTGGAGCTCGGAGCACCAGACTGAGAAGCACTGCTACTTGAAGGCATAGGCCCATCTCATCGTGTCCTTCCTCGATGCCAGGGGGATCTCCTCGACCTCCTCGGGAAAGTGTAGCAAAGCTTGCAAGACCCGTTCAGCCACCAGGCTGTGAGGGAGAGCAAGGTCAGGTTCAGGTGAAGCACCCACTCCTCCTCCTGCGTTAGCAGACCTGGAGCACAGCCTAGGGGAACCAGAGGCTTCGATAAGAGCCAGAGCAAGAGCGGGAACCAAGGCTATCAAGACCATGAGGGAGCCATGAGGATCACCGAGGCTCGGACCCACCCAATTTTGTGGAGGGTCCTCGCGATGAGCAGGGTGGGAGGAAATGCATACAGGATCCCGGAGGCCCAGTTCAAGAGGAACGCATCCGGTGCCACCCTGTCGGAGTGGGGAATCAGACTGCAGAAGCTTGGGAGCTGTGTGTTTGCCGAAATGGTGAACAGGTCCAAGTATGGAGTCCCCCACCGGGGGAACAGGAGGACAGCCACCTCCGGGTCCAGGTGCCACTCATGTGGCCACAGCATGCTGATGAGTCTGTCCGTGAGGACATTGTCCTGGCCCAGGAGATAGACTACTTTGAGGGTCATGCCCTGCTGCAGCGCGAAAAAGCAGAGGAGGGCAGCTTCTCGGCAGAGGAGGTGGGAACCCATCCCTCCCTACTTCTTCAGATAGAACATCACGACTTTGTTGTCGGTCTGCACTAACACGGATTTTCCCTTGAAGTGGGGCTCGAAAACCTTCACGGCCCACCGGATTGCCCAGAGTTCAAGCAGGTTGATCTGCTGCCAGGACTCCTTGACTGTCCGCTGCCCCTGGGTGTGTAGGTCACTGAGTGGGCTCCCCAGCCCAACAGCGAGGCATCCGTCGTCAGCATGAGATCGTGATGAGCCGCCTGGAACACCATGACCTGCTGGAGGATCCGGGGGTCCTGCCACCAGTCTAGGGAGGTGTACAGAACTTGGGAGACCAGCACAGGGTCCTGGAGATGGCCCAAGGCCTGAAACCTCTGTGATCAGAGGCACCACTGGGCCGCCCGTATGTGCAAGCGGGCATGGGGGACAACATGGACGGTCGAGGCTATGTGCCCGAGGAGGTGCATCATGGTCCGCACCGGTACCCTGGCTTTGCCCTGTACCTCAGCCACCAGATCACGAAGACAGTCCACATGGGCTTGAGGGAGGAAGGCAGTCACCCAATCGGTGTCAAGGAGGGCGCCGATGAACTCCAGAGTCCTCTTTGACTTGAGGTGGGACTTGGGATAGTTGATCAGGAAGCCGAGGTGTTTGAGAAGGAGGACCGGTCGTGATGCTCCGGAATGGGCTAACTCCATTGAGCCCGTGTAATGAGCCAGTCGTCTACGTAGAGGAAGATGGACACCCCCTGGCGTCAGAGGTGGGCCACGATCATGGAGAGGCACTTCGTGAAGACTCATGGGGCAGAGGCAAGTCTGAAAGGGAGCACCTTGTACTGGAAGTGCTCCCCATGCACCTTGAAGCGCAGGTATTGCCTGTGCTGGGGGTGGATCACTATGTGAGCATAGGCCTCTTTGAGGTCCAAGGAGCATAGTCAATCGCCATGCTGGAGGAAGGGCAGCAAGACGCCAAGTGACAGCATCTTGAACTTTTCCCTCACCAGGAATTTGTTTAGGTTCCTGAGGTCGAGGATGGGCCGCATGCCTGCCATCATTTTTGGGAAGTACCAGGAGTAGAAACCTCAGCCCTGGAGGTGCTACGGTACCCTTTCGACTGCTTGCTGATCAAGTAGGTTGTTCAGCTCCTGTTGAAAGCAAACCTGGTGTGCAGAGAGCTGGCAGGGCTCCACAGGGGTGAAAGGGGGAGGAAGCCCATCCAAGCAAAGATGGTAGCCGTCCCGAACTACCTGAGAATCCAGGAGTCTGAAGTGATCAATGCCCATAAGGGCGCAAACCGGGACAAGTGACCTCCTACATAAGAATATAAGATATGCCATACTGAGTCAGAGCAAGGTCAATCAAGCCCAGTATCCTGTTTCCAACAGTGGCCAATCTAGGCCATACGTACCTAGCAGTTTCCCCAAAAGACACAGGTTCCACAATGCTTGTATTGGGTCAAGCATTGATATCCTGGGTCCCTTCTTAATAATGGTTTATGGACCTTGCCTCCAGAGGGGAAGTGGCCATGTTCTTGGCATCAAAATCCCTGGGCTGGCTGAGCCAGAGCCGGGGGTCGGGACTTGGGCCCTTTGGCTTGTGGTGGCCCTGGGTCTCCATTTTTCCCTGTGCGCTGGAAGATGGCGCCGGGGTCGGCGAGTAAGGCTGATACCCTCGGTAGGGGAGCCCCTTCCTTGGGTAGAATGGTTTCTTCGCCTGCTGCTTCTTCCGAGGAAGGGAAGAGGTTTTCCACGAGATACGCGTGCGTGTCACAAACTAGGTCTCAATTTTGGCTGCCTTGTCCTCCATGGGCTTGCCAAACAACTGTTCACCGAGACAGGGGACATGCAAGAGCTTTTCTTGGACCCACTGCTCCAAGTCCGAAGACTTGAGCCAAGCATGATGGCGGGTCCCAATGCCGGTGGCCACTACCTGAGCCATGGATTCAAAGCCATTATAGCCGGCATGGGAAATGTATTTAGAGCATTCTGTGACCGACTTCAGGAGGGTCTGGAATCTGGCAAGATGGTCACCTCCCAGACCCGCCGAGAAGCCGCAGAGCTCTTTGGTGAGCTCACAAAGAAACATCCTCATGTAGAGCTGGTAAGCCTGAATACGGCATGTCAGCATGGAACCCTGGTAGGCCTTGAGCCTAAGGGCGTCAAGGGCATGGAATTCCTTTCCAGGGGGGACAGAAGAGTGAGACTTTGGGCTCTTCTGTTTCCACATAGCCGACTCAACCTCCATGGAGGTATGGGGAAGTTGAGCCTTCCAAATCCACGGGGCCTGTTGGACCCAGTAAATGGCATCGAGTCGCTTGCTAACAATAGGGACTGAGGCTGGTGTTTCCCCATGCGGAGGACTAACCAAGCCAAGATGGGCGGAACTGGGACCATGAGGGATACCCGCGGTGGTGATTTGTACTGGAGTATATCCAGTTCCTCGGCCCAGGGATCCCTCTTCATTCTGAGTCTGCAGGCTGAGAGCCCGTGCCATGTCCCAGACAAACACCAGAAAGGAGGTGTCCTCAGGCTGTGAATGCCTCTGCAATGCCAGTGGAGAGGGGTCTGAGGACAAATCCCGGTGGACCTGAGTCTCCGGGGAAATATCCCCTTCAAATTCCCAGCCCGACAGGTCCGAGAAGGAGTCTGAGTCAGGCTGGTCAGTAGCCGAGTCCTGCTTGGAGCCATAGGCACTGGCCTTAGAGGGCACTGGCCTTAGAGGACCTTGCCCCCGAGGAACGGGATGGCGATTGAGACCAGTGCCGAGGACCCGAATGAGGCCCGCAGCTCTCGGGGGCTTCCTGGGTGGGTTTGGGTCCCCCCATCAAGGGCCTCTCAGGATCGGGCCATGGGCCAGCCGTGCTGGGCAAAAGTACCTGCTGGGCAGCCAGGAAGAAAGTGACGCTGTGCTCCAGTGCCAGTATTCGGGACCCCCACTCGTGCATGGGACCCTGGGCTGCCGATGCCAGGGTTTCCGGGTCTGGCGTGGAAGATGATAGGGGGTCCTCAGCGGGACAACCCTCAGGAGACCGAACGCCATTGCCCGAGGCCTCCGTATCAGTACGGGGGACTTTACGAGGCCGCTCCTTCTCTGACTCTCGGGAACGCCAAGGAGGGCTGAGGGACCGAGCACAAGAACGCTCGCACTTGTCTGGTGCCCCCGACAGTGACTTCAAAGCCACCTTCTTTTTACACCGTTTCACATAGGGGAACCCCTGGTCAGAGTACCACCTAGCGCGGTATCTCCTGGGAAGAATCCATGAGCGGTGGGTCGGCTTGAGGCGCCACCGGGGACTTCGGGGCTGCCTTTCAGAAAATGTTATCGGACTTCTGCCATAAGGGCTGAGCAGGGCTTTGGCCGACATTTTCTTGCACAATGTTCAGAGTTCTGGGTTGTGATCAGCTCCCAGACACCCAAACAGCAGCCATGGGTGTCCATGAGAGACATGTTCTTGGAACATCTATTGCACTTCTTGAAGCTGGTGGCCATTGGGGCAAAAAGGGCCCCTGGGAGGTCGAAGAACCTTGATGCCAGAGGTTGGAGAACAGGGTGCAAAAAGTCCGAAGGAAATAAATTCTGAGAAAAAAAAAAAAGAGAGACCCGCTAGCCCATGGGGGTACCAGGGCATAGGGTAGATGGAAAGAGGACCAGTGCAACTGGAAAACTGGTCAAAGACCAAAAGTAAAAACACACTTTTTCTGAGGGGCGAGGATGTACGTCCAAAGGGCATCATGGAAAAAGGGAGAGTGAGCAAGATGGCACCCTTGGGCCGGGAGAGGACCATGCATGTGTGCAGGAATCCCAATGAAAGCTTAGGAATTGCTTCGCGCAGGCTCAGTCGGTCCCGACGTCACCCATAAGTGAGGACTGACTTCCTGCTTGTTGCTGGAGAAAGCTGTTTCACCGGCTGGGCCCTGTCAGTGATGTTATCCTCTGTGAAGACATGTATCCTGCTGTCCACAGAGAAAGCCTACTATAGGTAAGTAAATTAGTTTACATACTACAGGTAAATAACATGATTATAACTTATATTCCTGCACAACCTCCTCCATGGGGATCATGGGGTGAGATCTGTGACCCCCAGGACACCCTGTGATAATAAAGATACTGACACACACCTTGTATTCCTGTGTGTCCTCATCTATGGGGATCACACATGAGATCTGTGACCCCAGGACACCTTGTATTCCTGTTCTGCCTCCTCTTTGGGGATCACGGGGTAAGATCTCTAACTCTGGGACACCCTGTGATAATAAAGATACTGACACACACCTTGTATTCCAGTGCGGCCTCCTCTATGGGGATCACGGGGTGCGATCTGTGACCCCGGGACACCCTGTGATAATAAAGATACTGACACATACCTTGTAGTCCTGCACGGCCTCCTTTATGGGGATCACAGGGTGCGATCTGTGACCCCGGGACACCCTGTGATAATAAAGATACTGACACATACCTTGTAGTCCTGCACGGCCTCCTTTATGGGGATCATGGGGTGAGATCTGTGACCCCGGGACAGCCTGTGATAATAAAGATACCGACACACACCTTATATTCTTGCGCGGCCTCGTCTATGGGGATCACAGGGTGCGATCTGTGACCTCGGGACACCTTGTGATAATAAAGATACTGACACACACCTTGTATTCCTGCACAGCCTCCTCTATGGGGATCATGGGGTGAGATGTGTGACCCCAGCACACCCTGTGATAATAAAGATACTGACACTCACCTTGTATTCCTGCGTAGCCTCCTCTATGGGGATCACGGGGTGAGATCTCTGTCCCTCGGACACCCTGTGATAATAAAGATACTGACACACACCTTGTATCCCTGCGCGGCCTCCTCTATGGGGATCACGTGGTGAGATCTGTGACCCCAGGACACCTGTGATAATAAAAATACTGACACACACATTGTATTCCTGCATGGCCTCCTCTATGGGGATCACGGGGTGAGATTTGTGACCCTGTGACACCCTGTCATAATAAAAGATACTGACACACACCTTGTAGTCCTGTGCAGCCTCCTCTATGGGGATCACGGGGTGAGATCTGTGAGCCCGGGACACCCTGTGATAATAAAGATACTGACACATGCCTTGTATTCCTGCACGGCCTCCTCTATGGGGATCACGGGGTAAGATCTGTGACCCCCGGGACACCCTGTGATAATAAAGATACTGACACTCACCTTGTATTCCTGCACGACCTCCTCTATGGGGATCACGGGGTGAGATCTGTGACCCCAGGACACCCTATGATAATAAAGATACTTACACTCACCTTGTATTCCTGCACGACCTCCTCTATGGGGATCACGGGGTGAGATCTGTGACCCCAGGACACCCCGTGATAATAAATATACTGACACACACCTTGTATTCCTGCTCGGTCTCCTCTATGGGGATCACGGGGTGAGATCTGTGTCCCCGAGACACTCTGTGATAATAAAGATACTGACACACACCTTGTATTGCTGCACGGCCTCCTTTATGGGGATCACAGGGTGAGATCTGTGACCCCAGAACACCCTGTGATAATAAAGATACTGACACACACCTTGTATTCCTGCGCGGCCGCCTCTATGGGGATCACGGGGTAAGATCTGTGACCCTGTGATAAGAAAGATTCTGACACACACCTTGTATTCCTGCACGGCCTCCTCTATGGGATCACGGGGTGAGATCTGTGACTCCCGGGACACCCTGTGATAATAAAGATACTGACACACACCTTGTATTACCTGCATGGCCTCCTCTATGGGGATCACGGTGTGAGATCTGTGATCCCGGGACACCCTGTGATAATAAAGATACTGACACACACCTTGTATTCCTGCGCGGCCTCCCCTATGTGGATCACGGGGTGAGATCTGTGACCCCCGGGACACCCTGTGATAATAAAGATACTGACACACACCTTGTATTCCTGCACAGTCTCCTCTATGGGGATCACTGGGTGAGATCTGTGACCCCCGGGACAGCCTGTGATAATAAAGATACTGACACACACCTTGTATTCCTGCACGGCCTCCTCTATGAGGATCACTGTGTGAGATCTGTAACCCCGGGACACCCTGTGATAATAAAGATACTGACACACACCTTGTATTCCTGCACGGCCTCCTCTATGGGTATCACGGGGTGAGATCTGTGACCCTGTGATAATAAATATACTGACACACACCTTGTATTCCTGCACGGCCTCCTCTATGGGGATCACGGGATGAGATCTGTGACCCCAGGACACCCTGTGATAATAAAGATACTGACACTCACCTTGTATTCCTGCACGGCCTCCTCTGTGAGGCTCACGGGGTGAGATCTGTGATCCTGGGACACCCTGTGATAATAAAGATACTGACACACACCTTGTATTCCTGCGCAGCCTCCTCTATGGGGATCACGGGGTGAGATCTATGACCCCGGGACACACTGTGATAATAAAGATACTGACACACAGCTTGTATTCCTGTGCGGCCTTCTCTATGGGGATCACGGGGTGAGATCTGTGACCTCGGGACACCCTGTGATAATAAAGATACTGACACACACCTTGTATTCCTGCACGGCCTCCTCTGTGAGGATCACACGGTGAGATCTGTGATCCTGGGACTTGTCACACACCACACAGATCAGTCTTTGATCCTCTGTGCAGAACAGTCTCAGTTTCTCTTCATGCTTCTCACACAGATTTTCATTTTGATTTCTCTTTGACTGAATTTTCACTATTTCTGTGACATTCGCCAGCTGCCTGTTAGACCTGAGGTTCCTCTGCAGAGATGTTTCTCTGCACTGGGGACAGGGGAAGTTTGCATCTAACCCGTCCCAGGACTGAGAGATACAGGAGCGGCAGAAGTTGTGGCCACAGTCTGTAATCACGGGGTCTGTAAAATAATCCAGACAGATGGGACAAGAAACTTCCTCCCACAGACTCTCAGTCGTTCTCCCTGCAGCCATGATCCTGGAAAATGGAGAATAAGCTTTAGTTTCAGTTTTGTTTCCTTTACATATGCGTCAGAGGAGGGTGTGTGTCTCCCCCTAGGAAACTCAGCTCATAGCTCAGATTACTAGATAGCTCAGTCCTGGTTTTGCCTCACAGCAAACTTAGATGTTGATGGTTATTGGGTTTGGATACCCCGCTCATGTACAAATGTAAAACAAGTTAAAATCTGGGACAGGAGAGAAGGAGAAAGTAGAGGAATATATTAGCAGTGCACAATAATTCAGTTCTTGCCAGGAAAGGATCGAGCATTCACACCAGGAGGGAAAGAGCGAGGGAGAGAAACTTACATTAGAGGCCCTGGTTGCAATCATGCAATGGGCAGGTCAAATGCAGTTTGGCAGAGAAGAGTTTTAAAAGAACTTTAAATTGAGAATAGGAAGGTTCGAGTCGGAGGGCGGGGGGGGGGGGGGGGGAGGGGCGCTTTCCAGGAAGCAGGACCTAGGAACTAAAAACCCATCAACTAAAACCCACTTCTACCTAGAACACTTCACATCTGAAACAGTCAATGTTTATCTTTTATTACTTTTAACATACCGCCCTTGGTAGATGAATACACAGCGGTTCACAGTCTAAAAAAGGGGGGATTGGAAAGAAGCCAAGGGCAGGGGGAGAAAAGAACAACAATTTTTGATAGGACAGAGGGATAAAGAGCAGCAGGAAGGGGTCAGTCCACAAAGCAGAGGAATAGATAAGCAGTACCCAACAATTCACCAGCAGGGAGAGGGCAGGTAAGTTCCTCTCCGCTCCCCACTGACAGGCCCAATCACGCTGCACCCTTCATCCTACCGAAGAACTTTAAATCCATCAACGCTGCTAGGTGCGCAGATGCCTGGCGGGCCCGCGCCACCCTTTGGCATGGCCCTTAGGTAGGGAACGAAAGAGGGAACATAGACAACAGGAGCAACCCATCCAACACCCAGCAAGGATATCTCTACTGTAAAGACCCACCGAGAATAAACAACACCACCATCTGGACAAACAGCTTTGTAAGTAAACTCCAAACAAACATCATAAAAAGAATCTCTCTCTGCAACAAGCCCACATACAGCCCAACAGCAAGAAAGCACCACAGCTAACCATTATCACGGTATCTCTCTGATATCGCTCACTGAATAGCAAAACAACTAAAGCTCTCCCACCCTCATATACCTCCCAGTCATGGAACATAGAGCAAAAGCAGAAGTCATCCTTTCCGCTCTAATATGACACAGACACCGTACTCCTTAATCAAATGAAAACACCAGGATTCAGCATTTACCACTGCTCAAGACAACAAGAAAGGAGGAGGAGTAATCATTGTATGCAAAACCGCCCTAGGAGCCCAACAAACATCCTCTTCAAGCACTGAAGGATTAGATATGTTAACCATTCAAACAAGAAGACCTGCAATTACACATATATAGATCCCCTTCCTCTGAAACCAATGCATTAGCCAACATAATTGAAATTGCTTGCTGTGAGATCCCATCTGGCAAAGAACATATCATCTTAGGAGACTTCAACCTATCATCATTACCCAATGCACAAAACACATCATTTCTTCAGGCAATGGAAGACATTGAAACCTCAACACCTACTCTTGCCACATTGCTGGACAGATTAGATGGATCATACTGGTCTTTATCTGTCATCACATACTTTGTTACTATGTACAAAAGGGAACACGCTTGACCCGATATTCTACCCTAAACATTGGTCTCACAACAAAAACGTATCCATCATAAACATTCAACTAGTGCTATGGTTGGATCACTACCTTATACAATTCAATACTGGACTGGACTCTTATCCAACCAACAAAGACCAGGAACTGCAAACATATAATTGATTAAAAATTCAATGAAGAAGAATACCTGAAGAAGATAATACCAGATCTGACAAATAACAGTGACGATATTGACACCCTACTCACATCCTGGAACAGCAGTCTAAATGCAGCGTCAATAAACCATCAAAGGTATTCAACCTAAGAAACACAGGAATGCCCTACCATGGTTCTCCCAAATTCTGAGAGAAATGAAGAGAGACTTAAGGAAGGACAAAAGAAAATAGAGATCCACAAAATCTGCTGAAGATAGGCTCAAATACATGAACACTCTAAAACTATACCGCCAGAGCACTGCAGATTCAAAAAAAGAATACTTCTCAAAACTATATCAAAATCATTTAAGCAACCAAGGGAACTATTTCTCATTCTCCAAAATCTAACAAAAAAACCCACACTCAAATAACTCACCAATAAGTGACATCAGTGCTCAGCAGCTAGCAAACCACTACATGGAAAAATCTAAAATCAAGACAACATTCAAAACTGCATCTCCATACCTCGAACCAATCAACAATTCAACATGGAACTCATTCTCAACAAGAAGCAAAGAACAGATAGAACAATGCAACAATTCAACATGGAACTCATTCTCAACAAGAAGCAAAGAACAGATAGAACAATGCAACAATTCAACATGGAACTCATTCTCAACAAGAAGCAAAGAACAGATAGAACAATGCAACAATTCAACATGGAACTCATTCTCAACAAGAAGCAAAGAACAGATAGAACAATGCAACAATTCAACATGGAACTCATTCTCAACAAGAAGCAAAGAACAGATAGAACAATGCAACAATTCAACATGGAACTCATTCTCAACAAGAAGCAAAGAACAGATAGAACAATGCAACAATTCAACATGGAACTCATTCTCAACAAGAAGCAAAGAACAGATAGAACAATGCAACAATTCAACATGGAACTCATTCTCAACAAGAAGCAAAGAACAGAGAGAACAATGCAACAATTCAACATGGAACTCATTCTCAACAAGAAGCAAAGAACAGAGAGAACAATGCAACAATTCAACATGGAACTCATTCTCAACAAGAAGCAAAGAACAGAGAGAACAATGCAACAATTCAACATGGAACTCATTCTCAACAAGAAGCAAAGAACAGAGAGAACAATGCAACAATTCAACATGGAACTCATTCTCAACAAGAAGCAAAGAACAGAGAGAACAATGCAACAATTCAACATGGAACTCATTCTCAACAAGAAGCAAAGAACAGATAGAACAATGCAACAATTCAACATGGAACTCATTCTCAACAAGAAGCAAAGAACAGATAGAACAATGCAACAATTCAACATGGAACTCATTCTCAACAAGAAGCAAAGAACAGATAGAACAATGCAACAATTCAACATGGAATTCATTCTCAACAAGAAGCAAAGAACAGATAGAACAATGCAACAATTCAACATGGAATTCATTCTCAACAAGAAGCAAAGAACAGAGAGAACAATGCAACAATTCAACATGGAACTCATTCTCAACAAGAAGCAAAGAACAGAGAGAACAATGCAACAATTCAACATGGAACTCATGCTCAACAAGAAGCAAAGAACAGATAGAACAATGCAACAATTCAACATGGAACTCATTCTCAACAAGAAGCAAAGAACAGATAGAACAATGCAACAATTCAACATGGAACTCATTCTCAACAAGAAGCAAAGAACAGATAGAACAATGCAACAATTCAACATGGAACTCATTCTCAACAAGAAGCAAAGAACAGATAGAACAATGCAACAATTCAACACGGAACTCATTCTCAACAAGAAGCAAAGAACAGATAGAACAATGCAACAATTCAACACGGAACTCATTCTCAACAAGAAGCAAGGAACAGATAGAACAATGCAACAATTCAACACGGAACTCATTCTCAACAAGAAGCAAAGAACAGATAGAACAATGCAACAATTCAACACGGAACTCATTCTCAACAAGAAGCAAAGAACAGAGAGAACAATGCAACAATTCAACACGGAGCTCATTCTCAACAAGAAGCAAGGAACAGAGAGAACAATGCAACAATTCAACACGGAGCTCATTCTCAACAAGAAGCAAAGAACAGATAGAACAATGCAACAATTCAACACGGAGCTCATTCTCAACAAGAAGCAAAGAACAGAGAGAACAATGCAACAATTCAACACGGAACTCATTCTCAACAAGAAGCAAAGAACAGAGAGAACAATGCAACAATTCAACACGGAACTCATTCTCAACAAGAAGCAAAGAACAGAGAGAACAATGCAACAATTCAACACGGAACTCATTCTCAACAAGAAGCAAAGAACAGAGAGAACAACGCAACAATTCAACACGGAACTCATTCTCAACAAGAAGCAAAGAACAGAGAGAACAACGCAACAATTCAACACGGAACTCATTCTCAACAAGAAGCAAAGAACAGATAGAACAATGCAACAATTCAACATGGAACTCATTCTCAACAAGAAGCAAAGAACAGATAGAACAATGCAACAATTCAACATGGAACTCATTCTCAACAAGAAGCAAAGAACAGAGAGAACAATGCAACAATTCAACATGGAACTCATTCTCAACAAGAAGCAAAGAACAGAGAGAACAATGCAACAATTCAACATGGAACTCATTCTCAACAAGAAGCAAAGAACAGAGAGAAACAACGCAACAATTCAACATGGAACTCATTCTCAACAAGAAGCAAAGAACAGATAGAACAATGCAACAATTCAACATGGAACTCATTCTCAACAAGAAGCAAAGAACAGATAGAACAATGCAACAATTCAACATGGAACTCATTCTCAACAAGAAGCAAAGAACAGATAGAACAATGCAACAATTCAACATGGAACTCATTCTCAACAAGAAGCAAAGAACAGAGAGAACAATGCAACAATTCAACATGGAACTCATTCTCAACAAGAAGCAAAGAACAGAGAGAACAATGCAACAATTCAACATGGAACTCATTCTCAACAAGAAGCAAAGAACAGAGAGAACAATGCAACAATTCAACACGGAACTCATTCTCAACAAGAAGCAAAGAACAGAGAGAACAATGCAACAATTCAACACAGAATTCATTCTCAACAAGAAGCAAAGAACAGATAGAACAATGCATCAAATCTCTAAATACCACCACCTCAATTCTAGATACTTGTCCAGTCAGCTGGATTAAAACAACCAGAAGAGAACTAACACCATACATTCAAAAACTGTCAACCTCTCTCTATCACAGGGTCAAATACCAAACGATCTAAAAAGAGCTTTCAAGGACTTCCGGTATGTGTGTCAGAGAGAGCAGATGCGTTTAGGAGTGCTCCATCATTTCACCTCCCTACAAACTGGAAAATTAAGTACTGAAAAGTAAAACCCCCTCCACGGTAAGATCTGGGATGCCCAAAACAGTAAGAATTATGCCCTCGAAAATGATTGCCGAATTATATGCATCAAAAAATAAACTCATGGGCAATGCAGCGGCGGGAATTCAAGGCCCAGTTTCACCAGCCTCATCGATGGCTAGTGTGGGGTCTCTAATGGAGAGTGCTGTGAGGCAGACCTTCTTTCCACATTGAAATAGATTAGACACTCCAAGAACAAAATTGTGGAAAAGGTCCTCAGCAAAATTGAAGAAAAATTTGTGGCAGTGGAAGCAAGATTGGAGGAGGCGGAAGCTATGATTGGTAGCACCGAGGACACACAAGCACGAATGGGGAAAGAGGTATCCTGCCTTCAGCAGCAACTGGGATGGCTCCAGACTAAAGCAGAGGAGATGGAAGCTATGATCGGTAGCACCGAGGACGCACAAGCACGAATGGGGAAAGAGGCATCTTATCTTCAGCAGTAACTGGGATGGCTCCAGACTAAAGCAGAGGAGATGGAAGCTATGATTGGTAGCACCGAGGACGCACAAGCATGAATGGGGAAAGAGGTATCCTATCTTCAGCAGCAACTGGGATGGCTCCAGACTAAAGCAGAGGAGATGGAGAATAGAGAGCGTAGGTCGAACGTGAGGATTTTTGGGATCCCCAAAGGCAAGGAAGGATGGGACTTCATGAGGGCCTTTTTTGAGCAATGCTTTCCAGGCTGCCCCTCCACTGTCCCTTACGAAATAGAAAGCGTGTATCGGGAGCTTCGTCCTCACCCAGAGAATAGTGACAGACCTCTGGCAGTAACAGTAAAATTATTGTAGTTCCAGGACAGAGAACATATTATAAGGCTGGCTAGGAGGTCTGGACATGTGACATATAAAATGTGGAGAGTATCAGTGTTCCCGGACCTGGCTGCAGAGACCATGCAAACGCATAGAGATTTGATACATCTGAAGGAGAGTCTGGCCCAAAAGGGAAGAGAACTTGCGATTTGGTACCTGGCTCGAATAATCCTGATGGAGAATGGGGGAAAGAGATTATTCAGCAGCACTGAAGCACTCAAAAAGCATCTGAGGCAGAGAGTACCGCGCGATGGCAACTCACGGGCCCAAGACAGAGATAATGATGGAGGCGCTGGCCAGCGAGGAGAGGAGCAGGACATTGTTGAGAAAGAGAAAGATTTGGGAGATCTGATCTTGCCCTCAGAACTGCATGAGGAGACTGTGGAGTGACAAGAGAGGGAGCAGAGCAATGAGAGGACAGTCAGCAGAAAGAATGATGTGGGGCAAGGAGTACAGAGTCAACCTCCAGCCAGAGGTGGAGAGAAAAGGCGGTGATGAGATGGAGGAGGAGAAGGCAACCAAACACAATATAGCATGCCCTAGGTTATTTGAAGGACATTAACTTCTACTTTGTGGGAGTAAGCAATGGGGGGGGGGAGCTGGGGGGGGGGTAAAGTACACAGGACGGAATAATGTATTTTGTGGATGCCATGGAAGGGAAAATGAAGAAAAGTGGAAACAAGGGAATTCAGCATGGGAGAAGGAGCAGAATGGGAAAGGGGGGGAATGTTGAAAGTTATATGTAGTTGTATAATGTTGATGTGGCTTGGTGTTGAATTGCTATCAGGATCAAGGACAGAGAGAAAGGATGGCGACCCATGAGGTTATGGAGCAGAATGGGAAAGGGGGGGAATGTTGAAAGTTATATGTAGTTGTATAATGTTGATGTGGCTTGGTGTTGAATTGCTATCAGGATCAAGGACAGAGAGAAAGGATGGCGACTCATGAGGTTATGGAGCAGAATGGGAAAGAGGGGGAATGTTGAAAGTTATATGTAGTTGTATAATGTTGATGTGGCTTGGTGTTGAATTGCTATCAGGATCAAGGACAGAGAGAAAGGATGGCGACTCATGAGGTTATGGAGCAGAATGGGAAAGGGGGGAATGTTGAAAGTTATATGTAGTTGTATAATGTTGATGTGGCTTGGTGTTGAATTGCTATCAGGATCAAGGACAGAGAGAAAGGATGGCGACTCATGAGGTTATGGGGCAGAATGGGAAAGGGGGGGAATGTTGAAAGTTATATGTAGTTGTATAATGTTGATGTGGCTTGGTGTCGAATTGCTATCAGGAACAAGGAGAGAGAGAAAGGATGGCGACTCATGAGGTTATGGGGCAGAATGGGAAAGGGGGGGGAATGTTGAAAGTTATATGTAGTTGTATAATGTTGATGTGGCTTGGTGTTGAATTGCTATCAGGATCAAGGACAGAGAGAAAGGATGGCGACTCATGAGGTTATGGGGCAGAATGGGAAAGGGGGGGAATGTTGAAAGTTATATGTAGTTGTATAATGTTGATGTGGCTTGGTGTCGAATTGCTATCAGGAACAAGGAGAGAGAGAAAGGATGGCGACTCATGAGGTTATGGAGCAGAATGGGAAAGGGGGGAACATTGAAAGTTATAAGTAGTTGCATAATGTTGATGTGGCTTGGTGTCGAATTGCTATCAGGATCAAGGACAGAGAGAAAGGATGGCGACTCATGAGGTTATGGGGGGTTATGTTGTCACCTCATTAAATGTTAGAGGGATACACAGCCCTATAAAGAGGAAGAGAATCATAGCTGGTTTGACTAGGGTATGGGCTGATTTCGCTCTCCTGCAGGAAATGCATCTAACTAAAGAGGAACATGATAGGTGAAAAGTGCTGGCTACACCTAGATATACTGCTCAGCATAACACACAAAAAAAGAGGGGAGGTGATTCTTATTCACAAAAGGGTACCCTTCATTCTAGGGGAGGTGCGTGGAGATACCCAAGGGAGGGTGGTCTGGGTCACTGGTAGGATAGATCAGGCGAAGGTTTTGGTTTTGAACATCTATGCTCCCAATGGGCCAAAGGGTAATTTTTATCAACCGTGGATGCGGGGATTTGCAGAAGAGGCCTGGGGGGACTGGATAATTGCTGGAGATCTTAATAGTACATTGGGGAGGAATAACAGATCAAATTATTCATCCAAAGTTCATGGGAAGGAGGGTAGTGAACTGCGTAGATGTCTTAAAAGATGGGACTTGATAGACCTGTGACGGGTGAGATGGCTCACAAAAAGGGTACACATATTTTCCCTGAGATCGGGAGATTACGCCTGGCTGGACTATATCTTAGGGCGAAGAGGGCAACTAGGAAGGACTACAAAAAGGGACTGCTACTTCTGCAGAGAAATCTGCAATTGTAAGTATTTACTTCTGGGAATTTTTTAAATCTTGGTAAAAAAGGAATTCCTTAGATTAAAGCTGATTAATCTGTGAATCTAGTGCATTTGGTAAATCAGTCAGGGCCTAGAATCAGCAAATAGCTTTTAGTTAATTTAAAAACTAAACAGGTAGCTTTCACTTTAAGTTTAAAACCCAACAAAGAGCTTTTAGTTTAAATTTAATACTCAGTCAGGGTCTAGTAGCAGCAAAAAGCTTTAAGTTTAAATTTAAAACACAGCAGAGAGCTTCTAGTTTAAATGTAATACCCAGTCATGACTTAGTAGCATCAAAGAGCTTTCAGTTTAAATGGAAAACACAGCAGAGAACTTTCTGGTTAAATTTAGAACCCCTCAATCCAAGCAAGGAGTGTGTGAATCACCCAGAAAATTGGTCACAGATTGCCTTAGAAGCACAAGACAGGGTACTGTGTAGCAGCCAGTTTTTAATGACTTCTTTTCCTCCCTCCCTCCCCGATACCCACCTACCCCTGGGATAATCATAGCTTTATTGCTGTAACAAAGTGCAATCAATGAATAAGTCCAGGAGTCAATTTAATGTGCACAGGCCCAGTCAGTCAAAGCATCAAAAGGAACTGAGCAAACGTTTATACAGAGACATAACTTTTTATACCTGAGAGCTACTAGAAGGAAATATATGGAAAGTGGAAATAAAGCAGGAAAGTTGTTAGCTTGGCAACTGAAGAAGCGAAGAGAGGAGAGGATCGTAGTGGAGATATCTCTATCAGAGGGGGGGGCATATGTGAGGTGTTTAGGAAGTTCTATGAGAAACTGTACAGTATGGAGTTAGAGGAGGATCCTGAACAAATGGTTCAATATCTGGAGGAGACGAACCTGACAAGTCTATCAGAGGAAGAGGCCAAAGCGTTGGGTAGAGCAGTGCAGACGGAGGAGGTGATGGGGTGATAAGAGCCCTTCCTCGTGTGAAATAGTTTAGCAGATGAGGCTGCTAAGGAAGCTGCCTTAGGGGAAGATCTAACCCCTATATACAATTTAACCCCAGAAATAGTGACTCATGCAGCAAAACCCATATTTACTGAGAGAAATTATGGCCATTCTACATCAAGGGAGTCATTGGGGTGTACAGGCAACGTGTGATCTGATTCTAAGGCACTATGAAGTATGGGAATATACACAGTAGCCAAGCAAGTGTGTGAGAGGTGTATAACCTGTAAGAAAATAAACCAAAAGGTCCTTAGGAAATAACCGCAGGGAGGCAGAGACCCCGGTCTTCATCCATTCCAAAGTATACAGGTTGATTTCACTGAGCTGCCCCTAGTTGGATGGATGAACTACCGTTTGGTAATAGTGGACCACTTGACGGGATGGATGGAAGCATATCCCATGGTAGCTGCCACAGCAATAGGAGTAGCAAAATAGTCTTGGAACAAATCATTCCGAGATATGGAATGATAGGTCACATTGACTCAGACCAGGGAAGTCACTTCACAGCCAAGGTATTGCAAAACATAATGTAAACTCTGGGAGTATCCTGGGATTTCCATACTCCATGGCATCCACCCTCCTCAGGGAGAGTGGAACGCATGAATCAGACTATAAAGCAGCAGCTAGCCAAATTGATGTTAGAAACATTTTTTTTTTAGTGCCATCAAGTCAGTGTTGACTCATAGCGACCCAGCTACCTCTGGGTTTTCTTGGCAATGTATCAACGGAAGTAGATTGCCAGCCTTTTCTTCTGAGGCAATGGAGGGTAAAGTGACTTGCCCAAAAACACAAGAAGTGCCAGTGGGAATCGAACCATTGATCTTTTGGGTACTAGGCAGTTGCTCTAACCACTAGGCTACTCCTCCCTTCAGAAACAAAATTACCTTGGACTAAGTGTTTCCCTTAGCATTGTTAAGAATCCAAACAGTCCCTCAGAAAGATTTAGGATTGTCTCCCTATGAAATGCCGTTCAGATTACCCTTACAATTAAAGGAACTCCTCAGTTTGAAACCAAAGATAAGTTTCTTAAGGAATATATACTTCGGCTGTCCTCTTCTTTATCTGTTCTCAGGAATAAAGGGCTGTTGGCACAAACACCCCCATTGGAGTTTGCAGTCCACGGTCTCAAACCAGGACAGTGGGTGCTGATAAAATCCTGGAAGGAGTCCAAATTGCAACCAGACTGGGAAGGACAGTTCCAGGTCTTACTGAGTACTGAGACTGCTGTAAGCACTGCGAAAAAGGTTGGACTCATTATAAATGAATTAAAGGTCCAGTCAAAGTTCCTTCAGATGACCAATGGAAGGTCCAGGGAACTAATGACCCTCTGCGCTTGAAAATATAAAGGGAAAACAGAAGAACAGGAGAGAAGTTGGTTAAAAAGGAATAAAAAAAATTATAACATGGACAGAGAAAAGTGGATGGTGTTGCTATGGGGGGGGGGGGGTGGAATCACTTTCTCTGTTAAGGAGAATGACATGGGATCTAGGATGGGGAAAGGGATGGACGGATGAACAAATACAAACACAGACATATTTACTGTAACAATACCAGATGGAGAGGGACCAGTGAGCCTAGAATTTGATGCCTGCCAAGTGATAAGTTGTGATGTGGGATACTACGAAAAGTTGTAGGAAAATAGTCATATGTGTCCAGAGACTGCCCAGATACTTGTGTACAGGATGCCCTGTTACGGGTGGTCACAAGTCTGGTGGACCACCGAGGATGGAGGCTGGGTCTCCCCAGAGGGGAAGGGGCACCCAGTTCAAAAGAAAATAGCAATGATAAAGAAACACAGCATTCAGCAATGTAACCCGGGAAATTGCAGTCCATTGTGGTCACCCTCTCTGGAAAGGATGACTCAGTGGATGGGACCTATGAACTAGGAATAGACATTAGTGCGAAAGATCCCCTGGGAAGACTGAGGATAAAAATACCCCTCAAGAATCAGACTCGGCTCTCTACACTATTCCCCAGCGTATCCTTTGAACCTAATAAGGACCCTAAGGCAGTCAAGATAGTGGAGGTTAAAGATTTGAAGGGCACTCTAGAGGTGGAAATGGGTTATGGGGATGTGAACGCCTGGGTGGAATGGGTTAAATATACCGTAGGAAGTCTCAACCATCGCAATTGCTATGCATGTGCCTCTGGGAGGCCCGTTACACAGATTGTGCCCTTACCCTTGAGGTGAGATACAGATCCCGATGGAGTAAGATGCCTCATATCTCTGTACAGGAAAAAAATGGCTCGGGGAAATGAAAGTTGCAAGTCATTGAGTTTGCTCTTTTTCCCTACAGATTTGAAGGAGGTGAAAGTTTTCCCCCCACACACATTTTCAGCAGTGTTGGGAAATCACTCCACCTGTCTCACCAGGCAAGGGAAGAACTACACGAGGGAAGTGGGGGAACTGAACACCTGCGTTCTAGGCTTAAACCTGACAGGGATGGAAGGAGATGAGAAGAACTACTCCAACCTGGTAATCCCTAGGGGAGACCTGTGGTAGTACTGTGGAGGGCGGACGTTGAGACCAACATTGCCCACCCTATGGTCGGGAACATGTGCAATAGTTCAACTGGCAGCCCCTTTCACCTTGGCATTCACAGAACAGGACAAGGGGCAAATACAAAGGGAAAAGAAGAGTACCTTGGGAGCGTCATTCGATGACAGGATATATATTACACTTTAGAGGAAAGGCGGGATAGAGGTAATATGATTGAGATGTTTAAATACCTCCATGGCATAAATGTTCAGGGAGAGAGCCTCTTTCAATTGAAAGCAAGTTCTGCTACGAGGGGACATGGGATGAGGGTGAAGGGAGATAGATTCAGGAGTGATATGCAGAAATATTTCTTTACGGAAAGAGTAGTGGATCCATGGAATAGTCTCCCAGTGGAGGTGGTAGAGATGAGGACAGTAACAGAATTCAAAAAAGCATGGGACAAACACAGAGGATCTCTAAAGGTAAAAAGGGGACTGTTGTAGTTGTTGATATGGAAGAACAGACTAGATAGGCCATGTGGTCTTTTTCTGTCGTCATATTTCTATGCTTCTATATATAGATGCAATAGGAGTCCCTCGGGGAGTTCCAGATGAGTATAAAGCCCAAAAACAGATTGCAGCTGGATTTGAATCCCTGCTATGGGTAATCACAATAAACAAAAATGTAGACAACAGTTTATCAATTATACCCAGGATGCAATAAAGGGGATCGCGGAACAACCAATTCACTACAACAGCAAGACCACTATCACCATATTCCTATCTTACCACACCACCAAAAAAGACTCTTACTTATTCCCCTATCGAACCCCATTCATCGCCCACCCAAAACACTACCCACCAAGGCTAGTTCACTTAACCCCCATTAGCACCATCCCCCATCCCCCCACAAATAACACCAAATGCACATAAGAAATGCCATACTGGGTCAGATCAAGGTCCATCGAGCCCAGTATCCAGTTTCCAACAGTGGCCAATCTAGGTCATACGTACCTAGCAGTTTCCCCAAAAGACACAAAATATTGGGATGTGTTCTGCAAGGTCTGCACCTGGGACCTGAACCTGTGACCCTCTGCTCTGGGACACACTGACTGTGTGTACTGCACCTCAGTATTGCCACAGAGGCATAATAAAAATTGCTCTCATTAGTGTCAGATCCATCAGAAACAAAATCCCCGCAATAATTGATCTCATCAAAGATAACAACCCAAGCATATTTTGCATAACTGAAACCTGGCTCTCCAACTCCGATGGTGTCCTAATTAAAAAATTAGCCCTCCCCAGCTATGACTTATTTCAATGCCCTAGACCGAACAAGAACGGGGGTGGGGTGCTAATCTTAGCAAAAAAAAGACCTCAAATTCTCCATCCGCTCAAACAATACCACAGAAGGCATGGACACACTAACCATCAATAACAAATACACCACGATTAACCTGATTTACAGACCCCCTTTCCCCAGTCCAGATAACCTTTCCTCCATCTTAGAAACTGCTTGCACCTCTACCCCAAATAAACATCACATTATACTTGTGATTATACTCTGGAAGGGACGGTATATAAAACGTTTTCCAAATAAATAAATAAATACTTGACAACTTCAGCCTGCCATCATTCCCCCCCCCCTCACACTCCACCCACTTCCTGAACGCCCTACTGGACTTAGGATTTTAACAACTTGTCCAAACCCCCACTCACAAGTGAGGCAACACGCTTGACCTCATCTTTCTTCCAAACACCATGCTACAAGACATCTACTTCTCCATCCCCAAGCGCTTCCTCTCCCATAGACAGATCACTTCCTTACAGAATTTGTCATCACCTTTACCACAAAAGTAAAAAAGGGGTCTCTATCCTGAGTGAACAACAATCAACTATAACCAAAAAAATTCACTCTATAAATATGTTTAACTGTTAAATCATGAAAAAGATCAGTTATGGTCGTTGAATTTGTTAAGAGCGCCATGACACCATCATAAGAGACATCAGAGCGAAGCATTTAAAGATGCAATAAATGATTGGGAAGAAATCCTTACATGAAATCGAGTATTGATCCCCTTGAAGAACCCAGTTTGGAGAAACGCCAAAGCGCTTGAATCGTTAAGGTATCGGGGTTGTTTCACTAAAGTTGGATAAAGAAATTTATAAGGATTTTACACCACATAAGATAAGTGGCTTTGCATTAGAAATTTTTAAAATTATTTGCAACAGAAAAAATAAAAAAAGCCGAAGGTCATTAATGTAAACGGACACTAAATTGGGGAGTATTTCTTACCCATGAAAAGAGTGTCAAAATTTCCGTTTATCTGAGACCTGTAGGCAAAAATTTTGAAAAAAAATTTAAAAGAAATATTTGAACATATTTATAGAGTGAATTTTTTGGTTATAGTTAATCACCTTTACCACAGCATCCCTCGAAACCAAGGAAATTAACCATTTTAAAAACAAATTAAAATCATTTGACAAAGAATCCTTTTTAAATCACACCATTCCAAACATAAGCCCTTCTATGATGGAACTAAACAACCTCATCAATAACTGGAACGTGATCATTGTCAAGGCCAAACAGACCACTCTACCCCTCCATCCATATAAGCACAAAGAGTCCAAACCTTGGTATACTGCTGAACTAAGAAAGTTAAAGCAGCAGCTTAGAAAACTGGAAACCAAATGGAGAATCACAAGGGCAAACGCCGACAATCTGCTCTACATATCTACTCTCAAAGCATATAAAAAAGCCATCAATAATAGAAAAAAAATACCACACCAAGTTCCTTACAAAATCCCTTTACAGACCCTAGAAAGTTGCTCTCGATTGTCAAATCCTTAACTAAATCTCTCAATCACAATACTGAACTTCCCCCATAGAACCTCAAATTCTGGCAAATTTCCTATAGGAAAAACTCAGTCCCCTAAACAACAATAACAATCATATGAAAACTCACTCCAACACCTTCTCAAACAACCCAGCCTGCCTAAGCCTCACAATAAAAACATCTGGTCATCAGTCCATGTCACAAACCTCAAACAACGAAAAAATACTATCACAAACCTCAATACAACCACTCCCCAATCAGATCCATGCCCAGTTACCTGGCTCAAGGCAACAAAAGAGGAGTTTTCACCTATAATCCTCAATATAGTCAATCGGTCACTTCATACAAGACAAATGCCCCCTGCACTAAAACAAGCAGCCATACGCCCCATCCTTAAATCCAATACAATGGACAAAACCCTCCCAAACTCATACCGGCCTATCGCCAGCCTACCATTTCTGGCAAAAATTATTGAAAAAAACTGTCCAAATCCAATTACAAGACTTCATAGACCTGAATGCTCCACTAGAAGATCAACAGCATGGCTTTAGACCTTTCCACATCATAGAAACCTTATTACGCGCCCTAAAGGACAAACTGCACTGCGGACTAAACCACACCAAACAAGCATTCCTACCTGTCTTTCTCAACATAGCTGCCGCCTTTGACAGCACCAGCTACCACATTTTAATCACAAGACTACAACAACTTGGCCTTCAAAGCTCTGTCCTAGAATGGTTCAAATCATATCTTTCTGACCGCACCCTACAGGTCCAAATAGGCACAGTAGCCTCCTCAACTTTCAAACAAAGCCAAGGTGTCCCCGAAGGCTCCTCCTTATCCTCACTTCTGTTCAACCTGTACATGCAACCAAAATGCCACATTCACATTTTCAAAAAACACAATGTACACTATCACCTCTACACGGATGACATCATGCCGTATCATCCGGTAGACATCACCAACCCCATCTGCCCTCAAATCCAAGAATGCCTGACTGACTTATCCACCTGGCTCAACTTACACAACTTAAAAATCAATATGAAGAAAACAGACGTTTTATTCATCACCTGGAATCAAAACTTCAACCCCCCCCCCCTCAAAACTACTCCTTTGCAATTCAGAGCTGGAAGTTAAAAATATCAAATTCCTAGGAATCATCCTAGATCAATCCCTTTCCATTGTCACCCACATTAAAGCCACCACAAAAACCATATACCTCAAACTAAAAATGTTACAGCAACTCCGTCCCTTACTAGACAGTCAAGACTTTAGATGAGTTCTTCAAGCACTGATAACACCCCACCTTGACTATTGCAACAGTATTCTGTATGGCCTATCCAGGAGAATGGCATGGGTTGACTAATGGGTTTTCTTGGCAATGTATCACCAGAAGTAGATTGCCAGGCCTTTTCTTCCAAGGCAATGGAGTGACTTGCCCAAGATCACAAGGAGTGCCAGTGGGAATCAAACCCTTGATGTTCTAGGTACTAGGCAGTTGCTCTAAGCACTAGACTACTCCTCCACTACATGAATCCTACTCAAAGCAAATATACGATACCTTGGAGTCACACTGGACCAACGCCTCACTTTCTCAGCAGAATTTACTTCAAGCTCAAAATGATCAAGCATCTCAAACATTTACTGACCGATCATGACTTCCATTCAATACTTCAAGCAACTATTGTCCCCCACTTCGACTACTGTAATATCATTTTTCAAGGCATACCAAACTCAACCATCCACCCTCTCCAACTCACACTCAACACTGCTGCATGAATATTACTCAACGCAAATAAAACCCCAGAACACATTACACCTCTTCTCAAACAACTGCATTGACTTCCAATAAAGGAACACATTAAATTCAAATCCATCTTCACAGCCTTCAAAGTCCTCAACAATTCCTCATCACCACACTTCCAAAGAGGAGAGAGGTGATTGAGAAGGAGACCAGCAAAGAGTAGGTTTTGTTTTGCATTAATACCTACAAAGTTTAAATTCATTGTTCAATGTAAATAGTTTATTTCTATTGTTCTTTGTAAAATGTATACAAATGTGTACAAGAATGTTAATCTGTTATATGTAAACCGCCCTTGATCTCTGGAAGGGGCGGTATAAAAGAAATAGTTAAATAAAAAAATAAAAAAATAAATAAATAGGTTGCAATAGTCTAGGCGGGAGGTAACCAAACAGAGGATAAATGTCTTAGAAGTGTGCGTAGGAAGGAAGGGACGAATTTTGCCAATGTTATAGAGAAACAAGAGACAGGATTTAGCTGTCTGTTGGATGTGTGCAGAGAATGAAGTGTAAAGGTCTGAATGTCCACCTGTGTGCATGTGTATCTGGGTCTTATTTTCTGCAAACTGACACAAAAGTAATTGTGCAAAAGAAAGAGCGAGAAGGGAAAAGAGAATCCAAAGACATTGCAGGAAACAGAAACTGAGAGCATCATGGGAGGGGAATGAGGAGGAAGAGCCTCAGAGGCTTGCAAGGAATAAAGAGCAGAACTTTCTTTCCTGGACTGAGCAGAGGCAGCCTCATTTCCCCTTCTGCTTGCCCCATGCAGCGTGTGTGTCTCAGAAGCTGGATCTTGGCACTGCCTCCCCTGCTGCCCGCCTCCTTCCAGTCTCCTACCTGCTGAGCTGAAAACCCTGTGGCCCTTCTCTGGAACACGCCTTGGTTCCCTCTTTGCAAAGCTGGTGGTGTGAATTTTGCTGGTGCTAGTATGAAGCTTCTTTCCTGGTGGCTTCACTGGGAGGAGCTGTGAAAAGAAAAGAGAGGAAGGAATGCTGGAGACCGAGTGCCCGCCCCAAGCCCTGAGAAGCCTGTGAAAACTACAGTTTCTCTATGGGAGTGTCACACTGCATTCTGGGAGCTGTAGTCCTTCCTATAAGGGATTACTGTGTGGAAGTGTCACAGTGGGGGTGATGTAATCCTTCCTAGGGGGTATTACTGTGTGGGAGGGTCACAGTGCACTCTGGGAGTTGTAGTCCTTCCTAGGTGGTATTACTGTGTGGGAGGGTCATACTGCAATCTGGGAGCTGTACTCCTTCTTAGGGTATGCATGGTAGTGTCACAGGGTACTTTAACCTTTCCCAGCATTCGCGGCTTCACAGAAACAACCGCCAGCGTGAAGGAAAAGGATCTTCACGCTGGCAGTTGTACAGAGGGCTTCTCTGGCTCCCTCTGACGCCCCTCAGACAGCCGCGATGCTGGTCGGGGGGTGGGGGGGGAAGAGGCCAAGGCCAAGGACTGCAAGGGCTGTGATGGGGGGGGGCTAGGACTACAAATGGGCTATGAGGGGGGAACTTGGACTGGAAAAGGGCTTGGGGGGGGGGGGCTTGGACTGGAAATTTTGCTTTGATGGGAGGGGGGGACCTGGACAGGAAATGCGCAAAGAGGGGGGACAGTTGACTGGAAAAGGGCTATGGGGGGGACTTGGACTGGAAATGTTGCTGTGATGGGGGGTACCTGGACTGGAAATGGGCTATGAGGGGGGGAACTTGGACTGGAAAAGAGCTATGGGGGGGACTTGGACTGGAAATGTTGCTGTGATGGGGGGGGACCTGGACTGGAAATGGGCTATGAGGGGGGGAACGTGGACTGGAAAAGGGCTGGGGGGGGACTTGGACTGGAAATGTTGTTGTGATGGGGGGGGACCTGGACTGGAAATGGGCTATGGTGGAGGGAGGGGGAACTTGGACTGGAAATAGGCTGTGATTAGGGGGGGCTAGGACTGCAAATGGGCTGTGATGGTGCGGGGGGGACTAGGACTGCAAATGGGCTGTGATGGTGGGGGGGGGGGCCTAGGACTGGAAATGGGCTGTGATGGGGGGGCTAGGACTGGAAATGGCCTGTGATGTGAGGGCTAGCACTGGAAATGGGCTGATGAAGAGCTGGAATAGGAAAGGAAATGGGCTGATGGGGGCAGCAATAGGACTGGAAATGGGCTGATGTGGGGCATGGGAGAATGGGACTAGAAGGGAGTGGATGCTGGGTGGGTCTAGAACTATAAGGGAACTGATTTTGGGGGAGGACTAGAATGGATGGGGAATGAGAATAGAAGGGGAAAAGATATTTTGTGTGGAAGAAAAGTCTATGATGGGCTGGGTATTGGGAGAGTAAGAGGGGCTTGAGAATGGAAGGGTGAAATTTAAATGGATGATAAAGGAATAAGGAAAGAATTGGGGGAAAGAGCAAAAGGGAAACAACCAGTATGTTAAAGCAGAAATAGAGAAAGAATGGAAAACATCTAAAAGAGAAGAAAGGACAAATGGATAGCTCGCAGAAGACACGAAGAAACCAGAAGAAAGTGACTGGAACAATTGCAACTGAAAAATAAAATGCCCAAACAAAAGGTAGAAAAATACTTTTTATTTTGAATTTATTAACTGGAATATGTCTGGTCTGGGAAGTGTGTATTGCTAACATCTTTGCGTTTTTGTTTAGTGCAAGAGGAAATTACTTTATAGTTTTATTTCTTCAGTGTTGTACATTTCATGTTTGGCTTTTGGGGTTCCCAGTTTAATTATTATCTGACCAAGGAAGTTAGCCTACACGTATCCTCAGTAAATTTTGTGGATGGGGCTGGGGGCGGGGCAGGGCGGGGCAGGGGTGGGACTAGGGGCAGAGAATGGGTGGAGCATGGTGAGCCACAGGTGTCGGGTTTTTCTTGGTGAAAAAGTTGGCAACCCTAGCCACCGTGGAAACAGGTGTATAAGAGTACATGAAAGTGGTGGAGCTCTGCAGGGCCTTCTGACAACAGCCAAGGACAAATGAGAATATACAACAAAAAAGAACAAGGATTATAAAACCGCTCAATAGGGCAATAATCAGCCCTTTGAGACCACCCCCCAACCCGCCAAACCATTTTACATCACCCCATATGTTACCGAAATCAATACCACCCTTGAAATCAGCCATATTCAAATCAGATAATGTCTTAATCTTTTTCATGGCATGTAAGACAAAAATTGTGTGGTCCGCTATAACAGTACAACAATTAGTTTCATTCAAAAAAGTACAAGCCCCGCCCTCAGCTGCTAGTAAGAGATCTAAAGCTCTACGATTTTGTAAAGTCATTTGAGTATTCTGTTCCAGGGATTCTGCAAGCTTAGAAATGGATTCTGTTACTGACCTCATCTGCATATGTAACAAGCATTGTAATCTTCAAATTGCCACACCTAATTCAGCGGTGATAGCGGGGGTCTGAATAACTGGGATCCAGGAAGTCCAGCTAAGGGCATCCAAGCGAACTTTGGTCAAAGGATAAGTAGCATTAATATATTGATACGAAGCTTGAATAGCCTCATCTTCAGGATTATCAGGTGACCAAGAATTTGCATTCCTTTTCTTTCTTTTACCATGGGTCACATTCAAAGGTATTAGAGCTGAATAAGGAGTTATTTTAACTAACGCACGGGGTAGCAAAGATGCATTAATTTGTTGATGAATCATCTCCCCACACAACCAATAATGACCCACCACAGCGAAGAGGTCTGTGCCAGTGGTCCATATGCGACTCATATTATGCCCATCAAACCACTTCACAAAAGAACTTCCCACAGTGGATGAGATGAGATTCTTTCTTAAAATGGACATTGGTAGATAGCATGAAGTGTATGGAGATTCATTTTTGGACCCCTGCGTCACTACAGCTGAACCATCGTGGTAAATGGGACCAACTCCCACATACCAGCGGAAGTCAGATCCGTTAAACACTACCGGGCTCTTTGTAATATTTCTCCAATCATTTTTCATATTGGAGGGGTCCATATTACCAGATTGATTATACCAATTTATCATGACTGAATTATTAAGAAAATGAAAAGACCCATTAAACACATTATACGACAGGTTACACCTGTGTGAAAAAGCAATGGATGCATTTGTTATCAAACATAGATCAAATATCAGATTTGGGTCAGCATATACACGCAAAGGATCATGTATCATATTCATCATATACCATGTCTGGGAGCAATTGAAAGATTCATAACAACTGGCAGAAAAATTATTATTATCCACACAAGCAAGTTGTCCTGCGTACTCATTTAAGGGAACCTTTGAAACGTGTACCGGAGCATATGCTACACCCTTTGGTAAAGGAGTACAGATAATACAGTCAGTTAAGTTCATCAGACTAACAATCTCCAAAATAGACGATTTACACAAATTCGGAGAGAAGAGTTCTCGCTTAGTCCGGCGAGAACTATTGAGAGATACCTGAATCCAAGTTGCATTGTTCTCTGTCCGATGTGCCTGCGTCCAAGGTCCTTCATTTGTAAAATAGTATGTAGTCAGCACAATGATAACCGAGATCAATAATAAACAAGAAAGGGCCAGCCAGGCAGACTTCATGGCTGGGGCGAGTCAGGTGTCTTCCAGGAATCCTCCGGTGCACTCTTGACGCATGAGGCGTGTACCCAGGTCGGATGCTTGTCAGTCAGCATGGCTGTGCGAGTAACTGCAATAACACTGGTCAACATTGAAATCGTTACTGACTTTAGAAGGCCCTAATCTGTAGTAACTTGGTGAGCTGAACACGAATATAACAATAAAAAAATGTTATTGGCTCTCGTTTTGAAGATCTTGCATGTAGTTCATTTTTGACGTTTCACCGTGTAAATTTATCCAGTAGGACATCAACAACATCCTAGATAAGCCTTGAATGATGTAATATTGCATCACATTGCATAATACCAGCATGCACACATCATCCAGAGTTGATTGCATCATTTTCTGATGCAATACAATACTACTGCCAGACGGCTGCTAAAGCCATCTGACGTCAACAGTGTACTATACGCAGTCGGAAAGGTTGAGCATTTAAAATATTTTAGACTGTGTGTGAGACAGTTTAAGCTACTGTTACATGTAACTTTTATTAATCATATAATTTTAGCCATTTAGGTACAATACAGAACAGTAATGCCGCGAAAGTGCGTTAATACCATTGACAATTTCTGGTACATTTGAGGGGAAGTGGCATTTGCCAACCAGAAGAAAAGTATCACTTCTCAACTGAAGAAGGCATATCATCTTTACTTCGGATGCAAGACTGGTGACCAAGACAAGCCTTGGGCCCCGCATATATGCTGCGCTACATGTACAACACAGCTTTCACAGTGGTTGAATTGCAAAAGACCATCAATGCTGTTTGCAGTCCCCATGGTGTGGAGAGAGCCAAGCAACCACATAAATGACTGTTGCTTCTGCTTGGTTCCTCCTCTTTCCAGTGGAATAACGAAGCAAAAGAAGTCGAGCATAGTCTACCCAAACATTCTGTCGGCATTGAGACCAGTTCCACCTGGTGAGGGACTTCCTATTCCAGAACCTCCATCCGAATATTCTCTTGATTCATCTGATGAGGACAAGGATGAGCCAACCTGTTCTTCTCCTGGTCCGTCAGCATGCAGTGATCCAGATTTTCACTGGGATGCATTATCAACTCCACACAGAATAACACAGGAAGAATTAAATGACCTGGTTCGTGATTTGGACTTATCCAAGAACAAGGCAGAATTGCTAGGATCAAGACTCCAACAATGGAATCTTCTAGAAGAAGATGTCAACATTACTGCATATCAAAAGTGCCACCAGCAGTTGCAGCCTTTCTTCAGAAAGGAAAGTAATCTGGTCTTCTGTTCCGATATTGAAAGCCTCATGAATGCCTTAAAAATCACTCATGACCCACAAGACTGGAGACTATATAGACTCTTCGAAACTGAGTCTGAAGGCTGTGCTCTTGAACAATGGAAACTGTCTTCCATCTATTCCAGTAGTGCATGCCGTCCACATGAAAGAGACATATGATAACTTAAAGCATCTACTGACTTCCATTAACTATAACAAGTACAGCTGGCACCTCTGTGGTGACTTGAAGGTAGTTGCCCTTTTAATGGGACTGCAGCAGGGATATATAAAATACATGTGTTTCTTATGTGAGTTGGATAGCCAAGCAAGGGATTGGCACTACTGAAAGAGTTGTTGTTAATTACCCTCATGTTAAATGTAACCCTCCAATTGTGATGTGATGTGACCACTTTGATTGAAGGATAAGGTGCTATACAAATCTGTCTATATAAATAAACTATTCATCCACCACATACGACACATGACAGGCTCCCGAAGTATCAACAATATGGCAACAGAGTAACAATGACATTCAAACAATAGAAACCATATCACAATGTTACAAATGTCGCAAATACAAACACTGTTACCACAAAGTCTTATTGTGCAACTAACCAAGGCACGCCCACCCCGCACACAGTATAAAGACTCTTCTCATAGCAGGGCAGCGTCTCTCTTGTGCGCTCACTGCTATGAGTAAAACATGGATTTTGCAAGTAAGTCACTATTGACTGTGGCAGCCAGGATAAAGGACTTAGCTATTAGTCAGTCAGTCAATTCCACTGTAAAACAGGCAAAATCCTGTAGTCGGTTGCACAGTGTTTCACAGCAGCTCACACTCCTTTACAACTAAAGGCTGGACTCCTTCCTTCTCCCGACCTGCCTGCTGGTTTCTAGATATTGCTTCAGCATAACATCAGCATTCCTTCCAGCATTAAAGGTTATTTTGAGAGAGAGAATCAAACAGAGCATCAAACTGCTATGCTGTTAATGATAATTAATAATGTTAATGTTAACAGAGCATCAGTATGGAAGAGGAATTAAACCAGGGATGGGAAAGAGCACTTTAAAATTCCTGCTTGGGAGGACACGTGAGGGCATGTGCAAGGACTTTTCTCAGCACTTTTTCCCCATAAAATTGGTTGGTCTTGTGACTGAGGAACATCTGAAGACTTGGCACAACTAGCTCTGATATCGGTGGGTTCTGAGCAATGTGTCCCAAACGCAGATAGTCTGGACTCGCCCCGTAGGAACCGGCTCAAGAGGCAGCAAAAGTGCTGGAGCCAAAGTTTGACACAAAAGCTGGAAAACATGGGAGAGGCGATGGCGGAGACTGGGAGGAAGATTGAGGAAGTGAAGCACACCAGTCTCAAAATGCCTGCAGTAGATAAAATGCTCACAAGATGGTGAGAGATTCTTCTCTTAAAGAAGATGTTTCAGCAGGAACAAGCAGGAAGTCAGTCCTCACATATGGGTGACATCGGCGCCGACGAAGCCGGTGCATAGCATTTCCCCAGCTTTCAAAGAAAACCCTTGGGAATGCTACCATGCATGTGTGGTGCCCTTCCTGCCCAAGGGTGCCATCCTGTTCAGTATCCTTTTTTCCGCAGAGCCCAATGGACATGGTCCTCATCTCTCCCGGAAAAAGTGATTCTTCCCATTCCAAATTCCTGACTTCAGTCCCTGTACCACCTCCATCTTGCATCAGGCACCCCAGTGCCTCTCTTGGCCTCACGTAGTCCTCTTTTTGTCAAGGGTTTCCTTGACCAGCCTTCCCCCGACGTCACTGGTACCGCTGATGCTTTTCTTTCTTTTTTCTAAAGAATTTCTTCTTTCTTCAGAAGTTTTTCCCTTTTAGTGTCTGATGGTTTGCTAGGCCACTGGGCCTCTATTTTTCCCATTATGGAAAAGCCAGCCACTATCCTTAAAAAATCTTCTAAGTGTGGCGGTACAAATATTTTTTTCAGACACCCATACTTGGTGTCTTAAATGTTTGGGTCCTGACCACTGCTCACTGGAGTATCTTTCCTGTTGGACCTCAAACAGAAGAAATCTTCAGAATCGAGCACAACTCGATACCCGGTTCACATCGCTCTCGATGTCACCAACTAGAATATCTCCACAGGATCAGGTAACCAAACAAAAGTCTGTAAAGACTAGCAAGTCCTCAAGTGCTGGATCTCCTTTCCAGTATCGAGATGGCTCCGGCCTTGCCTTCGAGAACATCTTGGCAATAAAGCCCTGGCGGGAGTCTTCGGGCTCAAAAGCATTAATGGGGTTTCAGGTTGTTCCCTGGGTTCCTACCTCGGAGAACATATCTGGACCATGCTCGGTGGTTGTGGCCACTTCGGGCGGTACCGACACCCCGGCATCGGCTATGGTGATGGATGAAATACTTTTCACCAATGAACGTAGTCTAGCGCTCTCAGTTACCTCGGTACCGCTGGAGTTGCTGGAGACCGTTCCTCCAGTATCAGTATTGGCTTCGGTACCGGTACTGGTATCGACATCGGCATCAGTGTCGGTACCGTCCATGCTTGCTTCGACAGACTCGCTTCCTTCGATGCCGAGCCTGGAATCCATTTCTAGCATGGAGGATTCGGTATCGACTCGTCTCGGTATTGACTTCGGGTATCGAAGACATCGCTTTAAGGAAAATCCGATGCTTCATCCTTTCAAGTCTTCCGATCCCGATGACTGCAATGAATCCATTGGTATCAAGGCTGATTTTTCCATAAATCTAGCCTTTACCCCTCATTTTAGAGGATCCTCCTCAGGGAAGATTTCTTTTCAAGCTTTTTTGCTTGATATGGCAAAGTTACTTGCCATTTCTATACCTGGTAAAGAGTCCTTGCCAGGGGATTCAGAGACCCTGCAATCCCCCTGTATTCCAAAGGAGGTCATCATGCTTCCTTTGCATCAGATCTTATAAGATCTCCTTTTAAGAATGTGGGAAACTCCTTTAACGGTATCACCACATTCTAAGACACTTGACTCCTTTTACAAGGTGCCACCTTCTCCAGGTTTTCAAAAGACTCAACTTCCTCATCGTTCTATTGTTGTAGAATCAGCAATGAGGCGTATTAAGAGTGCAAAAAAGCACTCTTCTTATCCGCCAGGTCGTGAGTCTAGAACTTTAGATTTCTTTTGGTGTCGATGCTTCCAGGCATCCATGCTTTCAGCAAGAATTATCTCATATATTTTCTATATGGGATTATCTCTTGAAGAGGTTACAAACAGCTTAAAGCTTTTGAACCCTTCTTTTCAAGAGCATAAAAGAGCAGACTATTTCTTCCTAGTCAATCATGCTCAAAATATCTCTAGTTTCCTTAATCGTGCTTCCCTGGACTGTTTTGAGTCTATTAGCAGAACTTCTGCTATAGCCATAGGAGCATGACGCATGGCCTGGCTCCATGCTTCAGACTTGGACACATGGGTACAAGAAAGGCTGGGGAATTCTCCTTGTACTGGTGAACATCTCTTTAACAAGGATGCTTTATTTCAAGCTAACCAGTTAAACACTGATGATATTACTTTCAGAGGATTGTCAAAACTTTCCTCTATCCCAGCTAATAAAAAATCTCCTAAAAAGCTTTATACCCTAGGGGAAAAAGTTTTATCCATCTTCTACCCATTATGCAGATGTTCCCAAAGATGGGCAACATCACACCAGGCTAAGAAAATCAAAACCTCAACAGGCTCAGCAAACCCAGCAGTCGCAGGGTTTCTGATGTTTTATTCACTTTTTGTGTAAGGTTTAGAACTTTTGAGCATACTTCTTTTCAACAGAAGCATCTAAAATTCATCTCATCCATGCTGAGATATCAGTCATACATTGACTCAGTCCTCGACTCTGGGCATGAATCTCTTGCTACAAGAGAAATCTATCCTTTTAGCTCTAAGAGCTTTTAAGGACTATCATACCCCAGAGATAACAGGTTTCTCCTTTGTAAACAAAAGGAGGACTAACTAACAACAAGGTGACCTATACCCTTCACCTTGACAGTTTCCTGTACGAGGTCATCTCATACTTTTAACTGCAAGGGGATCCTATCTCTTCAAGGACTTACCAAACTGTAAGTCTTCTCAACTCTGTATTACTTTCTATCCCTCTTAGCCCAGACATTCAGTCTCTAAGAGTACTACTAATCAACTGGAGGGCTTATTCTCTAAGCCATAGGATTTTCTTCAATACCTACTCCAGTAAGTAGTTTCCATACAGAGTCTTTTCTCCCCTTTGCGATTCATCTTCTTCTCTGTGTATCTTTGAGCTAACCTTCTCAGATACTTTTTTAAGGCAGTTTTTCGGACAGAAATTGGGTATCACTACTCCAAATTATGTCTGTCGGTCCTCTCCAATCTATAGGACCTAACTTTTTATGCTGCCTTAATAACAGATAATTCCAAAAGAGCTCCAGAACTCATTTGGACTATTTATTGTTGCAGGCATCAGGCCTGTCTACTATTCTTAGCCACCTTCAATTCTCTTTGGCTCCAACAGAATAGATTAGGTTGCACACTGGCAATTCAACAGCCAGATCTCAGCAACCTACAACATGCTCTCTGCAATTATACAACAAAGCTCTGCAATGGTGGGCCTTTGCCAGAGAGCTTCAGAGCTACTCCTAGTAGGTAGCTTCCAGATGGTTAAGAAGGGCTTCAGCTGGTAGACTCTGCCAGTCATGCTCCTACATGACAGTTTTTTTCCTACTCTTACCATATTCCTTAAAATTTCCTTTTAAGAAAAAGTAATCAGGGTTTAGACCACGTGAAAGCGTACAAAATTGCACAATTCCCTGGTTCGTTCCACATCTCACTGGAACTTCCACAACAGGGATGCATTTTTTCACTGCAGTTGGTCCTTATTCATTACTTTCCTTCTATTTTCCTATACTTCATGGTAGCTTATAATGAACAAAGAATGCATGATACTCATATTGCCCTCATAGAGAGGCAAACATGGTATCCCCTTATATTGCGTCTTTTTCTCCAGCTACTATTTGAAGTTACAGAAGGATCCAGACTTGCTGTCTTAAGACCAAGGATCTCCTCTGCACTCATTCACATACGTCTCGAGAACTGATTATTCAGGGGCTAGATCTTTTCAAGAAGTCTAGTCCTATCCCTGTAAGTGAAGAACATAATACCAGTTTCCACTAAACTTTTTCTATTAGTTCTTCCATATTTAACCAAACAGAGATTCTCCATCAATATTCTCAAGTAGGCCTTAATCCTTCTTATTTTTTTTTATTTAATGATTTTTCTATATCACACTATTTATCATCAGCGCGGTTTACAAGCAACAAAATTTGAACAATGTAGAACAGCCTAACATTGAACTTACAATGAACAGGGAAATTAACATGGTGAACAGGTAAACTATATACACTATATACAAAATAGTAAGGGGGATGTAAATGAGGTGTGGGATATTTACAATGGGCAAGGGTGGTTAAATGTATGTAAATGTTTGTGTAAATAGTCTAGGGTATTTAGGGCATGTAGTCAGGGATGACATGTTAATCATGCAAGTTGTTGTGATAGAGACGTTAATCTGTGAGAGCTGCTTTTGTCGGGTGGGGATGGTTAGGTGATGCTGTCAGAGTTAGAGGAGTGTTGCAAGAAAAGATAATGTTTGAGTGCCTTTCTGAACTGGGGAAGGCTGTTTAAGGCACAGACGTCTGATGGGAGAGCGTTCCAGCTGGAGGGTGTGTGTAGTGCAAAGGAATGTTTTCTAGTGGTCTTGTTACATTTGGTGATGACTTTTGGGAAAATTATGGTGTTGGAGGTTGTTGATCTCCTTGATCTGTTGAGGGGGTAGGGTGAATAAGGTCTGAGAGGGTGGTTGCTGTGCTTCCTTTGATTGCCTTGAATGTCATGGTTAGGATCTTAAAGGTGATCCTACTGTGGATAGGGAGCCAGTGTAAGCTTTTTAGGATGGGGGTGATGTGGTCTTTTCTTGAGGCTCCGTAGACTGTTCTAGCTGCCGTGTTCATCGCAAGCTGCAGAAGATTTATCGAGCTCTTTGGGAAGCCAAGTAAGATGGAGTTGGCGTAATCAAAATAGGGCATTATTAAGGCATGAAAGACTGTACGGAAGTCGTGTGGCTCAAGGATTTGCTTCATGTGGCGTAATATCCTTGTTATTGGGATATTATCCTTAATATTCTTGTTATTGGGTCAATCTCTATACAACATCTGACTTTGAAATATTGGTTTACTGTCCATATTAATGCTGCCACAGCATACCATAACACTCAATGGACAACCAATTTCTATGATCTACTGACAATTCATTCAAGGACCAGAACAGTGAGACAAAGGAACCTGAACACACTACTTGTTCCAAACAACTTTTCAAAACTCAATAAAACTACAACAAATAGGGCATTCAGCTTCAATGCTCCTTTAATATGGAATGCTCTGCCGGATAAACTCAGAGATATCAGAAATCTTTCAGCATTTTGAAAAGATCTTAAAACTCACCTATTTATAGAATACTTTGGAGACTCATTCCAAATAGATGAAATATTTCCCACTTAAACTCATGTATACTCATATTCATTAATTCACAACTTACTTTTTCCTTTTTCTTACTCTATCTTACAATACCCAATTCTCCACATTATCACATTTACTCTTTACACTAATAATTCTAGTGAACTACAGTACAATTTTCCTTGCTCAGATAAGATGATAAGATTCTTGAAATTTGTAAATATTTAAATCTGTATATATATTTAAACTATCTATATACCTAATCAGCATTTACTCAGCATTGTAACCCTCAAATTACCATTTTTATTATATACAATTTAATGTTCACTGTAATTTCAATTGTTTGAATAAGTTTCAATGTAATTTTCAAGTTTTGTTCTTTATAAACCGCTTTGATTTTTCTGAAAGGTGGTATATAAAACCGTTCAATAATAATAATAATAATAATAATGGTAAATGAGGAAATACCTTCTATTACCCTTTAGGTTACCTCACATCTGAAGCTCTACATGTAAGGTCATCATCATAAGTGACATCACTTATGAAAGACTTTACTGATCCTCAAGAAATTGGAGGCTCAACGCCTAGTACAAATCTCTTTGTCTTTCTTTGGAATAAAGGGGGTCTTAGAGACCTACACCCTTTTTTCTGCAAAGGGTATTTCTACCTTTTTTCCTCCAAACCAGTCAGATTATCTCCACTCTTTCCTAGGACCTTATTCTGCTCCAAGGACAAGAAGTTCAATTTTTTTTTTTTCTTACTTTACAGCAGCTTTAGCTATTTCTCCAAAGTCCAACCTCATTGAACTCCCCCAGTAGTTTCTTCTGCGGTTAGTTCTGGCCATTAAGGTTTCTCATCTCTTCCTGTATTGCAAAATTTATTTTTTTCCCTCTACTTCACATTGAGGGAATTTCTTTGAGGACAATGTACTGGCTTTAAACCACAGACCCATATTACCCTCAACAAGTATTTTTGCAATATTTTTGAGTGAGATCCACATTAGAAAATTGGGACCCAATATTTTTTCTAATATTTATGATTTACACAAGGCCTCCCCTCTGGATACCTTGTTTAGTCAAGCTGTTCCATAGCATCTCTTTTTTCTTTTCTAGTTCAACTCCTACCCTCCATCCCTTGGATGCCTGAGGTTTGAGGGATAAGCATGGTCCATCTTACATTGCAACATGCTGGGGCCTCCTCCAGGCATCTTAGCTTGGGAGTCCCCATATGTGAAGACTCATTCCTGCTTGTTCCTGGAGATAGCACAGTTACTTACCTGTAACAGGTGATCTCTGGGAACAGCAGGAATAAGTCTTCACAACCCACCCACCTCTCCTAGGAGTTGCTCTCTCTCTCTCTCTCTTTCTCTCTAATGTGTCTACTTCCCTCCTTCGGTCTCAGCTACAAACCCAACTAATGAGAGGGAAGTAAATGGGCGGGAAGGTGGCGCGCATGCGCATGGGATGCTCCCAAAAGCTTTCTTTCCTGGACGCTGGAGAGCGTTCCCGCACAGGCTCCGTCGGTACCAAAGTACCCATATGTGAAGACTTATTCCTGCTGTTCCCAGAGATCACTTGTTACAGGTAAGTAACTGTGCTTTCTTCCCCTTCAAGATTCCTGACTTCAGTCCTTGTTCCACCTCCATCTCGAATCAGGCACCCCCGTGCCTCTCTTGGCTTCATGTAGTCCTCTTTTTGTCAAGGGTTTCCTTGACCAGCATTCACACCTATTTTCACCTGGGGGTCCTCAACTCCAGCTGGGTATTCTCCACCAAGACCCCTGGTGGATTTAAAGTGTTACCGATGTGGCCAAAACATATCAGTTACTGATACTCATGATTTCTGCTTCCGTTGTCTGGGCCCAGACCACGACAGCTCCTCCTGTGACTGGTGCCAGGCCAGGATGCCCAAGACCAACAGGAAATGTTTGGAGTTGCAGGGGAAACTGTTCCCCAAGCCAAACTCCACTCTTGTGTCCCCCTCTCCCAGTCTGAAAGAGGGTTCATTGAGGGAGGTCTGGGCATCCTAGGAGTCCTGTGGCATCAGCTCCTCCAGTAGGTCGCTAGATCCTCCTAAGAAGAAGAAAAAGGTGCAGCCTCTGACTTACCGATGAAACCTGAGAAGGTCCCTTGGTGGCATTTGGTTGACTCAGTGCAGAGCCCTCTTAAACTCTCAAGGCAGGAGCCCTCGGCCAGCAGTGACTGCACCAGGGTTCAGGAATCCATAGTCCTCTTGGAGGGCACACTTTCTGGAGTGCCGGCACAAGACCCGAGGCCCTCAATGTCCACACCACTGGCTGCTTAGCCATCGGGTCTCGAGGCCTGTATGGCAGCCATGGAGCAAAGTCTCTCCTCTATTCTGGCCTTGCAGCAGGGGTTGATGTCTGGACCCCCAGCATCATCTGCATCAACACCTGCCCCCCCCAACCTCGGGTAAGTCCTTGGCACCGGTCAAGGTCACAGTCGCAGTCCTCAGGGCTCTGTTCCTCCCCAGCAAGTCTGTGTGGCTCTGACCCTTGCTCCTCAGGTGGTCCCCGGTTCATGGGGATTACCCCCGAGGCCTAGTCCGTGATGACCTTGGACTCCGAATGGGAGACCAAGGACGAGGCCTCTCCTGAAACATCCCGGTATCGTGACGTTACCTCGGAGCCTTCAACCCCACAATCTCGACGCTACTCCCCACCTGAGGACATGGTGTTCCATGATTTCATTTGGGACATGGCCCAGGCTCTCTCGGTGCAGATGGAGTCTGAGGAGGACACGCTGTCAAGGCGCAAGGCAAATAGTGCCGGTAGAAACAGGGAGAAATGTGCAGGGCAGTTTTAAAATGAACAGCTCAGAGCACATGGCTAGGGGTTGCTATAGGCAACCAACCAAAACAATAGCAGGGGTGTAGGTAAACGCCCCAGAGAAGCATTACCTCATGGCTCATTAGAGGAGCAGAAGCAGCTGCAAGGGTTTGAGCTGATGAGAGACTCAAAGTGTGACACAGTTAAAATAGAGTCAGTTTTGAGCAAAGGCAGATCTCAAGGCAGAACTCACCGGGGAACGGAGAGAACTCACCGTGGATCTGAGAGAATTCACAGGGGAACTACCAGAAAATACGGGAAAGGAAAGAGCAGAGCATATGAGAACCAGGACACCTACCTGAGTGCATCAGAAGGGGATTCCAGCAGCACCTCAGACGAGTTTGCATATGAAGGAACATCCGAGGTTAGTGCTAGGAAGTTGGGCAGCACTGAACCTGAGTCCGGTTGGGGACGGAGAGGGATTCCTGTCAGCAAACGAGGAGAGGCTTTTCTTGTATTAAAAGCAAGGGTTCTTGCCCTTGGAGCATCGTTTTTCTTAAGATATCCTTGTAAATGCAATGTTACTTTACGATATGATAAATTTGTGTTTTCTGCAGCTGCTGAATTGGAAAAGTGGATTCTGGCTAGGGAAAAGAAGCCTTGATGTTTCTTTTTTTTCTATTTCATATGAATATGTTACTATAAAGGGGGTTTTCTTGGGGGGGTAATTTTGTTCGATCAGGCTTAATGTAGGCCAAGGTTTGGTAGCTCCTACCTTGGCTTTGGTTATTTTGTGTATAATTGTTGCTTTTCTTTTTATTTGAAGAAGCTCCCCGTGATGTGGACTATTAAGCTTGAGAGTGATCATTTTTGATGAGTTGTTTCTTTCTGTTGTTCTGTGCTGTATTTCTTTGTACTGTAATGTTTACTGTATATTGAAAAAATTCTTTAAATAAATGATTAAAAAAAAAAAAAAAAAGAAGCTCTTATCCTAAGGAGATTCCTGGGCTCCCAGAAACTCGGTCTGAGACGGGAAGGGAAAGGCTTTTGGGGGAGAAAGATTTGTTTCACTTTCCCAGCCACAAACGTTTGGGCAGAGGTAAGCCTGAAGAGAGGAAAAATTCCCTAGAATAGAGGGGCACTTGATTTTAGATACACTGGTTCAGAGGTGTATGGCCCTCTAGAGGGAAAATCCACAGTGCTTGGTAACCTTCCCCTCTACTACAATAGAGAAGGGAAGAGAAGCCCGGGCCAAGAAGAGGAGGGATTACAGAGTGCCGGAGAGAGTTACAGGCCCATTGAAAATAATTACAGGGAAGCTCATGAGGCCATGGACTGTAGTGTTTGTGAGGAAAACTCAGAAGATTTTCAGATGGACTGTGCTCTTGTGCTCTCAGAGAATGTAACCTCTCTTTGTTAAAGCCTGCAAAGAAGTGTGAAAGAGGAAATCTGGGTAAGGAAACAGATTTCCAACTACAAGTGTAAAGTGTTTTTCACCCTTTTTGTGTTGTACCTTAAAGCTGGAAAGAAGCATTTCATTTGATATTTGTAGTACCCTTTTTGTGTTTGCCAGAAGTATGGCTTATTTTCTTTTGTAATCCATGTCTGCAAAAGTTCTCCCGGGAAGGGAAATAAATACCTCTTTATAAGCCTAGCTGCTCGTTCCACAACTACACTCTTTTTACTTGAAAGGCTAGTGGGACTTTACGTCCCAGGGGGCACTATGTTGTCCCTGCTAACAAAAGAAGAGGGCCGCACTGAAACCCCAGGCGTCCGCCTTTGGGGGTAAGTAGGTGCGTGACAAGTGGCGACATTTTTCGGATTTTTGCGCAAGGATTCAAAAGGATTCCAAAAGGACTACTGACTGCCGGAGGAAGCTGTGTTCCAGAGGGAGAGAGCCATCGGAAGATTCCTGCTGCTAGGATCTGATCCCAGCAAACTTTCTCACAAGCTGACCCCTACATGAAGGCTCAGGTATAAGTACCTAGGCATAAGTGGGGTGGATAAAGTAAGAAAGGGGGCGCTGGTGGGCAGAGGAAGAGGCGGTAGAGAGAGAAAAAAAAAACTTTGTGGTATCGCACTTGGGATTTGTTTTGTTTCCCTATCTCCGTAGGTACATCAAGGCTGAGGATGGAGCCACAGGATGTAGCCCACTGGATGCAGACACAATGGGATAAGCAGATGGGGCTTATCAAGTACCTCCAGAAGCAAACTACAAGGACCATACAGGAACAACAGAGGCCCTTGGTGGAGACCTTGGACGCGCTTTTAAAGAAGCCGCTAGATGCCACAGGAGATGTCTCCATGATGTTCCAAGGAGCCGGACCCAGTTCGTATTGCGCTTTTTCTGTGGGACAATTAAAACCGCATGACAATTTAGATGACTATCTGGCCGCTTTTGAGCAGATAGCTATAACCCTGAAATGGCCAGAGGAGCAGTGGGCAACCAGGCTTGCCCTGTCGCTCACCGGCGAGGCCCTTTCAGCTTATAAAGCTATGCCAGCTGAGTTAGCTTCCAGTTACAGGGAAGTTAAAAAAGCAGTAAAGGATAGGATGGGGCTCACACCTTTACATTATCATACAATGTTCAGAGAGGCAGTAATTAAGCCTCAAGAGACCCCTAAGGCCCTGGCACAGCGACTACAAAGTTTGGCTAGAAAATGGTTGCTGGCGGAGGGAGGTACATTGGAAACAGTCCTAGATAAAATTGTGATGGAGCAATTTATGCAGGCTGTTCCCAACGGGGTCAAGACTTTTCTGACGCTCCAGCACTGCCAGACCTCGGAGGAGGCAGCCACTCTTGCGGAGTGATATTTTGCCGCACAGAGGACTGACACCTCAGGGCAAGGTATCTGGACGGCAGCTGCTAAGAGGGATAAGGTCAGAAAAGGAAAATGTATAGATAATAACCTGTGCAAGCCTGAAATGTATGTTGGTAATGTCTCGGATGGTAACAATGTCTTGTCTATGCCTAGAGGAAAATGTTTCCAGTGTGGGAAAGAGGGACATTTTCAGAGATCCTGCAGAGAAAGAACAGTCCTGGTGACAGGGACAGAAGAGACAGAGCATGACGAATTCCTGATCCAAGTCCAAGTGGAGGGTATTCACACACTGGCTCTACGCGACTCGGGGGCTGACCAGAGCATGATTTCAAGGGAGCTCTGGGAAGCCATTCAGGGGCACCGCCAGTCGCCCCCAAGTCAAGCAGAAGGCCAAGTTCAGGTCAAGTGCGTGCATGGTGTATTTGTCCCTTATCCCCTACACGACATAACCATACACGGGTTGGGCACCATTAGAGAGATGAAGGTAGCCGTGGTCCCCAAACTACCGGAAGATGTTGTACTGGGGAAGGATTGACCTCCCTTTCATGAGAAATTGGGAAAAGACTTTGGTACTAAGTTTTATTTATTTATTTACATTCTCTTATATACCGCACTATTCTGCATCAGTGCGGTTTACATTGAACAAACTGAAATTACATTGAACAGGGCATTATAACTTGGAAATAACTATTTTACAGGGAACATGGGCTATGGAGGGTTAAGTGACTTGCCCAAGACCACAAGGAGCACCTGTGGGACTAGAAACCCCAGTCCTTCCGGTTCAAGGTTGCTGTTCTCTAGTGGGATTTGAACCCCCGACCTTCCGGCCTGAAGTACCTTGCCCCAACCACTAGGCCACTCCTCCACTCCAGTTAGTTAACTCTAAGTTAGGCTTAGTATCCACTCGCTCTCAAGCGGGACCCTCTGGGAGGGGGGAAGAGTCAGCGGAAAACCCTGAGGAACCTGAAGGGGAGGAAAATTCCCAAAGGGAAGAGCCAGACGAGGAAGGGCTAGTTAATCTTCCCAAACATGAGGATTTAATCCATCCCCCTGTTAAAGAAGGGAAAAAGGATAAACCCAGGAAACATAGGGAGAGATACTCTAGGACCCGGGGGAGGGCCGAGATAGAAGGTGCTGTAGGATTGCCCTGGGTACCGGCAGAGGTAGTCAAAAAAATTCCATCATTCCCCATGGAGCAGAGAGCTGACCCAGCTCTTAAAAGGGCATTCGAATGGGCTGAGGAAACTAGACTAACCCTACCGAGATTTTTCCTGGAGAATGATCTCTTATATAGAGAGTGTGTAAACCCCCACAATGATGCCATACGCAAGCAGTTGGTCGTACCCACGTCTTTTAAAGCTAGCGTGTTAAGATTAGCCCATGACCACCCAGTGGGGTGTCACAAGGGGATCCAGGGGACGCTGGACCAAATCTTAGCTAGATTTTATTGGCCCGGGGTGTTTAAAGAAACGCGGCAGTATTGCGAGGCATGCCCTTTCTGCCAAAGAGTAACGACTATAAAGCCTAAGGCAGTACCCATGGTGCCAACTCCCACCATAGCGGCTCCCATAAGCCGAATAGGAGTTGACATAATAGGACCTCTGGTGAAGACACCGAGGGGTTTTAAGTATATTTTGGTCATAGTTGACCATGCCACACAGTTTCCTTGGGCCATCCCCTTGAGAAACACATCTGCAAGAGTAGTGGCCTTAGAGTTGGTCAAACTTTTCTGCGAGGTAGGTTTTCCCAGAGAAGTGCTAAACGATCAGGGCAGTAACTTTCTGTCAAAACATCTAGCTATGGTCTGGGAAGCCTTCGGCATCCGCCATATACGAACATCAGCATACCATCCACAGTTGAACGGGCTCGTGGAGCGTATGAATCAGTCCATTAAACAACTGCTACGCAGAGGTTTGAAGGCAGGGGAAATGAATGAATGGGATACATTGCTCCCATTCACGCTATATGTATGCAGGGAGCGCATACAGGCGTCCCTGGGGGCATCGCCCTACGAGTTGCTGTTTGGCCGCGCTCCAAGAGGAATCTTGGACATCCTGCAGGAGCAATGGGTAGAGCCGAACATGCAAGAGATTGGGGTACCCCAATTTTTGAAGGAGTTAAGACAACGCCTAGATAGGACATCCAAGGCCTCTATAGAGAACCTACAGGCCAGCAAGCATAAAAAAACCAGTATTACGATAAGGGCACCAGACCGAGGCAGCTAAGCATAGGGGACAAAGTACTTATCCAAGTATCCGACCAAAATTCGAGTCCAGGTGGAAGGGCCCTGGTACAGTGATAGAGAGGGTAGGCCCAGTATCCTATCAGGTGGAAAATGAGAGGGGCTGCCAACAGGTCTATCATGTAAATGTACTAAAGCTGTGGAAGGACAGGTCTGCCGCTGCCAGCCTGGCTACTGTAGTACACCGCGATAAGTCCCATACTGTAGTACAACGAGATAGGTCCCATACTGTAGTACCCCGAGGTAGGTTCCAGAAGGAAATTCCGGGCTGTCAGGTAAAATCTGCAGCCGGTAATATTTTAAGGGGGGGGGGGGGATCTGTTATGGCGCAAGGCAAATAGTGCCGGTAGAAACAGGGAGAAATGTGCAGGGCAGTTTTAAAATGAACAGCTCAGAGCACATGGCTAGGGGTTGCTATAGGCAACCAACCAAAACAATAGCACGGGGTGTAGGTAAACGCCCCAGAGAAGCATTACCTCATGGCTCATTAGAGGAGCAGAAGCAGCTGCAAGGGTTTGAGCTGATGAGAGACTCAAAGTGTGACGCAGTTAAAATAGAGTCAGCTTTGAGCAAAGGCAGATCTCAAGGCAGAACTCACCGGGAAACGGAGAGAACTCACCGTGGATCTGAGAGAATTCACAGGGGAACTACCAGGAAATACGGGAAAGGAAAGAGCAGAGCATATGAGAACCAGGACACCTACCTGAGTGCATCAGAAGGGGATTCCAGCAGCACCTCAGATGAGTTTCATATGAAGGAACATCCCAGGTTAGTGCTAGGAAGTTGGGCAGCACTGAACCTGAGTCCGGTTGGGGACGGAGAGGGATTCCTGTCAGCAAACGAGGAGAGGCTGTGAGGAGGGCTTCCCACGAGAGCAGGTACCTGGAAAGTAGAAGCTCTTATCCTAAGGAGATTCCTGGGCTCCAAGAAACTCGGTCTGAGACAGGAAGGGAAAGGCTTTTGGGGGAGAAAGATTTGTTTCACTTTCCCAGCCACAAACGTTTGGGCAGAGGTAAGCCTGAAGAGAGGCCAATTCCCTGGAATAGAGGGGCACTTGATTTTAGATATACTGGTTCAGAGGTGTATGGCCCTCTAGAGGGAAAATCCACAGTGCTTGGTAACCTTCCCCTCTACTACAATAGAGAAGGGAAGAGAAGCCCGGGCCAAGAAGAGGAGGGATTACAGAGTGCCGGAGAGAGTTACAGGCCCATTGAAAATAATTACAGGGAAGCTCATGAGGCCATGGACTGTAGTGTTTGTGAGGAAAACTCAGAAGATTTTCAGATGGACTGTGCTCTTGTGCTCTCAGAGAATGTAACCTCTCTTTGTTAAAACCTGCAAAGAAGTGTGAAAGAGGAAAGCTGGTTAAGGAAACAGATTTCCAACTACAAGTGTAAAGTGTTTTTCACCCTTTTTGTGTTGTACCTTAAAGCTGGAAAGAAGCATTTCATTTGATATTTGTAGTACCCTTTTTGTGTTTGCCAGAAGTATGGCTTATTTTCTTTTGTAATCCATGTCTGCAAAAGTTCTCCCGGGAAGGGAAATAAATACCTCTTTATAAGCCTAGCTGCTCGTTCCACAACTACACTCTTTACTTGAAAGGCTAGTGGGACTTTACCTCCCAGGGGGCACTACGTTGTCCCTGCTAACAAAAGAAGAGGGCCGCACTGAAACCCCAGGCGTCCGCCTTCGGGGGTAAGTAGGTGCGTGACAACGCACACTGAGAAGCTGGAAATTTTCCAGTATGAATCTCCACCTTATCACTGTCCCAATCCCTCCTATCCTCAAGAGGCTCCTGCTCCAGACTTAGGAGACCCGGCCTCGGTGCCGGTGGTCAGTTGGCGTGTCAACACCATTTACTGAGTCCAGAAGGATGCGGAGTTCCACAAGCCTCAGCTCTCCCACCATTCAATGGTGGTGGAGTTATTGATGAAAAAGCTTAAGAGTCAGAAGACTCACTCATCTGTACCTCCAGGCAAAGATGTCCAGGTCCTTGATGCCCTGGGCCATGAGTGCTACCAAGGCACCATGCTGAGTGCTGTATACAAGCTTGCGAGCTGTATAAGGGGATGTATTTGAAAGGCCTGGTTCAAGAGCTGTTGGGGTTCTCGGTGGGCCTCGCCAGGAAACCTCTCCAGCATTTTGCCCCTGACTAGGGCTGTTTGGGACTGCTCTAAATTTCTCTCTATTTATTTATTTAATGTCTTTTCTATACCGTGCTCTTTAGAATCAGTGCAGTTTACAGTCAACAAAATTTTTACAGTGCAGGCAGAACCTGCACTGTACTTATAATGAACAGGTGTTACAACTTGGGACTAACGAGGGTAACTATGTACAGGCTAAGCGATCAGGTCGCAGGTGACCCAATCGGCTGGCAGCTATTTACAGGTTGTCTATCTATATACAGATTGATCATTCAGATCGCAGATGTACAGTATTGACCAGAGATGCTTGGTGACTATTTGCAATATTAGATGGCTATATACACATTGGCGTCTGTTACACATTGGTATCTATTTGCAGTATAGATAACTATATACACATTCAACATACTGGGTGTACCGTTGTGCTAAAGGGTGGAGCTGCCTACGATCCTGTGGAGGAGGCCACAGGCATCGAGGCCTGGCACCAGGCATAGCTGCAGACCTTGGACCTGGAGTAGTGGGTGCAGCAGAAACTCCTGGACGTGCCCTGCAATGGGGAGAACCTTTTTGGTAAGCTGATGTTGGATAAGGCTGCTGAGATCAAAAGTGAGGCAGTAACTTGGCAGAGGCTTTCCAAAAAGATCTTGGCTCGCCCCAGGAAGAAGCCCTTGCGAAAGACGACCCTTTTAACGAGGAAAAAGGGTTACCCCTCAGCTGGCCATTACCAGCCTTACCAGGGTTAGCCTCACCAACCTGCACAGCCAAAGGGCCAAGGGCATGGGAACAGGAAGCCCAAGACCCCCAAGCCGCAGGCATCAGCGCTTCCTCAGTCAGAGAGGAGCTTTTGACTCGGTGGGCAGGGTCTCCCCTCCTCCAGAAGACCCACCTCAGCCCTTAGGGGCTCAGCTTTCCTAATTTGCCGACAGCTGGGCCACCATCACTACAGACCAGTGGGTCCTGTGAGTGGTGAGAGAGCGTTATTCCCTCCACTTATTTATTTAACAATTTTTCTATACCGCCTTATTATATAATCAAGGCAGTCTACATTGAAACTTTAATTGTTACAGAGAACTTGAAAGTAAACAAAAAACTCAATAAAACTCAAACAATAGCAACAGAGGAGCACTAAAAAGGGGGGGATGAAGGGGTAGCACTAGGAGCACAACTTATGTACATAGTGATGTATAAATAGTTGCTCATGGATTTGGGGAATGAGATGAGTGGTTAACTGGGGTGTTGAGCCTATTTACTGAAATGTTCAGAGAAGAGGAGACTCTTGAGTTGTTTCCGGAAGTCCTTTGGATCCGTGGTTGATCTTAGTTTCTCCACTTGCAGCAAAACTCCCCAGAGTACTTTCTAGGGGAGCCACCCCATCCCCTCCTTCACCAGGCCTTACTCATAACTGAGCTTGCAAACCTGCTCAGGAACAAGGTGGTGGAACCTGTGCCCCACACCCACCTCTGGGGCAAGGGCTTCTACACAAGGTATTTCCTTTTTCCCCAAAAGAATAGGAGCCCTCTATCCTGGATCTACACAACCTCAACAGGTTCCTGGTGCGAGAGCGGTACAAAATGCTATCCCTTGGAACACCGCTGCCCTATCTCCGCCAGGGAGATTGGCTTTTCTCCTTGGATCTCAAGGATGCTTATGCTCACATCCTGATTCATCCCTCCCACAGGCGGTACCTGCTGTTTGTGGTTACGGGTCTGCACTTTCAGAACAGGGTGTTTCTGTTTGGGCTCGCCTCCTCCCCAAGGGTGTTCACAAAGTGCCTGTATGCAGTGGCCACACATGTGTGCCTTAAAGGAGCTCACATCTTCCCCTGTCTGGATGACTGGCTCATCAGGGGCAGCACCACCAGGGAGGTGGACCACAAGACTGACCATTCACACCCTCCATTGGTTGAGCTTCGTCATCAACTACCCCAAGTCCAGGCTCTCCCTGGTACAGACCCTGGAAATTATAGGCACTCAGCTGAACACTCTGTTGGCAACACTTTCATTCCAGAAGACAGGGCTCTCCGCCTGATGCAGTTGGCTGGGGAGGTGCAAGCTCCAGGTCAATGCTGGCCCAGTGGCTCCTCTGCTTGCTGGGCCATACGGCCTCAGTGGTGCACATTATGTCCTCGTACACATGCTAGTGGCCCAGTGGTATCTCCAATCTCAGTGGTCTCAGGCCAAGGGCAAAGTGAAGGGCAGGATGTGGGTCACCCGGCAGCTGGCGGCCTACCTTACCTGGTGGAAGTCCCTGCACTACCTGAGAGCGGAGATGCCTTTCCAGGTGTCAGTACCTCAGAGGATTCTCACTGTGGATGCCTCCCTGGCAGCTGGGGTGCACATTGTGAAGGACAGCACACTCAGGGCCACTGGTCTCCCAAGGAGTCTCTCCAGCAGATCAACCTCCTTGAGCTCCAGGCTATTTTTCTGGCTCTTCAGGCTTTCCACCACCTGCTCCATGGCCTTCAGATCCTCATTCAGACGGACAACCAGGTGGGCATGTTCTATTTGAACAAGCAGGATGGGACGGGCTCCTACTCACTCTGTCAGGAGGCCATAGCACTTAATTTCTTTGCGGTGCACCACCACATGACCCTAATGGTGGTGTACCTACTGGGCCAGAACAACTCCCTGGTGGAGAGGCTCACCAGAGTCCTCTACCCACAGGAGTGGTGCCTAGACCCTGAGGTGGCCCAGAGGCTCTTTCGGCTCTGTGGCAGGCCCTGCCTGGACTTGTTCACCTCTCCAGACAAGGCTCAGCTTCTATGGTTCTGCTCCCCCAAGCCACACCATGCAAGGATAGCAGCAGATACGTTTCTGATCTCATAGTCGCAGGGCCTGCCTATTGCATTCCCGCCGACCCCCCCCCCCCCCCGACCCCTTTTACATCCAGAGCGAGCATGACTCAGTGATCCTGGTGGCCTCCAGGTGTCCCTGGTAACCCAGGTTCCCCTTTCTGCTCCCTCTGTCAGTGACAGCCCCAAAACCCCTGGGCCTCCTGTCATAGAAGAAGGGCCCCCTCCTGCACCCCATCCTAAGGGCTCTAATGCTGACAGCATGGCTGCTGAATGGGTAGCATTGGCCCCTTTTGACCTCACAAAGGAGATTGAATGAGATTCTCCTGGCCTCCAGGAAGACCTCCACAAGGAGAGCTTACACCTTCGAGTGGAGGAGGTTCTCCATCTGGTGTGCAGACAAGAATGTGAATCCATTCTCCTGCCAGGTACAGCTCGTTTTGCAGTACCTTTTGCATCTCTTGTATTCGGGCCTGAAATCTAACTCAGTCAGGGTGCATCTCAGCACCATAGCTGCGAACCACGAACCTGTAGAGGGAAAGCCCATCTCAACCCTGCCCCTGGTTTCTAGATTCCTCAGGGGCCTTCTTTTGTCCAGGCCCCACCCTCGACCCTCCAATGCCAGAATGGGACCTCAATGTGGTGCTGTTCCAGCTAACCAGCCCACCCTTTGAGCCCCTGGCCACCTGCCACCTGAGGTACCTCTCCTGGAAGGTGGCTTTCCTGGTGGCTGTGACTTCTGCCTGGAGCTGTGACCTTTCCTGGTGGCTGTGACTTCTATAGGCAGCTGAAGGCAGAACCTCCCTACACCCAGTTCTACATGAACAGGGTAGTGCTGTGGATGCATCCCAAGTTCCTCCCTAAGGTGGTGTCTGCTTTATACCTCAATCAGGAGGTGGTTCTCCCTACTTTCTTTCCATGGCCTCACTCTGCCAAGATGGAATCGGTTTTGCACACTTTGGATTGCAAGAGGGCGCCGTCATTCTATCTTCATAGGACCTGGGACCATCAGAAAGCACCCCAACTCTTTGGACTCGTTTAACCCCAGTAAACTGGAGCTGCCAGTAACCAAACAGACTCTGTCCTCTTGGGTGGTGAACTACATTGCATTCACTTACAAGCAGGCTGGTCTTTCCTTGCAGCACCAGATCACTGCTCATCTCATCCGAGCCAACCTGCGCTCGATACCAATGATGGACATATGCCAGGCTGTCACATGGTCTTCAGTGCATACCTTTGCTGCAAGAGAGTGAGTCCCGCAGGATAGTGCCTTCAGCCAGGCAGTAATTGATAGCATACTTGGTGTCTAGGCAACTCCTGCCCTCCAACTCGTCGATGGTCAGGCTCCTGAACTGGGGGTGACGAGGATTGCTGGTTGTTGCGGAGTCTCAGTGCAGGGACTCCTCCTCGCTTGTGGTGTTGTTGTGGTTCGTTTCCCAGCAGCCTGGAGCTAGGGAGTTCCCTATGTGAGAACTGACTTCCTGCTTCTTCCCAGAGAACACCTGTTACAGGTGAGTAACTTCGCTTTCAGTGTAAGGAAAAGATAAGGGAAACCCAGGAGTCCTTCAGAAACTTCTACATGACTTTACTTTTCGCTACTTTATCCAACAGGAGAAGGACACACGGCGCTTCCTCTCCCCTTGCTGTGGAATCAGATAATTCTGCAGCACCTAAACTTTAGGAAGTTTTACCCTCACTGCATTTCCTCTCCTCCCACAGCAGGAAGAACACACCTCGTATATATGTAACCAGTAGCTACAAAATATGGAAATTACACTTACCTGGTAATTGATGTTCCTTGAGGGAGTACAGTTCAGTCCTCCACCACTGGGTAGTGCACCTCCTCCTGCAACATGGAGACTGGACAAGTCAAACTTGTGACATCACCGGGTATATCCTGCTGGTCTTCTCCCATGATCCCCCAGTGACCTACTGTCAAAGCAGACTCAAAGGAGCAAACAAACAACCAGTTAAAGTACTAAATACAAAGCTATGCTCAAACTTCAACTTTAAAATCACAGGGCCCCAAAAAGAAAGGCCGAAAACACCCTCCTCCGTGCCCCTGTCCCCCTGCGCACCAAACAGTGGAAGACAGAGAGCTAGAAGGAAGGAGAACTAAGGAAGAGTAAAGGCAGAAAAGGTTGCTCTCGCGATTACCTGCCAATCAGAGCCCGTTGCCGACTCTAGGATCCGAAAGCATACTCAGAACTGACGCCTCGCGTCTGAAACATCCATCCCCGGGCGGGAATGAGGACTGAACTGTACTCCCTCAAGGAACATCAATTACCAGGTAAGTGTAATTTCCATTTCCTTATCGGTCCTACAGTTCAGTCCTCCACCACTGGGATGTACCAGAGCAGTAATCATTGGGAGGGACCTATCCAGTCGGCTCGGCCCCTAAACGAACAGAGCAGGCACCGACCCCAGCCCGCTCCTCACGTCAACAGGCGGTAAGCCAACCAGGAAGACACGACTGAGAGCCCACTTGGATCCTCCTCACTGGTGAAAACAGCACAGAACTCTGCCCCAAGCAGCGCTAGTGCTTCAGAAAGACAAACTCGCCATCGCAAACACACTGAACGCCCTAGAAACAGACCTACTGAGAAGGCTACCGGAGCTCCGCCTGAAAAATCCGCTTGAGCTCCCCCTTGGCTCTCGACCCCACCAGGGTGTCAAGTGTTAGCAACCGCTGCTCTCCCGCAGAACCCGCCTCCATGGAGGGACAGGCAGCGAAGAGACCTCCCAGAAAGCGACGGAACCTCACCTAAGGTCCAAGGAACGCAGGATACAAGCAAAGTGTTCTTGCATAAGTCCCAAACCGACAACTAAACAGGCACAGCCAGATTCCACGAGGGAGAAAGGAACCGAGGTCCATCCAGACAGAGGTGGGAAGCAAAATGAGGGAAATGGAAAAACCACCAGCGTCAAACACCCTATTTGTCACACCTCTTAAGGGCTTTATTCTTAGCAACACAAAGTAGCTCTACAGCTATGTCCTGGACCAGTTGGAGTCTTTTTAATTGAGAATGTGGAATGAAGCTAAGCAATGAGTTGCAATAAACCAAGCGTGATCCACCAAGGGCATATAAGCGGGTGTCAAGTGCCCCAGAGTCCAGCGTTGTTTCAGAAGATGTGGAGTCTTACATGGTGTGACAAAAAAGAAAGAAGACTCTGGTAGCCACGCCCACGACGCAATGCCAGTAGGCCAACCGCTTACATCACCTGGATATGCCCTCCGGAATTGGAGGAACCATGCAGAAGTAGCAATCGCCGACGTGATCCATGGGCCCTCTCCAGATCATTGGAACCGCAAAAGACTTTGATGGTCTTTTCCCATCCATCCACAGCCTGAGATCTGCTACACATGTATTGCCATTTTTCGGGATTCTAGTTTTTTCACCTGATGCAGAGCCGGTCATTGTCGGATGGCTCGAAACGTGGCACGTTGTGCTCTTTGAATTCCTTGTTGGCTGGATTCAAACAAGATAAGTTATAATTAAAGATTTTCTCTCAAGCATTTAAAATGATTAAAATGGAGTGACCACGGCGAGGGACGGGTTGCCTTTCCTGCCTCCTCTAGCTGGTTACTCCGACAAAAAGAAAGTATTTTGTGAGTGTATTATAAGTATCGTATGTTACATATCACTTACGGAGGTTTGGAGCCGGGGCTAATTTTAGATTTGGTGTTTCTCCGCCTTGTGCTGGGTTTTTTTTGACACATGTATTGCAGCATATGTGTGGCGCCTAGCTTTTATCCTGATCTTTTATTCTGCAGCCAAAATATAAATTGTAGGCTTTCTGAACCGCCACAGTCATATGCCATTTTTGTGATGTAAAAGTCACATCACCACAACTAGAGCAGAAATTATCTGCATGATTAACACCAGGACGAGGAATCGCCAAATATGCTGTGAGTGACCTATCGGTATAAAATAAATGTCTTTTTTTTTTTTTTTTTTTTTACTGTCAAGTGAGGCAAATTGAAGTAGTGACTGCATCAACTGGTTTTGGACAGTTATTTCGATTGGTTGCAAGTAAAGATTATGCAAGCTCACGCAAATGTTGCAGAATACACTGGTAATGGTCCCCACTGACTAATGAAGAGCACATATCTTAGCAACCAGACCCAGTCGGCCATTTTTCACTATGACCTCTGAAAGGCATAGAATGGACCGGGCCACGGCCCCGTACCAATGCGTCGACGCTATCCAGTAGCCTCATATGTCCTCTGCTAAACATCGACCTGTCGCCGCAGACTGACAGGTCGCCATGAGGTCCAATATGGGCTGACCGCATCTGAGCACACGCGGCGCGCACACCACCTGATGCAATCTCACTCCTCCGGCAAACACTCGGACCCCGCTAAGGACATTCGCCACCACAGTGTCCCCACCGAAACGCAGGCCGCCAAGGCTTCAACCGCGCACGTTGTCCCTTCACTCGGGCCACCCTGACCACCCGACCAACTCCACCCTGCCGATCGAAATAGGCCACCATCCCGGAGATCTCAGACAGCACCTACAGCGCTCGATCCGCTACCGTGTCCGTGAACGCCTGCCACGGCTGACGTACCGCGTACCGTTCCAGTCAGACGATGGAACACTGGGCGTGCTGTGTACACTAAAACGCCTTGTACATAAAGGATCCCCAAAATGTAGCTGAGTCTAACCACGCTCCGGCCAAGCTCCCGGAAGAAAGGGACAGAACCTTATAAAAAAAGAAGTGGGGACAATTAGGAAGGCTTTCCTGTTTGATTATTCTTTTTTTTTTTTTTTCCTTTTGACAACTCCATAAGGGCCACAAGGCACACAACCGAACAGGGCATTGTCCAGAGAACGCAAGGCCCCTCCTCCAGGCTGACTCCACAGCCTAAACCGGCAGACACCTTGGCTGATGCCGAGCAGCGCGGAAGCCAACTTGTAAGCCCAGCATATTAAGTATGCCTACTAGTACAGCATTCCACAATGGAGGGACATGTAACCGGACGGCTTTGAATATGAACCTACAGATATCCCGCGCTTGCTCCAAGACAAGCACTGTGCAGCCTACTGGTCTTCTCGGAGCACTGCCACGACCCAAAGACCTAAACCGGCCAGCAAAAGACGACGTACGCTGGGCCCGAAGGAACCTGGTTGAACGGATCCCAGCACTCCCTGTATCGTTAGGATCGGAGCCTCCCCCCAAGGAATCAGCCCTGGCTGGAACCGGCTGAGCATAACTCCAGGCCCTGCGGCGAAGAAGTGGGACGCAACGATGCCTTGAGGAAAGGGAAGGCCCAATGGGTGAAGCAAGTTGCTAGCCGACCAAGGGAGTAAACCCCACACGCGCACCTCAACGGAAGGTCGGAAGAACCGAGGATTCTGGTCCCACAGGTGCGCCTGCTAGCCTTTAACAACATAGACCTCCGCAGGTACAAAAAACTTAAATTGTGAGCACCTTCAGGGGTAAGGGGAATAGACGACAGCCTCCGACTGTTGACCACCTTGTCTTGCACAACAGACAGCAGCACCCCACCAAACAAATGATTGGGAATATATGACCTCAGAACCCCAAGACAGAGGTAAAACAGTAGAACGTGCAGTGGACGTGAATTTCCAGATCTGCCAGCCCCCCTGCCCACATTGAGAAGAGGCAGAGAAGAACTGGACCGGCGGATCTGGAGGGGTGCCTCCTGGACAGCCGGGCCACCGAAGGGAAAGCTGATGACTGAGGCCCAAACTCCTCAGGATGGCCCCTTCTTGCATTGGCAACCCCATGCAACACCATGACAACCCCGCTCACGATATCCCAAGCGATCTCTGTCATTGCTGCAACAATCACCTGAGCATGAGATCACAGACGGAACACGGACATGCAGACGCACTCAAGGAGAGTGCACCTAAGAAGCATGAGCCTATCCAACATCCAGCACCACATGTCCAGGTGTCCCACTCCTGTCACCCAAAACACAGGACGCTTGAACCTAGGTGACCGTCATAGCAAAGACAGGGAGGCCTGACTGCCGCTATCAACCCTTCCAGGACCCTGGAACACTAAGCCCCGGACTGTGCCATCCAGCAACACTTCTCACGATCCCCAGCAGGGGCCTTTCCCCAGATGGCCCAGATGGGCAGTGTTCCCGCCAAATGGGCAAGCTGCGCTCTGATAACATAGTGCAGAAAACCAAATCAAAGTGTCTTAACCTAGCTAATTTTTGTCTAATAGTGATCATTCATAATATCAGCCAGGCCCAATCATAACATTAGTATTAATGATCTCTAAAGATTGAAGAGTTACTAATGTAACACTAATTGTTTTTTTTTTTGTTTGTTTGTTTTTAAAGAGCTTCAAAGGCGATCTTGGAAACTACAGACCAATGAATCTGAGTTCAGTGCCAGTTAAATGATAGAACTTGTTCTGAAAAGCAGCACCAAGCTGTCTTTTCAAAGGGTTAATAAACATGTGAGTAAGCCAAATAATATGTATCTGGATGTTTTAGAAGGTACTTGACAAAGCCCCTTATGAACTTCTCCTGAGGAAGGAGATGATGTGCTATTATAGATTGGGAAATGGATCAAAAACAGGAACACAATAGGACTAAATGGCCAGTTTTCTCACAGGAGACCTGTAAATAGTGGAATGTCGCGGGATCTGCACTGGAACTGGTATCTGGTAACATCTACTGCACTGAAATGATCTGGAAAAGAGATCAGCAAGCATGGCGATCAAATTTGCAGATGGCACAACGACATTTAGAGGCTGTCTGCACAATTTCCAAGCGTATAAACATGGAAATAGCATCCTTATGTAAATGACAATTTCAGAAAGGGCTCAATTTGTAGGTGGTTGTGCCGCCGATGACCCTGAATGGCCAAATCCTAGCACAGAAACCTGCTGCTGACAGACGTCGCTAACTGCCAGAATGGCACCCCCCCCCCCCAAGAAGTAAAAACCCAAACCAATCACATTGCATTCAAAGAACTATAAACTATCATGAAATTAAAAGGAAATTAAAATTAAATTAAAATTAGAATTAAAATTAAAAGTAACAGCAAAAGGAAGTCCTTATCTGGGTGTAGCCACGTGGAACAGCGTCGTCTGCTCAAACGCGGGGCTGCTCCGCTCTCCACGAGGCCTCAGCCCTGCCGAGAAAATGGCGCCAATCCGAAGCAGGCCCGTTTGGCGCCAAACACCACAGAGGCGGCAAGAGCTCAGAGCCCCTCCATGCGGACTCGAGAGACTCCCTTGTGGCGTCGGGATGCAGCAGTTACCCCGCTGTAGCTGCGGGGTGAAGAGCTGTCCAGACACGCTGCTGCCTCGCGCCACCAGAAGTAGCAGACGCTGCGAGCCCCGGCCCACCGGCTAAAGAACCTCGAATGGCCTGAGGCTCCCGCCGCGAGGGGAATCTGCTGCATGGACACTGCCAAAATGCAGGTGTTCCACAGAGCTCTCCCCCGTACAGTCCTGGGGGAGAGATCATCACCGGGCACAGAGACCGAAGAATCCCAAGCAGAGAGGCTAGCTGGCAGCGTGAACTTTGAAGAGGGACAGAACCCCCCTTTACACTAAGGCAGACTAGGTGAAAATAAATAAAGTAAAAGTAAATGAAATTAAATGAAAATGAATTCAATTTACAGGATTACACCTAAAGAAGGGCAAAAGAAATGCAAGGTAAATCAAATCCTGACTAACTGCTCCTAAACTGCTCACTACGTCCTCATGCTGCATGGAGACTGGACACACTGGGGGATCATGGGAGAAGACCAGCAGGATATACCCGGTGATGTCACAAGTTTGACTTGTCCAGTCTCCATGTTGCAGGAGGAGGTGCACTACCCAGTGGTGGAGGACTGAACTGTAGGACCGATAAGGAAAAAAGGTTTATTCCTAAAAGAAAAGGACTTTAAGCATTGTAATTCCCTATCTCCAGGATCAAGCAGGAATAAGTCATCACATATGGGGTACGTCGGTACCGACGGAGCCCGCGCGGGAAAGCTCCCCAGCTTTTCAGATTAAAAGCTTTTGGGGCCTCCCACTGCACATGCGCGCTGCCTTCCCGCCTTCCTGACCAGCTCTCGTCAGTTTCTTTTTTTCCGCGGAGCCAGCAGGTCGTGTTCCTGTCACCGCTGAAGAAATTGTTGATTTTATTGTTTTCTTTAGACCGCGTACCTGATATTGGGAATGCCTTTCCAGTCACCTGCCTTCCCCATTCTGAAACCGGTACTGCCGGTCTCTCTTTCTTTCTTTTGAAAAAAAATATATATTTTTCCATTTGGTGTGCTCAGCAGGGTCTTGACCCTCTAGCACTTCCTTTGAATTCCCTCTTGGACTATCTCCTGCATCTTTCAAATGCAGGCCTTAAGACGAATTCAGTAAGGGTCCATTTGAGTGCTATTGCAGCATCCTTAAAACCTATAAATGGACAACCTGTCTCCTCTCATCCTCTTGTTGCACGTTTCATGAGAGGCCTGACTCTAACTAAACCTCCCATCCGACCTCCTCCAGTAGCATGGGATTTGAACCTAGTTCTAGGTCAGCTTATGAAGCCACCTTTTGAGCCTTTGGACTCTACCTCCTTCAAATTTCTTTCCTGGAAGGTTGTTTTCCTTATTGCAGTCACTTCGGCTCGCCGCATCAGTGAACTGCAGGCTTTAGTGGCTCATCCACCTTATACTTTGAGATCCCAAGGTGGCACAGGTCGCCTGATCGGGGGCTTCAGATTCGATAGGCCCTTCATAAAGGGGAAACTGCTAGGTACATATGACCTAGTTTGGCCACTGTTGGAAACAGAATACTGGGCTTGATGGACCTTGGTCTGACCCAGTACGGCATATCTTATGTTCTTATGTTCTTATGTAAAGCGTGACGTGAGGGGCAGTGTTCCGATGGAAGTGGCCCCTTCCGGCGGCGAATGGAAAGCAGCTATCACCGAGAGGTGGACTCGGATGGACTGCGTCTGCAGGCCCAGGTTGGACAGGGTCTTGAGGTATTGCAGGACGTGGGGAAGCGGGCATGTGGTGGGTTCCAGGCCTTGGTTCACGCACCAGATGCTGAACCTTCTCCATTTAAGGCCATAGGATTTCCTGGTGGAGGGTCTCCTGGCCGCTAGTACCACATCTTGCACTTCGGTGGGTAGCCGGAGATTGGAAAGGCTTATCCGCTCAACCTCCAGGCAGTGAGAGACAGGGCTCCCAGGTTGGGATGCTGTATTCTGCCCTCGTCCTGTGTCAATAGGTCCGGTCTGAGGGGTAGTCGCTTCGGGTCTCCCTGTGCCAGGCGTAGTAGCAGGGCAAACCACATCTGGCGTGGCCAGTGAGGAACTACCAGGATGGCTTCCGCTTTGTCCTGAACAATCCTTTGTAAGGTCGCTGAGATGAGGGGTGTTGGAGGAAACGCATACACCAGTGACCACTCCCCCCAACACACGTCGAATGCATCCGCCGCCAGCCTCCTGGCTGACGGGTGTCTGGAGCAGAACAGGGGGCATTTGGCATTCCATTCTGTGGCGAAGAGGTCGATGTCCGGGGGCCCCCAGAGCTGGAAGAGATTGTCAGAGACTGTCCGGTGCAGAGCCCATTCGTGAGGCTGGAGCTGTCTGCTCAGTCTGTCTGCCAGGGTATTCTGGTCCCCCGGGAGGTATGACGCCCGAAGATGGCATTCGTTTCTCAAGGCCAGGGTCCATATCAGTGTGGCCTCCTTGCAGAGGGGGCGTGAGCCGGTGCCTCCTTGTTTGTTGACATAGAACATGGCCACCTGGTTGTCCGTCTGGATGAGGATCGACTTTCCGTGCAATTGCGGGAGAAAGGCTATCAGGGCGTATCTCATGGCCCTCAGTTCGAGGAGGTTGATGTGCAGACGCCTCTCGTGTTTGGACCACTCCCCTTGAGTGCTTAGGGATTGTATGTGGGCGCCCCAGCCAGTGTTCGATGCATCTGTGGTTAGAACAACTTGATGATCGCAGGGGTGGATGTCTTTTCCCACCGACAGGTTGGCTTGCGCTGTCCACCAGCGAAGCTGGGTATGGATTTGTGGAGTCATTCCAATTGTGGTGGAGAGAGGTTGACAATTCTGGTTCCAATGAGTGCGTAAGTGCCATTGGAGTGGGCGCATCCATAGCCTCGCCGTGGGGAGGACGGAGGTGGCGGCCGACATATGCCCCAGAAGGCACAGGATGTCTTTCGTCGACGAGGTCTCTGCCTTGATCGCCTTGTCCGCTAGAGCTGTGATGGAGCACAGTCTGTGTTCTGGTAGGTAGGCCTTCGAAACCTTGGTGTCTATCACGGCTCCTATGAACTCTAGTCTCTGGGCTGGCGAGAGGTGTGACTTGCTGAGGTTGATGACGAATTCTAGGGAGGACAGCAGTCTCATGGACGTCCGCATGGCCTTCCGCAGCTCCTGGGCTGATGGGGCCGTGAGGAGCCAGTCGTCGAGATATGGGAAAACCGCTATGTTCTGCCTGCGGAGGTGGGCAGCTGCTACAGCCACGCACTTCGTGAAGACTCGCGGAGCGGGGGACAGTCCGAAGGGTAGAACCCTGTACTGGTAGTGTTGGTCTAGCACTTGAAAACGTAGGTACTTCCTGTGCGACTTGTGAATGCGGATATGGGTGTATGCGTCCTGCAGGTCCAGGGACGCCATCCAGTCGCCGGTCTGAATCAGGGGAAGGATGGTGTTCAGGGAATACATCCTGAATTTTTCTTTGATGATGAACTTGTTGAGCCGGCGGAGGTCTAGGATGGGGCGGAAGCCGCCCGTCCGTTTGGCAATGAGAAAGTATCTGGAGTAAAACCCAGAGCCCTTCTCGGGAGGAGGAACCTCCTCTATGGCCCGAGAGTGCAGTAGTCGCAACAATTCCATGGCCATTGTCAGATGCAGATGCTGGGGGGTGTCGCTGGCTGGTGGGGAGTTCTGATGCGGAGGGGCTACAAAGCGTATGCGGTAGCCTTCCCTGATGACTCGCAAGACCCAGGAGTCGGAGGATATTCGCTGCCACTCTGGTAAAAAATGGGTCAGGCGTCCCCCGGTTCGTAGGGTACGCCGCGATCTGGCGTCAAAAGGACCGGCCGCTTTTGTTTGTGGGCGTGCTCATCTTCTTCTGTTTGCGGTCTCTCTGTGAGTTTTGCTGGTGAGAGAGTCCTTGGTAAGAGTTGCTCTTGTACCTGTTGTTTTGCCATTTGTTGTTGGAAAGGTACCTCTTGTTGGAGGAGTAGTAAGGCTTCCTTTGAAACTTGTTCCTCTGGGCGCTGCTGTGGCGCTCGAAGCCATCCTCTGCCAAGGTCTGTAGCGTGATACAATGTTCTTTCATATCATTGACCGTGTCTTTCACCTTGTCGCCGAAGAGAGACTCGCCAGAGCAGGGAGTGTCCGCAAACTTGTCATGCGTGTCATCCCGTAGGCCAGACGCCCTTAGCCATGCCCATCGCCTTGCTGAAATGGCAGTTCTGGCGGTTCTCAGCGCTGTATCAAAGGAATCAAAGGTTGCACTTGCGAGATGCTTGCTGCATTCAGCCATGTCCGCGATTGCCGTTGATGCCAGGCTCTGAGATTCCTTTGGGAGACAAGACAAGGTGGCCTTCAGGTTAGCCATGCATGCATCCTGGAAGAGGACTTGTTGAAATTGATGGGCCGCAATCTTTGCGTTTAGCATGGCTCCTTGATACACCTTTCTCCCGATGTCGTCGAGGAGCTTGTGATCCCGACCGGGCGGGCTGTTGGCATGTGTACGTGAAGACTTGACGCGTTTGAGGGCTGACGACACTACAATGGATTGATGTGGCAGCTGTGAGGCTGCAAATCCTGGAACAGGCTGCACCTGGTATTTTGTTTCCAGCCTTCTGGGAAAAGGACGGCCAGAAGCCGGGGTCTGCCAGATCCTCAGGTGACTGTCCCGTAGTGTTTGGTGAATAGGCAAGGAGAATGCAGTCTTCGGGGTGGCTAGGTACTTCAACACCTCCGGTACCGGTTCCTTCTTATCGTCCCGGCCTTGTAAGGACAGGGTGGACGCAAGTTTGAGGAGGAACTTGGGATAGGTGAGGTCCTCCGGAGGGGGAGCCTCCTCTGGCTCCGGGGAGACTGCCCTGTCGGGGGTCGCCCTTTCGCTCTCGCGGGCGGTAGACCCCACAACTTCCCTTCCAGGTTCGTCCCCTTCGGCTTCAACGGGAGGGTCACCCAAGGGTCCGCTGCATGGTGAGGATGCCCGGTACTCCCCTGCAGGCGAATCTGTCTCTCGGGGGGCTGGTTGAGAGTCTGCTGGTAGAGGGTTTTGCTGAGGCAGTTGTGCAGGAGCCGCCATAGATGACTGTCTTAACAGCTGGGACAGCAGACGTACCATGGAGCTGGATGTGGACTTGCTCCTATGGCTTTGGCCGGGGCTGGAGGAGGTAGAAGGGCTCACCTGACTCCTCCTCCGCCTCTGGTGCCGATGCTTCCTGCGTCTGGAGGAATGGGAGCCTCTGTGCTTGGTGCTGCGACGCTGACAGGGCGAGCTGCTACTGCTGCTGCTAGAGCTGGGGCTGCGATGGTGCTTGCTTCTGTGCTTCCGGCTCCGTTTGTGGTGAGTTGAGCGGTTGTTGCTAGTGCTGCTGTTGCTGCTACTGGAAGTCCTTTTTCGGCGCTTGTCCTTTCCCCCGTGGCGAGATTTATTCCGGTGTGCGGGGGATTCGGCTCCGAGGAGAGGAGAGTTTCCATGGCTCCCCTCCGACGCCGAACGACATCGAGGCTCGTGGGCGGAGCTGGAGGATCGGCGTCGACAGGCATCATTTGCAGCGTCAGCATCAGGGACTACGGGCTTGCCGTAGGAGGGGGCGGAGCTGGAGGACTGCTTCCCTGCTGTGGAGGACCTGTGCCCGGCGCCATTTTCAGCCACCGCATGGCTCTCACCGACCCGCTTCGTAGAGAGGGAGGTTGCAGGCCTTATTTCTCCTGGCAGGACCACCGCGGGTGACAGGCATGGCGGTGGGGGACCCGATGAGACTTTTTCTGCGCCGCGGTCATGGATGGAGGCCGCACCGGGCGCATCCAGAGCCGGGGCATTCAGCACATTTGCAGGAGCAGAAGCAGGTACCGGGAGGGTAGTACTTGCGTTTTCAGAGAAAAGCTCCTTCAGGTTGTGTCCGCGGATCTTACGGGTTCTAGGGGACATTCTCCCACATGGCTCACAGTCCTCGGTGTTATGGTCCGGCCCCAGGCAGCGCAGGCAGCTGCCATGTGTGTCTGTGATGCTCATCTTCCCTTTGCAGAGTAGGCATTTCTTAAATCCCGGTTTAGTCATAGCTAATACTCAATAAAAATAACAAAATGTGAGAGAGAGAGCAGTGTCCGTCTTGCTGGCAAGGCGGAAGGAAGAATACTGGTGGCTAGGGGGCGGAGCGGTAGGGTGGGCTACCTGGGCGGGCTCAGAAAGTCTCATCTTTCTGAGCACTTCCGTACTTGGCGCCGCCCGGAGGACGACACCAGGTGTGGCTGATGCAATCCTGCTTGTCCATGGAGAACATCCCTCTCAGTACTCTGTGTGTGCATGGTGTGGAGGGGAGGTGTCTGTGTGTCTCTGTCGAGAAGCAGTGGGGTGCTTGTTTGTGTGTATGTGATAGGAAGTAGGGTGCTTGTGTATATGTTTGGAGGGGAGGGGAATACACCTTCTATTTTTCCCTCCCCCTCCAACCCCTCTCCTGCTGGCTCCTCCCCCTTTCATCAACCCTCCTAGCACTCATAAGAACATAAGATATGCCATACTGGGTCAGACCAAGGTCCATCAAGCCCAGTATCCTGTTTCCAACAGTGGCCAATCTAGGTCATATGTACCTAGCAGTTTCCCCAAAAGACACAGGTTCCACAATGCTTGTATTGGGTCAAGCATTGATATCCTGGGTCCCTACTTAATAATGGTTTATGGACCTTTCCTCCAGGAACTTGTCCAAACCTTTTTTAAACCCAGCTACACTAACAGCCTTTACTACATCCTCCAGTAACAAATTCCAGAGTTTGATTACACGTTGAGTGAAAAAATATTTTCTTTTATTAGTCTTAAATAGTTTACCCTGTAGCTTCATTGCATGTCCCCTAGTCTTTCTATATTCTGATAACGTAAACAATCGATCTACGTTTACCCGTTCCACTCCATTCATTAATTTATAGACTTCTATCATATCTCCCCTCAGCCGTCTCTTTTCCAGGTTAAAGAGCCCTAACCTTTTTAGCCTTTCTTCATAGGAGTATCCTTTCATCCCCTTTATCATTTTGGTGGCTCTTCTCTGTACCTTTTGTAATAACGCTATATCCTTTTTAAGATACGGCGACCAGAATTGCACACAATATTCAAGGTGCGGTCTCACCGTGGAACGATATAGAGGCATTATAATATCTTTTGTTTTATTTTCCATTCCTTTCCTTATACCTAGCATTCTATTTGCTCTCTGGCCGCCACTGCACACTGGGCCGAGGGTTTTAACATGTTATCCACAATGACGCCTAAATCTTTTTCCTGTTGGTTGTTCCTAATGTGGAACCTTGCATCGTGTAACCATAGTTTGGGTTGTTCTTCCCTAGGTGCATAACTTTGCACTTGTCCACATTAAATTTCATCTGCCATTTTGATGCCCAGTCTTCCAATTTATCAAGATCCTTTTGCAATTTTCCACAATCCTCTTGGGTTTTAACAACTTTAAATAGTTTTGTGTCATCTGCAAATTTGATAACCTCACTCGTTATTCCACTTTCCAGGTCATTTATGAACATGTCAAAAAGCAGCAGACCCAGCACAGATCCCTTGGCTACACCACTATTCACCTTTCTTCATTGGGAAAATTGGCCATTTAGCCCTACCCTCTGCTTTCTATCTTCCTCTGCCCTAAACCTTTCTCTGCCTTTACCTCAATTTCTCCCCCTACCCACCCACACAACCTTTTTTTCTTTGCATTAGGGCCTTCCCCTTCTCTGTCTGCTCAAGGAGATCCTGCGAGCCGAAAAGAAAAGGATGGCTGACATTCGCAGCAAAGATATCTTCTATTTGCCGTGGGAGATCAGATCCCTGCAGGAAGAGAGAAAAACATCCTCTTCCTTTCTGCCTGTGGGGGATGAGATCCCCGTGCACAGACAAGGGGTCGTGGCCATTGGGGCATCTCACTTGGGGGTGCAATACCCCCCTCGTTCCACCTAACTACATCCATGGACACAGCTGCAACTGAAGTTGCACAGCAACACTCTACCATCCCCCCACCCATGTCGGGATCCTCTCACTCGCTCTCACCTCGACTGGACTCCCGATTCACACAGATGCTGTCAGTCTCATCACTCAGCGTGAGGCTCACAGAGGATTCGACGTTTCTTCTGCTGCAGCTGGGCCTGCCTTGCTTGCACACAGTATTTGGAGGAAAGCTGCTACACACCCACTGTGCACAACCCATCAGACCCTGTGTGTTCACACAGCAAGCCAAATGAATGTGAGTGACACCTAGAGCCCTGGACGGTGATCACAGCAACAGAATGCCGTCTTTTATTTTAAAGTAACACGGGGGAGAAGGATGCCTTCCGTAATATATTGTTGAAAAGTAGCGGAGGACAAGGACCACGGCCAACAAAATGATAGTCCAAAACAACTTTACTCCCAGACAGTTTCTATGTCCTGTCTGTATATTTATTTTGGTAATGTATTATATTTTATTGATTGTGTTTATTTTGTCTGTATATGAAGTTTTAATATATTCATATATGTTTATATTTTAATTATGTTTTTATATGTCTGCTTATAGACCCCTGACGAAGGCCTAGGGTCGAAACTGTGTAGTTGAATCTTCAATAAAGTTGTTTTGGACTATCATTGTGTTGGCTGTGGTCCTCGTCCTCTTTATTTTAAAGTAACCTCCACCCTACCTATGTCCCTTCTTGAACAAAAATACCGGCTTTTGTTGCTGGTTTTAGAGGTTTGCTGGCTGCTGGCCTGACCATATAAAAACTGGCCCACTGGAAGCAAATCATCACCCCCCCCCTGCCCCCCCCCCCCCACTCTCTCTCCTCTATGGTATGTGTGATGAGATGACCAACCCTGCACGCCCTCCTATCATATTCTATAGTCAACGTGCATACATGTGCGCTCTGTATACATTCCAATGAAACTCCACCCATATGCACACCCACAATGAAGTGCACATGATGCAAGCCACACACATACTTTAATGCTAGTCGATGTATTATAAGAGACGACTTTTGTGCATAAATGATTAAAATACCAATATTTAGGTGCATTGGTGGCACCTAAAAAAAGCAGCTTCTTATGAAAATTACCTCCTATATGTTAAGGATGGAATACTCAAATATGATAAAAGTCCAGCAGGAAACAGAATGCAATGTGGAATCTTTATGGCTAGAAATTCCTTGTGCGATGAGCAAAAGTATAGCATTGGGGGTACACTACTCATTGTCCACTCAACCAAGATGAAGAAAACCTATAATAAAATGCTAACAAAAATTAGAAAAGTTTAATAAAATGGCAATACAGCAATAATGAGAGAATTCAGGTATCCTGATATGGATTAGGTAAATGTCTCATTGTAATATGCTAATAGAGTAATGATTCTGGATGCCACAAAAGACTGCTTGATGGAGCATTTGAACATAGAACAGATGTCAGCAGGAACTATTCAAGACTGATTCCTGATTGCAACTCAAGATCTGATGCAAGTGGCAAGGGTAATGCAATGCAATGTGTGCCTTCGAGTCAGTCCTGACTCCTGGCGACACAGAAGCTCCTGGGTTTTCTTGGCAGTGTCACTGGAAGTAGATTGCCAGGCCTTTCTTCTGAGGCAATGCAGGGTTACGTGACTTGCCCATGGCCACAAGGAGTGCTAGTGGGAATTGAACCCTGGTTGCATGGTTAACAAGCTAGTTCTAACCACTAGGCTACTCCTCCACTCTGGCAAGGGTGATATCACATTTATTTTCTTGGATAATGCTGGTTTCTTTCTTTCAGAAAAATGCCTCAGTATGTGTGAACAGCTATTGGAAGTGCTCTTGCCCAAAAGCTACACATACAAGTTGGCAGATGTACAAAGATTATCTTCCATTTCATGTCCAGAGGAAGAATGTTCAGTACCTATTTCTTGGGTCATAATGAATGTTATTAATTAGCAACCTTCAAAAAGTGCACCTATGTGTTAGGTTTGCAGCTATTACAGACTTTATACCAGTAGAGGGAGGAGTGGTCTAATGGTTAGGACAAGGTACTTTAGGCCAGAGGGCTGGGGGTTCAAGTCCCACCTAGGGCAGCAATCTCAGGCCTCAGGGACTGGGATTTCTAGTCCTATAGGCACTCCTTGTGGTCTTGGGCAAGCCACTTAACCCTCCATTGCCCATGTTCCCTGTAAGTATTAGCATATGTGTCTCATATCCCCTCGTGTTAAATGTATCCCCCAATTGACTACTTTGACCCAGTGAAAAGCAGGATATAAATACAGCTAAATAAATAATAAATAAATTTTCAAGAGGTAAAGTTTCCCTTTGAAAATCTGACTTGAGGCACAAGCAACTGCATAAATTTTTAGAAGTTATTCATGTGGGTATTTCCCCTGAAATCTTCCATGCATACTTCTGGAAATGTAAAAAGATATGAGTAACTTGACTCTCTGCCCTTATCCCAGACCCCAGGAACAGGACCCCGACACACTCACTCTTCCATGCATACTGGATACAGGTGTATATTCTCATATGTGTTGGACAATCTTTTAAAGTCCCATTTCTGCACATAAAACCCTTTGAAAACGGCCCAACACATAAGCTTCATCTTACTCAGGCCGTTTATAGCTTGACTGGAACAGGACCCTGCAGAAAGCAGCTCAGAGGGAGACGCAGAAACCTACCACCAGCTCCTCGACTTTTCGCTTATCACTGGATTTCAGTTCCAGAATCTCTTTCAGCTCTTTCCTCAAAGCCTCCAGGTGAATTTCATATTTTTCCTGTGAACATTGACATATCTAATTTAGAAAATGAATGTATTATATTATTATTTTCTTCAAATGCATTTATACTAGGATTTGACAAATCCCAGCACCAATTTCTGGTCACCATTGTGATCTGCCGCCTGGGATTTTCTTGCCCCCCCACCCCCCGAAGACCCCTTCTGTCTGCTTGCGGGATCCGATTTCTTGCAGGCAGAACAGGAGAGGAAGGGGTTGATGGATGATTATTGATCAGTATGACAATTACTTTATATGCTGAGATAATTCTGTGGCTTTTTACCACTATCATGAGCAAGAAAATGGTTTTAAGGCCATTCAGTTTTTCCGTTATTCATCTTTTTGCAGCATCTCACAGTAACGCACTTGCTAACTTCTTATAAAGCATCATTTTTTACATTTAACTTAAACTGAGTAAAACCACTAAGATATCACACAAAAACTACTTGAATGACTTCTACATCAGTCGGAGTCAGTTATAAAACCACCTCTAATAGGATAGACACAAGTACACCTGGCACATTTCATCATTTCTGTACAGCCGTTAGTTGTCCATGTGGGGCTTGCTTTTTGTAAAGCCTCCCATCAAGCCACCCACAGTATCACGGGAGCCCAACGTTGTTATAACCTGACTAATGAACGCTCCGTCTGAGCCATGTAATACTTGAATCTGAAATACTTCACCTGAAGGTCTTGTTTTTGGTGACAGTGACTTCAAGTTGTAAAGTAAGTGAGATCCAGGCTCTAGTAAATGATCTACCTTATACTAAATTTTACAACTGGGTGGTTCTGCACACTCATCCGGACATTCCTCCTAAAGGTGTGTCAGCTTTCCACCTTAATCAGTTAATCGTCCTGTCAAGATTTTTCCGTAGACCTCATGCCCAAAAGGGTGACCCTGCCTTGCATTCATTGGACAGCAAGAGATTCTTAGCCTTTTATCTGAAGTGGACTGAAGCCCTTGGAAAATTTTCTAGTTCCTTGGACCCAAACAGGCCGGGGTTGCCATTAGCAAATACACTTTATCGACATGGATAGCAGACGGCTTTTCCTTCTCTTATGCTTGGGCTGGTTTGACGCTTGAGAGTCATGTCATAGCTCATGATGTGTGAGCTATGGCTGTGTCGGTCGCCCACCTGAGATCAGCTTCTGTGGAGGAAATGTTTGGAGTTTTGTCCTTACATTCAATCACCCTACTGTCTAGAAAGAGACTCCCAATGTGACCGTAGGATTGGCCAGTCCGTCATCCTGAATCTCTTTGTGGAGTAGAATCCAACTCCATGCCCTTTTGACCCATTTTTTATTTTCCAGGCTGCCTTCTTAAAAAAAGCAAAAAATATAAATAGCTAATTGTCTTCAAAACGATTGCTGGTGTTTACCTGTTGCAGTGTCTGTCAGGTTAATTATTTTCCTCTTTTTCTGTGTAAGGCAGCCTCTAACTAGGGAGTTCCCATCTGTGAGGACTTGTTATCCTGCCTGTCATCAGAGACAACCAAGTTACTTGCCTATAGCAGGTATTTTCTCTGGACAGCGGGGTAAGTACCCATGCACCTCCCCAGGGAGTTACATCTTGCTGTAAACTTCATTACAAGACGGAGATGGTCCTGTGAGACAGTGGGAAATGGGGCACATGTGCAGGGAGCTCTTTCACAGGTTTCAGGAACTTCCTAAGCTGGAAAGCATAGTTACTCACCTGTAACAGGTGTTCTCCAGGGACAGCAGAATTCAGTCTTCACTTATGGCTGATGTCAGCACCGACAGAGCCCATGCGGAGCAATTCCCCAGCTTTCAAAGAAAGCCATTTGGATTACTGTCACACACGCGTGGTCTTCTTCCCGCCCAAAGGTGCCGTCTTACTCAGTCAGGTCCCATAGCCAGAGCTCTACTAGGCAGACTGCAAAGGAAGCATAAAAATGTGGCAACTCTTCGAGGAAGGTGGGAGGGTAGTGAGGACTGATTCCTGCTGTCCCTGGAGAACACCTGTTACAGGTGAGTAACTATGCTTTCTCTAGGAACAAGCACGGAGTCAATCCTCACTTATGGGATTCCCCAGCTACAGGCTACCAAACCCGTAGTAAAGGTGCCTCCGCGAGGCCATGAGTAGAAGCCGATGCCCGAAGGAACTGAGTCCTCAGGTCCTCGAGGGTGAGCTCTCAGTAACCGCAGAAGAAGGGTCGGATGGCAAGAGTTGCCTATACCGCGAACAGGGTATTGAGTGCAGCCTGGCCAAGGGCACTGTCCCACTGGGACTCCCTCTCCAGGCAGTAATGTGAGGTGAAGGTATTCGCCGAAGACCAGGTCGCAGCCCAGCAGATGTCTGTCAGAGGCACGGAGCACAGCGAAGCCACTGAAGCAGCCTTAGCGTGGACACCGTGCACAGTGACCCACCGATCCAGAGGGAACCCTGCCTTCATCTGGGTGAAGGTGATGCAGTCTGCGACCCAGATGGAGAGGGTGCATTTAGTGACTGCTAGCCCAAGGCAATTGGGGTCATAGGCAACAAAGAGTCGGTCGGACTTGGGGTGCCCTTGGGTCCACTGCAGGTAGAAAGCGAGAGACCTCTTGCAGTCAAGCATATGCAGGACCGCCGATGCCCTGTCGGCATGAGGTCTTGGGAAGAAAGTCAGCAGGATGATCTCCTGATTGAGGTGGAAATCAGAGATGACTTTTGGTAGGAACGTGGGGTGGGTACTGTGATAAGGAAGCTTATCATAGCTCAGGAAGGAGCTATAGTAAAGGTGAAGTGACTCTGAACAAGCAACCTGTCAGTTCTGGTAGAAATAAGAAAACAGAATATTCCCATAAAAGACTACCAGTCCCAGAATGCACCAGGTTTCCAACAGCCATTAGAGGAGCTGAAGTGGGGAAATGTGTGTTCAATCAGGAGGGCTATGAAGTAATCCCTAAGCACTCCTCTCCAAGGGCAGGGCCTGATTCAGCACAGCTGCACTGTGCTAGGGAGGAGCACTCATCTAAGCAGAATAAAGGTAGAGTTTATTCTACAGAGAATTATCCTCAGAATCCTCATCCTCAGGATCAGCTTGGAGATACTCATCTTGGACAGCTTCATCATCTGGAGGATCATCAGAAGCAGAAGCCAAACCGGACGGACAGAGAGGGCAAGAAACCCTTTGGAAGAAAGAAGAGAAAAACCTTTGGGAGGTCTAAAGGAGTCCAGAGCAGTACGTATACTGGAAGGCATTCCAAGGGCCAGCATACACCATTGGACTGGGGAAAGCCAGAGGAATGGTGCTGCAGGGCTAGGAATCTCCAGACGGTACCTGTGAGGGAGACGGCTGCACGTGGAAGGGACCCTAAGACCCGTGCCAGAAGGTATGTGAAGAGAGATCCAGTGTCCAGGGATCTGGATTGGAAGGCTGGACATAAGAACTGGACTACATACTGGCCAGGCTATTTAGAGAGGAACTGTAACAGCAATGGAAGCTCAGGTATGAACACTGATCTATGCCCTAGCTATAACCTTGAAAGACAGCAGGGAAACAAGTATTCTCCTGAAAGTGCTCCATTGAGAAATTCCTCTGTGCCAATCCCTGATATTGAACCCATGATTGTTGAAGAAGGGGAAGGAGCGGTCTTAGATATAGGCTGTGAATATATGGATTGTTCTCTGTCTAAACTCCTTTGGTAATTTTCTGTTACAAAGTACAGCAACCATCACAAAGAAATACAAACTTGTTCTTTAATCTACTCAGAAAAGCTCCTGAAGTAGGATTTGAGCCACGCAGTAGAAAGCAAGCCAGCTAAGGGGTTTCAGCTGGGTAACTGCTAGCAATTGAGCCTTACCTAATTGCTTGTGAGCTCTGAGGGAATCACTTCTGAGTCTATGTGGGAAGATATAAGAAGTTAATCTGAAAAGAACAGTTTTTCCCTTCTTTGTGGATTTTGTTTGTTGTTTGATACACTGCTAAGAAAATATTAGCTAAAGCCTACAGAAAAGACCAGTTTGTTACCAACCAGGTCTTTATTCTTTTGCTTTGATTGCCTGACAAGTTCAGCTGTTGTTTTTCCTGATTTTGTTTTTCTAAGTTAAACACTGAAAGCAAGTATCCTGTTTTATGTGCTACCAAGCATATTTGTGTTGGGAGAAATAACCCCATAAATAAATATCTTATTGGCTTTACACTTAAGCACAACTAATTATTGTGAGCAGCTGTGTCTGGTGTGAATGGACTGCATTTCCCACAATCCCTTGCAAATCATATTGATATATGCACTTGCCAAGACTGTGAACATTCTCACCCAGGCAGCCGTCTGACAGTACAGAGAACCACCCTGTTCCCATAGAACCTGGTGTAAGGGGCTTCAGCCATAAGGGCCTGAAGCTCGCTGACTCTCCATACCAAGGTCAGAGCCACCAGGAAGACTACCTTCCAGGACAGATGCTGAAGTGAGCATGTCGCCATTGGCTCAAAGGGTGGCTGCATCAGCTGCATGAGCACGATGTTCAGGTCCCACTCCACAGGCCAGACAGGGGGCTTGAACAGCAAGAGACCCCACATGAAGTGGGAGACCAGAGGCTGGCCCGAGAGGGGTTTGCCCTCGAAGGGAAGGTGGTTGGCCGAGATGTCGCTCAGGTGAACCCTTACCAAGTTGGACTTCAGCCTTACCCGGGAGAGGTGGAGGAGGTACTGAAGGACCCACTGGGTGGAGCAAGAAAATAAGTCAGTCAATCTGGAGCATAGAGCAACAGACTGAGAAGCGCTGCCACTTGAAGGCATAGGCCTGTCTCGTTGAGTCCTTCCTCAATGCCAGGGGGATCTCCTCGACCTCCTCAGAAAAGTATAGAGAAGCTAGCGAGATGCGTTCAGCCACCAGGCTGTGAGGGATAGCAAGGTCAGGTTCGGGTGAAGCACCTCCCCCCCCCCATCCTACTGCGTTAGCAAGCCTGGGGAGCAGCCCAGGGGAACTGGAGACTCCAACAAGAGTTGGAGCAAGAGCGGGAACCAAGGCTGTCAAGGCCATGAGGGAGCCACGAGGATCACCGAGGCCCGGTCTCGCTGGATTTTGTGCAGGGTCCTCGCGATGAGCGGGGTGAGAGGAAATGCATACAGGAGCCTGGAGGCCCAGTTCAAGAGGAACACATATGGTGCCACCCTGCCGGGGTGTGGGATCGGACCGCAGAAGCGGGGGAGCTGTGTGTTCACCAGACTGGCGAACAGGTCCAAGGACGGAGTTCCCCACCAGTGGAACAGGAGGATAGCCACCTCTGGGTCCAGGTGCCACTTGTGTGGGCGCAGCATCCTGCTGAGTCTGTCCATGAGAACATTGTCCTGGCCCAGGAGATAGACCGCTTTGAGGGTCATGCTGCAGCATGAAAGAGCAGAGGAGGGCAGCTTCCCGGAAGAGGAGGCAGGAACCCGTCCCTCCCTCTTTGTTCAGATAAAATATCATGACTTTGTTGTTGGTCTACACCAACATGTATTTCCCCTTGAGGTGGGGCTCAAAAACCTTCAGGGCCCACTGGATTGCCCGGAGCTCGAGCAGGTTGATCTGCTGCCAAGTCCACCGCCCCTGGGTGCGTAGGTCGCCGCAATGGGCTCCCCACCCATCAGCGAGGCATCTGTTGTCAGCACAATATCGTGCTGAGTTGCCTGGAATGGCATGCCCTGCAAGAGGTTCAGGAGTTCCTGCCATTAGTCTAGTGTGGTGTGCAGTTCTCGGGAGACCTGCACAGGGTCCCGGAGATGGCCCGAGGCCTGAAACCACTGTGTCCGGAGGCACCACTGGGCTGCCCGCATGTGCAAGCGGGCATGGGGGACAACATGGACGGTCGAGGTCATGTGCCCCAGAAGTGTGCCCCAGGAGACGCAGAATGGTCCATGCTGGTACCCTGGCTTTGCCCTGTACCTCGGCCACCAGAATGTGGAGACGGTCAATGCGAGCTCGAGGGAGGGAGGCGGTCACCCGATCGGTGTCGAAGAGGGCACAGATGAACTCCAGATTCCCACCCCGACAGATCTGAGGAGGAGTCTGAGTCAGACTGATCAGTGGCCAAGGCCTTCTTGGAGCCATAGGCACTGGCCTTAGAGGACCTCATCCCTGAGGAATGGGATGGTGATCGAGACTGGTGCCGAGGACCCACATGAGGCCCGCAGCTCTCGGGGGTTTCCTGGGCGGGTTTAGGTCCCCCCACTGGGGGCCTCTCGGTCTCAGGCCAGCCGTGCTGGGCAAAAGTGCCTGCTGGGCCGCCAGGAAGGCAGTGATGGTGCGCTCCAGTACCAGCATTCAGGACTCCCACTCGGGCATGGGACCCTGGGCTGCCGACGCCGGGGTTACCGGGTATGAAATGGAAGATGAGAGGGGATCCTCGCTGGGATGACCCTCAGGAGACCGAGCGCCATCGCCCGAGGCCTCTGTATCAGTGCGTGGTACTTTACAAGGCCGCTCCTTCTCTGACTCTCGGGAATGCCGAAGAGGGCTGAGGGACCGAGAATGCTTGCGGTTTTCCGGAGCCCCTGACAGCGACTTCGAAGCTTTTTACTTTTTCAAGCCATTCTTCATCAGGGGTCGGAATGCCGCCTAGAGCGCAGTGTCTCCTGGGGAGAACCCATGAGCAGTGGGCCAGCTTGAGGCGCCACCGGGGACTCCAGGGCTGCCTTTTAGAAAATGTCATCAGACTTCTGCCATAAGGGCTGAGCAGGGCCTTGCCTTGCACAATGCGCAGAGTTCTGGGTTGTGGCCAGCTCCCAGACACCGCAAACAGTAGTCATGGGTGTCCGTGAGAGGCATGTTCTTCGAACATCTGTCTCACTTCTTGAACTCGGTGGCCATTAGGGCAAAAAGGGCCACTGCGAGGTCGAAGAACCTCGAGGCCAGCGGTTGGAGAAAAGGGTGCAAAAAGCCGGAAGGAAAAAAACTCCAAGAGGAGAGAGAAAAGAGAGACCCCTAGCCCACAGATGTACCATGGCGTGGGGGGGATGGAAAGAGGACCAGTGCAACTGGAAAACTGGTCGAAGACCATGAGAAAAAAAACTTTTCCAAGGGACGAGGACGTACGTCCGAAGGACTCCACGGAAAAAGGGAGACTGAGCAAGATGGCACTCTTAGGTGGGAAGAGGACCATGCATGCGTGACAGCAATCCCAAAGGCTTTCTTTGAAAGCTGGGGAATTGCTCCGCACGGGCTCCGTTGGTGCCAACGTCACCCATAAGTGAGGACTGACTTCCTGCTTGTTCCTGAAGAAAACTGTTTCCCCTGCCAAGCCCTGTCAATGATGTTATCCTCTGTGAAGATGTGTATCCTGCTGTCCACAGAGAACACCTACTACAGGTAAGTAAATTTGTTTACATACTACAAGTAAATAACATGATTATAACTTATATTCCTGCACAGCCTCCTTTATGGGGATCATGAGGTGAGATCTGTGACCCTGAGACATGCTGTGATAATAAAGATACTGACATTCACCTTTTATTCCTGTGCAGCCTCCTCTATGGGGATCATGGGGTGAGATCTGTCTCTGACCCCGGGACACCCTGTGATAAAGATACTGACACACACCTTGTATTCCTGCACGGCCTCCTCTATGGGGATCACGGGGTGAGATCTGTAACTCTGGGACACCCTGTGATAATAAAGACACTGACACACACATTGTATTCCTGAACGGCCTCCTCTATGGGGATCATGGGGCGAGATCTGTGACCCCGGGACACCCTGTGATAATAAAGATACTGACACACACCTTGTATTCCTGCGCGGCCTCCTCTACGTGGATCAAATGGTGAGATCTGTGTCCCTCGAACACCCTGTGATAATAAAGATACTGAAAACAACAAACAACTCTATCTTCTAACTCTTAGTAGTAATAAGATTCTCTAAAGCAGAAGCATGTTATCCAAGTTGTTTTCTCCTGTTCTATGTGAAGCCAAACAGTTTGTTATGGTCATTTTGTTGTATGTAAACCGCGCTGACAATAGTGCGGTATATAAGAAATTGTAATAAATAAAATAAATAAATAAAATAAAGAGCAGTATGTATATATAAAAAGGTGGGGCAGCGAACCTCAGAACCCTGCACACCTCCCACAGTTCACACAAGGTGAGCTCAGGTGCACATAAAGGGTAAAACACATCAACGGTACACTGAACCTCCACACATATCCCAAAAAACACAGAAGTCATATATAACCCCAACAGAGCCCAAGGTTCTCTAGACCCTCAAAACATATCTTCAGAGATTTAATGTCACAAAACAGCATCACAATATAATGTCACAAAACAGCATCACAATGTAACATGAACATATGTATCATCAAAAATCATATCCATGAATGTATCAATATATCATAACATCAAGGATACTCCGAGAACTATGTCTGAACCAAAAAGACTCCAGGTTTAAAAGCTCCTGGTTTAAACAAAACCAAGCCCGACGCCCACTGGAACATTCCTCCTGCATTTCGCTATTGCTGCTTCAGGGGAAAAGGCTTCTAAAATAAAAACATACCACAAACATATTTCCTTCTCCTACTATAACCCCAGAAAATACCACCTTATAAACCATCAAAAATCACCCAGAACAGTAACCCTCCTACCTCATCATGTTGTAACAAATGGCACCACCAAAACGGTCAGACTCCAACAGACAAACTCACAGTCACTCCCACCTCATTACTTTTAAAGTCAACACTCATCCCGCCCTCTTCTCCACATCCAATCAAAAGAACCACTCTAAACACAAACTCCCCAATCAACTCTGGAGTTTAGTCCCTCTGGTGTCACAGTGCCCAATAAAAAAATCCAACGCTGTTCTCTATAGAGTAAATGTTGATCTCGCGTTCTCCCTCTGGACCCCACACCAACCTGCTCAATGCAAAAACGTTGGAGATCTAAAAATCTATGTCCCTCCATCAGACAATGATCTACTAGGGGAGCCTCCCGCCGTTTGCAGTGCAACCGCATTTTATGTTCACCAATCCTGACCCGAAACGGACGGATAGTTTTCCCCACATACAGGAGTCGACATGGACAAAAAATTCCATACACAACGTAATCAGAATCACAAGTGGTCCTAGATCTCAAAAGATATTCCCTACCCCTATAACAAAAGCGATCCGTTTCCCAAACCACCGCACATATAGCGCAGCGTCCACATTTAACTTGTCCTACTTGATCCTCTCTAACTGACCAATAGGGGGTAACTTAGAGGGACTCAACATCTCTTTTAGATTTAAACCACGTCGCCAAATGCAACGCAGATGCTTAGACTCAAGTCCTGATCTGTGACCCCAGGACACCCTGTGATAATAAAGATACTGATCAATTGGAATCCAAGATGGTGGTCTGAAGGGTGTGCTGTGTGGCCGTGTTTCCTAATTTATGGGGAAAAGGAAAGCTAAAGGGGATAACAAGCCCTCCTCTACCCCAGCGACCTCGACCCCGTTACCTTCTGCGGTTGGTCCGCTTGATTCCTTCTTGGTCCCGCAGCAGCGGTCAGGACAACTGGCGGTTGGTGGCCCTAGGGACCTCTCGGCTGATTTGAGCTCAGCGGGAGGCTCCGGGCCTGATATCTCCTCGCCGGAGCAGTGGCGGCCCCTTAAAGTGCCTTTGTTGGATGGGAGCCCGGTGCCGATGGCGAGCCTTCCCCTGGTCCTTGGAAGGGAAGTGGAGAGCGGAGGGACGCCGGCTCTGGGGAGTGGCAGGTTTGCCACGCTCAGCCCCCCCCCCCACGCCCAGTGAGTCATCTCTGGCGGCCTTGGGGTCTACTGCTGCCTCGGAGGTGGAGCAACGGACAATGGAGACTGGAGCGGCGGGTGTAGCTGTTTCGATTTCTCTTCCTTTTCAGAAACCCGTGGAGTTTACTCTTGAGAAAATTTGGTCTGCAATTGTTAAGTTGGGTGAACTTTTGGCTCTTCAGATTTCTTCCTTGTCATCTCCACTTCAGGATCTTACTGGTCTTTTACAACAACATACGCTGGGGATTTCGGCGGTGCAGAGTTCCGTTTCAGAGTTGCAGCAGAAAATGACTCAGGTTGAAGACTTGGGACAAGGTTATCAAAAGGACCTTATGGCAACGCAGTTGCGGGTAGAAATGTTGGAAAATCAATCTCATTATTCCAATTTGCGTTTAGTTAACTTTCCTAAGGCTCCCTCTGTGGGTTCGAAGGAAATGTTTAAGAAATATATGATGGAAATATTGGGGGTGCCTGTTGAGTCACATCCACCTCTGGTTAAGGCGTATTATTTACCTCTTAGGAAAAAAGTAGAGGGAGGTGGAAATATACCCGGAGTGGATGTGGCTGACTCTTTGGATGTATCTGCTTTGTTAGAAAGTTCTTTAGTTGATACTGTTACTCCTGCTACTTTAATTGTAACCTTTGCATTAGCCTCTGATAGGGACTGGTTCCTTAAAATGTTCTTTCGCAAACGAGATGTTGTATTTCTTGGTCTGACAGTGCGGGTTTTTCCTGACCTTTCCAGAGAGACCCAGAAACGTAGGCGGGATTTTTTGCTTTTACGTCCTGCTATAGTGTTGTTGGGAGGTCAGTTTTTTCTTAAGTTTCCCTCAAAATGTATTGTTAAATTGAATTCCGCTACATTTGTTTTTTATGATCCATCCCAGCTGCTCGCCTTCATAAATGCCCGCCACCCCCTCCCCCCCCCCCCGATGCCGTTTAGGTTCTACTGCATAGGGCATTACCTGGCTGTTACCCTTCAGCTTATTTTTCCTCACTCATAGTGTATTATCTAATCTTAGTTGGATTCTCCCATAACTTGAGGGCTGTAGAAGGAAGTTGAAGACACTCAGTTGGGCCCTTCTTCAACTTAACCAGAAATTTCAAGTTGATTCTTTGCTCCATATTTCTGCCACCTCGTTGTGTGACAAAGCAATGGAGCAGTGTGCTACAAAAGAACCTGAAAAAGAAAAACAGAGTGAGAGAGATGAAAAATATTATAGCAGAATAGTGGCGAGATGTTGCACAAAAAAAGTGACATAAGCAGTTCTCCTAGGTGGACAAGCAGGATGATGTCATCCACACCAGGTGATGTCATCCGACAGCGCCGAGGACAGAAGTACTCTCTCTCTAGCCCAGAAGGCGTTTCCCTTCTGGGCATGTTCCCCCTGGCCCTACCCCTAGGTCCGCCCCTAGCCAGCCACTTTTACCTCTTTCGCCTTGCCACCAAGACGGATACTTCTTCTCTCCAACAAAATTCAAACTAACCTCACCAAGACTTCAGATCAAGACCTCAAAATGCCTAAACCCGGGTTCAAAAAATGCCCAGACTGCACTAGGAAGATGAACTCCGCTGGCCTGCATGATCGATGCCTCCGGTGCCTGGGTACCTCCCACAAAGTTGAGGATTGTGCTCACTGTGCCAGGATGTCCCCTCGAGCAAGGAAGATTCGGAAAAATGCCCTGAAAGATCTCTATCCAGCTTACCCGGCTCTGCCTTCCTGCTCCAGAGTTACCGTCAGCATTTTAAACCCCGAGACTCCCATCAGCATCGTGAATCCTGTGCCATCTCCGACGTTGCTGCCTCTTCAAATGCCACTAGTGGCTCCGGGTGTGCCCTCAGGGGCCTCCACCCACAGCCCGGGCACCGGATCCCCCTCTGTTGGACCCTCTCTACCTGTCCGGCAAGCCCCAGCAGCCCTGCTCCTGACCGGCCACAATGCTTCCATGGCGGCGGCCATCTTGGATGATGTCAGTGCTCAACTCCTCCCCCCACGGTGCCATTGACCGGCGCCGAAGCAAGCATCACAGGGAGAGGAGGAGCCGCTCGCAATGACACACCCACCACAGACGATTGCGCTCGGCACGGAGGCATCGCCATGACCCGATACATCCCCTACTGAAAGAAAATCTCCTCTCCCTATGGCAGAACCCCACCTCAGGGGCACCCGTCTCAAGGAGGCTGAACACCAAGTACCAAGTCCAAGCCTCTCCAGGTTTCGACAAAGCACAGCTTCCCCACAACTCCATAGTGGTGGAGTCTGCGCTCAAGTGTTCTAAGTCCAACCGGACACACACCAACGGCCCCCCTGGCAAGGACCTCAAACTCCTCGATGACATAGGCAGAAAGACTTTCCAAGGGGCAATGCTCTGCTCCAGAGTCTCTGCCCACCAGTTGCAACAGGCCCTATACCAGGACACCCTGGTGGAACAACTAAAAGCGACCCTCGCCTCCTCCAGTCTGGAGACACAGACGGCCACCTCCGCCACCATTACAGACTTACAGGAATGCACAAAGCACCAAGTTTGGGCTTGCTTTGATGCTTTCGATGCAGCGGCTCGCACCGTTGCCACCTCCATCTCTGCTCGCCACCTAGCCTGGCTCAGAGCATCAGGACTGCGGGAGGACACCCACGACTGCATCACTGATGCCCCCTGCACTGAGGATACCTTGTTCGGTTAAAAAGTCGACAACACCGTCAGTACCTTGAAAGACCGCTGCACGACGCTGCAGACCCTCGCGGACGAAGGCCTAGAATGGCCTAACCACAAAAGCTCCTACCAGTAAAAACCCTTCTCCTTTTCCTCATCCAAGCGTCAATACAGATCCTACCGGAAATGGCAAGAACCACGCTATAAACAGCAACCACAGCCTTCACATTCATCCTACAGGCAAAAGCCCCGCCAACGTGAAAGGAAGCAGCAAAAAACCTCACATCCAGCAATGGGAAGGAACAACCAAGCCTTTTGATGGGAAGACGGGCCCAGCCCCCCTATGGGGGGTCACTTGGCCATGTTCTTACTGGCCTGGAAATCCATCACTACGGACAGATGGGTCCTGGAAATAATCTCAGAGGGATATAGAATAAAGTTTCTTTCACCCCCACTACAAAGTGTGATCCCACGCTGCAAGGAGTCCTCCTCCTCTTTAGAGACGGAGATCCTCTCCCTCCTGGCCTCCAATGCCATCGAACCCGTCCCGGAGGTGGAACTAAACACTGGCTTCTACTCCAGGTACTTCCTAGTCCCCAAGAAATCCAGCGACATGTGACCCATCCTCGACCTCCGCAAGCTCAACTTATTCATCGCCAAGGAGAAATTCAGGATGCACTCCCTCGGATCCATCCTGCCCCTCATTAAACCCAAGGAGTGGCTGACATTCCTGGATCTCCTGGATGCTTACACACATGTCCCCATACACAGGGACCACAGACAGTACCTACGCTTCCAAGCCGCAGGGAAGCACTTCCAGTACAAAGTCCTCCCTTTGGCCTGTCACCTGCGCCTCGGGTGTTTACGAAGTGTGCTGCGGTGGCAGCTGCACATCTCCGCAAGCAAGGGATTTGCTTTTTTCCCTACCTGGACGACTGGCTTATTTCTGTCCCCACCTCGAGGGAGGCCAAGCACGCAACTCTAACCACCATCTCCCTGCTGACATCCCTGAGGTTTCTGGTGAATTATCCAAAATGGCACATCCACCCCTCACAGCGACTGGAGTTCATCGGAACGCTAATAGAAATCATCTGCTCAAAGGCCTTCCTTCCCCGGCTAAGAGTAAGTGCCATCCAGGACCTGGCACAGCTAGTGAGAATGGAGCGGTCCCCCAAGGCAGGGGTAATCCTTCGCCTCCTGGGACACATGGCATCGGCCACCCAGACGGTACCCCTAGCGAGACCCCTCTCCCAACCAGTGTACCAATTGACTATCACCACCAATGCCTCCCAAGTGGGTTGGGGGGCACATTGCCTTCACCTCTGGACCCAGGGAGCCTGGTCGCCGCAGGAGTGACAATTCCACATAAACCTCCTAGAACTCAGAGCCATGAGTTACGCTCGGAGACCTTAAGAGCATGATCAGCGACAAAACAGTCCTGCTACAAACGGACAACCAGGTGTCCATGTTTTACATCAACAAACAAGGCAGCATAGGTTCACAGGCCCTTTGCAGAGAAGCCCTTCGGATCTGGGCCTTCACAACTTCACATCGCTGCACCCTCTGGGCCTCCTACATCCCCGGTCTACAGAACGAGCTAGCGGACAGACTCAGCCGGCAGTTCAACCCGCACAAGTGGTCCCTCAAACCTCAAGTGGCCCACTCTCTCTTCCAGGACTTGGGTCACCCGGCAGTCGACCTCTTCGTCATGGAAGGGAATACGAAATGCAAAGTCTTCTGCTTGAAACGCCCCTGTGCTCGGAGCCACGCAGCGGATGCATTTGACGTGTCATGGGGGGCGTGGTCTTTAGTATACGCCTTCCCCCCCATCCCACTGATTTCCAAGACCATCCAACGCATCATCTCCGACAGAGCGCAGGCCATTCTGATAGCCCCCCACTGGCCACGCCAAGAGTGGTTTCCGCTTCTACACTGACTGGCTGTGCGCCCTCCGATCCAGCTTCCTCTGGTGCCGGACCTGCTCTCACAGGACGACGGGAATACCCTCCACCCCAACCTATGAACCCTTGCCTTAACATCCTGGAAGCTGAGCGGATAGCCTTTTCCTCTTTCCATCTCCCACATAAGGTCGAGCAAGTGGTCCTCGCAGCCCACCATCCCTCGACCAGAAAATCTTACAGCCTCAAATGGCGGCACTTCACTGTCTGGTGCTCCTCTCAAGGGCTGGAATCTTTCTCCTGCCCCATACCGCCTCTCCTGCAGTACCTGACTTCCTTATCTCAACAAGGCCTGCAAACGCGGTCCATCCAAGTCCATCTAGCAGCCATCGCGGCCTTCCATGACCGCCCTGGGGACAGCTCCATCGCACAATTGCCCATCATCACGTGCTTTATGAAGGGCCTCACCAACCTTTACCCTCCAATCAGGAAACTCGTACCGCACTGGGATATCAACACGGTCCTCAACCAGCTCACCCTACCTCCCTTTGAACCCATGCAGTCAGCTGACATCAAGCACATCTCCTGGAAGACCATATTCTTGGTCGCCATCACCTCGGCTAGGCGTATCAGTGAACTCCAGGCTCTGGTAGCGCACCCTCCGTACACACAGATTTCCGGGGACCGCGCCTCCCTCCGGACACATCCGAGATTTGTTCCGAAGGTGACTTCTGCCTTCCACACCAACCAAACTATCGAACTTCCTACCTTCCACCCAGAGCCCCACACTTCCCCCGAGGAGGAACGACTGCACAAACTGGACTGCGTCTGAGCTCTGCATCTCTACCTCTTATGGACTGTGACCCAGAGGCGAGGCATGCAGCTCTTTGTCTCCTATGACCAAAACAAGCCGGGCCGCCCTGTCACCAAGCATACCCTATCCCTCTGGATTTCCGCTTGCATCTCTTTCTGTCTGGACCAAGCCGGAGCCGGGCCCTCACCACCAGCTAACGCACATCAGCTGAGGGTGCTCGCAACCTCAATTGCCAACCTACGCTTGGTGCCGATAGCCGATATATGCAAAGCGGCCACCTGGTCCTCCCTCCAGACCTTCCAAAGACACTACTACCTAGACTTACAGACAGGCTCCTTCGGGCGGGCAGTCCTGGCGGCCGCTGGCACACCGCCCACCTGAACCTGACTTAAGTGTGCACCCTTAGCTCATGTTACCGCTCAGGGTTGATTGCACAATTGCTTACTCCAGTCGCACACGTTGTTGATTTGCACATGTTAATGGATAGATTGCACATGATTTGCACATGTCTTTAAATTGCTCATGCGTTTGCATATGTTTCTCGATTGATTGGCACATGCCCTTGAATTGCTCAATGCACATGTCCTTGAATTACTGTTGCGATCACACATGTTTCTAGATCGATTTGCACATGTCCTTGAATTGCTCATGCACATGTCCTTGCTTTGCTCATGTATGTTTCTTGATTGATTTGCACATGTACTGCATGTTACTTGATTAATGTGCACTGTAAATTGTCTTACACTCGTTTTCTGTTCTGCTCGGGTTACCGGCAGGAATAAAGCCTTATCCTAACCCACTTGGTGTTATATGTCCTATATCCTTGCAAGGTCTCTTCCACCTCAGCCGTCACAGCTAGGGAGGCACCTGGTGTGGATGACTTCATCCTGCTTGTCCTAGGAGAAATCGGGGTTACTTACCTGTAACAGGAGTTCTCCGTGGACAGCAGGATAAGTCATCCACACTTTCCCACCCTTCCTCCCCTGCAAGGGACTCTGCTCAGGGCCTAGCCCTCATCGCCCCTAGCACCTGGCTCAGCTTGGGACACAGTGGCTGGTTAGTGGCGGACCTAGGGGTAGGGCCAGGGGGAACATGCCCAGAAGGAAAACGCCTTCTGGGCTAGAGAGAGAGAACTTCCGTCCTCGGCGCCGTCAGATGACATCACCTGGTATGGATGACTTATCCTGCTGTCCACGGAGAACTCCTGTTACAGGTAAGTAACCCCGATTTTAGTCAGTTGGCATTGAGTGATAGGCGTGGCTGCCACAGTCTCGTTTCTTTTTTGTCACACCCCATAGTTCCCTAGCAACCAAAACACTGGGACTTCAGAAAACTTGTTTTTTCTTTTTTAACAAAACCTAACTTTCATTCCCTAAAATAGTCTTTTTAAAGTCTATAAACCATGGATTAGCACTTTTTGGACTCATTTGAAACCTTTATAATGTTTTTTTAAACTTCAGGATGAACCCCATGCCCCTTGGGGAAAACAAATCAATTTTCTATCATTTTATTCTTTTTTTATTTTTTAAATTTTATCTTTAATAAATTTCCAATAATAATCCAGAAATACAACTGAATACGAATACAGTAATCAAATAATTCAAAACAAATTTAAAGAAATCCACTTAATTGGTTTAGACCCCAATAATAATAAACCACAATAAGGTCCCAATAGAGAAATATAACACAAAGGCAATATCAATTATGAAAACCCCCCAAATGGAGGGCCCTCCCCAATCATATGAGCAAAGATGTTAATTATGGCAACCGGTACAGGAATCAAACGCATCCTGCACCCTCTTTACCCTGAAGAAATACAATCGTTGGGGTTCAAAAAAAAGAAATTGTTTAGACTGATATAATATCAAACATTTACATGGATACTTAAATTTAAATTGCGCACCCAGGGTGAGAGACCTTTGGCATAACGTCAGAAACTCTCTACGCCTTTTCTGGGTATCCCTAGATAAATCAGGAAAAATAGATATTTTTGGCCCCATAAATTGAGAAACAGACATTTTCCAAAAATACAGTCTAAGAACAGAGTTTCAGTCAGATTCAAAAGCGAAAGAGACCAAAAGTGTAGCACGACTGGTCACCACTTCCAAGGAACTTTCAAGAAACTCTGTCAGATTCAACTGGTCCGGCTCAACTGCACCTCCGAGACCAGTCTCTGCAACCACTCCAACAGAAGAAATTGCAATGTACTGAGTACGCACAATAAGAGGTAAAGTATCAGCAGGCATCAACAAGATCTCTGTAAGGTACTTACGAACCAGTACCACAGAATCCATCAATGGAGATCTAGGAAACTTTAAAAACCTCAGATTATTCCTTCTCAACTGATTGTCCATAAACTCCAAGTGCCGAGCAGTAATCAATCGATCCTTGGTTTGGGTCCCACCCAAAACCTGTAGATCTTCTACTTGGGTTTCCAGCCGTGTAACTCTAGCAGCCTGCCCTGCCAAATTTGTCTCCAACGTTACACTCTGTGCTTTAACAACATTTAATTCTTATGAAAAAGTAACCACAAATGGAAACAGGGACTTTTGAAGTGAAGAGATGGCTTCCCATAAGCTATCTAAGGTTACCGTTGCCGGGTTTTCTATCCCACACAACTCCTGCGGCAGCGAGTATACAGGAGAGATGGACTTCAACCGCTCTACCCCTCTGCTGGCTCCAACTGGGACATCCAACTCCCTGCCTCCAGCAGTAGCCTCAAAAACACTCGGGTTCATCTTCGGGGAGGCACCCCCCAACGCTACTGTAATCTCCTGACCCGGAGCCACTCCAGCGCTCAGCACCAACCCGACGCTCCTTCCGGGCTTCAATGGCAACATCTACACGGGGCTCAATACAACCCCATTGCTCAGCTCTGCCGAACTAGTCGACAGATCTGCCGAAGCCAACAACGGTGCCATTGGTGAGTAGAAAGCCGATATTGAGAGCTGAATCAACCCGACAGCTGGAGAAGAGGTAGCTGGGGGCTTCGCTGATCGTTGTTTCCTCTTTTTCCCCATCAGGTCAAATCATACTCCGAACTCTCTAACGCACCTCGCTTGGCGTCCAACTCCTCCGCCATCTTGGGACCCTCTTTCTATCATTTTAAACACTAGAAAATTACAATAGATATACTTTCAGGGTGGGCAGAGCTCCGATACCTGAATTCCCCCACCAAAACATTTAAAATGCAACTTTTGTTTTTGCTGATTTTTCAGCAGTAAAACCAGAGCTGCACTGTCCCTTTAAGACAGGCTCACCTCTCTACAGGGCCATTAGTTTCCCATTTGCCAACCTCTCCCATCTATCTCAATTCTGGCCTCTTATTGGCCAGTCACACCCTCTGCCTCGATTCTAGTCTCTTATTGGACAATCTAGCCTTTACATCACCTCTGACCTCTCACCCAACACCTCTAGTCTGGCCAATCTCACTCTTCTCAGTATTTCTGGCACTCTATTGGTACTATCCTTACCTCAATCCTGGTTCTTCATTGGCCAGCTTCTTCCAGTTTGCATCACTCCTGCCTCCTCATTGGCTAGTTTCTTCCTGTTTCCTGAGCAAGGTAGATTTTTTTTAAATCTGCTGCTTGCAGTAATGAAACGGAAGCAGCGCCAAGGAGGAAAAATACTCACTGCAACCATCAACTGCCTCTGGGATGGCCTGTGAACCCCCAACCATCATCAGGCTGTCAGGGGGCCGCCACTAACCCGCCCCCCCCCCAGGTAAATTTAATTAAATATTTTTAAACTCTGCTTACAGTAGATAATAAAAGTAAATATCAGAACTACCTGTGACTCACTCACCTTCCGGAAATTATTAAAAATGCACCTGTTCACCGAACACTGCACCCCCACATTACCCGACCCCCTATCACACATAACCCCACTACTGCATCTACACTCAACATGGTACTGCACCTTGTGAATGATATCGGACAATTCCCAGCATGTAGATTACTGCTGTCACTTGTAGTAATGTAAATAAGTTTCAACACGTCCATGTAAATAAGTTCATACTGTTCAGTGTATCAATGTTGTTTAATAGACACCACCACTGTATAGGAAAACTGTTAAAGAAATAACTAAATAAGGCGGAGAATATACTAAGCTGCAGTCTACAACATCTTGTCAACAAGATGTGTCAACCTCTTGCATTTCCTCCATATGATCTAATCAGCTTTTTGGTTTGGTTCAGTCCCTGATTGGAGTTTTGAGAAAGCCCCCCCCCCCCCCACTATGGGGCTGGGGGCATGCCATCTCTTCCCTCTCCTTAGGCAGCAGATTGCCTTGAGCCACCCCTGCTACTGACTCACCAATACCTTCCAGTTCTGGTCATAATTAGTCAATAAGAGCAGTTGTGTAACATCATAGTTGCATCAGACCTTTTGTTCCTTTGCAACCATCACATTCTCTCCTATGGCAGGACTAATACGCAGGTGGTTAATTATTATTATTAAAACATTCTCTCACTCACCCACACAAACCTTCTTTTTACACTTTACACACTTTTCCCTTGCCAAGGCTGTAGCAGCTTTAAAAACAGATCTGCACTCATTAACAGCCTCTAGTGATCTCCCCTAACATTCACCTGTTACCTGGGTGATCTGTGGGGTTCCGCTATGCTCCTATTGGTGTCTCCATGGTGTTGCCATGGATTAGCCAATGGGGCATCAAATAAAGGAGTCTCTCTGCAACTGTCACTCTGCAACTGTCCATCATGGAATGTTTGGTATTTTCAGCTGTTGCCAGGGAAACGTCCATAGACTTTAATGTGCTCCATTACTTTCCATGGGAACTGTGGTAGGCGACGGCCTATGATCCATGCTAATTGAACTAAGCAGACAGGCCTGAGCAGCTTGACCTGTAACTGAAGCCTGTAGTTAGGCCCAGAGGAATGAAAACCCCCCTGAATGATGACACCATAGAATTGAAACTTAACTCAGTTTAACTGAACATAGCTAAGCAGAAACGAAACTTAGAAAATAAAGAAAAACAAGTTTAATTGGTACTGATAAGGTGTGCTATGCTTCTATGGAATTAATTAACTCTGCAGAGAGCAAGGTCACAGTGCCTCTGCTTCCCATATGTTTTAACAAGCTCAGCGACCTTGGAGGAGAGAAGTAACAAGTTGGAGACACTGACCATTGTAATTGGGACTAGAAGGGGGGCAACCAGGTGCTGGGCCCAGACCAGAGTCCCTATTGGGTAGCCATATCAGTACCGGGACCAATAGATGGGTGAGAGGGGTACTGGGACCAATGAAAAGTTTACCTATGCTTAGAATGGACAAGAAAGCTATAAAAGTTGTTGTTTTACTAGAAGCCATTGCTCAGCCATTTTGAAATTGCTTATTGCTTGAGCCATGTGCACATTAAACTGGCTTGGATCCTTGAAAAGACTCCTGGATTTATTTATTGCATGCTTATCTGCTGCTACATTCTTGGTGCGTTGGCCGAGAAGTGCGAGTGGTGGATAGTGTTCAAGTGAATAAATCCACGTAATTCGCCTTGAGGTTTGGTCCAGTTGGAACCATGCCAATCCGACGCAGGGGAATCTCCCTGGGCCCACTGATCCTCTTGTATCGGAGGGAGTTCTGCCTGGCCTCGGCAGGCACTGAGTCCAGCTGGCTAACACTTCCGACCCGGGGGAGTCCAGGATCCAACTCAGAAGCTTGGGAACCAGATCTGGTAAGTATAGTTTTGAAAACCTGTCTAGACAGATGAGTTAGAACTGCAGTTTGCAAACTTTGGTAAGACTTAAGTCTTTGTTTGAAAATCCTTGCATGAGTATTCGCTAGGTACAGTTGTTATAGAGAATCATGATTCAGCCTGGTCAGAGCAGACAGGACTGGGTTTTTGGTATGTCTAGACAGAAATAGAAAGAGCAGTACTGCCAGTGGAACTTGGAATTTGTAATCTCGAGATATTGGGAATTGGTAAGAGAGCTCTCAAGGAAGGGCCGAGTAACCCCGCATGGGAATTCGCCGGGTGAAACCCTCATCCTTTTTGTAATTGGGAAAAAGACTAGTCAGAATAGATAGAAAGGAATGCATTCTAAGATACGTTGCTAGCATGATTGTGTGAATGAAGTGTGAATGAGAGGTCTGGCAGCACGGACCAAGCAGAGTGGACTCTGGACTAGCGCAGTTCCTAGTCGGGTGACTGCGTCTAGGTCGCGAAACGGATGAAGCGTTTGGTGTATTGTCCGTCCTGTGTATTTGATTTTTGTTATCTGTTGAAACCACGAGTTTCCCTTCTGTTATAAATGTGAGATTATTATGTTGAGTACTTTGTGACAGTTCACTGGTTAAGAAATTGTATTAATAGAGCAGAATGAAGACCCAAAACACCTACGGTCATTTTTAGAAATCAAAAAGCTGGTCTCACCCAGTTGGTTTTAGCACAGTGAAAAAGCTGACAGGGGGCGTGTCTGTGCAGGAGAATGTTTGGTGCTGTTTAACCCTATGCAGGCATGTTTTTCAACGATCTGCTGCTGGACTAATCAGGACAATTATACCTGTTTCTACCTGTTTTTATTCACTTTGTTCTGATAGTAATGTTCCTCCTGCTGTGGTCATGTATTGTGTACCATTCAATAAGAATATTTAGTCAGAATTTTAGTTTTGAAGGTTGTATTAATCATCAGAGCTCCGCAAACAGTTTTTAGTTATATTCTCTGCTCTGTCTGCATTTCTAAGTCAATTGAGCCTGTTATATTGCTGTTACTTTGCAGAACTATCCAGGAGGTGACGGGTTTAGTTCAGTTATAGTGTGTAGGGTAAGATTAGTTATTCCGGTCAGATAGGTATAATATATTTGTGGGCTTAGCTTTGCCCTGTGTTTTATGATTCAAATAGGAAATGATAAAGAACTGTTTTTGTTTTTCCTTTGATCTACAAAGTAATTAGATCACAACTTAACATTGATTTAAATTGTTTTTTTCTGGCATCTCTGTCCATGTGAATGAAAAGTCTCTTCATTTAATCGAAGCGTGATGAATTTATAATTAGTTTTTTCTCTGGTTTCACTAGCTCTGTTTAACCAAAAGTTTTAAAAACAAAGTTTATCTTTTTATGAATGAGTATAAGTCATTTGAATGCATGCTTCCCCTCTGTGCTGGTTACTAATGAACAAATCAGTTAGCTTTTCTGTATTTAAAAAAAAAAAAGGGAAAGGTGTACTGTATTTTATGAAAAATATCCGGAATGTCTTTTAAATATTTGCTTCCTGAACTAAAAAAATAATTTCTTTTGCAGAGACATGCTGACAGATAGCTATAGTTCTCTCTATAAGAAGCATAATGGATGTATGTGCTCAATCTAAGTGTTTCCTGCCTGCCCTATGTTTACAGAAATAATAAGTGTCTTTTCAAGTATGATCAAGAATTTCAGTAAGGGATTTACTGAAGATTATGAAATGTCTCTGTCCCAATCAGGATTTTGCCCCAGAATTTCTAGATATCCTGTCTCGTCTCTCTCTCTCTCTCTCTGTAAGTAGTTCAGTTCAGAGTGCTTAAGGGGGGGATGGAGCCCAGTCCACCGATGATGTCAACCCCCCCCCCCCCAGTGGGCGTGAACTAATGTGCCCACAGCAGAGAAGTGGATGCTTAAAAAAAAAAAAAAAAATCAACCTCCTGGATAGAGCATTGCTAGGAGAAACAGAATCCAGGAGAGGGGGGGGGACTACAGATTCCCAAGTAGTTTGCTAGCCACCTCTGCAACAGGGGAATGTCCACCCCCTCCGGACTAGAAGTGAAAGTCAGCTGACCAGACTTGTTTAGAACTGAAAAAAAAAACTGCATTATACACTGAGAAGTTTTAGGACTTGATTGAACTAATGAACGGAAATTGCAAAGAACTGGATGAATTTGCGGGCATAATGGTTAAATGAAAGTTAATCAGAGGGTGTGTGAATTGTGAAAATAAATGTAACAGAGAAAGTGAATGATATTTTAGTTGAATGATGTGAGGAGGTTATCTTAATTGAAGGAACAGAGGAAGTGAAAAACTGGGTGTGAGTACGCCCATTATAGAAAAAGAAGGACATTAGAGAAGTGAATGCCCGTATCTTGACTCCACCCCAGGAGGGAGTACTTGATTGTAGAATCATAGACAGAATAAAACCAAGCACAGTGTTTCAGCACGAGAGTGGAGCAGCTATAGCGTGAGTGGCAGCCTGAGAGGGCTACAGCATGGATGAAGACTAGGCCAGACCGGACTCTCCAGTTTCCCTGGGTCCCCAGGAGTCAGTCTGAAAAATAGGGGACCAATATATGGACTTTTATGGGGGATACAGGAGCAGAATACTAAAGCCAGTAGCCCCTGTGTTTTTCTCGCAAAGCCTTTTCTGCAGAACCACATGTGTGAACTAAAAAAAAAAATAATAATAATGTACCAGTTCCTGTATATGCCTGAATGCCCTATTCCACTTTTGGGCCGAGACCTGCTTGCAAAGCTTCAAGCACAGATAAAAATGAAACTCAAAATCTGCTGGCCTGATGGTGTTAACTGTCCCCAAGAAGAAGAATGGCGGTTCTATTCACCTGCATCCAAAGCAACAAGCTGTACACTTACCAACCTCATAGCCCCACCTGGAGGATGGGCAGAAGATAATCCACCTGGCCTAGCGAAGAACATAGCCCCTGCCATTGTCACCCTCAAGCCAGTCAAGAAGCCTGGGACAGGTGATTACCGCCCAGTGCAGGATCTAAGAAAGAATGAATGATGCAGCTGAAACTATACAACCAGTGGTACCAAAATCCTTATATTCTCTTTGAGCTGATCTCTGCTGAAGCTATACATTTCATCATTCTGGACTTAAAAAGATGTTTTTTTCTGCATACGCTTAGCCCAAGACCCCACTACAAGGAGGCGGGGCCAACTCATCTGGACAAGATTACCTCAAGAATTCAAGAACTCGCCTCACTCAGCAAAAGATTTGACAAGTTATCCAGAAACTCAAGAAAAAAAAAAAAAGAAAAAATTCTACTTCAATATGTGGACAACTTGCTCATAACCACCAACTCAGAAAGTGAATGTCCACCAGCCACCAGTGAACTCTTGCACCTTTTTAATGAGGCTGGATACAAAGTCTCAAGAGCCAAAGCATAATTATGTCAAACAAGTTAAATACCTAGGATTCCAGTTGTCCAGCGGAATTCGACGCCTGGAACCCTTACCAGAACGCAAAGCAGCTGTATGCAGTATTCCTACTCCAATCACCAGGAGGCAAGTGAGAGAGAGCCTTCTTGGGTGCCACAGAGTATGTTGTATATGGATCCCCAATTTTGCGCTGCTAGAGAAAAAAAAACCAAAAAAAAAAAACCATTGTATCAAGCTATCAAAGGAATGGAAAAGTCTCCAGAGGAATGGGGACTTGAACAGGATGCAGTCTTTTGATCTTTGAAAAAAACACTCTGATGTTGTCACCAATTCTGGGTCTACCAGATGTCCAGAAAACCTTACAGTCTCTATGTTCATGAGTCGCAAGGAAATGTTCTGGGAGTGTTGACTCAATCTCTTGGACCTTATTTGAGAAGCTGTTACAGCTACAGCCTTCCTAGTAAGCAAAAACTAAAAGAAAAATCCCTTTGAGACAGGATCTTCAAGTTACTGTACCACACTCTGTTCTAACCAATATGAAATACAAAGGAAATTACTAGCTAACAAATCTATGAATGTTGAAGTATTAGAGTATGTTGTGTGAAAACCCCAGATACAACTGAAGGGTCAGTCAAGCTTTCAATCCTGCTATGTTATCAGTTAGTCTTGATCCCCTGATCATGACTGTTTAGAAATTATGGACACTGTATTCTCAAGCCACCTGGATTTGACTGATGTCCCTCTGGAGAACCCTGAACAGACTTTCTTTGTGGCTGAAGGCAGTTTCATCATCAATGGACATTGTTGTGCTAGATATGCAGTGATGACCCCTGATTTGGTAGTTGAGTCCTCAGCCCTGGCCCCAGAAACTTCACCACAGAAAGCTGAACTGATAGTCCTCACTAGAGCACTAACAATAGGAAAAGAGCCCTGTCTAAATGTGTACCCAGATTTCAAGAATACCCTTACAACCTTGCATGCATATGGGGCCCTGTACAAAGAATGAGGGTGGATAACCTTAGGAAGCAAGTCCATTAAGTATAGCCCCAAGATATTGATATTAATAGATACATACTGCCTATAGATCTCAGAATTTAGGAAAAGTAGAATGTGTGAATAGAACCCTGAAATCTCAGTTGTCTAAACTTTGCCAAGAGGTTTACCTGAAGTGGCCCCAGGTTCTTCCCATAGCCCTTCTTAGGATATACTTAGCCCCTGCTAAGTCTTTAGGAGTTTCCCCTTTTGAGATTCTGTATGGGCAACCCCTGCCTATTGTATAGGAAATAAAAGGAGATATGAGACAGATAGGATCTGAAATTATTAGACATGAACTATTGGTTTTAAGTTCTGTTTTGCAGGAGTCTTCATACCTGAGTACAAAATCGATTACTCATCAATTTGCCTGCACCCCTGCATCCTTTCAAGCCTGGAGTCTCGGTGTGGATCAAAGAGTGGAGAAAGATACTGTTAGCCCTGCATTGGAGAGGACCCTATGTCGTCATCCTGTCAACAACTCCAACTGCAGTAAAAGTCGCAGAATTTGAACCTTGGACCCATCATAATCAAGTGAAGCCAGCAGCTGCTCTTGAACCTGATCACTGGACTACTGTATAGCATCCTGAGACTCCATTGCACCTCACCCTACAACAACAACCACGGACCTAAGACTTATTGGTCCCTCAGAAACTGCACTATTTCAAGACTGTTTGTTTATCTGAAGGTAAGCCTCGCATCTGAAAAAAAAACTGCAATCATCAGAAAGAGACTGTGTTGTGTCAAGAAATTGAATCTTCTAAGAGACTATGTTTAAATACTCTGAAAAGACTGTTTTGATCTCCTAAAGAGTGAACTGCTCTAAGGAAGCAATAATAGCCTAAGAGACTATGCTATGATATTTTAAGAAATTGAGACATCCCAGAGGACAGTGATACTTTGGAATCTACAGCCCTACTCCTGCCAAAAAGCTGGTAGGTCTACGTACGGCAGAAGCTTGAGGATCTACAATCAACCCTACATTTGTTATCTGTTGTGGAAGTCGACAGTTCCACCAATTTTCCAGAGACTATGCCCATTATGAATTATTATTATTGCTTTATTTTGGCAGCAGCCTTGGAGTGCTTTGAAATGACTTTTGCCTTATCTCCCTGGGCAGCCTGTATAAGTACAACATGAACTGGACCGAAGGTCACTCAGACCTTGATTTATCATTCTCCCTATACTTGCATTGGTATACTCTCCAATCCAAAAGTTGTTCTAGATCTTGACTTTCTACAAGACTATGCAAGCCACCATTGCAATTCCTCATACCACCACCAGAACTTGTTTCTTGAACTTGCTGGAGCAATAGCATCTAGTCTCCACACTTCTGACTGTTTCTATTGTGGAGGAACTAAGATGGGAGATCAGTGGCCCTGGGAGACGCAAGAACTGAACTATTCTATCCTATACAATCAGACTGATTTACATAATACTACTAGTGAGTGGGTATTGGCCCACCCCATTGTTGACAGTTTGTGTTTTGTTCGGACTGGACCACAATCTACTACGAAGGATGGACAGCTGGTCTGTCTAAATCAGAAGCTTTACGACAGCACAACAAAAGATGCAACTGAACCTTCTAATCCTTTAGTTCTTTTTCCCACTCTTGCCAAACTATGGACTTTGACTATCTGCCTGTTGCTCCCTTGTTTCTTGCCATTTTGCTTGCAAATGATAACTTCAGTTATTAATAACACTGTAGAGCGTAAGACAGCTACAAAGATGCTAGCTATGTGAACTTACTACCCTATACCACAGAGTGATACCTTTACCTAGTATTATGTGATTTGATTCTCACACCTTATTAACATGCGGGTGAGAATAATCAAAGGGGGGAATGTGGTAGGCGACGGCCTATGATCCATGCTAATTGAACTAAGCAGACAGGCCTGAGCAGCTTGACCTGTAACTGAAGCCTGTAGTTAGGCCCAGAGGAATGAAAACCCCCCTGAATGATGACACCATAGAATTGAAACTTAACTCAGTTTAACTGAACATAGCTAAGCAGAAACGAAACTTAGAAAATAAAGAAAAAACAAGTTTAATTGGTACTGATAAGGTGTGCTATGCTTCTATGGAATTAATTAACTCTGCAGAGAGCAAGGTCACAGTGCCTCTGCTTCCCATATGTTTTAACAAGCTCAGCGACCTTGGAGGAGAGAAGTAACAAGTTGGAGACACTGACCATTGTAATTGGGACTAGAAGGGGGGCAACCAGGTGCTGGGCCCAGACCAGAGTCCCTATTGGGTAGCCATATCAGTACCGGGACCAATAGATGGGTGAGAGGGGTACTGGGACCAATGAAAAGTTTACCTATGCTTAGAATGGACAAGAAAGCTATAAAAGTTGTTGTTTTACTAGAAGCCATTGCTCAGCCATTTTGAAATTGCTTATTGCTTGAGCCATGTGCACATTAAACTGGCTTGGATCCTTGAAAAGACTCCTGGATTTATTTATTGCATGCTTATCTGCTGCTACAGAACGAGACCATCTTTTCTAAGTTCAAATACGGGGCACTCAATCAAGGGGTTCAAAGTTAAAGGAAATAAAAAATATCTTTATAATAACATGTTTAATTTTAGCCCAACATTGTAATCTGTAGGCTAGGTTTATAATTTTACTTACAAATGTGCCAATCAGGCCTACTTATACTTCTCTAGAGTGAATTTTCTTCAAAATAGCAACTTTTCCACTAAGATAACTGAAAAATTCTGGGCAACTCAACTCAAAATTGTACTTTACAATCATTACACATTTGAGAGACTCTACATGCAGTTGGGCTTTTTCTGTAGCCTACACTTTGTTCATGACTGAAAAGCACTTTTCAGTTCGAGCATTGGAACCTGGCAAATATATAAAAAAAATCAACCAGTTTGCATAAATTTTTATCTGGTACCTCATTATTTTTGAGGTGTCCAAACGTCAGCAAACATGGTGTCTGTTTTTTTTCCATTCTTGAACTTTTTCTTCAGAAACAAATAACTTAAGGCAAGAGAACTCAAACAGTTTAGTATCTTTATATTACTGACTCTAGGCCGGGTCTTGTAGACAAAACATATTCTAAAGACGACTCCAGCTCACACCACCAAGGCTGTTTTGGAAGGAGAGTCCACCGTTGTTTCCCAATCTTCTGGAAGTGAGTGGTCCACTGATCCAAGTAATCAATGCAAGTGGTGTAGAAAGATGATACAGTTTGCTTGAAATCTGCTTCATCGATGCTGCCCCCTTCTTCAAGATCTTTTATCTTCTTTCTGATTGTCAGAGGCAAAAACACTTTATTCTTCCTAGTTACTAACTTGTTTCTAAGATCACGGATTACTCCAGCCACCTCTATCTTTGAGATTTTTTGAGACTCAATTATTAAAGTCGCATTTTGGAAAATCACTGCTTGACTGTGCAGAAAGTACAGCCAAACATCTGCTGATTCATTCTCAAAAAAGTTTTTGATAACTGGGCATTTTTCCTAGCTTAGAAAATATGATTTCACTAGTTGGAACATTATAATTAACCTCTCTATAGCTGGAAGTAAAGCCAGCCACCTAGTATTACTGTATCCAAGGAGCTTTTGATACTCACTCCCAACAAAGCATTCCTAACAGGAGCTGTACATTTCAAGCAAAGGTAAGAGTTTGTGGCTTTTTAAATTACTAGTTCTCTGCCTAGGAGCTCTTAAAAGGGTTTTGATACATTTTTAAAACAAAATTACATTCTTTTTGGTGCTTTAGTTTAGAAGGAGAAATATGTTCTTTAGTGGGGTAGGTTTAAAACTCTGCTTTAGTAACTTTCTCAGCTCTTTGAAGCTACTGACACCTAATCAGGAGTTAGTTCCCTTACTACCCACCCCAACTCCCACCCACCCCTAGTGAGCAGTCTTGCTTTATAGGGCACCTCCCCAATTAACAAAACACAGGAACTTGGAACCTCTCCCTCTTCTCTCTTGAAGCTCTACCTCCTGGATTGATTGTTAACTACATGTCCTCGCGGCCTGCTTGTTTCCCCTGCCTTCACCCTCCCTCTGGGAAGCCCTTCCTTTGGTTATTTATTCTGCTTCTTCTGCTTCAATTACCTACCTGTTCAACCCATATAGCCTCAGCAATCTCATCCAACATGGCCGCAATTCCTGTCCTATGGAGCTGGAGGCCTCCTTCCCCTCCTGTCTCCACTGGTATTGCTGCTAGGAACCCCTCCAACCTTATTCCCTGTTCCTCCTCTGCCCCCCTCCCGCCCTCTGCCACAGCTGTTATTCTCTTGCAGGTAGCTCTTCTGAACTGCCGCTCTCTCCGCTCTAAAACCCCCCTTATTCAAGATCTCATTTCACAACACACAGTTGACGCTCTGTTCCTAACAGAGACGTGGCTCAAGGAGGGTGAGGAGCCCCTCCTGAACCGTAGTCTCCCCCCGGCTACTCCGCTCTCTCCACCTGTCGCTGAGGTCAGAGCGGCGGGGGGGTTGCCATTCTCTACCACTCCTCACTGGCTCTTCAGGAAATACCCTCTCCTGCACTCCATTATCTCGAGTCTCTCTCTCCTTCTTCGTGCAAACTACTCCCCCCCTATACACTTGCTTCTCATTTATGCCCCTCCCTCCCTATCCAGCCCTCGTTGGGACTCTCTTGTCCTGACCCTTTCTGAACTTTCCCTCATCTATCAACAACCCCTGATCCTGGGTGATTTAAATATTCATGTAGACTCCCCTTCCACCTCCCGTGACTCCGTTTTCTTTCTCTTCTTTCTGATCTCTCCTTACAACAACATGTCTGCACTCCTACGCACTCTGTTGGTCACTCCTTGGACCTGGTCATATCCCATTCCTCCTCCCCTCTAACTCCCTCTTCCCTTCGTACCCTATCCGTCCCCTGGTCAGATCACCTATGCCTATTTTTCTCTATTCCTTCATCTTCCCCCTCTACTGCTCGGAACGCAACTCCCCCCCCCCCTCCTCGTCTGGTTCACCGAATCATGCCCGTCACTCTTGCTCAATTCCCCTCCTCAGATTCCCTCTTTCCCCCCGACTTCCACCATCTCTCCGTGGACCTTCAGGCTCAGTCCTGGAACACCATCCTCAAAGACGCACTGGATCAACTTGCCCCACATCGGCCTCTTCCCCCCTCTCACATCCATCATCGCTACCCTTGGTTCCATTCAGGTCTATTCCTCCATCGTTCTTATCTGTGTCGCGTTTAGCGACGCTGGCGGAAAAATCCATCTCCCGCTACCCTAGCTCACTTTCGACACTGCCATTCTCACTATCGCTCTCTGATACATTCTTCTAAGTTGGACTACTTCTCTAATCGTATCTCCTCCGCAGCCAACTCCACTTGTCAACTCTACTCTGTTCTTCGTTCTCTTTCCGCTTCCTATTCTCTCACCTCCCCAGCCCCCTCCCCTGTCTCTCCTGATCCCGCCCTCCTAGCCTCTCACTTTGCCACCAAAGTTCAAACCCTCCACTCACTTTTTCCTTCCTGCCCTCCTCCCTTCCCCCTCACGCCCCTTCCTTTTCCTCCCCGCCCCCTGAACATCTTCCTCCTCTTTCCCACAGGTGGTCCTCCTTCCAACCCGTGACCATCTCAGATCTATCCAAGGTATCTTCCTCAACTCAGAAAACCACCTGCACTTTAGATCCCATCCCCTCCCAATGGCTTCTGGATACTTCTCTAGTCCTCTCCCCACATATACTCTCCATTGTCAATTCTAGTCTCTCATCTGGTACCTTTCCCACTTTCTGGAAGCACGCTGTTATCCGCCCCATCCTAAAAAAAGACTCTCTTGATCCATCCTCACCAGCCAACTGGTGCCCCATCTCAAATCTTCCCTTTCTTTCTAAAATTTTTGAAAAACTGGTCTATGCACAACTCTCCTCCCACCTTGAAGCTTCTCAGATACTTCACCCCCATCAATCCGGTTTCCGTCCCAATCACAGTACCGAATCCATTCTGCTTTCTCTTCTTAATGACCTACGTATTGCCCATGATCATGGTCTTATCTCTATCACTGTTTCGCTAGATTTATCCGCTGCTTTAGACCTTGTGGCTCATCACGCCTTTCTAGATCACTTACACGATATTGGGCTCTCTGGTTCTGTTCTTTCCTGGTTTCACTCTTTCCTCTCCCATAGGTCCTTTTCTGTTTCCACGGGTCTCTCTTCTTCTCCCCCAACCCCCCTCCCATGTGGCATCCCCCAGGGCTCTGTCCTTGCCTGCTCCTATTTAATGTCTTCATGGCCCCCTTGCCCTTCTGGTCCAGCATCACAGCCTATTACTATGCAGATGATATTATTCTTCTTCACCACACAGACCCCACTACTCCAGATCTCGCCCCCCTCAATTCCTGCTTGGCTTCGGGGCCACCTGGTTTTCCTCTAACTTCCTGCATGTGAACCCCACTAAAACCTCTGCCATCTGGTTTACCTTCGGTGCTCCAGCCCCTTCCCTTGCTCCTCTTTTGTCTTCCTCTCCACTTCCACTTGTTCCCTCCCTGCGTTACCTGGGGGTTATCCTGGACTTCGCCTTATCATTCAAGGAACACATCTCTTCTGTGGTACAACGGTCCTTCTACACCCTGAGACAACTTCGTGCAGTTCGCCCCTTTATATCAGCCCCTTCTATGACCACACTACTCTTATTCCTAGTGGTATCTCGTCTAGACTATTGTAATGTTGTTCTAGCCGGCCTTCCCCAAGTACAATTACAGCGATTGCAACTAGTTCACCACACAGCGGCACGTGTCCTGATGCATGCTTCACGCTTCGATCATATCACCCCTATCCTGATTCACCTGCATTGGCTTCCACTTGTCTATCGCATACAATTCAAAGTTCTCATCCATGTGCATGAAACCATTCATACCGGTGTTCCACTTTACCTCGCAGATCAAATACATCTTCACTCTTCTCACCGTTCCCTCTGGTCAGTCCATCTGAACCGCATGTCCCTTCTCTCTCCGTCACAGGCTCATCTTGAATCCACCCGCTCCTCTGCTTTCTTCTTGGGTCCCCGACTCTGGAATTCACTTCCCCTCGCCCTCTGCCTAGAACCCTCCTACAAAGCCTTTAAGACCATGCTGAAGACCCATTTATTTTGCTCTGCTGCTCCCCTATCTCCCCCACCCCGCTGAATTTGGATGTTCCCCAAGCTTCCTCTACTATACAATATTTCCGCTTTGCTTTGTTGCTTTATTCTTCTTTCCCTATTCTACCCTATCTCATACTTTTCTTTTTTTATGGCGTTCTTTTCCTTTTTTCAGCAGCCTTATTTTTGCTATTGTAAACCCACTCTGGTGCCCTTGAGGTGTGAGCGGTATATAAAATGTGTTAATAAAGATAAAGAAAGCACATTTTGAATATAATTAAATTGATTTAACTGCTTTTTCTCTGAAAAGACTGTTGGGAAACTGGCTGGTACTTTGGTAGATCTCTCTTTTTTGCTTTAACAGATACCTAAGCTCAGCGAACTGAACAATGGCTGGGAAAAATCATATCGCTAAAGCTGTTGCCCCCATTACAAGACCTGATATATTTTGGAGACCACAAGATTAACATGGGGGTGGGGGCACTGGGCATGCAGGCAGGGCTGGCTCAACCACCAGACAAACTAGGCAGTTGCCTAGGGTAGAAACTTCCAGAGGGCAGCAAAAGCAGGCATTCAAAGCTAAATAATAGATTTTGACAGTGAGAGGGGGTAAAGTTTGAGGTTCAGCTAGGGCAACAACACTTTAAACCAACTCTAGGGCTGACCCTGCATACAGGGGATTTTTTTTGTCAGGCCCGGCCTGCGTGCCACAGGGGTGTCTGGGACTGTGATTGAGGGAAGCCACGCTGTTCATGGATCTCCCTGAGTGCAGTGGGAGGCTGTTTGGAGACATGGGGGGGGGGGGGGGATGTGAACCAGGAGGACCAAGCCTCTGTCCCTGATTTTAGAGGCAAATTAGAGAAGCCTTCCAGAATGAGGCAGGACGGCCTTAAAGGGGCAGTAGCCATATAGCAAAATGCCGAAAGTCGGCAAAATTAAAAATAAAATTTAAAGGTTTTAAATTATGGGGATCAGGTGCAGGAGGTCTGCCCACCCCAAAAATGTGTTCTGTATAACATAAAAATGTTAAATGTGGCTGCAGAATGCTCTGTTTTTCCTAAGGGGAACGTTGAACTCCTGGGGGTTAGAATTCAACTGGATCCTTACTTTCATTTAAAAAGGATAAATCAAATGTTTCTTGGTTTTAAAAAGTCTGTTTTAATGCTTTAAAATGATGTTTTATTGAAAAACAAGTCCCATCTCCATAGTCTAACATTGCAGTTAATGAGAGGGGTGCAGGGATCTATTTTAAGGGCTGCAATTCAGGCGGGAAATGTCGCTGTTTCTGATGCAGTGAGGTGATTTTAATTTTCAATTGCAGTCCAAATTGAAAGAAATAGTACAGAAAAATTGGAACTGGTCCAGCCTTGAGGGGAAAATGTTTTGACGTTGGAATTTAGAGTTTTGGGGGTGGCTGTAGAAGGTGCTGGGGAGCTATTTGAGGTTTGGTGAGTGGACGAGCACTAATCTGAAAGCAATGAATGTGGGTGATAAGATCTTGAATCTGGCAGTTGGGTCTGAACAATGTAAGATGCAAGAGGTGTGCTGGTAGTGTAGTGTGTGAGAGGAATAATTTTGAGGCAGTTATCCAAAGAGAAATTACTTATAGGGAAACTCACTGTGGCAAAAACAAAGGCAGAAAAATGAAATAGTGGTGAAAAACCATTTGCAGAGGTTTGAGGGAGCAGCACTTTATTTATATATTGATTTATTTATTTATATACAGGATTGATATACCGCCCAAAACCGAAGTATCAGAGCGGTGTACAATAAAAGAAAAGTAGCTGCAGGAAAGGAAAGAGAGAAAAGAACGGCATTTGAAGACAGGAAAGAGCTAGGGAGAGATAGATAGAAAGAAAAGGACAGAGGTTACATGACTAGACAAGGAGACAAGGGGGAGGGGAGTGAAGGAGTGAGTCGTGACAATTGGATTTGGCATGATGGTCAGGAAGAGACTGGAAGGTCAAAAGCTTGAGAGAAAAGATGAGTCTTGAGGAGAACTTTGAAGTGGTGGAAAGAGGGCTCGGTGCGGAGCGTGTGAGGGAGGGAATTCCAGAGAGCGGGGGCTAAGAAGAAAAATGCAGAGTGACGGGTGAGTTCAAGATGGGCCTGGGATGGAGAGGGAAGGAAAAGACGGTTGGTATGGGATGGAGAAGATGGGGAGCAGGTTGATGAAAGATAAGATCAGAAAGGTACTGAGGAGTATTGGTGTGGAGGACTCTGTGAGTGATGATGAGATACTTGTAGATAAACCTGAATTTGATGGGGAGCCAATGAAGAGAGAAAAGACAAGGAATGATGTGATTGGAAGGGGAGGAAAAGGTGAGTAAGCGGCCGGCAGTGTTTTGAAGGAGCTGAAGACGACGGAGTTGATAGGACGGAAGGCCGGCGAGGATAGAATTACAGTAATCCAAACGAGAGGTTACCAGGGAAAGGACTAGAGTAGTGAGGGATTGAGTGGAAAAGAAAGGCCGGAGGGAGTGAATACGACGGAGATGGAAGAGACAACTACGGACAAGGGAAGAAATGTGAGGGTGAAAGGAAAGGGAGGAGTCCAGAGTAACACCCAGGTAACGGAGGGAGGAAACAACGGGGATGGGGAGGGAGGACATCATGGGGGCTAGGCTGGGAGGAGGGGTGGAGAAAGAGAACCAGATGGCAGAGGATTTAGAGGGATTGACACAAAGAAAATCATCAGAAAACCAAGAGGCGATATGAGTAAGGCAGGCATTGAGAGCAGAAAGGTCTGGGGAAGCAGAGCTAGTGTGATGGACGAGGAGAATATCATCTGCGTAGAAGTAGAAAGAGACACCGGACTGCTGAATGAGAAGGGCTAGGGGGGCGAGGAAAACATTGAAAAGTAGAGGGGCGAGGATGGAACCCTGTGGAACACCACTGTGTAGAGGGGATGGGGCAGAGGTAGAGGAGCCGGAGTGAACTGCGAAAGAACGGTGAGAAAGAAAAGAATGAAACCAGCGCAGCACAGTGCCGTGGATACCAGAGTCAGACAGGCAAGTGAGAAGGGTGCAGTGATCAATGACGTCAAAAGCGGCAGAAAGATCTAGAGAGACGGCAATAGATAGGTCACCCCGGTCGTGAGAACGGTGAAGGTCACTGAGGAGGGCGAGAAGGCTAGTCTCAGTGCTGTGCCCAGGCCTAAAACCAGATTGACGAGGGTGAAGATGGAGAGTAGAATCAAGGTGCGCCGAAGGCTGTGCACAAAACAATTTTTCAAGGACCTTAGAGAGGAAGGGAAGGTTTGAGACGGGACGCCAGTTGGCAGGAAGGCTTGGGTCAAGAGAGGGTTTCTTAAGGAGAGGGCGGACCAAGGTGTGCTTCCAGGAGGTGGGAAAACTACCGGAAGAGAGACTGGTGTTGACCATGGCAAGGATATACGGCAGAAGTTGAAGAGAGGGATCAAGGAGCCAAGAGGAAGGGAGAGGATCAAGTGGGCAGGTTGTTTTGTGGGAGGAGGAGATTACCTGAAGAAGCTCAGCGGAAGTGACAGGACTGAAGGAGCACCAAGTGTGAGGGAAAAAACTGGAGGGAGGAGGGGAGGGAACTACAAGGGAAGCAGAGTGGGAAGGAGGAGGGGAGAGAAGAGGAGGGCAGAGGGGGAAGGAAGAGCGAAGGGACTGGATTTTGTTTACAAAAAAGGAAGCAAGGGGCGTCGGACTGGGGGCAGTGGGAGGGGGTGCTGATGAGGAAGGGCAAGTTGAGGGAGAGGATAGGGAGTGAAGGACCCAATACAAACAACGAGAAGAGTTAGAAGATGCAGTGATGAGATCCGAAAAGTAGGTCTTTTTGGCTTCAGTGATCATAGTGCGGTAGGAATGGTGTGCGCAGCGGAAAGAAGTCAGGGAGGCAGAAGAGGGATGTTCAACACGTCGGAGATAGGTGCGCCCCGATGCTCCTTAAATGCTGGAAAGTACCTGGGCTTGGTGCGGACGCGTTGCTTGCGCATGCGTCACTTCCGGGAGGCGGGACTTGAGTATGGGAATCAAGGCAGCACAAACGGACCTGGGCTTGGCGCAGACGCGTTGCTCGTGCCCACGTCACTTCCGGGAGGCGGGCTTGAGTATGGGAACCAAGGCAGCACAAACGGACCTGGAGGAGAGGGCAGACAATCAGGCAGCACAGCAAAACAGACAGCAAGGCAAGCAATAGCAGATAAGACAACACAGCAGCAGGACTGGAACGGCGCCCCGATGCTCCTTAAATGCTGGAAAGTACCTGGGCTTGGCGCAGATGCGTTGCTCGCACCCACGTCACTTCTGGGAGGCGGGGCTTGAGTATGGGAACCAAGGCAGCACAAATGGACCTGGGCTTGGCGCAGACGCATTGCTCGCGCCCGCGTCACTTCCGGGAGGCGGGGCTTCAGTATGGGAAGCAAGGCAGCACAAACGGACCTGGGCTTGGCACGGACGCGTTGCTCGCACCCGCGTCACTTCTGGGAGGCGGGGCTTGAGTATGGGAACCAAGGCAGCACAAACGGACCTGGGCTTGGCGCGGACGCATTGCTTGCGCCCGCGTCACTTCCGGGAGGCGGGGCTTGAGTATGGGAACCAAGGCAGCACAAAAAGGACCTGGGCTTGGCGCGGACGTGTTGCTCGCGCCCGCATCACTTCCGGGAGGAGGGGCTTGAGTATGGGAACCAAGGCAGCACAAACGGACCTGGGCTTGGCGTGGACGCATTGCTCGCGCCTGCGTCACTTCTGGGAGGCGGGGCTTGAGTATGGGAACCAAGGCAGCACAAACGGACCTGGAGGAGAGGGCAGACAATCAGGCAGCACAGCAAAACAGACAGCAAGGCAAGCAATAGCAGATAAGACAACACAGCAGGGTAAAAGGCTGGGCTTGCGAGTGTTGAAGTTGGACTCTGAAAAAGTTTAGAGGAATATTTTTACTGGATTGTGGCTTGGATTCCAAAGCTTAAAGAAAGGCAGATGCTGTGGAAGAGGTTAGTGAACCCCGATAAAGAAAAAGGGATTGATGGTTAATAGCCTTTAATGACAAAGGAACAGGTTTGAAAAACCAAAACCAAGGTTTCTTAAACTAAAAAAAAAAAAATCTCAGTAATTCTCTTGACTGAGAGATTTCAGTGAGCTCTGAAGACATTGTGTTGGGAAAAAATTTAAAATAAGGCTGAAGACCATTTCTTTTTGGGGAAAAAAGGTTTTAAATACTGTCAACCCGCGGCTGTGCTGAGTTATGCGGCAAATGCAATGCTGAAGGCCGACAGCCTATAAGTGCGGCACAGACCAAGGAGCTTTGGGTTTCAAGCTGACGTCTTTCTTTGATTTCTCCTAATAGAGGCCGGACTCCTGAAAAGAAAATATGAACTGAAGGAATTGTATGTAGAAGATAAGAATTGTATGAAAGATGTGGCCCGTGTGTGATTGGATTTGAGTGAAAGTTTTTAGACAGGGATTGTTAATTGTTCTTTATTTTAGTAAGGATGGGACAGTGAACAAAGGAATTCAATTCAGTCTGAATGTCTATTACTCCAGGATCGAAACAGCCTCAGCCATAGGGTTTTCCTTTCTGAGTTGTAAAGATAGGGAGCAGGTTGTAAGCTCTGATGAGCAGGGACCGTCTGTTAAACAGTATGTGCCTGTACAGTGCTGTGTACATCTTATAGTGCTATGCAAATGATCAGGAGCAGTCAGCAGTAGTAGAATGTATTGGACACTGAAGAACTTCACTGGACCTATGGAACCGGATCATCAGGAGCAACTGGATCTGAATTGGGCCCCGGCGCAGGAGAGTGGGAAGGAAGAGAAACTTACCATTGTGCAGCAACCCTGCAGAGACACTTAAAAATGAATGAGCTTGTGACATTTAATCTGAAAAATGTATAACACAGAGTGGAAACTTGCCTGTTCAAGGGTAGTTAGTTCCTGAGGAAGAAGAACAGTGTTATTGCTAACTGCCGTCGAGTCGGTGTCGACTCCTGACGACCCTCTGGATGGTTATATCCTGTGTTCGGTCTTCAGTCAGGCGGCTCATTGATGACAAACTGGCACCCGTAGCTGCTGTTGTGGTATCGATCCATCTCATTGCTGGTCTTCCCCTTCTGCGTTGACCTTCTACCTTGCCAAGCATGATGTCTTTCTGTAATAATCTCTCTCTTCGCATGACGTGTCCAAAGTATGAAGTGGAAAAAAAAATCACTTACCTGAATTGTGATGAAAATATCTTACACTAGAAAGAAACTGTAACTTGAGAATATCTTTATTGAGAAGAATATTGTATTTTTAAACAGGATGAATATTTATTGGAAGTTTTTATAGGGCAATAGTGCAGTAGTTTTAATTAGCTATAAAACTTTGGATCCTTTGAAGAAATTTTTGATGACCTATTTAGCTTTAATAAATTTAACTCATAAAATTCATTTAAGAAAGTGGAATTAAATAATCATATTCATTCTGTTAAACACTAACAATCCTGAATCTTTGTACCATCACATTGGTTGGGCTGAGTCCTATTTAGTTAACTTTCCTCTCATCCCTTGTTCTCCTGCTGGGGAAACGAGTTGAGCCGCAGACGCTGATCTTCAATACGCCTCTGCCGGGAAAGACATCACAGTCAGAGGTAACCACCTCACTCTGACTCCACGAAAACATCACTGGGACTCTAGTAAGAGTCTTATTGCTTCTGCCTGGGCAGGGGGTTACACTAGTTATATTCTTTACTACAAATAATGCCTTTCCATGCACCAAAAATGGATTTCTGAGTAAATAGTCTGCATCAGCTGTCAGACATCTTGTGTAATGTTTTCTGTGCTTTGAACTCAGTTTTTCCCAAGCACTTCTGGAAGCTAAACTTGGAGATGACTCAAGAGGCAGTGTCCCATAATTTAATTTAATTTAAACCTGACCATCCACAAGCCTGCTGTAAATAAATAAATGCACATGCGCAGAAAGCAAAGAGTGCATTCTAGAAACATCCAGAATAACCTCACCGGGTACCAAATATCACTGTATTCTTTTATAAACGACCTCACCGGGTACCAAATATCACTGTATTCTTTTATAAGCAACCTCACCGGGTACCAAATATCACTGTATTCTTTTATAAACGACCTCACTGGGTACCAAATATCACTGTATTCTTTTATAAGCAACCTCACCGGGTACCAAATATCACTGTATTCTTTTATAAGCGACATGGCTACAATAAAATAACACAATTAAGAACATAAGAGGTCCAGCATCCCCCTCCCCCCTCACTCCTCTGCTAATCCAGCATCTCCCCTCTGTCTCTTAACCTTCTCTCCTAGTCCAGCACCTTTCTAGGTCATCTGCCTTTCACTCCACCCCAAAGATACAGCATTTCCCTGTTGCCTGCCCCCTCCCCAGGGCTGGTGCAAGGGATATGAGGCAGCAATGGGTCACTCTTGAAATGTTGGTGCTCTAGGCAATTGCCTAGTTCACCAAATGGTAGCACCAGCCCTGCAACTTCCCTCTCCTATTGTCCAGCATCTTCCTGTCCATCCTGCCACTGGTCCTGTACCTCCCCCCTCTCTCTTATCCTTATCTCCTTTTGCCATCTTCTGTTGCTGTGGCTTCAGTGCTGGGGCAGATGAAATACTCAGTTTAGCAGGTAAGCCTGCAGCTAAAAGAAAAATGAAGCACGGGGTTTAGCACCAGCGGCACGGGAAGTTTGCCTTATCCCCACCCAGGCTGTCATAAGAAGTCTGCAACTCAGTGGACAGGGAGGTGACATGCAGTCAGCGTATGGCGGAGATGAAGCCCTGTGCTTCCTATCTATTCTAGCTGTCAGTCTGCTGCTGGACCACAGGTGAACAATCTCCATCCACCCCAGTACTGAAGCTGCAGTGAAGTAACTGAATGGTCTCTGTGACTGGGACAGACTGAGCAAACGTGGAGGGGACCAGGCGCCTGTGTTCCTACCTTTGCAACACCCCTATTGAAGTATTCTCTCTTCACCCCCTCCACCTTCCTCCCTCTCCCTCCCCTTGGTACATACTCTCTCCTCCTTACCTCTCCTAGGTGTGTTCTCTCTTGCCTGGTAGACCCTTCTCTCCTTTAACTACCCTTCCTGCTGCTGCCCCTTCTTCTTGGCAGCTAAAGTAAGAGGAGCACTTCCCAGACCCCCCCCCCCCTCCACTTCCCCAGTACTGCAAACATTTCTCCTTCCCTATGCCCCCCTCCCCCCATCTGTTGCTGCCACACTTGCCATGCCCGGGATCACAACCCCTCTTGCCTCTCTACCTCAGTTGTCCTCCCAAGCCACTGATGCAAGTAAATTCTATGGCTTAAAATACTATCTCCCCCCCCCCCCCCACACCCAACTACACACTGGCAAGCCAAAACCTTAAAAGGTCATAAGTGAAACACCCCCTAAGAACAATTCCCACTGTCAAAGAGAAGAACCGTCAGAACGGGGCTGGGGACCTCGCTCACTAACAATAACCATTTATGAGCAAAAATGTCGCCGAAAACTACCTGCTAAATCAATCAGTGGCGCAATCCTCTTAGTTATATATTCATCCTAAATAATACTTAATACGCCAATATTACCAATCAATATTTATTTATTTATTTATTATTTATTTATTTTACAGTTTTTATATACCACGCTCTTTGGTATCAGCGCGGTTTACAGATAACAAATTTCGCATTAGAACAGTCCTTTGCTTACATTATAACAGGGTCTTTTGCTTACATTATAACAGGGTCAGTAACTTGGAGACAACATGGTAAACTATATACAAGCTATATACAGAAAGATATATTACCTCTGGAAATTTACAGTTAAATTGGGTCGTAACTTTGGGTGTGCAGAGCGTCTAGGTCGTGTTCTGTTATGACTATGTTGTTGGAATGTCAGAGGCTGTGTGAGTGATTTGTGAGATGGGGGGAGGAGGTGTAGAGTTAGGGCCTAAAAGATGATGACAGAATAGGTAGTGTTTGAGGGCCTTTCTAAATTGAGAGAGGTCTTTTATTGATCGGATATGAGGAGGGAGATTATTCCAGCAAGTTGGAGCGAATAAGGTGAAGGCCTTGTCTCTGGTTGTTTGGTTACATTTAGTGTACTCCTTTGGTACGACAAGAGTATTGGCGGCTGCGGATCTTCTCAGTCTGTTCGTGGGGGTGTTGATAATAAGTGATGAGAGGGAAGATGGGGCTATTTGATTAATTGCTTTAAAGGATAGCAGAAGTGCTTTGTAAGTTATCCTGGCTTGTAGGGGTAACCAGTGAAGCTCTGTTAGTATGGGGGTGATGTGGTCTCTACTGGAAGTACCGCAGAGGATGCGGGCTGCTGAGTTCATCGCCAATTGGAGTGGGTTGAGGGTGCTCTTGGGTAGACCATGTAGGATGATATTGGCATAGTCAAAATGAGGTGTTATAAGGGCTTGGAAGACTGTTCGGAAGTCATTGGGGCGAGTAGTGGTCTTAAGGGTTTCAGCGTTCTTAATTTATAGTAAATGGATTTAACGATCTGCTTTATGTGATCTTTGAAGGTCAGTTCTTGGTCGATGGTTACTCCCAGGTAGCGAATTGATGATTTACATGGTAGTTCCGCATCTCTCACCTTCAAAGTTGTAGGGGGGGAGAATTTCTTATTCCTGGTTACAAATAGGACTTCCGTTTTCTTGAAGTTTATTCGCAGGTTCTGGGATAGGAGCCAATCTGTAATCGCGTTGAAGCAGGCGATAATTGGGGAGAAGTCAGGGGCATTAATTTTTATTGGCGTGAATATTAGTACGTCATCTGCGTAGATCAAGCTGGAGGCGTTAAATGTTTTGATGATTTCACAGATTGGTTGGATATATATGTTAAATAGAAGAGCTGATAAAGAGGATCCCTGGGGTACACCCTGTTGTTGTTGGAAAGGATCGGAGGTTGAAGATCCTATCCGCACCTGTTGCCAGCAGTTGTTTAGGTAGGATCTATACCATTCCCAAGCTGATCCCTGGACTCCCTTTTCTTTAAGACGGTGAAGAAGTTGTACATGGTTAACCGAGTCGAACGCTGCTGAGATGTCAAGGAAGATGAGGATGAACCCATTTTCAATTTTGTCAATCCCTCTTGATAAGGTGTTGATGAGTAGTGTGAGAAGGGTCTCTATGCCATGTGATTCTCGGAATCCGTGTTGGCAGGGATCGAGGGGTGCTGAAGTATCTATATGTTGTTGCAATTGGATTTGTACCACCTTCTCGATGATTTTGGCTAGAAGGGGTATACTTGAAATTGGACGATATGAATCAGTTTTTGCTGGGTCGAGTTTATTGTTCTTTAGGAGCGGGCGTATTGAAGTTTGCTTGAGAGATGATGGGAATGATCCAGTGGTGAAGGAAAGTTGCATGATAAGGGCAAGTATGGGGCTCAGTTCAGCACGCATTGTTCTGATCCAGTAGGCAGGGCATATAAAGCATGCCAGCGCTGATTATATCACAACTAGTCATCCACCACATACGATACATGACAGGCTCCCGAAGTATCAAAAATATGGCAACAGAGTAACAATGACATTCAAACAATAGAAACCATAACACAATGTTACAAATGTTGTAAATACAAACACTGTTACCACAAAGCCTTATTGTGCAACTAACCAAGGCACGTCCACCCTGCACACAGTATAAAGACTCTTCTCATAGCAGGGCAGCGTCTCTCTTGTGCACTCACTGCTGAAACACGGATTTTGCAAGTACGTCAATACTGGCTGTAGCAGCCAGGATAAAGTACTTAGCTGTAGGTCAGTCAGCCCGATTCCACTGTAAAATAGGTGCACAGTGTTTCAAAGCAGCTCACACTCCTTCATAGACAAGGGCTGGACGCAATCCTTCTCCCGACCTGCCTGCAGGTTTCGAGATATTGCTTCAGCATTAACTATGCTGTTAATGGTAATTAATAATATTAATGTTAAGAGAGCATCAGTATGGAAGAGAAATTAAACCAGGGATGGGAAAGAGCACTTTGAAATTCCTGGTTGGGAGGTCACGCGAGGGCATGTGCAAGTACTTTTATCTGCATTTTTTCTCCATAAAATTGGTTGGTCTTGTGACTGAGGAACGTCTGAAGGCTTGGCACAACTGGCTCTGATATCGGTGGGTTCCGAGCAATGTGTCCCAAACGCAGATAGTCTGGACTCAGCCCCCTAAGAACTGGCTAGAGAGGTAGCAAAAGTGTTGGAGCCAAAGTTCAACCAAGTGCTACAGAAGCTGGAAAACATGGAAGAGGCGATGGCAGAGATTGGGAGGAAGATTGAGGAAGTGAGACACACCAGTTTTAAAATGCCTGCAGTACACAAAATGCCCTCACAATGGTGCTGTTACTCCTGAGGTGAGAGATTCGTGTGTCTGATAAGATGTTACAGTGTTAAGGAAAAGTCAAAGGGAAACTCAGGAGTCCTTCAGAAACTTCTACATTACTACACTTTTCACTACTTTACCCATGATTCTGCCAGCAGGAGAATGACACACAGACCTTCTACTCCCCTTGCTGTAGAATCAGAAAATTCTCTAGCTTCTAAAATTTAGATAGTTTTTCCATCACTGCACCGGAAGAACACACCTCTTATATAGAACACTGGGGGGCATTTTCAGTCACAGCAGCTGGCACTGCCAAATTCATCATCATCACTTTAAATTAAACCCAGATATCCAATGCCAGTGCAGATCTAGTGACCAACCCTGAATATCCAGTTTCATTAGTTATAATGAAGTTATAATGTCCTGTTCAATGTAATTTCAGTTTGTTCAATGTAAACCGCACTGATGCAGAATAGCGCGGTATATAAGAGAAAATAAATAAATAAAATAAATAAATTAGATTGATATTTTGTAATCCAGTCAGCAGCAATATTCAGACACCATCTGAACTGCAAACCCGCCTAATGTTAGGACACCCTTTCACCTGCAGTTTAGCTTTTGGTTAGCAGCTGAATACTGCCTCTTACTGGCCACCCCTGGAAAATGCCGGCATTAACCTAGTGTGCAGCAGAAGCCAATAGAATGCTAGGAATCATAAGGAAAGACATGGAGAATAAAACAAAGGATGACATCATAATGCCTCTGTATCATTCTATGGTGCAACTGCACCTTGAATATTGTGTGTAATTCTGGTCGCCGTATCTTCAAAAGGATATAGCGGAATTAGAAAAGGTACAGAGAAGAGCCACCAAAATGGTAAAGGCGATGAAAGGTTACCTCTATGAGGAGATGCTTAAAAGGTTAGGGCTCTTCAACCTGGAAAAGAGATGGCCTAAGGAGAAATTCCCCAGTACTTTTTTTGAGACTTTAAATCTTTTTTTTTTTTTTTCAATTTTAAATTTTTATTGAAAACAAAAGAGGACACAATATCTGCAAAACAAGTGTACCACATTCTGCATTACTAAATCTGCAGTCAGGTATTATAGTTATTGTTAAGTGCCGTCAAATCGGTGTCAACTCATGGCCATCCTCTGTATAGTTGTCCTAAATTGTCTTCGGTCTTCTGTCAGGCAACTCATTGTTGACAGATTGGCACCCACAGCTGATTTTATTGTATTGATCCATCTCATTGCTGGCCTTCCTCTTTTGTGTTGACCTTCTACCTTGCCAAGCATGATGTTTTTCTCTAATGATCTCTCTCTTTGCAAGATATGTCGAGTATGAAAGTAGGACAGTCTATGGTATACTCTCGTAGTATTCATCGCCAGCGCCATAATTCAAAGGCATCAGCTTTCTCCTGTCTATGGACTGCTCGAAGTCAGTATTAAAGGAGATCAAACCTAAGCTTTCTTTCGAAGTTCCGATGACAAGACAAGACTTTGACGTTGTCATCAAGGAAGAGCCAGGTTTCAGAAAGAGCTAGAAGATGTTGCAAGTTAGAAATGAAGAGGTCATGAGTAAAGGGGAGTTCTAGATATGGAACAAGCACTCCACAAGGCACCAGAGAAAGGGAGAGCGAAGGGAGTGAGAGAATAGTCTGGGGAGGGGGGGCAGGGTTCAGATTAATGTCACCAAAGGAAAGAAGGAGAAGGAGGAGGAGAGTGAGAGGCAGCGAGGAGTCAGAATGGTGGAAACGAGGAGGAATTTTTTAAGAGAGGGGAGAGGGATGGATGAGAGGAATTAAAAGTTGAAGTTCTAGAGCTAAGAGAGAGGAAAGGTAGAGGGAGGGTGATAAGGAGGGGAGGTAGGAGGATGTTGGAGGTTAAGGAGTGTCAGAAGGAAGAAAAGATGATGTGGAGTCATAAGAAGAGAAGAAACAGAAAGGAAGAGTAGGAAGAAGAAGAGGGGCAGAAAGAACTATAAAGGTATATTTTGGGTAATTCTGGTTCATTGTCTGCTTGAAAGGCATCTCCCAGGGAGGGGCTACTTTACTTCTCATACCGGTCACAGCCAGCCAGTCTGCAAGGCCGGAGCTGCCGAAGACACAGATAAGACTAAGCTTTCTATCTCTGCTGGGTTTTTATTGCAAATATAGAATATTAGCTGTGGGTTAAACCTTAGGTATTTGGAAAATTGTTAATTGCTGGTCCTACATTATACAGTCAAACCTCGGTTTTCATTTGCCCCGGTTTTCATACGCTTCGGTTTTCAATGTCTTTTTTGACTGAGATTTTGTCCCGGTTTTCATACATAGCTTCGGTTTTCAACGTCTTTTTTGACTGAGATTTTGTCCCGGTTCTCGTACATCGCCTCGGTTTTTGTAAAGTACAGTACTGTAAATACATACACCCTCGCGCTGCACACTGGTCTGTATACACTGCCAGAACGCCCACCCGGTCCCGGCAGCACTGCTCCCCGGACTCACCGATCGCCAGCGTGATGAGAAGCGAAAGCCAGCTGAGCACGTAAATGAAACACATCCTCGAGCCTGGTCAGAGTTAGAGAGGCAAGGATTGCGCAGAGAGGAAGGCCCCGATCTCGTCCACCGCCTGCCCGTTCTCTGGAGCGCTCCCTCAGGCTCGGAGGTAGCAGGGAAGAAAAGCTGTCAACGTAAGCAGGAGATGTTGCATGAATGTGGGAGGCAGTTCTTTCTCTTGCAGGGTACGTCTGAAGCTATATCATTAAGATTTCCTGCCATTCTGAAGCATTGAGCAGATAATGTAAAGGTATTTTAATGGGCTGAATCCAATGTGATTCGAAGAAAGCTGGGCACAGCAGCTTGTCAGGGGTGGCTAAGGCCAGATGTTAACATACTGTACTGTACAGTACTGTACTTAGTTTGCTTTCAGTGATGTTAAATGTTCATTTATCCATTTCATTAGTCATTTATATTTATTTCTCATTGTTTTCTGCATGTAAAAATATAGTTATTCTCTATAAAATGTATTTTTTTGTGAATATTTTTGGGTGTCTGGAACGGATTAATTGGATTTACATTATTTCTTATGGTAAATATTGCTTCAGTTTTCATACGTTTCGGTTTTAGTCAGACTTTTTCGAACGGATTAATCATGAAAACCGAGGTTTGACTGTATTTGGGGATAGTCAAACTGCTTGATTTCCTTGTGTAGCCTTAACAGTTTTCTGAGTGTGCCCTCAGTTCAGGCATAAGCCTACTGGGGCAGGGACACTTGGGTTCCCGCCCACCCTACCCCTCACCCCACCCACCCCTGGGGCTGCATTGCCTATATAGTGGCCAAAAGCTTGAGATACGCCCACATTCTCTCAACCAGCATGTCTTGTATTCAGTGCAATATCTGCGGTACTTTCATTCCAAGAAGAATCATTTGGAGCCTAAGAGCATGTCCTATGTGCCGAAGGTCAGCTGCCATGTATAAAGAACTGACTCTACTAAGAGAAGACCTAGCTGCCATGCATAAAGAATTGTCTCTACTGAGGGAAGAACTGGCTGCAATGAAGCGCACCTCTTCTAGGATACAGACTGAACAAAGTCCACCACTGCCCCCACAAAGAATCAGACACACCAGGAACAAATGGATCACAGTGTGTTCGGGTAGATTGCGATCTGTGACACAGAGGCATCCTATACACCAAGAGATATCCTTGCATAATGCACTCTCTGCCTTGGTTATTGAGGATGCCCAATACAAAGAAACTGAACGGCCCTTAGAGGAGTTGGTCAATGCCCAATCTCCTGCTAAAGCACCAAATATGAAGAAAAACTCACCAAACAGAAAACTACTACTACTTGGAGATTCCATCATCAGAGACACCAACTTGGGAACACAGTTCAAAGGAGAGAAGATAGTCAAATGCCTCTCAGGCTCCTCAGCCGGCAGGAATACAAACCAAATTATTGATGTACTTAGCGCGGAAAGCAAACACTCCAAACTTGATGTTGTCATCCACTTGGGTACAAATGACCTGGCTAGAAATAGTGTCTCTACAGTCCAAAAGCACTTCCAAGCTCTGGGAGAAAAGCTCAAGCCCATTGTTAACACTGTAGCATTCTCAGAAGTTCTACCTATTCTAGGTAAGGGGGCAAAAAGGCTAAATCGCATAAACAGCTTTAATACATGGCTCCAGACCTGGTGCAAACAAGGATTCAGATTTAGTGGTGACTGGGAAAACACATGGACCAACAAGAAACTATACTGTGCTGATGGACTACACCTCTCTGTCGCAGGGAAAAGAATCCTACATGAAAAATTCAGGCAGTATGTTGATTTGCATTTAAACTAGAAGAAGGGGGCGACGGACGGGGAAGGTCAAGTTCTGGACGTCACCCCCTGCAAAAGCAGAATAACAGAAACAACCACACTTTTAAACAACACATCAAAAGCAACTGGGAAGAACTGGGTAGAATAAAATCAATGCAAAATACACACAAGCCAGTTAAATGCTGGAAAGCAATGAGCACAAATGCTCGTAGCTTAGCCAACAAACTTCCGGACCTGGAAGCCCTAATGGTGGAAAAGGACTTGGACATTGTGGCCATTACAGAAACATGGTTTAATGAATCAGATGATTGGGATGTAGCCATAGCTGGCTATAATCTATTCAGAAGAGACAGAGAAAATGGAAAAGGAGGAGGAGTAGCCTTGTATGTCAAAACCAATATTAAAGCTATTGAAATGCAGGGGGCATGGGGAAAAGAAGAAGCACTCTGGATTGTATTGGAAAGAGGAGATGGCACTGTCATCCATACTGCTGTAATCTACAGACCTCCCACTCAAATTGAAGAGAGAGATAACGAATTGATTATAGATATTGCCAAGATAGCCACAAAGGGAGAAGCGATCATATTGAGTGACTTTAATCTACCCAATGTGGACTGGATTACTCCTTCTGCAAATCTGGAAAGAAGCAAAAGAATTGTGGACGCTATCCAAGATGCGTTACTTAGACAAATGGTGATGGAACCAACCAGGGAAAGCTCAACGCTGGATGTAGTGCTCACCAACGGTGATAGTGTGTCGAATGTCTGGGTGAGTGCCCCTGTGAGCAACAGGGATCATCACACGGTGTGGTTTGAGGTAAAAGCCAAGGTGCAGTCCAATCATAACGAGCTCAAAGTCCTAAATTCAAAAACACTGACTTCAACAAAATGGCCAAGTACTTAAAGGAGGAGCTGACAGGGTGGAAGGGGATAAGGGAAGTGGAACTGCAATGGGCTAAACTAAAAGAAGCAATAAAAGGGACAACAGATAAATATGTAAGAAAAGTAAATAAAAACAAGAGGACAAGGAAACCTATTTAGTTTTCCAAAGAAGTGGCTGCTCAAATAAGGGCAAAAACCACAGCTTTTGCAAAATTCAAAAGCTTGCAAACAGAAGAACACAGAAATGATTACAGGACCAAACTCAAGGAGACAAAAAGAGAAATAAGGGTAGCAAAATCAAAGGCAGAAGAAAAGATGGCTAAAGATGTTAAGTGCGGCGATAAAACTTTCTTCAGTTATATTTGGGAAAGGAAGAAGATCAGAGGTGGAATTGCAGGGCTCAGAAGTGCTGGGAACAGACTCATGGAAAATGACATTGATAAAGCGAAATTACTAAACAAATAGTTCTGCTCTGTTTTTACTAAAGAAAATCCTGGAGAAGGACCACCTGTGACTCCCAAATATAAAAATGGGAATGAGGTAGATACCATACCATTCGGAGAGGATGAGGTGTTAGAACAACTTGGAAAACTGAAAGTGGACAAGGCCTTGGGACCGGATGGGATACATCCCAGGATACTGAAAGAGCTCAGAGAGGTTCTTGCAGGGCCGTTAAAGGATGTTTTCCTTCGAAACAGGAGAGATTCCTCAGGACTGGAGAATGGCTGACGTCGTACCTCTACACAAAAGTGGTGACAGGGAAGAAGTGTCAAACTACAGGTCCGTGAGCCTTACCTCGGTGGCGGGAAAGGTAATGGAGAAGCTCCTGAAAGATCGAATACTGAACTTTCTCAAAACCAGAGGGTTACAGGATCCGAGGCAACATAGTTTTACCGAGGGACGATCTTGCCAGACAAATCTGATTGAGTTCTTTGACTGGGTGACCAGAGAACTGGATCAAGGACACACGATGGATGTCATCTACCTGGATTTCAGCAAAGCCTTTGATACTGTCCCTCATAGGAGGCTTATCAATAAACTCGGTAGTTTGGGATGGTTCCCAAGGTAGTAAACTAGATCAGATATTGGTTGATTGACAGACGACAGAAGTTGATGGTAAATGGAGCTCACTTGGATGAAGGGAAGGTGACTAGCGGGGTGCCTCAGGGTTCGGTCCTGTGCCCGGCACTGTTCAATGTATTTGTGAGTGACATTGCTGAAGGACTGAATGGAAAAGTCTGTCTTTTTGCAGATGACATGAAAATTTGCAACAGAGTGGACTCCCCCGAGGGAGTACTGAACGTGAGGAGGGATCTGCAAAAGCTGGAGGAATGATCTGATGCTTGGCAATTGAGATTTAATGTGAAGAAGTGCAGGGTCATGCACTTGGGTAGCAGAAATCCAAAGGAAATGTACACGATAGGGGGCGAGAGGTTGGTGTGCACGGAGCAGGATAAAGACCTCGGTGTGATTATTTCTGTAGATCTCAAGGTGGCAAAACAGTGCGACAAGGCAGTGGCAAAAGCCAGGAGGATGTTGGGCTGTATTCGAAGAGGAATTACCAGCAGAAAGAAGGGGTACTAGTGCCACTGTATATGTCTCTGGTGAGGTCTCACGGAATACTGTGTTCAGTTTTGGAGACCGTATCTTGCAAAGGATGTAAAAAGAATGGAAGCTGTTCAGAGGAAGGCGACTAAAATGATTTGGAGCCTGCGTCAGAAGCCTTATGAGGAGAGACTTGAAGACCTAAATATGTACACTTTGGAGGAGAGGAGGGATAGGGGAGATATGATTCAGACCTTTAAATACTTAAAGAGAAATAATGAACAAACAAACCTCTTCCAAAGACAGGGAAGCTGTAAAACTAGAGGGCATGACATGATGCTGCAAGGTGGTAAATTGAAAGGCAATGTCAGGAAATACTTTTTCACTGAAAGGGTGGTGGATGCTTGGAATGCCCTCCCGATGGAGGTGGTGGGGGCAAACACAGTGACGGAATTCAAAGTGGCCTGGGACAGACACAGTGGATCACTTTACAGCAACATGATAAAATCAAAATAAACTGAACCATCTAATTTCTCAACAAAAAGGGGTGTCCTACATGGAGCAATGGGGGGAGGAGTGGTGGGTTCACCCCTAAACAAAGGAACAAAGATATGGGGAGGGGTGCACCTGCTCCTGCCATATTGCTGGGCAAACTAGATGGACCACGCTGGTGTTTATCTGCCATCATTTTCTATGTTACTATGTCTCGGTTTAATGTGCATTACCAAGTTTAAGTTTCAATGTAAACTGCTTTGATTGAAATGATAAAATGGTAGAAAAAAACCTGTTAAATAAATATGATGCAATCAGACTAAGGGGCATGTTTACTAAACACCGTTGCTGTGCGGGTTCCCATTAGTGTGCTGGTGCCATATAAGGAGTGGGCCGGCCAGGCAGAAAAAAGCAAAAAACCGGACCGTACGTGTGTGCGTTGCGCTAATGTGCGGGGCCCACATTAGCGCGTGGGAAGGCTAAGTGGGGCACTGCTGCAAAACCAAACAGCAGAGCTGTAGTACAACGGTGAAGACACCGACCAATGGTGCAGGGGCCAGGGGTTCAAACCCCCATTGCACTCAACAAAAAAGACCAGCTGAGGCATCAACATTTATGGGCAAAAGTGGTTTAGGAGGCATATTAATTTTGGGCGGCAGAAGGCGGCGCACTGTTATTTTTATTACGGCATGAGGCGGCGTACTGTTCAGTGTGGGCGGCAGATGGTGGCGCATTGTTAAGTTTGGGCGGCAGAAGGCGGTGCGCTGATAAATGTGGGCAACAGAAGGCGGCGAGCCGGTGGGCAGAAGGCGGCGCGCTGATGTGTGAGGGGGCAGTCCAATAGTGGGAGGGATAAGTGGCGCGCTGATGTGCAAATGACAGGAACAGAGCCATAGCACAATGGTTAAGACACTGACCACTCGTGCAGGGATCATGGGTTCAATTCCCCCACAGTGCCCATTGAAGACAGCTGGCTGAGGCATTATTTTAGGGGCATTTCCATGTTGTGCGGCATAAGGCGGCACGCTGTTAATTTAGTGCGCCACAAGATGGCGCGCTGATGGCTACAAGGCTGCGCGCGGATGCACAAACACAGGAACAGAGCCACAGCACAATGGTTAAGACACTGACCAATGGTGCAGGGGCCAGTGAACAAGGCTAGCTGGGGCAGTATGTATCATGGTGAGGAGTGCTGTAGGAGGCCTTCCATTTATATTTTATTTCCCACCACTAGTAAACCCGTTCTCACAGTGTGTTAACATACGGATGCCCGTAAGGCACATGTTACAGTGCACTGTCCACCAAGGCACCCTAGAAAGTCCCCTATAGGGCACCATGTATGTTGCGACACAGGATAATGTATAGTGCACCCAATATGGATGGCACCCATAAGGTGGCCTATAGGGTGCCCTATTGAGCACCCTCAGAGGCACCTTATGGGTACAGTATGCCAAGGGTGTGTTTACTGGCATAAAAATATGTACAGTAAAAAAAGATAATGCTCTGGACAATCCTATCACAGAACCCCACAGTGGGCTTGAACCCATGACCTCTGGCTGCAAAGGTAGTGACGTAACCATTGGGCTACAGCACTATAGCTGCCAGCAAGCCCCTGGCTGGCTGCAGAGAGCCTGCACGTCACCTCACAGACAGTCTGCTGTTGTAAACAAGATAGGGTTAGGCCACCCGTACCCATGATGCACTGCACATGCAAATCAGCTGTCCACAGATGCACACAAGATGGGGAATGCACCCCAACAGCTACCCGGCCTGGTAGGGGGAATTGTCCGTGTGCACCCACACAGCACCTCGGCCTGGTAGGGGGTCCTGAGCGGGTGGACTACCAGCAAAGAGTAGCTACACACCGTCACATTGTGCGGGTACTGTGCTCACCCTGAGGGTGTGATGTGGCGCCCAGGACCAGGTCCACAACACCAGCCATGGCTGAATGAAGCCATGACAGAGCTCCAAAACAGTACTAACCTGTGAGATAGGAAGGTGCTGCAGAAACATGTTGGATATCTCTGTCTGTCTCAGTTAGTGGAAACCCCTAGGTGGTCAAAGTACCCCCCTGAGGGTGGCAAACAGGGCCTCCCACCAACAGATCCCCATCCTACACACCCCACCCCCCCCCCCCCCCCCATGGCAGCAGAGTGGACCGTCAAACCCCAGTCCTGCTGGGGAACAGACACCCTACAGGGCAGTCCAAGCAGCTCCACACACATCCATAACACAATATCAGACCAGACTTTAGGCTGGATATCCAAAGATGCACCCCCAGCACTATCTGATATTCACCTGCAGCAAGCCATCAGCCACTGCACCCTGCAAGGCACTCCATCAAGACACATACCAGCTGTGAATAGTCTACTGGTTAGCCCTGATGGAAATGCATGCACCCAAAACTGGGGTGGCAGCACACACAAGCAGAGAGCTCTGTGAGGAGGCCCCAACAGGAAACCCATATATATCACAAGAAAAGAACACAATACAGCACTATGGGGGTGCCTAGCCATGCTGTCATCACTGCACACTCAGGGTGAGAGTGCTCCCCCAGCAGCACATACAGAGGTCACCCTGTCTGTGTAGGTGGTGGCCGGGCACTACAATGTCACAGCCAGTGCCCTATGCCCTGTGCAGATGCATCCTGGCCAGCCCACCATGTCTGACCTATACCCATGGTACCTTGCTGCTCATTATGCACATTGGCAGGCCAATACTGGCAGTAGTGCTGGCAGTGTGGGTTGGGGAAGGTGTTTGCAGCCAACACACACTGTATAGACCAGAGCTACTCAATTCCGGTCCTGGTGGTCCGCAACCCTGCAGGTTTTCGGGATATCCCTAATGATATGCATGAGATATATATACATTAGAGATAGCCTGCCAACCTGACTGGTTTGTGGCCCTCCAGGGCTGGATTTGGAGACCCCTGCCTTACACCTCTGTCATTCAAGATTGTGAGTGGGCAAGGTACAGATGTCCTAGACATCAAAAGGGTAGATAGAATGTGTCACATTCCTCCTCGATTCTCACCACCACCACAAAGTTGTCTAATAGACAATATTTTGGTGTTGGTGAGAATCAAGGAGGAATGTGACACATTCTATCTACCTTTTTGATGTCTAGGACATCTGTACCTTGCCCACTCACAATCTTAAATGACAGAGGTGTAAGGCAGGGGTCTCCAAATCCAGCCCTGGAGGGCCACAAACCAGTCAGGTTGGCAGGCTCTCTCTAATGCATATATATCTCATGCATATTCATTAGGGATATCCCGAAAACCTGCAGGGTTGCGGACCACCAGGACCGGAATTGAGTAGCTCTGGTATAGACAGACACACACTCCCACACCTATGCCAGCATTGTGCTACTATTGAGGGGGTGATTAGCCTTGCCCACCACACCGGTCCTGGGCACGGCACAGGCATGGATATGGTACGCAGTACTGCTGGGGGTTACTCCCCAGGGTGGTGAACACCGTCAGAGGCCAGGCCTGGAGCACGCACCGCAGACACCAAACAGATTGTTCGGATGGGGTCAACTAGCAGTATGTGCGTAACGTAGGGATATCTATCAGCCTGTACTCTTAGCAAACGTTTCAGAGCTGTGTACCTCAGGTGTAGGGTGACATTGCTAAGGTATGCAGGTGCTGGTATTGGGAGATGCACGCAGGGTCCAATGTTCGGCCTCTACAGGAGACATTGGCCAATGGGGCCTATGGGTGTGGGTGTGGGTATGTTTGCCCCTGTTGGCTGCTGCTTTATGGCAGCGCTTCCCCACTCCAGTCCAGTTTTGCATCACACTGTTCGGGTCTTCCTGCTGTCCCTCATGAATATGCATGAGCTACATCTACATGCCGTGGGGGTGGTGCATAGATATACAGCACAGGCATTTGTATGAGTGGCAGCATGGAACCTGACTGGTGTGTGGCCCACCAGGACTGCATTTGGGCGATTCTGCTGTAGGTTCTGCCCCTGTTCATGGTGTCTGTGCTCAGTGGGGTAAAAGACAGATGTATTACCATTGCATATGTCCTCATCACGAAAGGTGTGTCCTTACTGTCACTGTTTATTTGTGGGGAAAATATGTGGGCAGGATTGCTGGTAGACCCAGCTGGTCTTTGAACCTGTGACTTTCTGTTCTTGCATGCACTGTCTGTGTGCACTGCACCACCGTGTAGCCACAGCTTGGCTGAATTCCCTGGATAGTCCATGACTGTGGATCCGGCAGGGCCTGTCTGTTGCTGTGGACTGTGCCAGCCTGCACATGGCTAGGCCTCTGTCTTCTGTGGCTAGCAGCCACTGCCCCCTGCACCACATGTACTCATCCGCCAACATGCTGGCATGAGATTCTCTCAGAGAAAGCAGATGACCTGATTGCAATGTGTCAGTACGGGACTGCATTTGGGCGACTTGGCTGTAGGTATTGCCCATTGTTGTGGTGTGTGTGCGGTGTTGGGTAAAATATGGGTGTTTTCCACATGCTTATGTTCCCTGCACTACAGGGGTGTCTGTGCTATCTTTGTTTAGTGGTGGGTAAAATATAGGGAATGGGCTGACAAGTGCACCAGCTGGGATTTGAACCTCTGAGCCTCTGGTCCTAGAGATACTGGCTCTGTCCGCTGCACCACACTGTGGCCACAGAGACTGTGCACTCCCTGGAGATAGTACACCTGTCAGGATGGAGTCGCAAACCCTGCTCTGCGCATATTTACTGTGGGCTCCTTCACCCTGTGTGGTGACAAACGTGCAAATAAAACCCAGGGATGACCATGGAACAAAGGGGGAAAACATATACTGAAGCTGGGCAACAGTGATATTAATGGGCAACCCTAGAAAACACTCCCAGGACAGCTCCAGAAAAAGGGAAATGTTTTCTGGACGGGTCTCCGCTCCGTACACCTTTCCATAACTCATTTCTTTTTTTTGGAGCTTTCCTGGGTGTGTTTTCTAATTTTGCCCATCACTATAACTGTTCCCCAACTGAATTACTATTTTTAATATTTATGTGGTGGTCATTTTCTATTTTTAATTGCACTTTTGTGCTGTGCACATGTATCACACTGCTCACGTTTTGCAGGTTTCCCCGGTTTTGCTGTACATTGCTGACGGAAATGGTTTCTCTTCCCTTTAAATGCCCTCTACTGCGAGTGTTTCACTCGCGCTATTTTTTCAATGGAAATTCGGCCCCGCAACTGTGTGAGGGGCCTCTCCCCTCCCCTTCCCCGCCCATTAACCCCGTCTCTCCGCCCCTCCGGGGCCTTCCTCCGCCCTCCGTAGGCCTTTCCACGCCTCTATCAGACATTTGCGGGCCCGTACTTGTGCGGGGCCCGTTAATGTGTCGCGCACATGCGCAGGGGTTCATCACACGTGTGCGGGGCGTTTAAACGCGTTTCCAAGTGTTTGAATGCCGCTTTTCCGTGCGCTATTGTGCGGTGCGCACATTTGCGGTTTTTAGTAAACATCCCCCTAAGTAGCACTGTAGAGATACATGCTCACAAAAATTAAACAGGAGTAGGTGGTAATCATATATAAACTGAAAGAGCCACTGATATTGAAGGAGTCTAAGTCATGAGGTGCTCTGTCCTGCACTAAGGTCTGACCCAGCAGTCCCTTTCCTTGGAGAGAACCATTGCCGTTGAAGCCAGTAGCATGTGGCTCATTGCTGGATCGTGTGACTATGATTTACATTGAGTAAGCTGCTATCAATATGTTCCAGGCCTCCAGTTCCTGAGGCAGCAAAACAGCCCCACAACATTATGGAACCTCCACCATATTGAACTGTAGGAAGGGTGGGTTTTTTTTTCCTTATAAGCTTCATTTCTTCACCTGTAAATGTATCGCTGGTCTGCATTGCCAAAGAGCTTAAGTTTGGTTTCATCTCTCCACGGAACATTTTACCAGAAGGATTGTGGTTTCTCAAGGTGGGTTGTAGCAAAGATCAGGTGTGACTTTTTATGTATGTATTTATTTATTTATTTATCAGGGTTAATATACTGCTTCCTTATCGTCTCTCTGGGCCCGTCCAGGAACAAGTAGGTTGTCAATCCCCTTCAGCAACTGAGGACTGATATCTCAAACTTTGAAGAGCTGGCATCTGGCTCCCTCTGCTGGCCATACTCAGTCTTATCAGTCCTCAGCAGCTGAAGGACGTGTTCCTGGCTGGCTCCCCCCTTCAGATGCTTAAGGCTTTGATAATTTTTATTTCTTTGATTTCTTTTTGGTGTTTCAGAACCAGGGATCCTAGCAGGGTTCCTTTCAGTAGCACTTGCTGCCGACAGCTTTTTGTCGGCGCTCAGAGGCACGGAGCTGAAGAGGCAGGGCCTGTCTCAATTTTCAGCTCCGGATGATACCGAAGAGAGCAGAGCGGGGCTGGGAGCCCCAGATACCTGCCTGCTACCCCCGCTACTCAGCTTCCTTACCCGCTAGCAGCGGGTGTTAAGAGCTGAAGGAAGAGCTGTTTTTCTGCTTAAGGTTAGTCGGTTTTCAACTTCTTAGTACTTGTGTGAGTTTGGCGGCCATTTTATTTCTTCTCAGGGGGCCTTTTTTTTTCCCGCGGCACTTCTGAGGGCCGGTTTCGCGATGGCTTTGGCTGAGTTTTTCAAGTTGCTTGGGTGACTCGGCTGGCTTTTTTGGGCCTCTTGGGCATGGAGCCGACCGTTGCGGCAGGCCTTCTCAGCGGTTCATTTTGGCGGGAACGGCTCCCGGGCTGCTTTTGCGCCCATAGCCGGGTTTCTTCAAGTTAGGTAACTAAGGTTATGAGGAAGGGGCGAAGGCGCTCTCTCTCTTTTTCCTCAGTAAAGGAAAAATCTTGTCCTCGGGGCCCGTGTCTGTGTCCGAGCAGGGCAGTTGGGGCACTACATAAATGCATACATGATTGGAAACAGGGCTCTCTTTAGCATTGTTATCATGCTCCCGGTACCGATTAAGGGCGGCGTTAGTGCTGTGCCTCTCCGGGGCCTTAGCCATTTTTTTTGCTTTTTGGCGTCTAAAGGCTGAGCAAGAGACTGGATCTCCGGAACACAGGACTCATCCCTGGGAATCCCAGGGGTATTTTCCATTCCTCTCGGGTGTAACACTAGCTTAGCTGTCACATACACCTTTCTGGCTCTCATATTCCCTGGCTATCTTATCAGTATTTTTATGGTTCGGCTGCTGTATCTGCCTTAAGGTCTTTCTTTTGTGCCTAAGGTTTTGTTTTTCCACTGGTATTTCTATGGTCCTTCCATTTTGCTGTGGCCTGCTTCTTTCCATGACTCACTACAGGGCTCTGGCCTTTGGCATAACGTTTTCTCAATTGACATGTTTTCATTTCATAGTTTTTGTTTATATGCCATTTGGCACTTCCATTGGGGTAGTGTTGCATTAAGTGGCCATTCCCTTTGCCAAGTTTGCTATCTCTGTTAAGCTTTACCACTTTTCCTGGGTAAACCCGGAGTCTTCCTCTCAGCTAGCTGAATGGCGGAATAGCCTAGTGCTAACAGCACCAGCCTAACACCCCAGAAATCTGGATTCAATTCTAACTGGGTTTCCTGGTGACCGTGGGCCAGTCACATTACCCTAGGGGAAAAGGCCTGGCATATTACTGTGCTTCTGTGCACAGGTTAGACATTTCTTCTGTTTAAATTTTTTCTTTGGCCCACGGGCACTTCTGGTGCTCTTAATCAAGTCACTTTGCCCTCCATTCCCTCAGCGGAAAAGGCCTGGCACTTCCTACAGGCCACCTCACTTTAATATTTCCACATGCCCATTTCTATCTGGGTGTGATCTTCTCTGGTTGGGTGGCTAATTTTCTTTTTCTGTAACTTTGATTGGTCTGTCCAAAGGCACTTTTTGGCCTTCGTTCGTTACCTTCTTCCTTGGTCTAGGTGGTTTCTGGTCTTTCTTCTCTTTCTGGGCATCTTTCCACGATTTGAGTAATCATCATATTGACCTCTCTATGGTTCGGTTCGCTATAGGTGGGGGCCTTTTTGTCGTTCCCTAATGGGGTTGACAATTCATGGTCCGTACAAGGTACATGCATCGATTACGGGTCCTAGGGGCCTGCGGGGTCTCCGAGCTCAACTGCCATATAATTCGATACCTACAGCTGAACTTGCCGCACAGGTCCACTTTCTCCATAATTTGTCGTGGGTGGTCCACTGATCCCGGCACTGACGCGGCCGTCAGTGAAAGCTATAGTAAGGGGAGACAAAATCCTTATTGCTGCTGCAGCAGTGAGCTTTCATACCTGCCAGAAATTCAGCTGGTCCCCTCTTTTACTTACGGAGTGGAGGAGTAGCCTAATGGTTAGAGCATTGGCTTGGAAATCAAGAGACCAGGGTTCAATTCCCAGTAGCACTCCTTGTGGCCTTGGGCAAGTCATTGGCAATGTTGTAGCAAACGATGCTGGCATGGTTTCGGGGATTTCGAGTGTTTGCTTCTGCAAGGCTTCAGATAGGGCCAACCGTGCTCCCGGTGAGCGGGCTAAAGCGACAGTTGGTCGGTTCGGAATCATAGGGGCAGAGGCTTCCTCTGCCGCAGGGGGGTTTGGACTTCCTTGCGCTTAACTCAGGAGTCTTGCGTGCAGTAGTTGAGCCAGCTGTCTGGACGGCTTCTGTTTCCAGAGGTTCTCTTCAGTGGTTAGGGCTACTCTGGGCTCAGAACAAACAAATGGAATCCATCCTCAAACATATGCGGATTATCTACAAACGAAACTTTGTCAGATAAACAACAACCCAGCGTCCAGCATCATCCTTCAGCCCTACAATCAAACACCACTCACTACCTTCTCAACTCCATCCAAACGATGCATCGAAGACACCATAGCAGCCATCAATACGTCCACAGCGCAATCTGATCCATGCCCAGCTTTCTGGGTCAAGGAACTCCGGACTGACCTCAGTCCCATCATATCCAGACTTATTCAACAATCGTTCACAACAGGTGATTTCCCACGCACCCTCAAACAAACTTCAATAAGACCTCTACTAAAAAACAACAAACTCGACCAACAGAAACCAGAATCCTACAGACCCATAGCAAGCATACCATTGCTTGCAAAAATAATGGAAAAGATAGTTCAGAGACAAATACAAGATCACATTGATTCCAATGCACCACTGGATCCATGCCAGCATGGATTTAGAGAATCTCACGGGGTCGAGACCCTTCTCACCACACTCTTCAGCAACATAATATCAGGCATCGACAATACCCGCCAAGGCTTTGTTCTTGTCTTCCTTGACATCGCAGCAGTGTTTGATTCCGTTAGCCATGAGCGCCTCCTAGAACGCCTCAAAGAAAAAGGAATCTCCGGTAAAGCACTCGAGTGGTGCAGGTCCTACCTCTCGGACAGATGGCAGCAGGTGAGATCCAGAAACACATCATCAGAACCATTCCACCAAAGCCAAGGTGTCCCACAAGGATCCTCCCTCTCCGCCTTACTATTCAATATATACATGCAACCTCTCTGCAACCTGATTCGGTCTTTCAACATTAACTGCATGATATACGCAGATGATGTGCTATTATACACGCCTTTTGCAACAGATAACCCAGACCTCGAACCAATAACATGCTGCATAAACGAAATATCCAATTGGCTACAATCCCAAAACCTCCGGATTCAACACAAGAAGACGGAGGTGATGTTCATTACAAGAAACCGTAACTTCACTGCCCCAACAGTACTGAAAGTGAAGGAAGCAGACCTCCAGACCAAATCCGCGATCAGATACCTCGGCATCACACTAGACCAGAACCTAAATATGCAAGCTCATATAAGTAACACTGTAAGGGCAGTATATCATAAAATTAGATCCCTTAGATACCTAAGATCTCTGCTGGAGCCAGATGATTTCAGGACTATCTATCAGGCACTAATTATCCCGCATTTCGATTATGCAAATGCAATACTTCAAGGTCTCCCCCAAACCACCCTAAACCCACTGCAAATGGCAATGAACACCGCAGCAAGAGTACTGCACGGAGCATCCAGGAAAGACCATGTCACACCTATAATGAAACAACTCCACTGGCTCCCGATTCAAGGTAGAATTACATTCAAGACCTTGCTGCTCACCTTCAAAGCCACCAAAGGTCTCTCGTCAACTTCACTAACTGAGCTAATCCAGATGACACCCCACAACAGAGACAGAAGGTCAGTAGCTCAAAACACCTTGATAGTCCCAAGATCTATAACTCAATGCTCCAAGTCAACATCCAGCAGGACTTTCAATCTTTATGCACCAGTGATCTGGAATAACCTCCCTCACAACATTAGATCAATCCCAGACATATTCCAATTCAGGAAGGCCGTGAAACACTACCTCTTCCTCATACATTACCCTGAACCTAATAGAAACTCAGCACCATTTGCCGAATCCACCCAAATCACCACTGTCTAAAACCATACAAACACATGATCAGCCTACAAATTGTATATATTGTATATTTTGTGGTTGTACATAGTTACCCTGTTAGCCAAGTTGATTATCCTGTTCATATGTAAACACAAAGTACTATTGGAAATGTGTATGTTCATTGTTTATTGTAAACTGCGCTGATGCTGAATAGCGCGGTATAAAAGAGACTTTAAATAAATAAATAAATAAATAAGAGACGGCGTAGGTGGCCAATCCATTCGGCACTCTAGTGTGTTTGTTCGCGACGTCCATAACGACGGTGTTCGAGTTCCGTGTCGGGATTCTGTTACGATCGTTTAAGCTACGGGGGGACATCTAGTCCTCGCTGCCGCTCTTTTTGCTTCTTCGAGCGGCGACAGCGTGGCACTATCTGCGGCTCCTTGGTTCCCTGGCGGCGTTCTTCGTCTGAGTTTTGTGAACGACGAATCGCTGTCTCTCGCATTCCCCTGGCTTCAGGTAGACAACTCATTGCAAAATGTACATCTTAAGAAAACTGAGGTTATTGTTAATTTTTATTCTATGATTTGACCTTTAATAATATATGTGGTATATTATACAGTGCTTGGAAGTCCCTGTTTGGGACCAAGAGATAGAGGTCATATATATTTTTATGTTATTATCTACTTCTCTCATAGCCGGCATCAGGAAAGAGTGGAAGATGCATGGATTCGTTTCCCAGTGAAGGTAATAGAGACTGGAACGGCATGAGTAGAAAGCATGGGACAAGCGCAAAAGATCTCTTCAGCTCTTCCAGACCTTACTAGAAGGAACTGCACTCCGATTATTCTCCAACAATGCAGTGACAGTTGCATATATCAATGGTCAGGGCGGAACCAAGAGTTTTTTTCTTCTCGCCGAATCTCAGGAGTTGATGGCTTGGGCCGAGTTCAATCTCTTAGCGTTGTCAGCTGCGCATGTGGCAGGCGAGCAAAATGTGCAGGCAGCTTTCTCTGTCGCAATATCCTCGATCCCGGAGAATGGCAGTTGAACCTGGCAGTGTTTCACGAACTGGTAGTACGTTGGGGTCAGCCAGTGATGCATCTTATGGTGACGTTCAGCATTGCGAAGGCAAACCGTTTTTTTTTCAGCAGACACAAAGAGCACATGTCAGCAGGATTGAATGCTCTAGTACAACCTTGGCCATTGGACACTCTGTTGTATGGGTTCCCTCCTTGGCTGCGGTTGAGTCGGCTTATTCAACGCATAGCGGGTCATTGAAGATTGGTGATTCTGATTGCGCCGGATTGGCCGTGGTGTCCTTGGTAGGCCGATCTTATGCGACTTTTGGTAGCTCCTCCTGGGCGCCTACTGGATCGGATCAAGCTCTTAAATCAGGGCTCAGTTCTCCGGCCACAAGTGGATCGTGTCTTGCTTCCGGCTTGGCTCTTGAGAGGGCTCGGTTAATGCATGAGGGTTATGTGGCTTCATGAGTAGCTCCTTACTTCGGTCTAGAAGGCCGGGAACTTCTCTCGCATATGTGCGGGTGTGGAAGTGTTTTTTGAGCATTGGTATAACCAACGTAATTTTCTTCCGGCTCTAACTATTTACCACAATTACTTTTATTTCTCCAAGAGGAATTAGCAAAAGGTTTGGCACTTAATACTCTTAAGGTGCATTTAACAGCGCTTACCTGTTTTAGAGGTTTGGTGCAGACTGTCTTCCACTTGGCCCAACTTACGCCATTTCAGATCTGCAGTAGCATTTTTCCAGCAGTTCAATTCTTTGAATTGCGGTTGGAGGCGTTACTAGACCTTCTTTTCGTCCGCGTAGCCATTTCTCCCTCAAAGGACTCTTGGGAATTGCCCTTCGGGGAGACTTTCTGTTCCTCGTCCTAAGGGTTAGGTCTACCTGTCTGCATTCTCGGGCGACAGGGGACTGTTATGGATGGTTCCCTCCTTGCTTCCAAAACTCTTCTCGGCTTTCTATGTTGCTGAATCGCTCTCTCCCCTCTGTTTGGATCGTGGCCGATTCTTCCAGTGTCGACGGTCTACGCTGGCTGCAGAAATACCTCCTACCGGCTACGTCTTCTGGGGGGCGGAGCATTAATTTCTTTGCCGGATCTACGTCAGCTGCGGCCGCTTCTCCGTCCTTCCTGGCTAGTTCGGTGAAACTCGTCATTGGGGTGTCCTTTCGGAACATAGAGTAGCTTCCTCCGGGGGAGTCTTTGTGCTTGTTCTACGTGCGGTCCAGAGGCGTTTGGGTGGCGTCTCTTCTGTTCAGACCGGTGATTTTTTCTTGGGCGGCTACGTGATCGACGCATCTCCCGTTTGCAGAACATTGCAGGCAGGAGATCTTGACAGACGGTCGTGCCTGCCCGAAGGCGTTTTCCGCCCTAGCGGGCCTATTCGGTCCCTCCCGTGGTTGGGTACTGCTCTGGTACGTCCCACTTGTTCCTGGACGGGCCCGGAGAGACGATAAGGAAACAGAAATTAGACCTTACCTGCTAATTGTCTTTCCTAGAGTTCTCTCCGGGCCCGTCCAGGACCCACCCAGGTTTTTGGTCATATTTCAGTGTGGCGCGGAAGTCTCTGGATACTCTGCGGATAGTGACGAAGTCCGCGCCAGGAGTTCTAGAGTGTGGTTTCGGTTCTTGTTCAAGAGTTGCCTTTTTACCTTGTTGGTTGTTCTGTGCTAGAAAAAAAAAAAAAAAAAAGGCAGAGCGAACTGGACATTTTTGCCTGTTAAGTCAGATAGCAGCGGCGCTGCTCTGAGTTCGTTCTTCCTCTCAGCCTCACTACAAGCTACTGTGTTTTGTTATCTTAACTATTTTTGTTTCGTGTCTTTTGATCATGGGGCACTACTCTTCATCTGCTTTGTTAAGGTTAGACTGAGTATGGCCAGCAGAGGGAGCCAGATGCCAGCTCTTCAAAGTTTGAGTTATCAGTCCTCAGTTGCTGAAGGGGATTGACAACCCACTTGTTCCTGGACGGGCCCGGAGAGAACTCTAGGAAAGACAATTAGCAGGTAAGGTCTAATTTCTGTTTTCTTTATCAGTCAAAATGGTTTACATGGGGGGGTGGAGCCAAGAGCAGTACAGAATGGCCACATAGTTTTCACCTCCCAAGAGTCCTACAGCTAATTCTGCCTCTCTCTCTCCCTTAGAATGAGAACTGTACCCCCAGAGCTAAATATCCTCTTCTGGAGCATGTCTGGTAGCAAACCCACCTGTCTTGAGTATTCAGTGGGGCAGAATGCCGGGGTAAAAAGAGCAAAGTCCCACCCGCCATCTCCTCACTAGATGGGGAATCAGCGTGAAACTGCGGCAGGCAAGCAAGAATTATTAGCGGAAATGCGAGCAGTTCATGCAATGGTAGCAGCGAATGGCGAATCTCTCAATGGAGTTCAATCTGATAGAAAGGACTTAAAGGAGCAGATGAGTACTTACTGGTAGAATGGATAAAATACAAGACTCGCTGCTCAGGAGGAGCACACAAAGCAAGTGTCAAAGAACGGGAAATAAACTGTGCAATTGGAATGTAGTTTAGAAGAGCTGAACAGATTGCGCAGGAATAATATTCTCATCCTAGGAATCCCAGAAGGGGTGGAGGGAACTAACACTGCAGCGTATCTGGAGAATCTCATACTGCAGATACTGCGATTAGAATTGTCACGCTCTTTCAAAACTGAAAGAGCCCATTGGGTACCAGCACAAGCGAGACTTCATACTATGCAGCCGCGGCCTGTGATCATCCGTGTGCTCCGCTACCAAGAAGTGGCCCAGATAATGACTTCAATTAAAGCCCAGGCACCGATACTGTTTGAGGGCAGTAAGATTGCCTTTTCCCTGACCTTAATAAAGCGACCGTTGAGAGGCACAAGCACCTCCTTGCTTTCAGACCGCGCCTCCAACAGTTCCAGGCATGATATGGGCTATTTTTTCCTGTGAGGCTCAGGGTAAAGCTGCATAACCAGATGAGGACTTTTGAGGACCCAGGCACTTTACAGGCTTATTGGGAACAACAGGAGGCAATCCTGATGCAATTGTAATGACTAAGATATCTACAGAACATTCTGTCAGGGATAGAAATGCCTGTAGGATCCCTTGATTTGACTGTTTAATAAGAACATAAGATATGCCATACTGGGTCAGACTAAGGTCCATCGAGCCCAGTATCCTGTTTCCAGCAGTGGCCAATCTAGGTCATACGTACCTAGCGGTTTCCCCAAAAGACACCGGTTCTACAATGCTTGCATTGGGTCAAGCATTAATATCCTGAGTCCCTTTTTAATAATGGTTTATGGACCTTTCCTCCAGGAACTTGTCCAAACCTTTTTTAAACCCAGCTACACTAACAGCCTTTACTACATCCTCCGGTAACGAATTCCAGAGTTTGATTACATGTTGATTGAAAAAATATTTTCTCTTATTAGTCTTAAATAGTTTACCCTGTAGCTTCATTGCATGTCCCATAGTCTTTCTATATTCTGATAACGTAAACAATTGATCTACATTTACCCGTTCCACTCCGTTCATTAATTTATAGACTTTTATCATATCTCCCCTCAGCCGTCTCTTTTCCAGGTTAAAGAGCCCTAACCTTTTTAGCCTTTCTTCATAGGGGTATCCTTCCAACCCCTTTACCATTTTGGTGGCTCTTCTCTGAACCTTTTCTAATAACACTATATCCTTTTTAAGATACGGAGACCAGAATTGCACACAATATTCAAGGTGCGGTCTCACCATGGAACGATATAGAGGCATTATAATATCTTTTGTTTTATTTTCCATTCCTTTCCTTATGATACCTAGCATTCTATTTGCTCTCTTGGCTGCCACTGCACACTGGGCCGAGGGTTTTAACATGTTATCCAAAATGACGCCTAAATCTTTTTCCTGGGTGGTGTTTCCTAATGTGGAACCTTGCATCGTGTAACCATAGTTTGGGTTGTTCTTTCCTAGGTGTAGGCAAATCACCATCGACAGAGGCTGTATAGGGAGGACGCTACAGATTGAGATGGAAACAAAAGGTTGGGACTTGTCCCCAAGCGCCCCTACTGGCGTAGGAAATGAGGGCGTCCGGTGACATTTAATTTATTTTAAGGAGTGGTCGAGCTGAAGGACCAAGAGGATTCTGGTCCTTGTAGTACAGAACTCCTTATAAAGAACAATCTATGCCAAAGTGTAGGGTAATAAGGCTTTATTTCCCCAGTCAACGCTTAGGTTCAATAAGACACAAAAGAAAATGAAGGTAATTCTTTCCTCTAACAAAAAGGTTCCACCGTTATATAAACAGTTAATGGTTGTAGGCTTCACAATTAACTGTTTATCTGGGTTAAGGATTCTTTCAAATCAATAGAAATTAACATCAGGAAACAAATGGTTACATTCCATTGGTTCACTCTGAGGAATGGGAACACTGGTTTCACAATCAAAGTCCATTGACTCTGGGTCACTCCCTTCATCAATGCTATGACTGTCTTCAGTATCTGTTAACTCCTCACAGGGGTTCTTCTGTTTCTCATACAACCTCCTTAGCACACTGTTAGGAAGTGCTTTTAAAAGGTTAGCTTTACTTCTTCTAACTTTCTGAGGCTTATCTATTTGCATAAGGTTTTCATCACTTAAACTTTCCCTTATAATGAAAGGCTTTTCATACCTTGGCTTCTGTAGGCTGCCACACCCAAGACTCAGCTTGTGACGTAGCTTCTCAGGCTGACAAGCTGTTCTGTGCACTGCTCTACAATCAGAGTTACCAGGAAAACCTGACGTGGATTTCCACTCTCTGTGTTTCTTGGCATAAGTATCACTGTAGAAGGAATTTCCTTTCCTTGTGCCTTTCTGGTTTAGCATAGGAGACTTACTTGGGCTAGGAGAGCTGATTTCCTCAGGCAAGCTGCTTCTTTGTTTTGCTTGGCTTTGGACTCCGTTCCAATACCTTTGGCCTCTCTGGACTTTATCCCTTTGAGTATACCTCTTTTGGATTCTGTCTCCTTGAGTTGGCTGCACACGGAAGCCTTCCTGTTCCAGGCTTCTCTCACTGCTCCTGCTGCCGGTCCTTCTGACCTCGCTCTTGCCACTTCCCCAGCACTTGCCTCTATCTCTCCTGGTTGTTCCTGTTCCTCCTCCTGTTCCTCCTCCTCCTCCTGTTCCTCTTTCACTGATCATCTGGTTTCCTTTATAAAGGGATTTCTGGGTTGCACGTTCTGAGTTTGAGGACAGGTGAAACTGCTTGTTACTAGTGATCAATGCTAGAGCACGTTGCTTCAGGTACTGTGTAATTGTTCATGTGCCCTCTGGCTGAGCTGCGCTGGAACTGCGCTCTCTGCCTTTTCTGAGTTCCATGAAAATCAGGAGTTTTTTTCAACACTGTTTCTTCTCTAGCTCCAGCCTCATGACAGACTACAATGGAACATGGAAGGGTGGGAATAGAGGGTAGAGTTTGGATGAGGCTTTGACAAAAGACACTAATGACTATTAATGGGGCAAAAGGCCTTGCAGTTAATAAAGGCAAAAAAATTGGAAGAGGGAGGGGGAGGGAATGTGTCCAATTTGGGTTGATGGATTCTAGTGTGGTAGTTTTGAGATAGCACTGGCTCACTCAAGCAGTTCTTTCCTTTGTAAGATGGGTTTGTCTCTTTGCTGGTCTTGTCTTTCATTGTGAATGCTATGGAACTGGATGCAAGTGTGCCTAAGGCAACATATGTGGTATCCTGCTTCGCTGAAAGTGGTATATAAATGCAGTTAAATAAATAAATAAATAAATTTGTCCTGGGAGTACTATTAAGTTCTTATCTCTGAATGTTAAGGGCATTAAAAACTCAATAAAGAGGAAAAAATTCTTAGTATACTGTCAAAAAGAGTGGGCAGATGTGATTCTCTTGCAGGAAACTCATCTTTCCACTGACGAAACAAAAAAGTTGGGGAATGGTCATTTCATTTTGGTTAGGCACTCGGCAGCATGTCATAAAAAGAATGAGGTTACAATTTTAGTCCTCAAGGTGTTAGCCCCGGTAACTGAACAAACAAGGGCTGACTTGGAAAGGAGATGGGCTAACATCCTTCCCAAGTTGAATGCCAATGCCTGGCAGTATTTAACATTTATACTCATAGCGGTGATAGCCCAAAGTTCTTTCAAACAATTGCCACAGAGATACATGATTCAGCCCCGCGTGAAATTATTTTGACAAGAGATTTTAACTTAGTTCTTGAACTCCTAATTGATCACCAACCTTATAAGCGGAGTGATCAAACTAAAGCTTCAGTAGTAGTGACTTCCTTTATGCAATCAGCTGGTCTTGCTGATATTTGGCAGCTTCGAAATCCCACAGAATGGGATTATACATTTTTTTCATTTCCCCATAAATCTCACTTGTGTATAGTCTTTTTTCTTGTGTCTAAATCCCTAATTCCCAGAGTCACGGCAGCAGACATACCTATCTCACATATATATGATCATGCGGCAATCACGCTCTCCCTCCATCCCTATAGCAACACTTCTCCCTCCTCATCATGGTCTTTTCGAAGGACTTTCCTCTAGGATGAGGGGTTTTGTGACACCATCCGTCAGGCCATAAAATAATAATTTGAAGTCAGTCTGCCAGAGGCTACTCCTGGATGGGCGTGGTGGGAGGCATTTAAATCCTCTATTTACTCAACAGTCACCAGGAGAAACTGCACCTACGTGCTCTGGATGAACAAATTTAAGTGGGGAAAAAAGGCTCTTAATTCAGAGATCAGACCCTTATATTTTGCTCTGTCTACAGCAGTTGAGATATCAATACAACATTATTCTCAGTGCAGAAGTGGAGCAAGTTACGCAACACAACAACCATGATGCTTTGCAGAACAAAATAAAGCAGGTAGGCTCCTTGCTAATATCCTTAAGGTTAGATCAGTCAAATCTAGAATTGAAGTCATTATGGATGAACATCAACAACCTCATACTAAGTACGAGGAAATCCTAGAATCATTTTGTGCATACTATTCCCGCTTATATTCCTCTGAGGCAGCATCTGATCCGTAGGCCTTCCAAGAGCTTTTAGGGCATTTATCCCATCCGAGTATGTTGGTAGAGCAAGCCGCTATCCTTGACTGGCAGATTCAGGGGCAAGAGCTATGGGATGCAATGAATCCCATGATCTGGGGTAAGGCTGCGGGTCCGGATGGCTTACCTATTGAATTTTATCAAACTTTTGCGGCGGAACTTTCTCCTCATTTATTGTCATATTTTCATCTTCTTTTGACACATCAATTAAATGTAGGATCATTTGCGGCGGCAACTATTGTGGTGTTAGGAAAAGTTAGTAGGAATTCCCAAAGGGTTGAAAATTATCGACCACTTTCTTTATTGAACTTGGATTATAAACTATTTTCAAAAATACTGTCCCAGAGGTTAGCAAAGGTAATTCCTTTAATAATCCATCCAGACTAGTGTGGGTTCATTGCCGGCCGCTCGCCTGTTATTGAACATTCTGTCGGTCGCTCAGCACAAGAACATCCCAGGGGTAGGGCTTTCCTTAGACGCTGAGGAGGCCTTTGATCGGCTTGAATGGTCCGTCTTATTTCAAGCCCTTCGTTGGTTTGGGTTTGGCAACTGTTTCATAAATATGGTCAAAATGCTTTACAAAAACTCAAGTCTACATATTAGCAAATAGGGGGCTTTCAGGATCCTTCTCCCTCCATCGTGACATCCATCAGGGTTGCCCCCTCTCCCCCTTCCTATGTAACATTGCCTTGGAACCTCTAGCTTTGTTGTTGCACCAATCACCTGAAGTGCAAGGTATCACATTAGTTGACTGACAAATTAAACTTTCAGCATATGCAGATGATCTTCTTATAGTCGTGCAGCCTTCTTCTATTGCCACAGTGCTTCAGGTAATTGAGGACTACTCTAAACTTTCTGGATATAAAATCAACTGGACAAAGTCAGTAGCTTTTCCACTTAATAAGCTAACCCCTTCCTCAGTCGTAGCCTCCTTTCCATTTGTATGGGAATCTCGTGCAGTTAAATACTTGGAGGTAAAACATTGTCCTACCCTTGAGGAAACCCTGCAACTCAATGTCAAAATGTTAACTAAAATGGTGCATGCCTTTACCTTGAAGTGGTCCCCCCTTTACTTATCTTGGTCGGGCCGACTTGAGTCAATAAAGATGGTCCTTACACCTAAATTTAACTATATCCTAGAGATGCTCCCTTATCATTGCCCCTTTCAATATATAATTAGAACGTATGCTGGTTGCCTTTCTGTGGAATGGCAAAATGCCTAGCATTGCGACAAAAAAAAATTAAAGGCAGCTAAATTGAGAAGTGGTGTAAAATTCCCTGATTTTCAATGGTATTACCTTGCATTTCTTCTTAAAAAGGGAACCAGGTAGACCTTTGGGGGAGAAGAGGTACAAAAACCGGTATGGTTGGAGCTGGAGGAATAGTTAGTGGCACCGATACTGATGGTGTTAATGGTAGGCATGCACCATACTGATTCCTCAAGGACAGAACGAGTTGTAACTGCCATGCAGGATGCCTTTCTGGCACTAATTGACACCCTAGAAGAGGAGATCCTCCGTCAACCAGATGGCCAATGTGGTACAACCCAAAAATTAAAATAAGATGGAAAGTGGTTTCTTGGAAACTGTGGCAAGAGTGTGGCATATGGTCTATATGGCAGCTAGTCAATATGAAGACTCGGAAGTCGTTTGCAGAACTCCAAGATGAGTTTGGGTTACCTCACACCTGCCACTATCAATGGCTGCAATTGCATCATTGTATAGGGAAATATAATCTAAAGATTCAGAACCTTTCTGAGGGGGATTGCCTATTCAAACTATTTAACCTGGTCAAGAACTCAAAGGGATCTGTTTCAACTCTCTATGCATTGATCAGAGATAAAGCACCCTCAAACCTCATAGGAGGTCTGAGAGGTTGTTGCCTGTGTGAACCTGATGAGTAATATGATTTTGTATTGTACCACTCAACCCCCAGGGATGGGGGCACTGAATACTTTATGTGATTCATGAGCAGCGCTGTCATTCGGTTCTTTAGGGCAGCAGAGCCCGACCAATGATACAGAAATTAAGAGCTTTAAATCTTGGTCATTCTGGGTCTGGTAGTCTTTTATGAAAACATTCTGTTTTAGTATTTTACCAGCAAACTTAGGTGGCTTGTTCAGAGCCAATTCACCTCTTTTATAGCTGACTGGGGCTTGTAATGCAGGGTCCTGAGCACCGTCCAGGTCTCAGGATAAAGGAAAAGGGAACTGCTGAAGAGGGGGATTAGGAGGCATAGCAGTGATGTCATTGAAATTTGGGCTTTTCATTGGTTCTTTGTTTCTACCGGTCTGCTGCTGGGGGAACACAGCCCACTTGTCTCGACTGTTCTAGAGGGATTCAAGGAAAGGACATTATCTGGTAAGGAAAATGTCACTTTCTACAGCACAGGAACTTCCCCCAGCTCCCTTCCTCCCTTCCTGTGACTAGAAGACCATTCCAGTGCTTTGCCCCCACAGCAACCCAATCAGTTGAATCCTACCCACAGTCTCTGTTGTACGTTACATTCGAAGCAGTCAAGACAGATTCGTTCATACAGAGGGGGAGGATTACAGACTTGCATTTAGAGATTTTAATCTCATAAAAATGTCCAATCATGTTAGTCAACCTTCTGACTTCTAGACATTAATTTAAAAATCAGTAAAATCTTGAAAAAAGTTAAGTAGTTGTCAATCGTAACGTCACACGTTCTGAGCACATCTGACTGCCATGGAGGAAAGAGGTCACCTTAAAGAAAAGCATCACTTTGCTGTGACAGGAAATGATCTTGTTCTGCCCATGCCACATCCTGTGAGGTGTATTGTACCTCATTCCTGACTATTTTCCACTACTTTCTATCATCGTTCCCAAACCCCTGCAGACTTTCTACATTTCAAATTCATGCTTCTCTCTTTCCAGTCAACCATTGCATTCACCAAACAAGATTATTATATCCATCAGACTAACTCTCTTGCCTCTGACCCTCGTCATCTCTTCACAACTCTCAAGTGTCTCCTCAAGGTACCTCCACCTCCGACCCTTCCTGCCCAGACTCTGGCTGACTACTTCCATGATAAAATCCACAAGATCATACTCCAATTCCCCATGAGTCAGCTACTTCTCCTCCTCCCCCTCTTCACTCCCATCCTTCCCTCCCTACCTGCTCCCCTTTCATCCTTTTCAATGATCTCTGAGGAGGAAACCACTCACTGTCTTTCCTCATCCAAACTCATTACCTGCTCCTCTGATCCTATTCCCACCTATCTCCTAAGCCCCATCTCCTCCACTGTAGTTCCTTCCATCTCTCATATTCTCAACCTATCGCTCTCCACTGCAACTTTCCCTGCAGCCTTCAAAGTATGCTGTGATAACTCCACCTCGTCATGCTCATATTACCCCTCTTCTCAAGTCACTTCATTGGCTCCCTATCCATTTCTGCAGCCAGTTCAGACTTCTCCTGCTGACCTATAAGTGCATTCACTCTGCGGCTCCTCAGTACCTTTCCTCTCTTCTCTCTCCCTACACCCCTCCTCGGGAACTCCGCTCCTCTGCATTCACTCTGCGGCTCCTCAGTACCTTTCCTCTCTTATCTCTCCGTACACCCCTCCTTGGGAACTCCGCTCTTCTCACAAATCACTTCTATCTGTGCCCTTCTCTTCTATTGCTAACTCCAGACTTCACTCCTTTCACCTTGCTGCACCTCACGCCTGGAGCAAACTACCTGAGTCTGTACGTCAGGCGCCTTCTCTGACCCTCTTCAAATCCAGGCTGAAAACTCACCTCTTCATTGCCGCTTTTGGATCTTGACTCACCTGATCTCCTTTGTGTTTCTGTACCATTCCCCCTGGATGGTGTCCCATGTCTACAGCTGCTGTGTTGTCTGTCTTGACTAGACTGTAAGCTCTGATGAGCAGGGACTGTCTTTTACATGTGTCTGTGCAGTGCTGCATATGTCTTGTAGCGCTATACAAATGTTCAGTAGTAGTAGTAGCAGTATCTTCCCTTTGGGGCCTTTTCTGCTGCCCAGTAGTAGTCCGTAGCCTTGTATGAGTTGGGCCCTGAGCTCCTAAGTAGTTTGAGTTTCAGTTATAAATCGCTATATGCTGTGAACCCTTCACACTCACACACTCAGAGGCACTAAAGCCCTACACTGCACCACACACACATGCACTGCACACACACTTACACTCAGAGGCACCCCTGCCATACACTGCACCACACACACACACACACTGCACTGCACACACACTTACACTCAGAGGCACCCCAGCCCTACACTGCACCACACACACATGCACTGCACACACAATTACACTCAGAGGCACCCCAGCCCTACACTGTACCACACACACACATGCACTGCACACACACTTACACTCAGAGGCACCGCAGCCCTACACTGCACCTCACACACATGCACTGCACACACACTTACACTCAGAGGCACCCCTTCCCTACACTGCACCACACAGACACATGCACTGCACACACACTTACACTCAGAGGCTCCCCAGTCCTATACTGCTCCCCCCTCCCCCCCCACCACACACACAAACACACACTCACACAAACTCAGAGGCACCCCTGCCCTACACTGCACCACACAGACACATACACTGCACACACACTTACACTCAGAGGCACCGCAGCCCCAGACTGCACCACACAAACACATGCACTGCACACACACTTACACACAGAGGCTCCCCAGCCCTAGACTGCAACACACACACACATGCACTGCACACACACTTACACACAGAGGCACCCCAGCCCTACACTGCACCACACAGACACATACACTGCACACCCACTTACACACAGAGGCACCCCTGCCCTACACTGCACCACACATACACATGCACGGCACACACACTTATACACAGAGGCTCCCCAGTCCTACACTGCTCCCCCTCCGCCCACCACACATACACACACTCACACACACTCAGACGCACCGCAGCCCTAGACTGCACCACACACACACATGCACTGCACACACACTTACACACAGAGGCACCCCAGCCCTACACTGCACCACACACACACATGCACTGCACACACACTTACACTCAGACACACCCATGCCCTACACTGTACCACAAACACATACACTGAACACACACTTACACTCAGAGGCACCCCAGCCCTACACTGCACCACACACACATGCACTGCACACACACTTACACACAGAGGCACCTCTGCCCTACACTGCACCACACACACACATGCACTGCACACACACTTACACACAGAGGTGCCCCAGCCCTACACTGCACCACACACACATGCACTGCACACACACTTACACACAGAGGCTCCCCAGCCCTACACTGCACCACACACACATGCACTGCACACACACTTACACACAGAGGCACCTCTGCCCTACACTGCACCACACACACACATGCACTGCACACACACTTACACACAGAGGCTCCCCAGCCCTACACTGCACCACACACACACATGCACTGCACACACACTTACACACAAAGGCTCCCCAGCCCTACACTGCACCACACACACACATGCACTGCACACACACTTACACTCAGACACACCCATGCCCTACACTGTACCACAAACACATACACTGAACACACACTTACACTCAGAGGCACCCCTGCCCTACCATGCACCACACACACATGCACTGCACACACACTTACACACAGAGGCACCCCTGCCCTACACTGCACCACAGACACATACACTGCACACACACTTACACACAGAGGCACCTCTGCCCTACCATGCACCACACACACATGCACTGCACACACACTTACACACAGAGGCACCCCTGCCCTACACTGCACCACACAGACACATACACTGCACACACACTTACACTCAGAGGCACCCCAGCCCTACACTGCACCACACACACACATGCACTGCACACATACTTACACACAGAGGCTCCCCAGTCCTACACTGTTCTCCCCTCCCCCCACCACACACACTCACACAAACTCAGAGGCACCCCTGCCCTACACTACACCACACATACATGCACTGCACACACACTTACACTCAGAGATACCCCAGCCCTAGCCTGCACCACACACACACATATACTGCACACACACTTACACTCAGCAGCACCCCTGCCCTATACTACAACACACACACATACACTGCACACACATTTACACACAGAGGCACCACAGCCCTCCACTGCACCACACACACATGCACTGCACACACACTCAGAGGCACCCCAGCGTTTCAGGGGGCCCTGCACAAACAATATCCTGAAAACTGGCGGCAGGCAGGATGGTTTTAGAGGGAGCCGGAGAGGCCCTGGCTCCCTCTAACAGCTGCCGAAGTGAAGCGCGTCTTTTCCCTTCAGGAACAGGAAGCTCCCTTTGACCTCAGTGCAGCAGCGTTCTAAACATCAGTACAGCTGCCGAAGTGAAGGGAAAAGGCGTGTTTCACTTCGGCAGCTGTAGAGGTGAGCCAAGGCCTCTCCGGCTCCCTCTTAGCTAGCCACGGAGCTCTGCGGGCGGGGTGGGGGGATGCTAGGACTGGAAATGGACTGGGGGGGGTAACTAGGACTGGATATGGGCTGTGGCGAGTTACTTGGACTGGAAATGGGCTATGGGGGATTACTAATACTGAAAATGGGCTGGGGGGTTGCTAGTATTGGAAATGGGCTGGGGGCTTACTAGGACTGGAAATGGGCTGTGGGTTTTGCTAGTACTGGAAATGGGCTGGGGGTTACTAGGACTGGAAATGGGCTATGGGGTGGTTGCTAGTACTGGAAATGGGCTGGGGGGTTGCTAGGACTGAAAATGGGCTGTAGGGTGGTTGCTAGGACTGGAAATGGGCTGGGGGGGGTTGCTAGTACTGTAAATGGGCTGGGGGGTTCCTAGGACTAGAAATGTGCTTTGGGGGGTTACTAGGACTGGAAATGGGCTGGGAGGTTGTTATTACTGGAAATGGGCTGGGGATTCCTAGGACTGGAAATGGGCTGTGGGGGTTGATAGGACTGGAAATGGGCGCTGGGGGGTTACTAGGACTGGAAATGGGCTGTGGGGGTTGTTAGTACTGGAAATGTGCTGTGGGGGGGGGGAGGTTGCTAGTACTGGAAATGGGTTGGGGGGTTGCTAGGACTGGAAATGGGCTATGGGGGGTTACTAGGACTGGAAATGGGCTGGGAGGTTGTTAGTACTGGAAATGGGCTGGGGGGTTTCTAGGACTGGAAATGGGCTGTGGGGGTTGCTAGGACTGGAAATGGGTGCTGGGGGGCTACTAGGACTGGAAATGGGCTGTGGGGGTTGTTAGTACTGGAAATTGGCTGTGGGGGGGGGGTTGCTAGTACTGGAAATGGGCTGGGGGGTTGCTAGGACTGGAAATGGGCTATGGGGGGTTGCTAGTACTGGAAATGGGCTGTGGGGTGGTTGCTATGGACTGGAAATGGGCTGAGTGGAGGGAAGCTAGGTTTGGAAATATGCTAATGGTGGGGCTGTGATTGGAAATGAGCTGATGGAGGGGCTCGGACTGGAAATGGATGGGGTTGCTAGGACTGGAAATGGGCTGATGGGGGCTAGGACTGGAAATGGGCTGATGCGGGGACTAGAAGGGAGCGGATGCTGGATGGGGCTGGAACTAGAAGGGAGCTGATGTTGTGGGAGGATTAGAATGGGATGGAGCTGGGAGAGTGAAATGGAGAGGGGAAAATATTTTGTGTGGGAGGGAAGAAAAATCTACAATTAGCCGGGCATTGGGAGAGTAAGTGTGGATTGAGGATGGAGGGGTAAAATTTGAGTGGATGAAATAGGAATGAGGAAAGAGCAAAAGGAGAAAGATTAGTATGTTAAAGCAGATGTAGAGAGAGAATGGAAAAAAAACTAGAAGACAGAAGAAAGGACAAATTGACAGCAGATGATGGAGAGTTAGCAGAAGACACGAAGAAACCAGAAGAAAGTGGCTGGAGCAATTGCAACTGAAAAAAAATGCACAAAAGGTAGAAAGATATCTCTTTATTTTGAATTTATTAACTGGAATATGTCAGCTCTGGGAAATGTGCATCATTAACGTCTGTGCTTTGTTTAGTACAAGAGGAAATTAATTTATAGTTTTATTTCTACACACAGAGGCAGCCCAGCCCTACACTGCAGCACACACCCAGGCACCGCACCTGTGTCCCATACACAGAAACACACTCAGAGGCACCCCAGTGCTACACTTCACTACACATCCCAGTTCTTATGACTCCCAGAAACACACAAACACATACAGACCTACTGACACACGTGTGCACACCCCGACACACATAGAAGCCCCTGAATGTCTGATCCTATGAGCGAGGGGAACTTGCCGTTGTGTCACAGTTTTGAACTTGTTCCAGCTTCGCTGCAGGGGACACTGAACACGCCGGACCTGCCTCCTCCTGGTGCACAGGAGTGGAGGAGTGGCCTAGTGGTTGTAAAATAGTTATCTCCAAGTTATAATGCCCTGTTCAATATAATGTTCGATGCAAACCACACTGATGTCAAATAGCATGGTATATAAGAGAAATAAATAAAATAAATAATAGTAATGAGGGGGAATCTATAGGCTGCAGGGGGCGCTAGAGAGCCCAGCACCAGCCCTGCTCATTCCTCACACTCACAGGCTCTAATCCCATCTCCGGACCTCTTACTGGGCCGCTGAAACTTCATCCATTGTTTGATTCTCTGAAATAATCACTGGAACATCCTTTAAGTCTTTATTGCTGTACATTTTCTTTACAGCCCGGCTCCCTCATTCCCAGTCCGGCACTGGCCGGATTCTCAGAGGTTTATCAGAATAAGTATAGAAGACAGGTCGGAGTTTCCCGGTGAAGGTGTCGGTGAAGGTGTAGAGATTATATATCACCCTCCGAGCCCGGCTCCCTCATTCCCAGTCTGGCACTGGCCGGATTCTCAGAGGTTTATCAGTATAAGTATAGAAGAAAGGTCGGAGTTTCCCGGTGAAGGTGTCGGTGATGGTGTAGAGATTATATATCACCCCCGAGCTCGGCTCCCTCATTCCCAGTCCAGCACTGGCCGGATTCTCAGAGGTTTATCAGTATAAGTACAGAAGAGAGGTCGGAGTTTCCCAGTGAAGGTGTCGGTGAAGGTGTAGAGATTATATATCACCCTCCGAGCCCGGCTCCCTCATTCCCAGTCCGGCACTGGCCGGATTCTCAGAGGTTTATCAGTATAAGTATAGAAGAGAGGTCGGAGTTTCCCAGTGAAGGTGTCGGTGAAGGTGTAGAGATTATATATCACCCCTGAGCCCGGCTCCCTCATCCCCAGTCCGGCACTGGTCGGATTCGCAGAGGTTTATCATTAGTACAGAAGAAAGGTCGGAGTTTCCCAGTGAAGGTGTCGGTGAAGGTCTCGAGATTATATATCACCCCCCCCCCCCCCGAGCCCGGCTCCCTCATTCCCAGTCCGGCACTGGTCGAATTCTCAGAGGTTTATCATTAGTACAGAAGAAAGGTCGGAGTTTCCCAGTGAAGGTGTCAGTGATGGTGTAGAGATTATATATCACCCCCCCCGCCCCCCCGAGCCCGGCTCCCTCATTCCCAGTCTGGCACTGGCCGGATTCTCAGAAGTTTATCATTAGTACAGAAGAAAGGTCGGAGTTTCCCAGTGAAGGTGTCGGTGAAGGTGTAGAGATTATATATCACCCCCCCCCCGCCGAGCCCTGCTCCCTCATTCCCAGTCCGGCACTGGCCAGATTCTCAGAGGTTTATAATAAGACCTGAAGAAAGGTCTGAGTTTCCCAGTGAAGGTGTCGGTGAAGGTGTAGAGATTATATATCACCCCCCGAGCCCGACTCTCTCATTCCCAGTATGGCACTGGCCGGATTCTCAGAGGTTTATCAGTATAAGTACAGAAGAGAGGTCGGAGCTCCCCAGTGAAGGTGTCGGTGAAGGTGTAGAGATAATATATCAAACCCCCCCCCCCCCCGAGCCCGGCTCCCTCATTCCCAGTCCGGCACTGGCCGGATTCTCAGAGGTTTATCATAAGTACAGAAGAGAGGTCGGAGTTTCCCAGTGAAGGTGTCGGTGAAGGTGTAGAGATTATATATCAGCCCCCCCGAGCCCGACTCCCTCATTGCCAGTCTGGCACTGGCCGGATTCTCAGAGGTTTATCAGTATAAGTACAGAAGAGAGGTTGGAGTTTCCCGGTGAAGGTGTTGGTGAAGGTGTAGAGATTATATATCATGCCCCGAGCCCAGCTCCCTCATTCCCAGTCCGGCACTGGTCGGATTCTCAGAGGTTTATCATTAGTACAGAAGAGAGGTCGGAGTTTCCCAGTGAAGGTGTCGGTGAAGTTGTAGAGATTATATATCACACCCCCCCCCCCCCCCGAGCCCGGCTCCCTCATTCCCAGTCCGGCACTGGCCGGATTCTCAGAGGTTTATCAGTATTAGTATAGAAGAGAGGTCGGAGTTTCCCAGTGAAGGTGTCAATGAAGGTGTAGAGATTATATATCAGCCCCGAGACCGGCTCCCTCATTCCCAGTCTGGCACTGGCCGGATTCTCAGGGGTTTATCATTAGTGCAGAAGAAAGTTCGGAGTTTCCCAGTGAAGGTGTCAGTGATGGTGTAGAGATTATATATCACCCCCCCATCCCCGCCCCCTCGAGCCCGGCTCCCTCATTCCCAGTCTGGCACTGGTCGGATTCTCAGAGGTTTATCATAAGGACAGAAGAGAGGTTGGAGTTTCCCAGTGAAGGTGTCGGTGAAGGTGTAGAGATTATATATCACCCCCGAGCCCAGCTCCCTCATTCCCAGTCTGGCACTGGTCGGATTCTCAGAGGTTTATCATAAGGACAGAAGAGAGGTTGGAGTTTCCCAGTGAAGGTGTCGGTGAAGGTGTAGAGATGGGATTTATCATCTGCATTGTAAAATGAGACTTTTCCTGCCTCGTAGTCCAGGAGAATCCCCACTGCCCGGAGTCTCACGCTCATGGGGAGCTGGGTCCAGGGGGAGGTGCAGGCACAGTATCCACCTGTACCCAACAGTGCCACTGCCCAGTATCCGTTCACAGGTGATTCTATGATCAGCCTCTTCCTGCTCACAGAATCTTTACAGACCCCCAATGCCCAGTGAATCCCATCCCCCACCTCCACCTCCCAGTAGCGTCTCCCGAGGTGAAGCTCTCACACCCCAGCACATAGAGACAATCACTGAATCTCTGGTGAGTGTCCGGCAGTTTTTGTTCTATGTATCCTCTTCTGACACTTTTCCGATCCTCAGACACGACGAGCCAGGGATTAGCAGTTTCTGGATCCAGGGTCACATCCACTGCAGGGAGGAGACACATTAATAAACATGAGCAGACGCTTCTCATTGACTCCTCACACTCCCACCTCTAAGCCTCATTGGCAAGTTCAGTAGTCAGTCAGCTGTTTAATGAGAGAAGCTCTGCTATTGGCTATAACACAATGACAGACCTGCAAAAGATCAATCCTATTGGCTAATGGATCTTAAATTCACCCTATCAGTTTCCTCTACTGAGTAAATGCAATAAAGCTTCCGATTGGCTCCCTCACTGACAGGCTGCATAAAACAAGCCTCCTCATTGGCCTCTCTTATGTCCCCATAGCACAGAGCAGTAAGCTCAGCTCCCTCAACTTCTCCTGATCATTTTAGAGCTCCAGTGCCGGGTTTTTCCAAATTTAGGCTCATATAAACTGTTTTTCCCCGAAATTAAGACCTATCCTGAAACTAAGACCTAGTGCTGATCATGTCTGACAGATTCGGTACCGGGGGGTCCCACCAGGAAGGAGCTTTCCTCCTGCTCCACTCCCCGATGCCGATCGGCTGCCGGTGCTGTGCTGCGGGCCTCTTCCTTCTCTCCAAGGGGCTCTCTTTCAGTTGTTGCTGCTGTTGTGCTGATTGAATAAATGTGGCTTGTTGTATATGAAAAAAAATAAGGCATCCCCTGAAAATAAGCCCTAGTGTATCTTTTGGAGCAAAAATAAATATAAGACCCGGTTTTATTTTCGGGGAAACACAGTATTACACAAACACATCCTTAACTTTGTAGGCCATTTTCTCTGCTCATTCTGGAAAAAAGAATTTAGCTCAATAATTAAGACTATTTCACCTGCAAATAAAAACACAACCACAAATACAAATACCGTACTGCATTGCGATGCAAATTTAAAAGCAGAACTGGCTTAAAATTTCACTCCTGGAAGTGGTAACTTAGTAATTCTGTAGCCAACAGCCACTTTTTGTCATTTTTTTAAATTTATTGGGACATTTTTGCAAAACTATTTTTCATCAAATCTACATATTTTGAGTTGTAATTTGATACACCAATCATATCTACAATTGCTTCCATACATGATTGATATAATAGGAAACTCAGAGTTGTTGTTATTGTTAAGTTTTAGAAATTGTATTTAATTTATCAGTTTCTTTGGTTGTTAGCTTGCTTGAAAATAAACTTAAATCAGACCGAGCAGACAAAGTTTGCATTTTCCAGTACACAAGAAGACTGCCATCCCAGATCACATCTCAGGAACGCTGCAGCTGCTGGCCCCCAAGTATATGATCCTAGCACTCCTGCTAACTTATGTAAACAGCTCTATCATGTAATCGATTTAACAGATTATATATTCTATGTATATAGTTCCCCCATGTTTAACAGATTATATATTCTATGTATATAGTTCCCCCATGTTTTCCAAGTTGATACTCCTGTTATATGTAATACCGAACAGACTGTTGTTCTGGTCTTTTATGTTCTCTGTGAACCGCGCTGATGCTAAATAGTGCGGTATATAAGAAAGTTAAATAAATAAATAAATAAAAAATATCACTGAAAGGACAGGACACTACTACTGTGCTCTGGGGTCCTACAATGAAGGAAACATGTCTTCTTACAAATGACGTTATCAGACCACTAAACTCATCGAACAGTGCTGCGTTCACCTTGTAGCACTATACAGATGATTATCAGTAGCAGTAGTGGTGATTCTCCCATTATGTGATAACATCAGCTTGCTGGGGAACACATCCTTAGCTTTGTACGACATTTTCCCTTGACCAGGTCTAACTTCCTCCCTTTCCCCCATCAAGCAATCGATCTACGTTTACCCATTCCACTCCATTCATTAATTTATAGACCTCTCTCATATCTCCCCTCAGTCATCACTTTTCCAGGTTGAAGAGCCCTAACCTTTTTAGTCTTTCTTCATAGGAGAATGGGTAAACGTAGATCAATTGTTTACGTTATCAGAATATAGAAAGACTAGGGGACATGCAATGAAGCCACAGTGTAACCTATTTAAGACTAATAAGAGAAAATATTTTTTCACTTAACGTGTAATCAAACTCTGGAATTTGTTACCGGAGGATGTAATAAAAGCTGTTAGTTTAGCCATGTTTAAAAAAAAGGTTTGGACAGGTTCCTGGAGGAAAGGTTCATAAACCATTATTAAAAGGGACCCAGGATATCACTGCTTGACCCAGTACAAGCATTGTGGAACCTGTGTCTTTTGGGGAAACTGCTAGGTACGTATCACCTAGATTGGCCACTGTTGGAAACAGGATACTGGGCTTGATGGACCTTGGTCTGACCCAGTATGACATTTCTTATGTTCTTATGTAACCTGTCCAGTGCTCATTTCTAAAAGGTACTGAGATGGGGGCCACCAGGATTATTTTTAGTTGGATGGGGGGTGGGGGGTTCGGGGCTGCTTGGCCACCAGGGATTTGCTTTCTGTCAGCTGCACTGGCTCCCGACAGTAATTTGATGTTATCTGGGGCTTTCACAATACTTGGATTAATTGGGGGAAGTTTGACTCTTCACACCAGATGATCCAGACATAGGAGAAAGCCCCCGATGCCATCAAAATATTGTCGCAACTTATAAGCAAATTAGTCAGGTTGTTCCCCTGTTTCTCTGAGAGAGGGCGTCAAACTAGTGCCAACTTCTTTGCGCATGAGTTCAGCTTGCTCTACTAACTTAACGCTGCCATTTTGAGCACAGTTGAATGCATGGCTAATTTGCCTATGACCCTCTTTCTGATGCCGCCGCTAAAGTCTCGCGCTATCGGTGCATTGCAGATAGGTGTAAAAGGTTAAGGAGAGCCACTTCAGCGCCGGCTTTCTGCATCGGCCTGTTAGATTGTGAGTCTTCTGGAGACAGGGAAATACCCGCTATCCCTGAATGTAACTCACCTTCAACTACTCCTGGAGAGGATGTGAACTAAATAGTAATAGATACAAGAAACAGGTCTTCTATCCAAAGCAGGGAAACACCTTAAATAGGATTTTTAAATGTTAAAGAATAAGATGATAAATTCTTACCCAGCTCTGCAGAAATGTTTCCTAAAAGAAAATATAATGAAAGAAATGTAAGTTGTGAAATGACAAAAGAAACAATAAACAATTTATTTATCATCAGTACAGAGAGACAGAAAGTGGGATTTTAGAATGGAATTCTAGTTAAAATCTGTGGCGTCCAGAGCAGGACATCCAAAAACCAGGGGAGTGGCAGAAAGAACTTCTGAAAGCGTTCTGCCTCCACCCTGGAAACTGAACGTCCCTGTAACTGGTTCTGGAGGGGGCCCCGTGTAGGTTGCAAGGCCGGATACGTACACGGGTGTAGCCATTTCACAAAGGTGGATGTCCCCGACTTGCATGAGTACTTGGACATGTCGGCAGGGATATTTCACAAGAGGGGTGACTATGATAAGAGACTTGCACGTCCTGGCCTTTCCGTTTCAGATACTCAGACGTGCAGCGGCAGGCCAGTAATAAGTTTGCAGTTTGGATTTACGCTCAGGTTTCTTTGTGCAGCGATTACTGTGGTGATATAAGGGATCTTTCTTTATCTTTATCTTTATTTGTTTCTTGATATACCACACACGCCAAAGACACCAGCACAGTTTACAACAAGGGATTATGTGTTTTCCCCTGGAAGAGTGACATCCATGCAGCGAGCACTTTCTTCTACCTTATTCGTGATCAGAAGCAGGTATAGGGATGGTGCCTCCCCAACTAGGGCCAGCTGTTCTTGTGCCGATCTCAGAATCGTATTGTGACATGCATCTCTCGTGCTCCACCCAGACCACATCCCCACTATGTCCCCCATGCTACATGGACGTTCTCATGCTGGGGATGTCTATATACCTCACTTCTAAAATGGCTCCAGGGATGTCTCCATTCTTTGCATGTCCAAGTTCCTCTTTTCAGACATCCAACTCACAAATAGAGCTTCTAAAATACCCCCATGTATGTCCATATTTTATTAATTTTATTTATTTATTGGAGTGGAAGAGTGGCCTAGTGGTTGGGACAAGGTACTGCAGGCCAGAAGGTCAGGGGTTCAAATCCCACTAGAGGACAGCAACCTTGGGCTGGAAGGACTGGGGTTTCTAGTCCCACAGGTGCTCTTTGTGGTCTTGGGCAAGCCACTTAACTCTCCATAGCCCATGTTCCCTGTAAAATAGTTATCTCCAAGTTATAATGCCCTGTTCAATGTAATTTCAGTTTGTTCAATGTAAACTGCACTGATGCAGAATAGCATGGTATATAAGAGAATGTAAATAAATAAAAATTAATTAATTAATATCTCTGCTAATGGATTACAGCTTTTAAGAATGGAATAGTTTACCGTGGTATTGTATGAACTGATTCTTCGGAATAAAATATTTGTGAAGGAAGCTCAGTTGAGAACATTCTCCCTCTTCAGCAGAAAGCGCCTCTGATCTTGGAAACTTCGCTGTCTGACACCTGAGAGTAAGAGAGAAACTGGAAGCATTCTGGGAAATGTTCACCCCGAGCTTTCAGAGTCCCTGGAGTTAGAGATGGGACAGGGAGAGGTAGGAAAGGGTGTGAGACCCCCAGCACAAGGAATATGAGAGTGAGTTATACTGGTAAGGTCTCTATCCCATCACCCCTCAGTCACTGGAGAGCTGCAAGCCCCACAGTGACATTAACAGGCTTCTATATCATACAGAAGGAAGGAAATGAGAACAGAGTCGTACCTGCTCAGGGTGGCCTCCGCATCCTAAAGGGGGAATGAGAAAGAGGTTATTACCATTTATATCCTACAGATTGTACAGTTCCACTAGTTCTGATCTGTGAACTTTAATACAGGTCTCCAGTTTCTTTCTCTATCTCTGGGAATACGTGATGAGTTCTGCTAGTGCTGGAGTCTTTAATTCTCTATAATAAACGTATTCAGTACCCTACAGCAGATCAGGGAGAGATTATGAAGGAAAGATTAGATACTCTGACACTGGGTTTCAGATTCTGCAGTGACTGGTTGGCCTGTTTGCACAATGTAACATGAGGCGATACACCTTCGGATCCGGGCACCACTCGTGTGGGCAAAGTATCCTGCTGAGCCTATCTGTGAGGATATTGTCTTGACCTGGGAGGTAGACCGCTCAGAAGACCATGTCCTCGTGTACCGTGAAGGAGCAGAGGAGGACAGATTCCCGGCAGAGGAGGCGGGATCCCGTTCCTCCCTCCTTGTTCAGATAGAACATCGCAACTTTGTTGTCGGTCTGCAGTAGCACTGATTTTTGCTTGAGGTGGGGCTCGAAGACCTTTAGGGCCCACTGGATTGCTCGGAGCTCGAGCAGGTTGATATATTGTTGAGACTCCTCGAGGGACCACCTTCCCTGGGTGCGTATGTCACTGCAGTGGGCTTCCCAGCCCAACAATGAGGCATCCGCGTCAGCACGAGCTCATGCTGGGGAGCCTGGAATGGCATGCCCCACAGGAGGTTCTGGGGGTCCCGCCACCAGTCTAAGGAGCTGCGTAGCTCGCGGGATCCCCGCACGGGATCTCAAAGATGGCCAGATGCCAGGACCCATTGTGCTCTGAGGCACCACTGAGCTGCTCGTAAGTGCAAGCGGGCATGAGGGACAACATTGACGGTCAAGGCCATGTGCCCCAGCAGGCGCAGCATGATTTGTGCCAACACTCTCACGCTGCCCTGCACCTCGGCTGCCAGGGCACAGAGGCAGACTGCGCGGGCCTAAGGGAGGAAGGCGGTTGCCCAATCAGTGTCGAGGAGAGTGCCGATGAACTCCAGGAGTACTCACCGGCTCGAGGTGGGACTTGGGGTAGTTGATCAGGAAGCTGAGGAGAGCAACCGTGAGCAAGGCCCCGGGTCAGGCCTCCTCTGTGGAGGTTCCTGTGACAAGCCAGTCATCTAAGTAGGGGAAGACGGGCAGACCTTGACCTCGAAGGTTGGCTGCGGCCACGGATAGGCATTTCGTGATGACTCGCGGTGCCAAAGAGAGTCTGAAAGGGAATACTTTGTACTGAAATTGCTCACCTTGCACCTTGAAGCGCAGGTACTGCCTGTGATGGGGATGGATCGCTATATGAGCGTAGGCCTCTTTGAGGTCTAAGGAGCATAGCCAATTGCACTGCTGGAGGAAGGGCAGTAAGACGCCAAGCGACAACATTTTGAACCTCTCCTTCACAAAGAATTTACTTAGATTCCTGAGGTCGAGGATAGGCCGCATTCCCCCCATCCTCTTTGGTACAAGGAAGTACCGGGAGTAAAATCCTCAGTCCCGGAGGTGCTGCAGTACCCTTTCGGCTGCTTGCTGATCGAGGAGATTGTGCAACTCCTGTTGTAAGCAAGTCTGGTGGGTGGGCAGCCGAGAGAGCTGCGCCAGGGAGAAAGGGGGAGGAAACCTGTCCAGCCAGAGATGGTAACTGTCCTGAACCACCTGGAGAGTCCAGGTGTCTGAAGTGATGGACGCCAATTCAGGCGCAAAGAGGGACAGGCGTCCTCCCACTGGCGGAGATGCCGTCGAGGGGCGAGAGGCTATGTGCCCGGTATCAAAACCCCTGAGCTGGTTGGGGTGGAGCTGGGGGTTGGGTCTTCGGCCCTTTTGGCTTACGATGGGCCTGAGCTCCCCTTTTTCCCTGCACACTAGTTGTTGGAACCTAAGAATGGTAATTACCCCCTAGGCCCATGGAGAACCTGCCGAGCTCCTTGGCGAGGTCTCAGTGGAACATCCCCATGTAAAGCTGATATGCCTGAATGCGGTAGGACAGCATGGAACCCTGGCAGGCCTTTCACCCGAGGGAATTGAGGGCATGGGATTCCTTCCCAGGCAGAATGGAAGAATGAGACTTTGGGCTCTTTTGTCTCTGCATGGCTGACTCGATCACTATGGAGGTGTGCGGAAGCTGAGCCTTCTGGAACCCTGGGGCATGCTGGACCCTGTACATGGTGTTGAGCCATTTGCTAATGATGGGGACCGAGGCTGGCATCTCCCACATGCGAAGGAGTAATCGAGTGAGTGTAGGAGGAAACGGGATCGTAAGAGACTCCCTAGTTGGGGACTCATACTGGAGTATGTCCAGTTCTTCGACCCTGGGTTATTCTTCAGTCTGCGTCTGCAGATTAAGAGCCCGCACCATATCCTGGACGAACAACAAAAAAGAGGTGACCTCGGGGAGCGAACGCCTCTGAGAGGTCAGCGGAGAAGGGTCCGAGGGCAAATCGCAGTGGGCCCGAGTCTCTGGGGAAGTATCCCCTTCAGACTCCCAACCCAAAAGGTCCGAAAAGGACTCCAAGTCGGGCAGGTCCATGGCCAAGGCCCACCTGGAGCAAATAGGCACTGGATTTCGATGACCTCACCCCCAAGGAATAGGATGGCGAGCGAGACAGGTGCCAAGGCCCACAGCTCATGGGGTTCCTGGGCAGGCTTGGGTCCCCCTCCCGGGGGCCTCTCGTTCTCGGGGCATGGGCCAGCCATGCTTGGCAAAAGCGCCTGCTGGGCATATAGGATGGCAGAAACGCTGTGCTCCAGTGCCAGCTTTCAGGACTCCCACTCGGACGTGGGTCCCTGTGATGCCGACGCTGGGGTTACCGGGCCTGGCGTAGAAGAGGACAGGGGGCAGGGGGTCCTCGTTGAGATGACCCTTGGGAGACCAGTTGCCATCGCCGGAGGCCTCCGTCTCTGTAAGAGATACCTTTCAAGGCCACTCCTTCTCTGACTCTCGGAAATTCCGAGGGGGGCTGAGGGACCCGAGCATGAGAACGCTCGCACTTGTCTGGAGCTCCCAACAGAGACTTTGAAGCCTTCTTCTTCTTGTGCCACTCCACATCGGGGGACCCCTGGTCAGAGTGCCTCCTAGGGTGCGGAGTCTCCTGGGGGATCCCATGAGCAGTGGGACAGCCTGAGGCGCCACCGGGGACTCTGAGGCTGCCTTGCAGAAAATGTCATCAGACTTCTGCTTACTGTTAAGCAGGGCCTTGGCCGACACTTTCTTACACAATGACAGAGCTCTGGGTTATTGTCAGCCCCCAGACACTGCAGACAACAGTCATGGTTGTCCGTGAGCAACATGTTCTTGGAGCATCTGTCTCATTTCTTAAAACCGGTAGCCATTGGGGTAAAAAGGACCCCAGCAAGATCGAAGAATCTCGAAACCAACGGTTGGTAAAAAAAGGCACAAAGAGCCCAATGGAAGAAAACTCCAAAAGAAGGGAAAAAAGGGAGTCGACTAGCACACAGAGGTGCTGTGGAATAGGGGAGGACGGGTAGAGGTCCGGTGCAACTGGAAAAAAGGGTCGAAGACCACAAGAAAAAAAACACTTTTTCAGAGGGACGAGGACATGCATCCAAAGGGCTCCCCAGAAAAAGGGAGACTGAGCAAGATGGCACTCTAGGGTGAGAAGAGGATCACGCATCCGTGGCAGCATTCCCAAAGGCTTTCTTTGAAAGCTGTGGAATTGCTCCGTGTGGGTTCCGTCGATGTTGACGTCACCCATAAGTGAGGACCGACTTCCTGCTTATTCCTGGAGAACATAAGATTCAAGGATAAAGCGGGATATAAATACTTTTAAATAAAATAAATAAATAATAAGATATGCCATACTGGGTCAGACCAAGGTCCATCAAGTTCAGTATCCTGTTTCAACAGTGGCCAATCTAGGTCATAATTACCTAGCAGTGTCCCCAAAAGGCACAGGCTCCACAATGCTTGTATTGGGTCAAGCAGTGATATCATAGTAACATAGTAAATGACGGCAGATAAAGACCAGTATGGTCCATCTAGTCTGCCCAGTAAGATGGCAGGAGTAGGTGCACCTGCCACTCTGTGCAGACCACCCCTCCCCATGTCTTTGTTTAGGTGTGAACCCACCGCTCTGTGTAGGACACCCCTATTTGTTGAGAAATTAGATGGTTCAGTTTATTTTGATTTTATCCTGTTGCTGTAAAGTGATCCACTGTGTCTGTCCCAGGCCACTTTGAACTCCGTCACTGTGTTTGCCCCCATCACCTCCATCGGGAGGGCACTCCAAGCATCCACCACCCTTTCAGTGAAAAAGTATTTCCTGACATTGCCTTTCAATTTACCCCCTTGCAGCTTCATGTTATGCCCTCTAGTTTTACAGCTTCCCCGTCTTTGGAAGAGGTTTGTTTATTCATTATTTCTCTTTAAGTATTTAAAGGTCTGAATCATATCTCCCCTATCCTCCTCTCCTCCAAAGTGTACATATTTAGGTCTTCAAGTCTCTTCTCATAAGGCTTCTGACACAGACTCCAAATCATTTTGGTCGCCTTCCTCTGAACAGTTTCCATTCTTTTTACATCCCTTGCAAGATACGGTCTCCAAAACTGAACACAGTATTCCGAGTGAGGCCTCACTAGTGATTTATACCGTGGCATTAGTACCCTCTTCCTTTCTGCTGGTAATTCCTCTTTGTATGCAGCCCAACATCCTCCTGGCTTTTGCCTCTGCCTGGGTCCCTTTTAATAATGGTTTATGGACCTTTCCTCCAGGAACTTGTCCAAACCTTTTTTAAACCCAGCTACACTAACAGCTTTTACTATATCGACTGGGTCAGTGTCACGTCAGGACATGCTAGGGAGATAAAGTTCCTAGATGAAATAAATGACTGCTTCTTGGAGCTGCTGGTTCATGAACCGACCAGAGGGGAAGCCATATTAGACCTAGTCCTTAGTGGAACACCAGATCTAGTGCAAGAGATAAGGGTGTTGGGGCCACTTGGCAATAGTGATCATAGCATGATCGCCTTTGATTTAATTAGTGGAGGAGGGATAGTAAGGAAATCCACAGTACTACCTTTTAACTTTCGAAAGGGAGACTATGATAAAATGAGGAAAACAGTTAAGAAAAAACTAAAAGGAGCAGTTGCGAAGGTTAAAGACGTACATCAAGCTTGGGTGTTGTTGAAAAATACTATCTTGGAAGCCCAGACCAGCTGTATTCCACGCTTTAAGAAAAGTGGAAGGAAGTCCAAAAAACTGCCAGCATGGTTTAAAGGTGAGGTCAGAGAGGCTGTTGTTGCCAAAAAAGCATCTTTCAGGAAATGGAAAAAAGAGCCAAACGACGAAACCTGGAAACAGCACTAGCACTGACAAGTCAAATGCAAGGCATTGATAAGGCAGGCAAAGAGAGAATTTGAGAAGAAGCTTGCTGCGGAAGCAAAAAACACGAAATAAAGACCTTTTCAAGTACATTCGTAGCAAAAAACCTGTGAGAGAGTCAGTAGGTCCATTAGATGATAAAGGGGTTAAAGGAGCACTAATAGGCGACAAGGCGATAGCGGAGAGACTGAATGAATTCTTTGCTTCGGTCTTTACTGAGGAAGATATAGGGATGTTACCCATGACTGAAGTGGTATTTAAAGGTGCGGAAGAATTGAAGGAAATATCGATACATCGGGAAGATGTCTTACAACTATTAGATAAACTGAAGAGTAGAAAAATCACCTGGGCCGGATGGTATACATCCAAGGGTGTTGAAAGAACTGAAATATGAGATTGCAGAACTGCTATCAGTAATCTGTGAACTATCATTAAAATCATCTCTAATACCTGAAGATTGGAGGATCGCCAATGTAACACCAATTTTTAAAAAGGGTTCCAGGGGTGATCCGGGAAACTACAGACCGGTGACTCTGACGTCAGTACCGGGTAAAATGGTAGAAACCATCATAAAGAATAAAATTACTCAGCATGTAGATAGTCAAACCTAATGGGAGACAGCCAACATGGCTTTAGACGAGGAAGATCTTGTCTTACTAATCTGTTATGTTTTTTTGAAGGAGTGAATAAACAGGTGGACAAAGGTGAGTCAGTTGATATTGTGTATCTGGACTTTCAGAAAGCCTTTGACAAGGTCCCTCATCAGAGACTTTTGGCAAAACTAAAGAGTCATGGGATAGGAGGCAGTGTACTATTGTGGATCATGAACTGGTTAAAAGATAGAAAGCAGAGGGTAGGGCTAAATGGCCAATTTTCCCAATGGAGAAAGGTGAATAGTGGTGTACCCCAGGGATCTGTGCTGGGTCCGCTGCTTTTTGACATATTCATAAATGACCTGGAAAGTGGAATAACGAGTGAGGTTATCAAATTTGCAGATGACACAACACTATTTAAAGTTGTTAAAACCCAAGAGGATTGTGAAAAATTGCAAGAGGATCTTGATAAATTGGAAGACTGGGCATGAAAACGGCAGATGAAATTTAATGTGGACAAGTGCAAGGTTATGCACCTAGGGAAGAACAACCCAAACTATGGTTACACGATGCAAGGTTCCACATTAGGAACCACCACCCAGGAAAAAGATTTAGGCGTCATTGTGGATACCAAGTTAAAACCCTCGGCCCAGTGTGCAGCGGCGGCCAAGAGAGCAAATAGAATGCTAGGTATGATAAGGAAAGGAATGGAAAATAAAACAAAAGATATTATAATGCCTCTATATCGTTTCATGGTGAGACCGCACCTTGAATATTGTGTGCAATTCTGGTCGCCGTATCTTAAAAAGGATATAGCGATTTTAGAAAAGGTACAGAGAAGAGCCACCAAAATGGTAAAGGGGATGGAAGGATACTCCTATGAAGAAAGGCTAAAAAGGTTAGGGCTCTCTAACCTGGAAAAGAGACGGCTGAGGGGAGATATGATAGAAGTCTATAAATTAATGAACGGAGTGGAACGGGTAAACGTAGATCGATTGTTTACCTTATCAGAATATAGAAAGACTAGGGGACATGCAATGAAGCTACAGGGTAAATTATTTAAGACTAATAAAAGAAAATATTTTTTCACTCAACGTGTAATCAAACTCTGGAATTTGTTACCGGAGGATGTAGTAAAGGCTGTTAGTGTAGCTGGGTTTAAAAAAGGTTTGGACAAGGTCCTGGAGGAAAGGTCCATAAACCATTATTAAGAAGTGACCGAAGATATCAATGCTTGACCCAGTACAAGCATTGTGGAACTTGTGTCTCTTGGGGAAACTGCTAGGTACATATGACCTAGATTGGCCACTGTTGGAAACAGAATACTGGGCTTGATGGACCTTGGTCTGACCCAGTATGGCATATCTTATGTTCTTATGTTCTTATATCCTCCGGTAACAAATTCCAGAATTTGATTACAAGTTGAGTGAATATATATTTTCTCTTATTAGTCTTAAATAGGTTACCCTGTAGCTTTGTTACATGTCCCCTAGTCTTTCCATATTCTGATAACATAAACAATGGTGAAATTAGACTTACCTGAGTAGATCCAGTCTAGTCCAGGACCTCTGAGTTGACAATCCCATTCAGTAGCTTGGAGACTGAGGAACCTCCTTTTTCTGTGATGTCATCGGTATATCTTCCAGGGATCCGCCTCCCTCCATCAGTTCACTATTGACAAAGCAGACTCTCTGGAGCAACAAGTAAGAATTAAACCTCTTGTTTTCTTTTCTTTTTTTTTTTAATTTTCTTATTAATCGTAGAAAATCTACCAGAACATTCTATTACTAACCCGAAGACGAAGTTAAACAACCATCAGAAAACTTTAAATGTGCTGAGGCTTTCCCCCCATCTGATTGGGCGAAACCTGCCCCAGATATGCCATCCTTGCTCGCAGGCAAGCTCCCCACCAGGCGGTTCGGCTTACTTGCCATAATCCTGACCTTCAGGTTGATATTTGCAGACTCACCACGCTGGGACGGGATTCGGGACTAGACTGGATCTACTCCAGGAACAACAGTTAGCAGGTAAGCCTAATTTCACCTTCCTGATCGAAGCTCCAGTCTAGTCCCGGACCTCTGAGTATGTACCAGAGCAGTAATCTGCATGGGAGGAACCGGCAACCCCCGCCTGAAGGACCGCTGATCCAAAACGCACATCTTGTGCCGCCTGTACATCGAGCCAGTAATGCTTCACAAAAGGATTCAAGGAAGACCAGGTCGCTGCTCTACAGATCTCGAGCGGTGGCACCAAGCGAAGCTCCGCCCAGGACGCCACCTGAGCCCTGGTGGAATGAGCCCTAAGCCCTTCTGGCACCAACTTGCCCTTCAACACATACGCTGACGCGATTGCCTCCTTGATCCACCTGGCTATAGAGGCCTTAGACGCCACCTCACCACGTCTGGGCCCTCTGAACAGGACAAACAACCTTTCTGATCTGTGAAAACTCGCCGTCCGCTGCAGATACTTCTTCAACGCCCTTCGAACGTCCAAGCTCCTAGAGGCTGGACCCCCCGAGTGTCTACTAAATACCAGAAGAGAGATGTCCTGATTCAGATGAAACGCCGACACTACTTTAGGCAAAAAGGCCGGAACCGGTCTTAACACTACCTTGGACTCAAAGAACAAATAAGGTTCCCTGCAAGACAATGCCTGTAGTTCCGAAATCCTGCGGGCCGAACAGATTGCCACCAGAAATAGAACCTTCAAAGTGAGATCTTTCACAAACGCGCCGCTCAAGGGCTCAAAGGGCTCCCGCTCTAGCGCATCTAGCATGAGCGGAAGGCTCCATTTAGGCACTAAGTGTCGCCTAGGCGGTCGCAATAAGGACACTGCCCTAAGAAAACGCTTAATATCCAGATGCCCCCCGAGCGGAAGGCCACCTATCTGTCCTCGGTAACACGACAGCGCTGCCACCTGCACCCTAAGGGAGGCCGCCGCCAACCCTTTGTTGAAACCAACTCCAGGACCTGCGGGATGGACGCCTTCAATGCCTCTGAGCCCCTGTCTCCACACCAACCTTAGAAGATTCTCCAGACTCGTACATACGCCAAGGACGTCGACTTCTTCCTCGCCTTTAGCAACGTGGTAATGACTGCCGACGAGTATCCTCTGGTCTTCAGCCGCGCCCTCTCAAGAGTCAAGCCGTAAGCGAGAATCAATCCATGTGAGGCATGCACAGGGGACCCTGCAACAGGAGGTCCACCCGAGCTGGGAGACACCAAGGTCTCACTGCCAGTAGCCTTATTAGGTCCGCATACCAAGGGCGGCGGGGCCAATCTGGCGCTATCAAAATCACCTGCCCCCTGAGCAGTACTCTGCCTATCAACACCCAGGGCGGAAAGACGTACAGTAGCTGATCCTCCGGCCAGGCTTGGATGAGCGCATCTAGACCCTCTGACATCCTCTCTCTTCGCCTGCTGTAAAACCGACTGTTTTTTGCCAACTGGAATGTTGCCATGAGGTCCATCACCGGTGTTCCCCACCGACGCACCAGCATGTCGAACATCTCTTGATGAAGGACCCACTCTCCCGGATCCACCTTCACTCGACTCAGGAAAATCGGCCTTCACATTGTCTACTCCTGCCACATGTGCCGCCGACAGTGCTAGGAGATTCTTTTAGGCCCAACCGCACAGGGCCTCTGCCTCGGTTTCCAGCGCTATACTGCTTGTACCCCCCTGGCGATTGACATACGCCACCGCGGTTGTGTTGTCGTAAAACACTCGGACTGCTGTCCCGGAGATGCAAGATTGAAAGCTTTGCAGGGCTAGGGACACCGCTCTCAACTCCAACCTGTTGATCGACCAGGTCCTCTCCTGCTCGTTCCACTGCCCCTGCGCGAACTGCCCCTGGAAATGCGTCCCCCATCCCAGGAGACTGGCATCCGTTGTTAACGGCACCCAGTCAGGCGCCTCCAGCGGCCTCCCACACTCCAGCGACGCGGGAAGAAGCCACCAAAGCAGAGACCTTCGAGTCTCCTCCAGGCAGGGGAGCTGTTGCGACAGCGGATCCCGCTGATGGGACCAGCGCCGGAGAAGTGCCCGCTGTAACAGCCTCATGTGTGCTCTCGCCCACGGTGCCAGTTCTATCGTCGCCACCATCGTGCCCAGCAGCTGGAGGTACAGCCACGCTGTGGTTGCCGTGCTGCACAAGAACCTCCGAACCAGGGCCCGCAGCTTCTGCGCTCTCAGCCGAGTAAAAAACACCTGACCCGCCTTCGTGTCGAACCGAGCCCCTAAGTACTCTAAGCACTGCGAGGGAACTAGCTGACTTTTCAGTACGTTGACCACCCAACCTAGACTCTCCAGGAACGCTACTACGCTGGCCGTAGCACTTTCGCTCTCGCTTCTCGACTTTGCTCGAATGAGCCAATCATCCAGGTAGGGGTGCACCAGGATTCCGTCCCTGCGCAGGGCCGCTGCCACCACCACCATGATCTTGGTGAACGTGCGAGGCGCCATCGCCAGCCCGAACGGCAAGGCTCGGAATTGAAACTGCCCGCAATGAACCGCAAAACGCAGATATTTGTGGTGGTCCGGCCGAATAGGAATGTGAAGATACACTTCTGAAAGATCCAGGGAGGTGAGGAACTCGCCTCTCCGAACCGCAGCTATCACTGAACGCAGCGTTTCCATATGAAAGTGAGAGACGCGAAGACACCGATTTAGTTCTTTTAGATCCAGGATGGGCTGGACTCCTCTGTCTTTTTTCAGCACCATGAAGTAAATGGAGTATTGACCGCAGCCGTACTGGTCCCGGGGAACTGGCTCTATTGCCCTGAGGTCTAGAAGCCTTCGTACCGTCTCCCGCACCGCCACGCGTTTGGCCGGCGACTTGCAGGGGGACTGTACAAAGGTGTCGCGCACTGGTCGTTGCAGCTCCAGCGCATAACCTTCTCTGATTACCTCCAGCACCCACTGATCCATGGTAATCTGGCCCAGGTGGCATAGAACTCCTGCAAACGCCCTCCCACAGGAGCTACGGGCGCCTGGGCCCCCCTGGCATCATTGAGGTTTGCGAAGGTTAGAGGAGGAGGAGGAGGAGGAGGAGGCAGAGGAGGAACCAAAACCTCTACCCGCTCCTCGAAATCCCCTGGCTTCTACTGGGGAACTTGCCTCTGGAGCCGGAATTAAACCTTTGAAAGCGAAAAAGGCGAAACTCCCGTTGCTGGCGCTTACCACCAGCCCCAGGTCGCCTTTTGTTTCACCCAGATCCTTGACCAGTTTCTCTAGATCTTCCCCGAACAGAAGACGTCCCTTGAAGGGAAGCTTACTCAATCTTGCTTTAGATGAGTTATCCGCTACCCAATTACGGAGCCACAGATAACGCCTTGCCACCACCGCCAAAGCCATGCTCTTTGACAAGCCGCGCATGAGATCATATTGGATATCCGCCAGGTATGCCGCTCCCGACTCCAACCTGGACGCGTCCTCTGTCGCATCGGCCTCTTACCTTCCTGGACTCTGCTGGGACCACCGCAAGCAGGCCCTGGCCACCCATGCTCCACAGATAGCTGCCTGCAAGGAGAGGGCATACACATCAAAAACCTGTCTGAGTAAGGCATCCAGCTTTCTGTCCTGAGAGTCCTTGAGGGCCACACTGCCCTCCACTGGGATAGTGGTCTTTTTTATCATGGCCGCCACTGCGGTGTCCACCTTGGGAGGCTTGAAAATCTCCTTGTCCTGATCTACCAGAGGGTAAAGCCGACTCATCACTCTGGAGCCCTTCAGAGACACCTCGGGAACGTTCCACTCCTCCTGTATCAGTTCCTAAAACACCCTGTGCACCGGAAGCGCCCTTTGAGTCTTTCGAAAGACCTGCAACAAAGGGTCCTCCAGGGTCGCATCCTCTGCTGCACTCTGGTCCGGCATATTTAAGGCTCTCAGAGTCTCCGCAATGAGCGCCAGAAGCTCCTCCCTACGGAAGACCCACACCACTCTAGACTGATCTTCCTTCTCAGCGAGCTCACCTTCTTCCAGTTCATCGTCTAGCTCCACACACCTGTCTTCTTCCTCAGATAACTGTTCCTCTGACACCACCGACAGATCCGCGAGATCTCCCTCCAGCCGTGGCCTTTTGGGCCCTTCCCGAGCCTCTGCTGCAAAAGTGGACCCTGATCTCCTTAGTCCCCGACTCTCAGCATTGCCCTTAACCGGCTTGGAGGGGAGGCCTTCCACCGCTCGCTGCAGTAGGCCCAGGAAGTCGGCAGAAAAAACCGACTCAAGCACCTTGGGCCAGGCCATAGATGAAGGCGGCCCAGTCAGAAGACGTGGACAGCAGATTGAGAAACGGTCGAATTTTCGGCCGCACGATATTTATAGAAGTGCCATTCTCCAGTTCATGAGTGCTTGACCTTGTAACACCCTGTGTATAATTAGATTTAGATATCAGTTAACATTGGGGCTATTATGAGTTGGTCAGTGATCTTTTTCATTATGTTCCCTATGGTTCTTATTTAGAGCAGCTGTTAATTTTCAGAACCAAATTGCTTCCAGAGATATCCGAAAGATACATCAGGTAATTTAATATGATGCCCTCAGCATACAGTCCTAAGAAATAAGAGTATCTTTTGATGCCTCCTATGGGTTATCACATATCCATGTAGTTTGTCTTCCTCGTTCCTCTTTAGTGTTTACGGTAGCTGGGAAGGTCAGAGAAGAGAATAAGGTAGGCCTTATTATGTATAATGATATATATATGTAGTTTTTATGGTTTTTAATTATTTATTTAACATTGTACATGAAGTATTGATGTCTTCGTGTGTTATTGAATAAGGTAGGCATTATGATTTATAATGTATATGTAGGTTTTATTGGTTTTAATTAATTATTCATAACTACGTCAAACTATTCATGTTTTTATGTGTAAGATATGAGTTTTATACATGATCCCAAATTTTTATGGTTTATAATTTGTTTGGTTTTAATTATTTATTCGTATTTATTCCTTTGAGTGTCACGTTATATATTAATTATGTGCTATAATATTTATTATTTATTAATTTTTATAGATGTATGTCATATTATGGTTTGCTGTGCTGATCTCCTGTGTAGTATCATCCATTTTAATTTCTAATTATTAAGATGTTTTACATGTTTTCGTTTTAACTGTATATGACAGTTAGGTCCTATGGTGCTATTTTTTCATTTTAATTTTCGTATGTATGTTTTTACCTTTATGGTTTATTGTTTTTATGTAGCTATCCCCTGAGGAAGGCAACGAAACACGGCCTGTGTCGGGCTTTTGGCTTTTATACAATAAAGAGTTTCTTCAATATAAAGGGCTATTGGTTTTTATGCAATCAAGAGTTCCTTCCCACTGCTGTCCACGTCTTCTGACTGGGTCGTTGTGAGCAGGTGGACTCGTGCGCTTGGTTGGTACATAGATGAAGGCGGGACATCTGGGGCAGCCGAAGTCCCTGCCACTGGATCTCCCAGGGAGGGAGCGACCCCCTGATCTACCAGAGACCCCGGCTTGGGCTCCATCCTGACTTCATCACCTACCCTGGAGAGCTCACGGGCAGCAGACTCTCTCGTGCAGCCTTTACACACACTGGAGTCTGCAAGAGAGCCTCTCTTGGCCCCACAGACTAAGCATTGCGCCTTAGCCGGCATCCCCGCACTAAGTGGGTAGCCTGTCAGACCTCGCGGCTCCCTAGCTGTGCTGCTGTGCAGTCTGGCAGGGCACGCTAAACACAACCGCGCTCCTTTTTTTTTTTATGTTTGCCTTTTAATTAACTTCACCTGCTCCCGACCGGAGAACAGAGAGCTCTGAAACAGGCCCCCCGCGCGGCTCCCAACGGTCTGAACCGCCGCGGTGACTGGGCCGAGACTGCGCTCGCGCTTCCCACGCCGGAGCCACGTGGCGAGGCCTACCCTGCAAAGCGTGCCCTTTCGCGCCAAAGAGAGACTCCGCAGCCGCTCGCTTACCTTTTCCAGCCGCCCCTCCGCTCATCAGCGTATCTCCGGCTTTCCCCCGCTGACGGGGAAAACAAGCCGAGCTGACTCAGGGCCCCGGCCTGTGCACTGCACAAAAAGGCAGGCTCCTGGCTATCGCCGCGGTCAGCTCAGGCACGCTCACAGGCAAATCCTCTGCTGCGTGCCTGGCTGACCCTTTCTCCGCAGCACAGTGAATGCTTCAGCGATTCAGCTCCACTACTGCAAACAAGGAGCGAACGCTGCTCCTCCGTGTCCCCTGCTTGTCTGCCCTCCCGCAGCAGCCACCACAGATCAGAGGAGAGCCTGTGCACCTTTAAAGTAGAGCACGGTATATAATTCGTAGATAACCCGAACTAGACATCCAGACATTGCTAATCCTATCACTTTACAACTAACTATCCTTAATTGTTCCTCCAGTGAGCCCGGACTTCCAGGCTCACCATCCCCTTCAGCTGCTTGGAGACTGAGGTAACTGATGGAGGCAGGCGGATCCCTGGAAGATGACATCACAGAAAAAGGAGGTTCCTCAGTCTCCAAGCTGCTGAATGGGATTGTCAACTCAGAGGTCCGGGACTAGACTGGAGCTACGATCAGGAACTATCTACGTTTACCCGTTCCACTCCATTCATTAATTTATAGACCTTTATCATATCCCCCCTCAGCTGTCTCTTTTATAGGTTGAAGAACCCTAACCTTTTTAGCCTCGCTTCATAGGGGTATCCTTCCATATCCCTTTACCATTTTGGTGGCTCTTCTCTGTATCTTTTCTAATAACGCTATATCCTTTTTAAGATAAGGCGACCAGAATTGCACACAATATTCAAGGTGTGGTCACACCATGGAACAATACAGAGGCATTATAATATCCTTTGTTTTATTCTCTATTCCTTTCCTTATGATACCTAGCATTCTATTTGCTCTCTTGGCTGCTGCTAGACACTGGTGGAGGGTTATACATGTTATCCACAATGACGCCTAAATCTTTTTCCTGGGTGGTAGTTCCCAATGTGGAACCTTGCATCGTGTAACCATAATTTGGGTTGTTCTTTCCTAGGTACATAACATTGCACTTGTCCACATTAAATCTGAATGTCCAGTCTTCCAATTTATCAAGATCCTCTTGCAATTTTCCACAACACCCATGGATTTTTACAACTTTAATAGTTTTGTGTCATCTGTAAATTTGATAACCTCACTCGTTATTCCCATTTCCAGGTCATTTATGATTATGTTAAAAAGCAGCGGACCCAGCACAGATCCCTGGGGTACACCACTATTCATCTTTCTCCACTGGGAAAAATAGCCATTTAGCCCTACCCTCTGCTTTCTATCTTTTAACCAGTTCCTGGTACACAATAGTACACTGCCTCCTATCCCATGACTACTAATAGCAGGTCTGCAATCTCATATTTCGGTACTTTCAACACCCTTGGATGTATGCCATCAGGTCCAGGTGATTTGCTACTCTTCAGTTTATCAAATAGTTGTAATACATCTTCCCGGTGTATCGATATTTCCTTCAATTCTTCCGCAGTATCACCTTTAAATACCACTTCAGTCATGGGTAACATCCCTAGATCTTCCTCAGTAAAGACCAAAGCAAAGAATTCATTCAGTCTCTCTGCTATTGTCTTGTCCCCTCTTAGTGCCCTTTTTACCCCTCTATTATCGACTACTACTACTACTACTGAGCATTTGTATAGTGCTACAAGTCATACGCAGTGCTGCACAGACATGTAAGAGACAGTCCCTGCTCATCAGAGCTTACAATCTAGTCAAGACAGACAACACGGAATCTGTAGACACAGATAAAACAAGGGAGAAATGTAAAAAAACAAGGAGATCAGGTGAGTCAAGATCCAAAAGCAGCAGTGAAGAGGTGAGTTTTCAACCTGGAGCAAAGTCTGGAGTTAGCAGCGGAAGAGAAGGGCACAGACAGAAGCAATTTGCCAGAAGAGTGGAGTTCCCGAGCGGAGTAGAAGGAGAGATAAGAGAAGAAAGGTAGTGAGGAGCTGCAGAGTGAATGCATCTAATGGTCCAACTGACTCTCTCACAGGTTTTTTGCTACGAATGTACTTGAAAAAGTCTTTATTATTCATTTTTGATTCCATAGCAAGCTTCTTCTCAAATTCTCTCTTTGTCTGCCTTATCAATGCCTTGCATTTAACTTGCCAGTGCTTGTACTGTTTCCAGTTTTCGTCATTTGGCTCCTTTTTCCATTTCCTGAAAGATGCTTTTTTTTGGCAACAACAGCCTCTCTGACCTCACCTTTAAACCATGCAGGCAGTTTTTTGGACTTCCTTCCACTTTTCTTAAAGTGTGGAATACAGCTGGTCTGGACTTCCAAGATAGTATTTTTAAACAACACCCAAGCTTGATGTAAGTCTTCAACCTTTGTTTCCTCATTTTATCAAAGTCTCCCTTTTGAAAGTTAAAAGGTAGTACTTTGGATTTCTCTTCCATCTCTCCTCCATTAATTAAATCATATGTGATCACGCTATAATCACTATTACCAAGTGGCCCCAACACCCTTATCTCTTGCACCAGATCTGGTATTCCACTAAGGACTAGGTCCAATATGGCTTCCCCTCTGGTCAGTTCATGAACCAGCTGCTCCAAGAAGCAGTCATTTATTTCATCTATTTATTTAGAGTCTTTTTCTATACCGCGCTCTTCAAATCAGCTCAGTTTACATATAACAGCATCTTTGACACAGACACAGGTAACGCCCGTACTGGACTTACATGTTACTTGTTACTTGTAAGCATTTTGTAATCTTGTTAGGGTTACATAGGGTATTTATCTCCTAGCATGTCCTGCCGTGACACTGACCCATTCTATACCAGGGTAATTGAAATCACCCATTATTATTACTGTGCTGTAACTTTTGTTAGCTTCCCTGATTTCTTTGATCATTTCATTATCCATTTGTTCATTCTGGCCAGGCGGTCGATAGTACCCCCCCAATGCCATCGCCTTCCCCTTTCCCTTTTTACATGGAATTTCAATACATTGGGATTCTACAGTGTATTTTGTTTCCTGCAAAAGTTTAATCCTTTGTGACTGAAGCGCTCTCTAAGATAGGCCATGTGGTCTTTTTCTGTCGTCATGTTTCTACGTTTCTCTATCCTTCCCCCTCCCAGTTTTTGTCTTCTCTCTTCCGTTTAATTCCCCTCCATGGTGTCTCTTCTTCTTTTCCCTCCATCACCTTACCCCATCTCTTCCATCATGTCTAAACTCCCCCCTCTCTCCACAGATGCCCGAGTCTTCCCTATACTGCTGCATTTGCAAATGGTCGCTGCCCAGTGATCTCTACAGCAGTGCGGTTCTCTTTACTAACTTGGAGCTGTGGACGAAGGATGAGGAGAGAGGGAGCAGGAGCAGTACGTAGGGCTTAGGGACTGTGCAGACTGGGGCACTGTGGATCTAGTGCAGAGGGAAGAATGTGGAGTAAAGACAGAGAAAGATACACCAGGAGGGATATGCGGAGGAGGAGAATCTCTGGTTCAGTGAGATGGGAGAGAGCACAGTCTGCTGCGAGATGGAGAAAGGAGAAAATCTATACTCTTGAGAGACTGGTAAGGAAGACAGCAGCAGCTCCGGAGAAATGGCAAGAAAAAGAGGGCAGAACACAGAGGGAGAAGGGAGAGAGTCATGATAAAGTAGAGGAAACTGGTAAACTGAGAGCCCAGCCCATAGTGGCGTCTGTGATTTATAACCCAGTCTCACCTTCAGTAACTCCGTCGCTGACTGCTGACACTTCTCCTCCATCTCTGAGATCAGTTTCTGGAGGGAGGAGCTTCGATCTTCTAGTTGGGTCACATTATCCCTGATTTTCTTTAGAGTCTCCTTCTCTTCCTCTTCCAGCCTTGAGAGAAGGATCCGCCGCTCCTCATTCAGGAACTGGTGCAGCTCCTCAAACTCAGACAGGATTTTCTCTTTCCAGATCCCAGTCTTACGCTACATTCAGCAGATCAAAGAGAAGAAATATCAGAGGCACTGTCCATAACTTTATTACCTGTAATAGTGGAGCTTCTACACCAGAACAGAACCTGAACCATTACTTTCATTATTCCGAGCTTTAGGACATGAGAAGTTGGAAATCACTGTACAGGAGGTGAGTTTAGAAATTATCGCATAAATGAATGTGGCCGGTATACGTGTACAAGATCAAAGCAGTGATTTTTAGAAAATTCACACATGCTTTCCCCTTCTAAACATTGCTGCTTACATGTATAACTGAAGATGGCAGACATGTGTATATACTTACGTCACTCCAGAGTAGGCGTGAATGTCTGTCAGGTTGTGCACATATATTCTGCATTTTGCAAAGTATATGGGCAAAATTTGCTCCCATATACATGTGAATAAAGTATTTGTAGGGAAGTTAAGGGAACATCCTACGGATACTTGTACGGCAGGGGGTGCACGACCTCAGTCCTCAAGGGCCGCAACCCAGTTAGGATTTTAGGATGCCCATAATGAGATCTATTTCCTACAATGGAGGCAGTGCATACAAACAGATCTCATGCATATTCATTGTCAGCATCTTGAAAACCCCAACCGGGCTGCCGCTCTTGAGGATAGAGGTCATGCACCCCCTGCCCTACACGTATCTCTAGGATGTTCCCTTAACTTCCCTACAAATACTTTATTCACATGTATATGGGAGCAAATTTTGCATAGCCCTCTTGCTATATATAAAACCCAGTTATTTATTTATTTAGACAGATTTGTATTCCACCTTTTCCTTCAATCAAGGTGGGAACGTCACATAACAATAGAGGGTTACATTTAACATTAGGGTACGTGTATAGTACGTTTAGACAGTACAGTTACTTGACAGTATTTAGACAGTACAATTGTGGTAACATTTAACAAAGGTATTCAATAACATGGTTTGATAGATTTGTGTGTGTGGATAGGATGGTTATGTGTTTAGTTGGTAGATGTAGTAGTATTACTGTTTAGGTAGGGGATGTTGCTTGATTGCTCGTATATTTCTATAAATAAGAATGTTTTGAGGTCTTTACGGAAGTCTGTGAGGTCATCTAGTGCCCTCAGGCTCATTGGGAGGGAGTTCCATAGTGTGGACGCCAGTAGTGATGGAGCTCTTTTTAAAGTTGTTTGTTTGATTTTGTGGTAGCCTGCAGGTGTGCCAATTATGTTGTTGTGATTGGTTCTTCTTGGTCTATTGCTGATGTCTCTTGTTATAACGTTTTGGAGTATGTCTGCTGAGAGATGGTGAATGACTTTGAAGATGATCATGAGTGTTTTGTATTTAGCTCTTGTCACCATTGGTAGCCAGTATAGTTGTTGTAGGACGGGAGTGATGTGCTCGGTCCTTGGTGTGTCTGTAATGATGCGTGCTGTGGTGTTTTGTACCATCTGTAGTGGGTGGAGTGTCTGCTGAGGAAGGCCTTGATATAGTGAGTTTCCATAATTCAGCAGTGGTGTAATGAGTGCTTGACACACGGTGCGGAAGTGGTCCTGACGGAGCATTGCTTTGATTTGTCTGATTATTTTCAGTCGATGATATGCCTTGTTTGCGGTTTTGGTGATGTGGGATTTCAGGTTCAGAGCTCTGTCTAGTGTGATGCCCAGATATTTAACTTCTTCTTTGACTACTATGTGTTTGTCTAGGATGTTGATAGTTTGTGGCGGTGTGAAGGTGGGGTTCCTGGTAACGAACATTGCCTCAGTTTTGTTGTAGTTGACGGTTAAGTTGTTGGCTATGAGCCAGTCATTCATGTCTTCGAGGCATTTTGTTATTGTTGTAGTGTTTAGTGCTAGTAAGTTGATTGGAGCGTACACCATGATGTCATCGGTATAAATGTGGTTATACGAATACAAAGTCTTCCTAAAATTATTCTCCAGTGTGCCGTGGATCTCTCAGGACCCAGAGAAACATCAGAAATGATAAAACAAGGTGAATTAGCTGTGGACGTCTTAACCATCATACCAGGAGTCGGTTGAGGCAGTGCTGCAAGGGGGGGGGGGGCAAAAGGAAGTGGAAGGATCAACCCATCCAGCCAGAAGGAACAATGCCCCACGTAGGCTGGGGGAAGTCAGAATCACTTCTGAAATTGGTCAAGGATGAGATAGTCTGCCCCTGCCCACCTCCAACAAATAACTGCTGAGGGCAGACGTGTGACATAGTAACTTAGTATATGATGGCAGATAAAGACCATGTTGGTCATTCCCATTTGTTCCAATATAAGAGATAGTTATGTTTATTTTGATTGTATCCTGTTGCTGTAAAGGGATCCACTGTGTCTGTCCCATGCCGTTTTGAATTCTGGGTCTTCAATTCTCTTCTCATAAGTCTTCTGATGCAGGCTCCAAATCATTTGGGTCGTCTTGCTCTGACCTGTTTCCATTCTTTTTATATCCTTTGTGAGATACGGTCTCCAAAACTGGGCACAATATTCCAAGTGAGGCCTCATAAGCAACCGGTACAGTCCATGGTATACATAGTATTTGTCGCCAGCACCATAATTCAAAGACATCAATTTTCTTCCTGTCTGTCTTTTTCACTGTCCAACTTTTACATCCATATGATGTTTTTGAAAATGCCAAAATCTTTGTATGGAGAGAGACATCTCTGCTCTTGAGAATCTTGTCTAGGTCTTTCATAACCATTCTGCCAAGAGCAACGTGTTGTCGGATTTCTTGACTGCTTGTTGCTTCTTTATTGATAGTTGATCCAATAGGTCAAAGTTGTCCACTATTTTAATTTCTTCTCCATCAACAATAGACCTATTGATTTTGCCAGTAGTCAGGATGTTTGTCTTCTTTACATTAAGGTGCAGGCCCATTTTAAGACTATGTTCCTTGATCTTGAGAAGCAAATGTTTCAGATCATCTTCACTTTCAGCCAGTAATGTGGTAGAATGCTTATACACTGCTTCATTGTTACTGAGGATAGACAAAAAAAAAAGAAAGAAAGAGGGGGAGGGAAAGAATAAGGGAAAATATAGAAAAGGGGGGATGGTACGAGTAAATGATGCTGAGGCCAGTCCTCAGTCCTGGCACGGACAGGCAGAATAGGGTCACAATGAACTGGGCTGAACAATGGATGACATTCTTCCCTCTCGCCACCCCATAGCATTTTTCTTATATAGACAGGTCTCGCAAGAACAGCAGCGGACAGAGTGGGATGTAGGGACAATGACGAACTGCGGAGCACAAGGGAGGACCAGCGAACCAGACCCCAGCTGACACCAAGTCAGCAACGATGTAGGCCAGAAGGAAGAGGACAGAAGACATGACTGTGGCCTCTATATGATGCAGTAAGCAGACAGCAACAGCGAAGAAGGTTACAGAATTGAGGGTCATGAGCACCAAAATGGAGGAGCTGATGAGGCTCCTCAGAGAACAAGTCACCCAGCTCAGCCCCGGGGCAGTCTGATGGTGACTAGAGGCTCCCCCTTGCGTGATAGATGACATTGGCGATCACAATGTGTCCAGTAGACAGAGCAAGCCGCGGCACACCCCTACACGACCAGTTCCCTCTGGTAAGTCAGTTACTGATTCAGGAACAATGTCCATCACGACATCGGAAAGCTCCTCGTTAGTGTTAGTGATATAGCGGAAGGGCTTTCAGGTAAGGTTTGCCTCTTTGCGGATGATACCAAAATCTGCAATAGAGTAGACACCCAGGAAGGTGTAGATAACATGAGGAGGGATGTAGCTAAGCTTGAAGAATGGTCTAGAATTTGGCAGCTGGGATTTAATGTTAAAAAATGTAAGGTCATGCATTTGGGCTGCAGCAATCCAAGGGAGCAATATAGTATAGGGGGTGAAGTACTTTTGTCCACTAAAGAAGAGCGGGACCTAGGCGTGGTTGTGTCTGATGATCTTAAAGTAGCTAAACAGGTAGAAAAGGCGATGGCAAAAGCTAGAAGGATGCTTGGGTGCATACGGAGAGGAATGGCTAGCAGAAAAAAGGAGGTGATAATGCCTCTGTATAAGTCTTTGGTGCGACCTCATTTGGAGTATAGTATGCAATTCTGGAGACCGCACCTTCAAAAGGATGTGAACAGGATGGAGTCGGTGCAGAGGGTGGCTACTAAAATGATTAGTGGTGTTCATTATAAAGCATATGAGGACAGACTGAAGGATCTTAATATGTACACCTTAGAGGAAAGGCGGGATAGAGGTGATATGATTGAGATGTTTAAATACCTCCGTTGCATAAATGTTCAGGGAGAGAGCCTCTTTCAAATGAAAGCAAGCTCTGCTACGAGGGGACATGGGATGAGTGTGAAGGGAGATAGATTTAGGAGTGATATGCAGAAATATTTCTTTACGGAAAGAGTAGTGGATCCATGGAATAGTCTCCCAGTGGAGGTGGTAGAGATGAGGACAGTAACTGAATTCAAAAAAGCATGGGACAAACACAGAGGATCTCTAAAGGTCCTCCGTCATTCGGAGAGGTGGCGCCAACCCTAAAACCAGCTCCGCTAGCATTCCTTTTTCCTGCGCATAAGCGCCCAGACTCTCCCGCCTGACCCTCTCTATCCTGCCGCCTGGCGACCTGCTTTCCCGCCGTGGCTCACCTCATTCTTCCTACGCGCCCTCTCACTCTTGGGTCAAGCATTGATATCCTGGGTCCCTTCAAAAAGCAGCGGACCCAACACAGATCCTTGGGGTACACCACTATTCACCTTTCTCCATTGGGAAAATTGGCCATATAGCCCTACCCTCTGCTTTCTATCTTCCTCTGCCCTACATTTTTCTCTGCCTTTACCTCAATTTCTCACCCCTACCCAGCCACACAACCGTTTTTTATTTCCATTAGGACCTTCCCCTTCTCTGTCTGCTCAAGGGGATCCCATCCCCTATGGGCAGAAAAGAAAAGGATGGCTGACATTCGCAGCAAAGTTATCTTCTATTTGCCCATGGGAGATCAGATCCCTGCAGTCAGAGAGAAAACCATCCTCTTCCTTTCTGCCTGTGGGGGATGAGATCCCTGTGCACAGACAAGGGGTCGCGGCCATTGGGCATCTCACTTGGGGGTGCACTGCCCCCCTCCCTCGTGCCCCCTAACTACATCCATGGACGCAGCTGCAAGTGAAGTTGCACAGCAACAGTCTACCATCCCCCCACTCATGTCGGGGATCCTCTCACTCGCTCTCACCTCGACTGGACTCCCAATTCACACAGCCACTGTCAGTCTCATCACTCAGCGTGAGGCTCACAGAGGATTCGGCATTTCTTCTGCTGCAGCTGGACCTGCCTTGCTTGCACATAGTATGTGGAGGAAAGCTGTTCCGTACGCACACTGTGCACAACCCAGCGGACCCTGTGTGTGCACACAGTAAGCCAACTTAATGTGAGTGACACCTAGAGGCCTGGACGGTGATCACAACAACAAAATGCTGTCTTTTTTTTTTTTTAAGTAATCTCCATGCTACCCGACTATGTCCATTCTTGAACAAAAATACTGGCTTTTGTTGCTGGTTTTAAAAGTCTGCTGGCCTGACCATATAAAAACTGACCAGCTCTCTCCTTTAAAGTGGATTTACTGCCTCAGCTTGCTCTCTCTTTCCTCCCAGCAGTCCAGATCCATACATGGGCAAAATTATCGTATTCTATAGTCAACGTGCAAACTTGTGTGCTCTGTATACACTCCAATGAAACTCCACCCATATGCACACCCACAATGATGCAAGCAACGCACATACTTTAATGCTAGTCGATGTATTATAAGAGACGACGTTTGTGCATAAATGATTAAAATACCAATATTTAGGTGCATTGGTGGCACCTAAAAAAAGTGGCTTCTTATGAAAATTACTCCCTATATGTTAAGGATGGAATACGCAAATATGAGAAAAGTCCAGCAGGAAACAGAATGCAATGTGGAATCCTTATGGCTAGAAATTCCTTGTGCGATGAGCAAAAGTATAGCATTGGGGGTACACTACTGTCCACTCAACCAAGATGAGGAAACCTATAATAAAATGCTAACAAAAATTAGAAAAGTTTAAAAAAATGGCAACACAGTAATAATGAGAGAATTCAGTTATCCTGATATGGATTAGGTAAATGTCTCATTGTAATATGCTAATGGAGTAATGATTCTGGATGCCACAAAGGACTGCTTGACGGAGCATTTGGATGTAGAACTGATCTCAGCAGGAACTGTTCAAGACTGATTCCTCATTGCAACTCACGATCTGATGCAAGTGGCAAGGGTGATATCACATTTATTTTCTTGGATAATGCTGGTTTCTTTCTTTCAGAAAAACACCTCAGTATGTGTGAACAGCTATTGGAAGTGCTCTTGCCCAACAGCTACACAAACAAGTTGGCAGACGTACAAAGATTATCTTCCATTTCATGTCCAGAGGAAGAATGTTCAGTACCTATTTCTTGGGTCATAATGAATGTTATTAATTAGCAACCTTCAAAAAGTGCACCTATGGGTTAAGTCTGCAGCTATTGCAGACTTTATACCAGTTCTCAAGAGGTAAAGTTTCCCTTTGAAAATCTGACTTGAGGCACAAGCAACTGCATAAATTTTTAGAAGTTATTCATGTGGGTATTTTCCCTGAAATCTTCCATGCATACTTCTGGAAATGTAAAAAGATATGAATAACTTGACTCTCTGCCCTTCCCCCAGACCCCAGGAACGGGACCCCGACACACTCACTCTTCCATGCATACTGGATACAGGTGTATATTCTCATGTGTGTTGGACAATCTTTTAAAGCCCCATTTCTGCACACAAAACCCTTTGAAAACTGCCCAACACATAAGTTTCATCTTACTAAGGCTGTTTATAGCTTGACTGGACAGGACCCTGCAGAAAGCAGCTCAGAGGGCGACGCAGACACCTACCACCAGCTCCTCGACTTTTCGCTCATCACTGGATTTCAGTTCCAGAATCTCTTTCAGCTTCTTCCTCAAAGACTTCAGGCGAATTTTATATTTTTCCTGTGAACATTGACATATCTAATTTAGAACATCAAATCAGACAGCTTGAACGACGCTGGCGCCGTTCCAGATCAACTGAAAGCCAGGTCGCGTATTTTGCCCAACTAGACGCCCACCGTACTGCTGTCTCCAAGAGAATGAAACAATATCACGCAGAAATACTTCAAAGAGCCCTAAACAAGCCTCACGAGCTTTTCAACCTAGTCAAAACCTTAAGTAAAGAGCCTTCCTCGGGACAACCAATCCAACCCGACCCACAGGCATATGCGGACTATCTGCAAGCCAAGACAAACCTAGCTACTACAACTATGAACAACTGCCCCATTGACACCTCACCTGGTCTTTCACCCTATTCTTCACCTCATAGAATCAGATCAGAGGCTCAATTCTTCACCTCCTTAACCACCCCATCTGAAAAGGAGATTCAAGATACCATCTCCAATATAAATACCTCCACTGCTCCGAATGATCCATGTCCAGCCTTCTGGATAAAAACCTTACGTTCAGACCTCAGTCCGTTCCTTGCCAGACTGATTGGCTCATCCTTCCAGACAGGTACCTTCCCCCTCAGTCTAAAACAAACTTCTATTAGACCCCTACTCAAGAATAATAAAATGGACCCAGAAAAGTTGGACTCATTTAGACCCATCTCCAGTATCCCACTCCTAGCTAAGATCATGGAAAAAATAGCCCAGCGTCAACTGAACCACCACATCGAGAACAACGCTCCCCTCGACCCCTGTCAACATGGTTTCCGGGAGGCTCATGGTGTCGAAACATTGTTAACAACTCTACTCAACACGTTGATAACAGGTCTGGATAACATCAGACAAGGCTTTGCTCTAGTGTTCCTTGACATTGCAGCTGCCTTCGACTCTGTCAACCATGAGTTACTCCTGCTACGCCTAAATGAGAAGGGAATTCATGGAAATGCTCTAGCCTGGTGTGCCTCCTACCTTAATGACAGATGGCAGCATGTTCGTTCTCGCACATCCAAGTCCACCCCTTTCCCTCAAACCAGAGGTGTCCCACAGGGCTCATCTCTTTCAGCCCTATTTTTCAACGTGTATATGCAACCTATTTGCACCATCATTAGATCATTCAACATCGACTGCTTAGTCTATGCTGATGACGTCCTTATGTTTACTCCAATTTCCACAGAGCACCCAGACTTATCTCAGCTTTCCTCCTGCTTCGATGCAGTCTCGGATTGGTTACACTCCCAGAAGCTAATGATAAACCTGAAAAAGACTGATGTGCTTTTCATCAGTAGAGATCAGACATTCATCCCACCTACATCATTGCAGGTACGTGGTGCGGAGCTTCCTACTAAGACTTCGTTACGATACCTCGGAATAACCCTCGACCAACACCTGGACCTAAATGCCCATATAAGTAATCTAGTAAAAGCAATTTACCATAAAATCCGGATGATGCGACACATGAGACAACTTCTAGAGCCAAAAGACTTCCGAACAGTGTTTCAGGCAATGGTGATGCCTCACTTTGACTATGCCAATTCCATTCTGCATGGTCTACCAAAGAGTGCACTCCTCCCATTGCAGATAGCAATGAACACTGCAGCAAGGACCCTTTACGGAGCTTCCAGAAGAGACCATATTACCCCTATCCTAAAAGATCTACACTGGCTCCCTGTTCACAGCAGAATCACTTTTAAAATACTGACAATGACATTCAAAGCCATTAACAACTGCACATCTAGCTCCCTCTCCGAACTTATCCGGCCCATCCCCCCCGCTAGACTGAGAAGAGCTGCTGCTGCCAACACCTTATGCCTCCCAAAAGCATTCACCAAATGTAATAAGGCTACAGGAAACCGAGCCTTTGCACTTTATGCCCCCCATTGCTGGAACGCGCTTCCAGCAAACATCCGAGCTATAAACAGCCTCTCTCAGTTCAGGAAGGAGCTGAAACATCACCTCTTTCTTCAGCACTTCCTCAACTCTGAAGAAATCACATAACCAACCACTGTTCACTCCTCCTTTATCCCCTCTTCCTTAATATCACTCCTGTGCCCCCACCAAATTAGCCTTAACATGCTAAAATACGACAGTACCCCTCAAGCCATGTTTACGTTGAAAATGCCTAGTTGATATCTTACTACTGTTATCAACCTGTATATAATCCCATATTGTATATAGTTCCATGATGTAAATTGTTAGCCTGTGTTCCATGTTCAATACCTGTTCAATGTAAAATGTGTGCAATTCCCTGTTCAATGTAAAACGCAGTATGGCTTTTCCTGCTGTGCGAGTTTGTTGCCTGTGAACCGCGCTGATGGAAAATAGCGCGGTATAGAAAAACTATAAATAAATAAATATAAATAAAATAAACATGAATGTTACTATATTATTATTTTCTTCAAATGCATTTATACTAGTGTTTGACAAATCCCAGCACCAATTTCTGGTTACCATTGTGATCTGGCGCCTGGGATTTTCTTGCCCCCTCCCCCCCTTAAAAAAAGTGGGGCAGAAGACCCCTTCTGTCTGCTTGCTGGATCAGATTTCTTGCAGGCAGAACAGGAGAGGAAGGTATTGATGGATGATTATTGATCAGTATGACAATTACTTTATACTCTGAGATAATTCTGTGGCTTTTTACCACTATCACGAGCAAGAAAATGGTTTTAAGGCCATTCAGTTTTTCCGTTATTCATCTTTTTGCAGCATCTCACAGTAACGTGCCAACTTCTTATAAAGCATAATTTTTTACATTTAACTTTAACTGAGTAACACCACAAAGATATCACACAAAAACTACTTGAATGACTTCTACATCAGTCGGAGTCACTTATAAAATCAACTCTAATAGGATAGACACAAGTACATGTGGCGCATTTCATCATTTCTGTACAGCCGGTTAGTTCTCCATGTGGGGCTCACTTTTTGTAAAGCTTCCCATCGAGCCACTCACAGTGTCATGGGAGCCCAACGTTGTTATAACCCGACTAATGAACGCTCCGTCTGAGCTACGTAATACCTGAATCTGAAATACTTGACCTGAAGGTCTGTTTTTGGTGACAGTGACTTCAAGTTGTAAAGTAAGTGAGATCCAGGCTCTAGTAAATGATCTACCTTATACTAAATTTTACAACTGGGTGGTTCTGAACACTCATCCGGGCATTCCTCCTAAAGGTGTGTCAGATTTCCACCTTAATCAGTTAATCGTCCTGTCAAGATTTTTCCGTAGACCTCATGCCCAAAAGGGTGACCCTGCCTTGCATTCATTGGACAGCAAGAGATTCTTAGCCTTTTATCTGAAGTGGACTGAAGCCCTTGGAAAATTTTCTATTTCCTTGGACCCAAACAGGCCGGGGCTGCCATTAGCAAATACACTCTATCGACATGGTTAGCAGACAGCTTATCCTTCTCTTATGCCTGGGCTGGTTTGACGCTTGAGAGTCATGTCATAGCTCATGATGTGTGAGCTATGGCTGCTTCGATCACCCACCTGAGATCAGACTCTATGGAGGAAATGTTTGGAGTTCTCTCCTTACATTCAATCACACTACTGTCTAGAAAGAGACTCCCAATGTGACCGTAGGATTGGCCAGTCCGTCATCCTGAATCGCTTTGTGGATTAAAATCCAACTACATGCCCTTTTGGCCCATTTTTTATTTTCCTGGCTGCCTTCTTAAAAAAAGCAAAAAATATAAATAGCTAATTGTCTTCAAAAAGATTGTTGGTGTTTGCCTGTTGCAGTGTCTGTCAGGTTAATTATTTTCCTCTTTTTCTGTGGAAGGCAGCCTGTAACTAGGGAGTTCCCATCTGTGAGGACTTGTTATCCTGCCTGTCATCAGAGACAACCAAGTTACTTGCCTATAGCTGGTGTTTTCTCTGGACAGCGGGGTACGTACCCACGCACCTCCCCAGGGAGTTACATCTTGCTGTAAACTTCATTACAAGACGGAGGTGGTCTGTGTGACAGTGGGAAATGGGGCACATGTGCAGGGAGATCTTTCACAGGTTTCAGGAACTTCCTAAGCTGGAAAGCATAGTTACTCACCTGTAACAGGTGTTCTCCAGGGACAGCAGAAATCAGTCCTCACTTATGGGTGATGTCGGCACCGACAGAGCCCACGCGGAGCAATTCCCCAGCTTTCAAAGAAAGCCATTGGGATTACTGCCACACACGCGTGGTCCTCTTCCCGCCCAAAGGTGCCGTCTTACTCAGTCAGGTCCCATAGCTAGAGCTCTACTAGGCAGATTGCAAACGAAGCCTAAAAATGCGGCAACTCTTCGAGGAAGGTGGGAGGGTAGTGAGGACTGATTCCTGCTGTCCCTGGAGAACATCTATTACAGGTGAGAAACTATGCTTTCTCTAGGAGCAAGCAAGAAGTCAATCCTCACTTATGGGATTCCCCAGCTACAGGCTACCAAACCCATAGTAAAAGGCACCCCCACGAGACCATGAGTAGAAGCCGATGCCCGAAGGAACTGAGTCCTCAGGTCCTCGAGGGTGAGCTCTCAGTAACCGCAGAAGAAGGGTCAGATGGCAAGAGTTGCCTATACCCCGAACAGGTTATTGAGTACAGCCTAGCCAAAGGCACTGTCCCAGTGGGACTCCCTCTCCAGGCAGTAATGTGAGGTGAAGGTATTCGCTGAAGACCAGGTCGCAGTCCAGCAGATGTCTGTCAGAGGCATGGAGCACAGCGAAGCCACTGAAGCAGCCTTAGCGCGGACACCGTGCCCAGTGACCCGCCGATCCAGAGGGAACCCTGCCTTCATCTGGGCGAAGGTGATGCAGTCTGCGACCCAGATAGAGAGGGTGCATTTGGTGACTGCTAGCCCCAGGCGATTCGGGTCATAGGCGACAAAGAGTCGGTCAGACTTGGGGTGCCCTTGGGTCCACTGCAGGTAAAAGGCGAGAGACCTCTTGCAGTCTAGTGTATGCAGGGCCGCCAATGCCCTGTTGGCGTGAGATCTTGGGAAGAAAGTCAGCAGAATGATCTCCTGAATGAGGTGGAAATCAGAGATGCCTTTTGGTAGGAACTTGGGGTGGGTACAGAGAACCACCCTGTTCCCATAGAACCTGGTGTAAGGGCTTCAGCCATAAGGGCCTGAAGCTCGCTGACTCTCCATACCAATGTCAGAGCCACCAGGAAGACTACCTTCCAGGACAGATGCTGAAGTGAGCATGTTGCCATTGGCTCAAAGGGTGGCTGCATCAGCTGCATGAGCACGATGTTCAGGTCCCACTCCGCAGGCCACACGGGGGGCTTGGAGAGCAAGAGACCCGCATGACGTGGGCGACCAGAGGCTGGCCCGAGAGGGGTTTGCCCTCGAAGTGGAGGTGGTTGGCCGAGATGGCGCTCAGGTGAACCCTTACCAAGTTGGACTTCAGCCTCACCCATGAGAGGTGGAGGAGGTACTGAAGGACCCACTGGGTGGAGCAAGAAAATCAGTCAATCTGGAGCGTAGAGCAACAGACTGAGAAGCACTGCCACTTGAAGGCATAGGCCTGTCTCGTTGAGTCCTTCCTCAATGCCAGGGGGATCTCCTCAACCTCCTCAGAAAGGTATAGAGAAGCTAGCGAGATGCGTTCAGCCACCAGGCTGTGAGGGATAACAAGGTCAGGTTCGGGTGAAGCACCCCCCCCCTCCCCCGTCCTCCTGCATTAGCAAGCCTGGGGAGCAGCCCAGGGGAACTGGAGACTCCAACAAGAGTTGGAGCAAGAGCGGGAACCATGGCTGTCAAAGCCATGAGGGAGCCACGAGGATCACCGAGGCCTGGTCTCACAGGAGTTTGTGGAGGATCCTCGCGATGAGCAGGGTGAGAGGAAATGCATATAGGAGTCTGGAGGCCCAGTTCAAGAGGAACACATCTGGTGCCACCCTGCCAGGGTGTGGGATCGGACCGCAGAAGCGGGGGAGCTGTGTATTCACCGGACTTGCAAACAGGTCCAAGGACAGAGTTCCCCACCAGTGGAACAGGAGGATAGCCACCTCCGGGTCCAGGTGCCACTTGTGTGGGTGCAGCATCCTGCTGAGTCTGTCCACGAGAACATTGTCCTGGCCCAGGAGATAGACCGCTTTGAGGTTGATCTGCTGCTGGGTCCACCACCCCAGGGTGTGTAGGTCGCCGCAGTGGGCTCCCCACCCAACAGCGTGGCATCTGTTGTCAGCATGATATCATGCTGAGTTGCCTGGAATGGCATGCCCTGCAAGAGGTTCAGGGGTTCCTGCCATTAGTCTAGTGTGGTGTGCAGTTCTCGGGAGACCTGCACGGGGTCCCGGAGATGGCCCAAGGCCTGAAATCACTGTGTCCAGAGGCACCACTGGGCTGCCCGCATGTGCAAGCGGGCATGGGGGACGACATGGACGGTCGAGGCCATGTGCCCCAGGAGTGTGTCCCAGGAGGCGCAGCATGGTCCACGCTGGTACCCTGGCTTTGCCCTGTACCTCAGCCACCAGAATGTGGAGATGGTCAGTGCAGGCTCAAGGGAGGGAGGCGGTCACCCGATCAGTGTCAAAGAGGGCACCGATGAACTCCAGTGTCCTCACTGGCACAAGGTGGTGTAGTACAAATGAATTAAAATTGACTACTGATTATGCATCAGCAGTGAGTTAGGGGTTAATTGAACATCAGTTTTACAATTTTGTGAGAAACTGCTTACATAGCTACAGAGAGATACTGGTATACAAGATAAGACGAACTCTTCACCTGGCAAATGCATACACAATAAAGAGATTATCAATTGTAGAGTTTTGAGCTTCTGAAACCATGGGATGGGGGATGTATCCCTTGAGCATTCTCAGACGTCAGGCCAGCATCTTGATTATGTTTAAAGAATAACTGACCCTATACTATGTGTATGTCACCTGATGGAAAATAACTGGTTGCCTTTGCAACAGGATAAAATGGCTGCCTTTTTCAGCTGGGGGGGAGAAGCAAAGGGATCTCATCCATGGAGCGAAAGCATGTGTTGCCTGGAAAGTCTCCCGATTGAGAATTCTCTCCTGCCTGGCTGAATCTGGGATCCATTTAGTCAAAGAGTGGCATGAGATGAAGTTCATAACTTTGTCGGTGATGTATCATTCTCCTGTAATTACTTGCTTTCTACTTATCTTTTCTAACTAATTATAGATAAATAAGTGAATTACTTGCTTTCAAGTTATCTTTTCTTTGTTTTATAAATAAGCTGCTTATCTTTATTACAAAGTGTGTTAGCCTTTATTTTCGCACCCCGTTCAATTCGCAAAACAGGTGGGACTTGGGGTAGTTGATCAGGAAGCCGAGGCGTTCGAGGAGGAGGACCGTGTGTGATGCTATGGAATGAGCTTCCTCCATTGAGGCCCCCGTGATGAGACAGTTGTCTAGGTAGGGGAAGACAGACACCCCCAGGCATCGGAGGTGGGCCGTGACCATGGAGAGGCACTTCGTGAAGACTCGTAGGGCAGAGGCGAGTCCGAAAGGGAGCACCTTGTACTGGAAGTGCTTGCCGCGCAACTTGAAGTGCAGGTATTGCATGTGCTGGGGATGGATCACTATGAGTGTAGACCTCTTTGAGGTCCAAGGAGCATAGCCAATCGCCCTTCTGGAGGAAGAGCAGCAAGATGCCAAGTGACAGCATCTCAAACTTTTCCCTCACCAGGAATTTGTTTAGGTTCCTGAGGTCGAGGATGGGCCGCATGCATCCTGTACTTTTCAGGACGAGGAAGTACCGGGAGTAGAAACCTCGGCCCTGTAGGTGCTGTGGTACCCTTTTGATAGCTTGCTGATCGAGTAGGTGTTGTTCAGCTCCTGTTGCAAGCAGGCCTTGTGTGCGGGGAGCTGGGAGGGCTCCGCCGGGGAGAAAGGGGGAGGAAGCCCGTCCAAGCGAAGATGATAGCCGTCTCGAACTACCTGGAGAATCCAGGAGTCCGAAGTGATCGACGCCCATTCGGGCGCGAACTGGGACAAGCGACCTCCCACAGGCAGGGATGCCGCGGGGAGTGAGTGGCCATGCTCTTGGCATCAAAATCCCGGGGCCGGCTGAGCCAGAGCTGGGGGTTGGGACTTGGGGCCCTTTGGCTTGCGGTGGCCCTGGTTCCTCCCTTTTCCCTGTGCGCTGGAAGATGGCACCGGGTTCAGCGGGTAAGGCGGATGCCCTTGGTAGGAAAGCCACTTCCTTGGGTAGAATATTTTATTTACTGCTGTTTCTTCCGAGGAAGGGAAGAAGTTTTTCACGAGAGACTCATGAGTGTCACAAACTCGGTCTCAATTTCGGCAGCCTTGTCGTACTGAGGTTGCCAAACAACTGCTTGCCGAGACAGGGGCCGTGCAAGAGCTTCTCTTGGACCCACTGCTCCAAGTCCGAAGATTGGAGCCAAGCCTGACGGCGGGCCCCGATGCCGGCAGACACTAACCGGGCCGCGGATTCGAAGCCATCATAGGCGGCACGGGAAATGTATTTCGAGCATTCTGTGACCGACTTCAGGAGGGTCTGGAATCTGGCAAGATGGTCACCTCCCAGGCCCAAAGAGAAGCCACGGAGCTCTTTGGCGAGGTCGCGAAGAAACATCCCCATGTAGAGCTGGTAAGCCTGAATATGGCATGTCAGCATGGAACCCTGATAGGCCTTGCGCCCGAGGGCATCAAAGGCGTGGGATTTCATTCCGGGGGGGGGGGGGGAATTTGGGCTCTTCTTTTTCTGCATAGCCGATTCGACAACCATGGAGGTGGGGGGAAGCTGAGCCTTCTGAAGCCCCGGGTCATGTTGGACCCTGTACATGGCATCGAGTCGATTGCTAACAATTGGGACTAAGGCTGGTGTTTCCCACATGTAGAGGAGTAACCAAGCCAAGATGAGCGGCACAGGGATCATGAGAGATTCACTCGACGGGGACTCAAACTGGAGTACATCCAGTTCCTCGGCCCGGGGGTCCTCTCAGTCTGATTCTGCAGGCTGAGAGTCCACATCATGTCCCAGACAAACACCAGAAAGGAGGTGTCCTCAAGGGGCAAACGCCTCTGCGATGCCGGGGGAGAGGGGTCCGAGAGCAAATCTTGGTGTGCCCGAGAATCCTGGGAAGTATCCCCTCCGGATTCCCAGCCCGACAGGTCTGAGAAGGAGTCTGAGTTGGGCTGATCAGTGGCCAAGGCCTGCTTCGAGCCATAGGCACTGGCCTTAGAGGACCTCGTCCCCGAGGAACGGGATGGCGATCGAGACCGGTGCCGAGGACCCGCATGAGGCCTGCAACTCTCGGGGGTTTCCTGGGTGGGTTTGGGTACCCCCACCGGGGGCCTCTCGGTCTCGGGCCAGTCGTGCTGGGCAAAAGTGCCTGCTGGGTAGCCAAGAAGGCAGTGACGGTGTGCTCCAGTGCCAGCATTCAGGACTCCCACTCGGGCGTAGGACCCTGGGCTGCCGACGCCGGGGTTACCGGGTATGACATGGAAGATGAGAAGGGATCCTTGCCGGGATGACCCTCAGGAGACCGAGCGCCATCGCCCGAGGCCACTGTATCGGTACGTGGTACTTTACAAGGCCGCTCCTTCTCTGACTCTCGGGAATGCCAAGGGGGGTTGAGGGACCGAGAATGCTTGTGGTTTTCTGGAGCCCCTGACAGCGACTTCCAAGCTTTTTACTTTTTCAAGCCATTCTTCATCAGGGGTCGGAATGCCGCCTAGAGCGCGGTGTCTACTGGGGAGAACCCATGAGCAGTGGGTCAGCTTGAGGCGCCACCGGGGACTCCAGGGCTGCCTTTCGGAAAATGTCATCAGACCTCTGCCATAAGGGCTGAGCAGGGCCTTGCCTTGCACAATGTGCAGAGTTCTGGGTTGTGGCCAGCTCCCAGACACCGCAAACAGCAGTTATGGGTGTCCATGAGAGGCATGTTCTTCGAACATCTGTCGCACTTCTTGAACTCGGTGGCCATTAGGGCAAAAAGGGCCACTGCGAGGTCAAAGAACCTCGAGGCCAGCGGTTGGAGAAAAGGGTGCAAAAAGCCCGAAGGAAAAAAACTCCAAGAGGAGAGAAAAAAGAGAGACCCCTAGCCCACAGAGGTACCATGGCGTGGGGGGATGGAAAGAGGACCGGTGCAACTGGAAAAATGGTCGAAGACCATGAGAAAAAAAAAAAAAGGGAGATGAGCAAGATGGCCTCCTCTATGGCGATTACAGGGTGAGATCTGTGACCCCCGGGACACCCTGAGATAATAGATACTGACATACACCTTCTATTCCTCTGTGGCCTCTTCTATGGGGATCATGGGGTGAGATCTGTAACTCTGGGACACCCTGGGATAATAAAGATACTGACACACACCTTGTATTCCTGCTCGGCCTCCTCTACGTGCATCAAGTGGTGAGATCTGTGATAATAAAGATACTGAAAACAACAAACAACTCTACCTTCTAACTCTTAGTAGTAATAAGATTCTCTAAAGAGCAGTATGTATATATAAAAAGGTGGGGCAGCGAACCTCAGAACCCTCCACACCTCCCACAGTTCACACAAGGTGAGCTCAGGTGCACATAAAGGGTAAAACACATCAAAGGTTCGCTGAACCTCCACACATATCCCAAAACACAGAAGTCATATATAACCCCAACAGAGCCCAAGGTTCTCTAGACCCTCAAAACATATCTTCAGAGATGTAATGTCACAAAACAGCATCACAATATAATGTCATAAAACAACATCACAATGTAATGTGAACATATGTATCATCAAAAATCATATCCATGAATGTATCAATATGTCATAACCACTGTTCCCTCTAAGCTGTGCGCGTGTGCGCGCGCACACACCTTGCCGAGAGAGCGCACATACTTTACAACAGAGCGCACAAAAATTTCGGCTCTGATTTTGATAGAAAACAACACAGTTGTCTTAAAATTTAAAAGTTATGATTGTAATTACTAGAAATTTCCCGCTTCATTTAGTAATCGTCTATTTTCATTTAATTTGATTAAAATCAATGTGGTGTTGTACATACTGTATTCTGACGTGTAGTCAAATTTTAAAATATATAACTCTGAGTGTCGTTATGTGGCGCACAAAAATTTAACCTTCCTTCAAAAGCTGCACACAGCTGATATTTTATGCGCACACAGCCTACAGAAAATTAGAGGGAACATTGGTCATAACATCAAGGATACTCCGAGAACTATGTCTGAACCAAAAAGACTCCTGGTTTAAAAGCTCCTGGTATAAAAGCTCCTGGTTTAAACAGAACCAAGCCCACTGGAACGTTCCTCCTGCGTTTCGCTATTGCTGCTTCAGGGGAAAAGGCTTCTAAAATAAAAACATACCACAAACATATTTCAATCTACTACTATAACCCCAGAAAATACCACCTTATAAACCATCAAAAATCACCCAGAACAGTAACGCTCCTACCTCATCATGCTGTAACAAATGGCACCACCAAAACGGTCAGACTCCAACCGACAAACTCACACTCACTCCCCTCATTACTATTAAAGTCAACACTCATCCCGCCCTCTTCTCCACATCCAATCAAAAGAACCACTCTAAACACAAACTCCCCAATCAACTCCGGAGTTTAGTCCCTCTGGTGTCACAGTGCCCAATAAAAAAATCCAACGCTGTCCTCTATAGAGTAAATGTTGATCTCACGTTCTCCCTCTGGACCCCGCACCAACCTGCTCAATGCAAAAACATTGGAGATCTAAAAACCTATGTCCCTCCATCAGACAATGATCTACTAGGGGAGCCTCCCGCTGTTTGCAGTGCAACCGCATTTTATGTTCACCAATCCTGACCCGAAACGGACAGATAGTTTTCCCCACATATAGGAGTCGACACGGACAAAAACTTCTGTACACAATGGTATCAGAATCACAAGTGGTCCTAGATCTCAAAACATATTCCCTACTCTTATAACAGAAGCGATCCGTTTCCCAAACCACCGCTCATATAGCGCAGCGTCCACATTTAATGTTTCCTACTTGATCCTCTCTAACCTGACCAATAGGAGGTAACTTAGAGGGACTCAACATCTCTTTTAGATTTAAACCACATCGCCAAACGCAACGCAGATGCTTAGACTCAAGTCCTGACACTGTGCGCAGCAACCTTGCGTGCCGCCGCACAATGCCTTGTATTAAAGAACTAAATCTAGAATATTGAGAAATTAAATTCACACAATCGTCCTCCTGGGTTTGCATCAGCGGGGTGACGTTAGTGCTCCCCAAATAGATTTTTTGATGTGTTTCGCAGATTTAGCTTTGGGCAGAAACTATTTTTTTTTTTAGGAGAATTTGTTTCAGCAGGTTAGTGGGATTGCTATGGGGGCATCTTTTGCCCCTTCAGTGGCCAATTTATTTATGGCCCAATATGAACAGCGATGGTTGGTAGATTCCCCATATTCTTCTCAGATTAAAATTTGGGGGAGATATATTGATGATGTTTTTATGTTGTGGGAGGGATCTGTGGCCTCTTTGGTGTTATTTCATGGTTGGCTCAATACATGTGATCCATGTATTCAGTTCACTATGAGTTATGATCAGAAAGAGATTGTGTTCTTGGATGTTTTAGTCTCTCATCAGCCGGGGGGCTGGGGCACTTCTGTTCATAAAAAGAGTACGGATAAGAATACTTTCTTGCACTTTTCTAGTGCCCATCCATTGAATCTCCTTAAAGGGCTTCCTTTTTCCCAATTTATTCGGTATAGACGTAATTGTTCCTCTTTAAGTGACTTTAACATTCAGGCTAGGTCTCTCCGTCAGGATTTTCTTGATCGGGGATATCCTGAAGAGGTTGTGTGCAAGGCCCATAAAAGAGCGTTGCACAATGATAGGAGTTGGTTGTTGTTGCCTAGATCATGGGAACGTCAGGAGGATGATTGTGTGAATTTAATTTCTCAATATTCTAGATTTAGTTCTTTAATACAAGGCAATCTCCAGGAACAAGCAGGAATGAGTCTTCACATATGGGTACGTCGGTACCGACGGAGCCTGCGCGGGAACGCTCCCCAGCGTCCCAAAAAAGGAAAGCTTTTGGGAGCATCCCACAGCGCCTGCGTGCTGCCTTCCCGCCTTTCCTAACCGCCTCTCTCCAGTTCTTCTTCTTTTCCGCGGAGCCAGCAGGTCATGTTCCTGTCACCGCTGAAGAAGTTCTTTATTTTATTTTATTTCTTTGGTCGCACATCTGCCTTCTTCAACGTCAGACTGGTACCGCCGGTCTTTTCTTTCTTTTTCTTTAAAAAAAAAAAAAAGATACTTTCCGTTCCACTTCCGTGTATTTTTTCTTTCTTTGGGCCTTAGGTCTAATAGAAAAATTCCTCATGGAAAAGCCCGCCTCCGGGTTTAAAAAATGCACTAAGTGCAGCGGTAACATCTCTGTTACCGACACCCATGACTGGTGTCTTAAGTGTTTGGGTCCTGACCATTCCATCACAGATTGTGCGTCCTGTTCCATGATGTCTAAAAGGGGTTTACAGAACCGAGCAGCCAAGCTCAATACCCTGTTTCCCTCTGATGCAGCTTCCGTGGCATCGACGTCTTCCAGGGCTGCTTCTTCCTCCTATGGATCTCAGGTAACAAAACATAAGTCCAGCCGGTCCTCGAAGGGTTAGATCTCCCTCTAAGCATCGAGATGCCTCCGGGCTTGCCCTCAAGGATCCTGCACCGGCAAAACTACCCCGGTGGGAAGCTCCGGCTTCCAAAGCTCCTCCTATGGGGTCACAGGTTGACATCGATGGCACGGCCTCGACCGATCACCTATTAGAATGTTCTGGGGTACCGGTAGAATCTGCCGGTACCGACATCCAGGCATTCATGGCGTCGATGGATCAGAATGTTCTGACCATGCAGCGTGCCATTACGGCATTCATACAAGCTGCGACGCCGCTGGTACCGCAACAACCTTCGTTGTCGGTACCGGCTCCGACACCGGCACCGATATTGGTCCCGGTGCCGGTACCGATTGCATCGACATCAGCTTCGGTGTCGACTGCAGCGGTACCCCGTCCGATGATGCCCATCGGTACCGAACCGGTACCGATGACTCCCGATGTCGATACCACTCGGTATGCTTATCGGGCTTTACAGGAGCATCCAGACAGGCGATACTTCGATTCCTCCGAAGACTCTGATGTATCGGAGGCCTCTGTCGAAGCATCGGTACTCCTTCCTCAGGAGCCTTCTTCTCCAAAAAGAAGAATGTCCCCTCCAGAAGACTTGTCTTTTCAAGACTTCATAAGGGAGGTGGCCAAGGGGCTTTCTATCTCAGTGGCCCCTGAGTCAGAGCCTAGAGCCAAAAAATTGGATATTTTGCAGTATCCCAAGGCTCCTAAAGAGGCAGCCACCTTGCCAATTCATGAGATCCTTTATGACCACATGTTGGGCATATGGGAGACTCCTCTTACCATCTCTTCTCATTCTCGTAGGTTGGATACCATGTACAGTGTCCCTCCTTGTCCTGGCTTTCATAAAACTCAGCTTCCTCACCATTCTATTGTGGTGGAGTCTGCTATGAAAAAGTTAAAGAGTGCAAAGAGGCACTCATCTACTCCTCCAGGAAGATAATGTAGAACCTTAGATGCTTTTGGCAGGAAGATTTTCCAGGCCAATATGCTTGTTGCCAGAATCAACTCCTATAGTCTCTATATGGGGATGTTTCTGAAAGAAGTTACAGATCATCTGCAAACTTTCCTCCCTTTTCTTCCAGAAGATAAAAGGGAAGACTTTCCTATCTGGCTTAAGCATGCCCAGGATGTTTCCAAATTTTCTAACCGTGCAGCCTTTGACTCTTTTGAGGGTGCCAGCAGAGCCTTGGCCATTGCCATAGGTGCACGCAGAATTGCTTGGTTACAAGCTTCTGATTTGGAACCTTGGGTCAAGATGGATTAGGAAATCTTCCTTGTACAGGAGAAAACCTTTTTGGCAAAGATTGGCAAGCAAAGGCCACACAGATGGAGGCAGAAAATTCTGCTTTGGATAGGCTTTCAAAGTCTACCTCTAATCCTGTCAAGAAGAGGTTGTTCAAAAAGGCATATTTTCCCAAGAAGGGAAGATATTATCCTGTTTATGGTCAACAGACATCTTCTGCAGGTCATTTTGCTGCCAAGCGTCAACAACCTAAACAGGCCAAGCCTAAGGCTGCAAGGACTACTGTAGCCAGGGCCGGCCCGTCCATTGAGCAAGAATGTTTTTTGCACAGGGCCCCGCGCAAAGAACATTCTGCTTTTTTTTCTTAATTAAATTTAAAAAAAAAAAAAGCTGGCCGCTGCCGCCGTGGCAGCATGGAGTGTCCCGCGGGGCTCCCTCTGCCCGGCGGAACTCTCCCGGCGCGGCAGAGCCCCTCTGTGCCGGCTTGCAGATACGCGAAGGGAGAGTGTCTCCCTCGCGTCTCTGTTAAGCCCGCAGGGGCTGATGGGAAGCAGGGGCTGATGGGAAATTTCCCATCTGCCCCTGCGGGCTTAACAGAGACGCGAGGGAGACACTCTCCCTTCGCGTATCTGCAAGCCGGCACAGAGGGGCTCAGCCACGCCGGGAGAGTTCCGCCGGGCAGAGGGAGCCCCGCGGGACACTCCATGCTGCCGCGGCCAGTTTTTTTTTTTTTAAATTGCCATGAGCCAAGGGGGGGGGGGCGGGTAGGACTGGCAATGGGCTGGGGAGGAGGAGGGGTGGGTTAAGACTGGCAATGGGCTAGGGAGGGGGGGAGGGGGGTTAAGACTGGCAATGGGCTAGGGAGGGGGGGTTAAGACTGGCAATGGGCTTGGGCTCGGGCTCGGGATGGGGGGTTAAGACTGGCAATGGGCTTGGGCTAGGGCTAGGGCTAGGGCTAGGGAGGGGGGGTTAAGACTGGCAATGGGCTAGGGCTAGGGCTAGGGCTAGGGAGGGGGGGTTAAGACTGGCAATGGGCTAGGGCTGGGGCTAGGGCGAGGGAGGGGGGTTAAGACTGGCAATGGGCTAGGGAGGGGGGTTAAGACTGTCAATGGGCGAGGGAGGGAGGGAGGGGGGAGGTTAAGACTGGCAATGGGCTAGGAGGGGGGGTTAAGACTGGCAATGGGCTAGGGGGGGTTAAGACTGGCAATGGGCGTGGGGGGGTTAATACTGGCAGTGGGCTATGGGGGGGTTAAGACTGGAATTGGGCTTTGGGGTGGTGAGGGCAGGCAATGGGCTATGGGGGGGGTTAAGACTGGCAATGGGCTAGGAGGGGGGTTTAAGACTGGCAATGGGATAGGTGGGGGGGTTAAGACTGGGCGTTAAGACAGGCAATGGGCTGGGGGTGTTAAGACTGGCAGTGGGCTGGGGAGGGGGGTTAAGACTGGCAATGGGCTATGTGGGGGTTAAGACTGGCAGTGGGCTATGGGGGGTTAAGACTGGCAATGGGCTGTGGGCTGATGAGGGCTGACAATGGGCTATGGGGGGGTTAAGAATGGCAATGGGCTAAGGGGGGTTAATACTCGCAAAGGGCTGTGGGCTGATGAGGGCTGGCAATGGACTATGGGGGGGGTTAATACTGGAATTGGGAGATGGGGGGGTTAAGACTGGCAATGGGCTATGGGGGGGTTAAGACTGGCAATGGGCTGTGGGCTGATGAGGGCTGTCTGGAAATGGGGTGATGGGGGGTTAGGACTGTCAATGGGCTATTGGGGGGTTAATACAGGCAATGGGCTATGGGGGGTTAAGACTGGCAATGGGCTGTGGGCTGATGAGGGCTGTCTGGAAATGGGGTGATGGGGGGTTAAGACTGGTAGTGGGCTGATTGGGGGGGTTAGGAGTGGTAATGGGCTATGGGGGTTAAGACTGGTAATGGGCTGTGGGCTGATGGGGGATGTCTGGAAATGGGGTGATTGGGGGTTAGGACTGGTAATGGGCTATGGGCTGATGGGGGCTGTCAATGGGGTGATTGGGGGTTAGGACTGGTAATGGGCTATGGGGGGGGGTTAAGACTGGTAGTGGGCTGAAGGGGGGTAGGACTGGTAATGGGCTATGGGGGCGTTAGGACTGATAATGGGCTATGGGGGGGGCTAGGACAGGAAATGGGCTGATGGGGAGGGGTTAGGACTTGAGGTGGGCTGATGTGGTTAGGACTGGTAATGGGCTGTGGGCTGATGGGGGGGTTTAGGACTGGCAATGGGCTATGGGGGGCTGACTGGAAATGGGCTGATGGGGGGTTAGGACTGGTAATGGGTTATAGTTGGGGCTTAAACTGAAAATGGGGTGATGGGGGTTAGGACTGGAAGTTGATTGACGGGGGGCTAGGACTGGTAATGGGTTGGGGGGTTGCTAGGACTGGAAATGGGCTGAGTGGAAGGGGAGGCTTGAACTGCAAATAGCTGATGGGGAGGGGGCTTGGAATGGAAATGGGCTGTGAGGGAAGGGAGCTAGGACTGAAAATGGGCTGATGGAACAGCTAGGATAGGACTGGAAATCGGCTGTTGGGGGGAGCTAAGATTGGAAATGGGCTGTGGTGGGGGCTTGAATTGAAATGGACTCATGGAGGGGCTAGAACTGGAAGTAGGCTCATGGGGGGGCTTGGACTGGAATTGGGCTGAGTGGAGGGGAGCTATGATTTGACATGGGCTGATGGTGGGGCTAGGAAATGACTAGAAATGGGCTGATGGGGGGGCTAGGATTGGAAATGAGCTTATGAAGGGACTTGGACTGGATATGGATGGGGGAGCTAGGACTGGAAATGGGCTGATGCAGGGACTAGAAGGGAATGGATGCTGGGTGAGACTGGAACTAGAAGGGAACTGATGTTGGGGGAGGATTAGAATGGGATGGGGCTGGGAGAGTAAAATGGAGAGGGGAAAAATATTTTGTGTAGGAGGGATGAAAAATCTACAATTGGCCGGGTATTGGAAGAGTAATTGGGGATTGAGGATGGAGGGGTAAAATTTGTGTGGATGAAATAGGAATGAGGAAAGAGCAAAAGGAGAAAGATTAGTATGTTAAAGCAGATGTAGAGAGAGAGAATGGAAAAAAAACTAGAAGAGAGAAGAAAGGACAAATGGACAGCAGACAATGGAGAGTTAGCAGAAAACATGAAGAAACCAGAAGAAAGTGGCTGGACCAATTGCAACTGAAAAAAAATGCACAAAAGGTAGAAAGATATCTCTTTATTTTGAATTTATTAACTGGAATATGAAAGCTCTGGGAAATGTGCATCATTAACGTCTGCGCTTTGTTTGGTATAAGAGAAAATTAATTTATAGTTTTATTTCTACAGTGTTGTTGTACATTCCAAGTTTGGCTTTTGGGGTTCCCAGTTTAATTATTGCCTTCCTGTTTCTAAATTGTGATTCCTTGTTTGGTGATGGTCTATGTTCTGCATGTGTAACTGAGCTGAGGTATTCTGTTTATGTAATTCCTATTTGACGTTGCCACTTGTTCTCTTTCCCCAGTATTCTCTGAAATGTATTGGTTTAATATTTGCAGTGTTGCCTTTTGATAGGTAGGGTATGGTGCTTTGTGAGTCCTGGTAATGCTGTCAGGATACGGCGGGTTTGCTATGGGTTCTAAATGGGCAGCGTTTGTAGTAGTTCCTAATGTGCCTGGCGGTTGGCACTGGATTATAGTAATGTAGAAATCTTTTAGTCTTTCTTTATCCATACACTCATTAAGAGACATGTTTACTAAAAGTTAGTGTATGGTAACATTATGCAAATATTTATGCAAATAAGGCCACTTATGCAAATGAGGCCCCGCACCGAGTCTCCGCACGTGGCCCCGCACCCCCCTTGGGCCGCCCCTGACTGTAGCCCAACAGCCTCAGCCTCCTCAGGGCCTTTGACTTGCATCTAGAGAACTTAGCCTTTCTGGCTCTAGAAGAACCAGAGCCTCTTACCATTCCAGGAAGGTTAGCTTACTTTGCTCCCAGATGGGAGCAAATCACAGCAGAGCAGTGGACCCTTTCCATCATAAGGGAGGGGTACAAACTTCATTTCTCCTCACACCATGGTGAAACAGTTCAATTCTCCAGCATCTCTCCTCGACCTTCTGGGTCAGGAGATTTCTACCCTTCTTGCCCAAGGGGCAATAGAAGAAGTACCCCTTCTTCAACAGGGCTCAGGGTTCTATTCCCCCTATTTTCTCATTCCAAAGAAAACAGGGGGCTACAGACCAGTTCAGTTTGATTTTCTCTGATCAGAGAAGGGCTGTACTTTTACAGAGCTCTGCTAGTGAGTGGATATTTGCCTCCTGGGACATCTTACTGTGAGTTTTAGCTGTTTATTTAATTATTTACTGTTTGTCTAACTGTTTGTTTAATTATTTATTGTTTGTCTTAGTGGTGTGCTAGTTCAGCCTTCTCAGCTGTACTTACCTTGCCTCTCTCAACTAACTGGGCTTTGTGTGGTAGCCATTTTGAATTAAATCTCTCTCCCCAGAACCTGCTGTTAAGCTTTTTTCCTGTCCTTGCCTGCCTGAGTGAATCCTCCCCCTCCCCCCCCTCCCCTGAGGTATTGTGTAGCCTTCTTCCTGTTTTCTCCACGTGTGCATAGTCTGTTTTAGTTTGCTTTTCTCTGATCAGAGAAGGGCTGTACTTTTACAGAGCTCTGCTAGTGAGTGGATATTTGCCTCCTGGGACATCTTACTGTGAGTTTTAGCTGTTTATTTAATTATTTACTGTTTGTCTAACTGTTTGTTTAATTATTTATTGTTTGTCTTAGTGGTGTGCTAGTTCAGCCTTCTCAGCTGTACTTACCTTGCCTCTCTCAACTAACTGGGCTTTGTGTGGTAGCCATTTTGAATTAAATCTCTCTCCCCAGAACCTGCTGTTAAGCTTTTTTCCTGTCCTTGCCTGCCTGAGTGAATCCTCCCCCTCCCCCCCCTCCCCTGAGGTATTGTGTAGCCTTCTTCCTGTTTTCTCCACGTGTGCATAGTCTGTTTTAGTTTGCTTTTCTCTGATCAGAGAAGGGCTGTACTTTTACAGAGCTCTGCTAGTGAGTGGATATTTGCCTCCTGGGACATCTTACTGTGAGTTTTAGCTGTTTATTTAATTATTTACTGTTTGTCTAACTGTTTGTTTAATTATTTATTGTTTGTCTTAGTGGTGTGCTAGTTCAGCCTTCTCAGCTGTACTTACCTTGCCTCTCTCAACTAACTGGGCTTTGTGTGGTACCCCCATCCCCCTGCTGAGGGTTCAGGACAGGGTACCTTGTAACTGCCCTCTTTAATAGGACTTAGCTCCCTCCCTCCCTCCCCAACACCCACCCACCCCTGGGGTAATTGTAGTTTTATAGGTACTTGCACATCTTAGAGGAAAGGGGCTGCTCTCAGGTGCAGCTCTTAATCCAAATCAGTCATACACAGAGGACCTGAGATTAATTGAGCTTCAGGTACACAGGGTGTATTAGGGGTATTAGATACACTTTTATTAGTATAAGCATCTACACCAATCCTTATTATATACCGAATTTAAAAGACCTAAACACAAGCGTTAAACTAAGATGCAGACAGAGGTCCAGCAACGAGATGGGGGTTCTCCGGTCTTTTGCATTAAGTGTCACATGTATGATTTTCTCCCAGTTGGTGAGAGGTCCTACATATGCACTAAGTGCAGGGAGCTCTTTGCTCTCAGGGAACGAGTCCGTTCTCTAGAGGCTAGAGTAGCAGACCTGGAAGACATAAGAAAGACAGAGAAGTACATGGACGAGACCTACAGGGATATAGTCCTGAAGTCCCACCTCCAGTCTGGCAGCATCCCTGTTGCCATGGAGGAGAGAGGTCACGTGACAGGAGAGCATCACCCTGGTGTGGCAGGAAGTGATCCTGTAACTAGGACCTGTCCTCCAGGTGATGTAAAACCCTCTCGCACCGAGGACGTTTCTCCAGGGCCATGTCCCCATGAGGGGAGGGTCAGGACAGCTGTTATAGTTGGTGATTCAATCATTAGGAATGTAGATAGCTGGGTGGCTGGTGGACGTGAGGATCGCCTGGTAACATGCCTGCCTGGTGCGAAGGTAGCAGATCTCACGCACCGCCTAGATAGGATCATAGATAGTGCTGGGGGGGAGTCTGCTGTCTTGGTACATGTTGGTACCAATGACATAGGAAAATGTGGTAGGGAAGTTCTGGAGGCTAAATTTAAGCTTTTAGGTAGGAAGTTGAAATCCAGAACTTCCAGGATAGCGTTCTCCGAAATGCTTCCTGTTCCACGTGCAGGACCCAAAAGACAGGCAGAGCTCCGGAGTCTCAATGCATGGATGAGACAATGGTGCAAGGATGAGGGTTTTGGATTTGTTAGGAACTGGGGAACATTCTGGGGAAAGGGGGGGCTCTTCCGAAGGGATGGGCTTCACCTTAATCAGGATGGGACCAGACTGCTGGCATTAACCTTTAAAAAAGAGATAGAGAAGCTTTTAAACTAGAAAATAGGGGAAAGCCGACAGTCACCCAGGAGCGCATGGTTCGGACAAAGGTATCCTTGAAGGATACTACCAAAAGCAGTGAGGTTCCAAAAGGGAGTATAGTAGCCCAAATGCCCTTGAGTAAGGAGCAGACAGAGCATAAAGATTCCCAATTACCCATGCCTACCAATAGCCACATTAATATTAATAAGATACAGTCTCTAAAATGCTTGTATGCCAATGCTAGAAGTCTAAACAATAAGATGGGAGAATTAGAATATATAGCACTAAATGAGAGGTTAGATATGATTGCACTCTCAGAGACATGGTGGAAGGAGGATAACCAGTGGGACACTGTCATACCTGGATACAAACTATATCGTAATGATAGAGCTGAACAAATTGGTGGAGGGGTTGCGCTCTATGTTAGAGAGGGCATTGAGTCAGAAAGGATTAAAGTTTTGCAGGGAACAAAATTTGCTGTAGAATCTCTATGGATTGAAATTCCATTTATGAAGGGGAAGGTGATGGCAGTGGGAGTATACTATCGACCACCTGGCCAGAATGAACAAATGGATGATGAAATGCTCAAAGAAATCAAGGAAGCTAACAAAAGCCACAACAGAGTAGTAATAATGGGTGATTTCAATTACCCCGGTATCGACTGGGACAGTGTCACAGCAGGACAAGCTAAAGAGATAAAGTTTCTAGATGAAATAAATGACTGCTTCTTGGAGCAGCTGATTCATGAACCAACCAGAGGGGAAGCCATACTGGACCTAGTCCTTAGTGGAACGCCAGATCTGGTGCAAGAAATAAGGGTGTTGGAACCACTTGGCAATAGTGATCATAGTATGATCATGTTTGATTTAATCAGTGGAGGACAGATAGTAAAGGAATCCATAGTACTACCTTTTAACTTTCAAAAGGGAGACTATGATAGAATGAGGAATATAGTTCGGAAAAAACTAAAAGGAGCGGTTCCAAAGGTTAAAGACTTACAGCAAGCTTGGGTGTTATTTAAAAATACTATCCTCGAAGCCCAGACCAGCTGTATTCCACGCATTAAGAAAAGTGGAAGAAAGTCCAAAAAACTGCCAGCATGGTTTAAAGGTGAGGTCAGAGAGGCTGTTGCTGCCAAAAGAGCAACCTTCAGGAAATGGAAAAAAGAGCCAAATGATGAAAACTGGAAACAGCATAAGCACTGGCAAGTTAAATGCAAAGCATTGATAAGGCAGGCAAAGCGGGAATTTGAGAAGAAACTTGCTACAGAAGCAAAAACACGAAATAAAGACTTTTTCAAGTACATTCGTAGCAAAAGGCCTGTGAGAGAGTCAATTGGACCGTTAGATGATAGAGGGGTAAAAGGGGCAGTAAGAGGAGACAAGGCTATAGCAGAGAGACTGAATGAATTCTTTGCTTCGGTCTTTACTGAGGAAGATGTAGGGATGTTACCCAAGACTGAAGTGGTATTTAAAGGTGATACTGCAGAGGAATTGAGAGAAATATCGCTACACCGGGAAGATATATTACAACTATTTGATAAACTGAATAGTAGCAAATCACCTGGACCGGATGGTATACATCCCAGAGTGTTGAAAGAACTGAAATATGAGATTGCAGACCTGCTATTGGTAATCTGTGAACTTTCATTAAAATCATCTGTAATACCTGAAGATTGGAGGGTCGCCAACGTAACACCAATTTTTAAAAAGGGTTCCAGGGGTGACCCGGGAAATTACAGACCGGTGAGCCTGACGTCAGTACCAGGGAAAATGGTAGAAACCATCATAAAGAACAAAATTACACAGCATGTAGATAGTCATGGCCTAATGGGAGACAGCCAACATGGCTTTAGACAAGGAAGATCTTGTCTTACTAATCTGATCTGTTTTTTTGAAGGTGTGCATAAACAGGTAGACAAAGGTGAGTCGGTTGATATAGTGTATCTGGACTTTCAGAAAGCTTTTGACAAGGTCCCCCATCAGAGACTTTTGGCAAAGCTAAAAACTCATGGGATAGGAGGCAGTGTACTATTGTGGATCGGGAACTGGTTAAAAGATAGAAAGCAGAGGGTAGGGCTAAATGGCCAATATTCCCAATGGAAAAAGGTGAATAGTGGAGTACCCCAGGGATCTGTACTGGGTCCGCTACTTTTTGACATATTCATAAATGACCTGGAAAAGGGAATAACTAGTGAGGTTATCAAATTTGCAGATGACACAAAACTGTTTAAAGTTGTTAAAACCCAAGAGGATTGTGGAAAACTGCAGGAGGATCTGGATAAATTGGAAGACTGGGCATCCAAATGGCAGATGAAATTTAATGTGGACAAGTGCAAAGTTATGCACCTAGGAAAGAACAACCCACACTATAGTTACACGATGCAAGGCTCCACATTAGAAACCACCACCCAGGAAAAAGATTTAGGAGTCATCGTGGATAACATGTTAAAACCCTCTGCCCAGTGTGCAGCGGCAGCCAAGAAAGCATATAAAATGCTAGATATCATAAGGAAAGGGATGGAGAATAAAACAAAGGATATTATAATGCCTCTGTATCGCTCCATGGTACGACCGCACCTTGAATATTGTGTGCAATTCTGGTCACCGTATCTTAAAAAGGACATAGAGTTATTAGAAAAAGTACAGAGAAGAGCCACCAAATTGGTGAAGGGGATGGAAGGCTACTCCCATGAAGAGAGGCTAAAAAGGTTAGGGCTCTTTAGCCTGGAGAAGAGACGGCTGAGAGGAGATATGATAGAGGTCTATAAAGTAATGAATGGAGTGGAACGGATAAACGGGGATCAATTGTTTACGCTATCAGAATATAGAAGGACTAGGGGACATGTAATGAAGCTACAGGGTAAACTATTTAAGACAAATAAGAGAAAATATTTCTTCACTCAACGTGTAATCAAACTCTGGAATCTGTTACCGGAGGATGTAGTAAGGGCTGTTAGTATAGCTGGGTTTAAAAAAGGTTTGGACAAGTTCCTGGAGGAAAGGTCCATAAACCACTATTAAAAAGGGACCCAGGATATCAATGCTTGACCTAGTACAAGTACTGCAGAACCTGTGTCTTTTGGGGAAACTGCTAGGTACGTATGACCTAGATTGGCCACTGTTGGAAACAGGATACTGGGCTTGATGGATCTCGGTCTGACCCAGTATGGCATTTCTTATGTTCTTATGTTCTTATGACCCATATTAGATCTCAGAGAATTGAACAAATTCCTATGCAAGGAGAAATTCAAGATGATTTCTCTGGGTACTCTCCTTCCATACCTTTAAAGTCAGGATTGGCTTTGTTCTCTAGATCTCAAGGATGCGTATACCCATATACTCATCAATCCAACTCACAGAAGGTTCCTTCGGTTCCTTTTTCAAGGAAAGCACTACCAATACAGGGTGCTTCCTTTTGGTCTGTTCTCAGCTCCAAGAGTGTTCACAAAATGCATGGCAGTAATAGCTGCATTTCTACGCACTCTAGGAATATTCGTATTCCCATATCTGGACGACTGGCTCATCCGAGCTCCATCCCAATCAGAAGCCCAGACTTCCCTATCCTGCACAATGCGTGTTCTGCAGTATCTGGGACTGGTGATAAACATTCCAAAGTCCCAACTCACCCCTACTCAGTCCCTAGAGTTCATAGGGGCCTTACTGGATACCACCACTGCAAGGGCCTATCTTTCCCAGGCCCGTTGCCTATGCTTAGTGCAGTTAGCCTCTCAGATTCAGTTAAAAACCCATCTAACTGCTCGAGAGATGTTACAACTGCTAGGCCACATGGCATCCACTGTGCATGTGGTCCCTTATGCTCGCCTTCACATGAGGGCAGCTCAATGGACTTTGTCCACCCAGTGGACCCAGGCATCAGGGGGTCTGTCAGTCAAAATAGCAACCTCCAGGCGCCTCTTTTGGTCTCTCCAGTGGTGGAAGTCCACTCAAAATCTGTTGCTGGGGTCCCCCTTCCAACAGTTGTTACCCCAAGCAACCCTTACAACAGATGACTCTCCAAAGGGTTGGGGAGCTCATCTTCAAGACCTCTCCACCCAGGGTATTTGGTCCCCACAGGAGACCTCTCTACATATCAACATCTTAGAGCTCAGAGCAATCTTCCTGGCTCTCAGAGTCTTCCATACCCTGCTCAGCTACAAGACAGTCCTCATTCACACAGACAACCAAGTAGCCATGTTCTATGTGAACAAGCAGGGAGGGACTGGCTCTCTGTCGCTTTGCAAAGAAGCTCTGAGATTGTGGGCCTTCGCCAGAGAGCATCAAATTCATCTTCTGGCAGTATACCTTCCAGGAGTTCAAAACTCTTGGGCAGACAGACTCAGTCGAGTTCTGCTTCCACACGAATGGTCCCTCCATATGGACCAGATAGTCAGAATCTTTCGAATTTGGGGAACCCCGGACATAGACCTCTTTGCAAGTCCGTGGAATGCCAAACTTCCCCGACTCTGTTCCAGAATTCCGTGTCAGGGAGTTCAGGCCAAGGATGCCTTCCTCCTTCATTGGGGTCAAGACTTCCTGTACGCCTTTCCACCCATTCCCCTAATTCCCAAGACCCTGTTCAAGCTTCAGAGAGATCGAGGGACTATGATCCTCATAGCTCCACGATGGCCACGCCAAGTGTGGTACCCTCTACTTCTGCATCTCTGTCAAGCTCCCTCCCTGGACTTGGGATCTGCTCCAGATCTCCTGTCTCAGGAGGGGGGAACGTTGTGGCACCCAAACCCCCAATCTCTCCATCTCAGGGCTTGGTTGCTGAAGGCTTAGACCTTCAAGATTGGCATCTTTCTCAGCAAGTAAGGGATATCCTTCATGCTTCCAGAAAGCCTTCTACTAGACGTTCCTATGCTTTTAAATGGAAAAGGTTTACCATTTGGTGTGCTGAGAAGGGTATTAACCCTCTAGCACAGGGGTAGGGAACCCTGGTCCTGGAGAGCCGCAGACCAGTCAGGTTTTCGGGATATCCCTAATGAATATGCATGAGATATATATGCATTAGAGATATCCTGCCAACCTGACTGGTGTGTGGCCCTCAAGGGCTGGATTTGGAGACCACTGCCTTACACCTCTGTCATTTAAGATTGTGAGTGGGCAAGGTGCAGATGTCCTAGACATCGAAAGGGTATATAGAATGTGTCACATTCCTCCTCGATTCTCACCACCACCAAAAAGTTGTCTAATAGACAATATTTTGGTGGTGGTGAGAATCGAGGAGGAATGTGACACATTCTATATACCCTTTCGATGTCTAGGACATCTGCACCTTGCCCACTCACAATCTTAAATGACAGAGGTGTAAGGCAGGGGTCTCCAAATCCAGCCCTGGAGGGTCACAAACCAGTCAGGTTGGCAGGATATCTCTAATGCATATATATCTCATGCATATTCATTAGGGATATCCCGAAAACCTGACTGGTCTGCGGCTCTCCAGGACCAGGGTTCCCTACCCCTGCTCTAGCAATACCTTTGAATTCTTTACTAGAGTATCTCCTGCATCTTTCCCATGCAGGCCTCAAAATGAATTCAGTAAGGGTCCATTTGAGTGCTATTGCAGCATCTCTCAAGCCTCTCAATGGACAACCTGTTTCCTCTCATCCTCTTATTGCAAGATTCATGAGAGGCCTTCTTTTAACTAAACCTCCCATTAGACCACCTCCAGTGGCATGGGACTTGAATCTGGTTCTTGGTCAGCTCATGAAGCCACCCTTTGAACCCTTAGCCACTACCTCCTTGAAATTTCTTTCCTGGAAGGTTATCTTTCTTATTGCTGTCACCTCAGCTCGCCGCATCAGTGAACTGCAGGCCTTAGTGGCTAATCCACCTTATACAAGGTTCCATCATGATAAGGTAGTCCTTAGGACCAATCCACACTTTATGCTTAAAGTGGTCTCACCTTTTCATCTTAACCAAGAGGTATATTTACCTGTCTTTTTTCCAGGTCCTCATGCATCAAGTGCAGAGAGGAATCTTCATACCCTGGATTGTAAGAGGGCTCTTGCCTTTTACTTACAAAGGACACAGCAACATAGAAAGTCTTCTCAACTCTTTGTTGCTTTTGATCCCTCTCATTTGGGACTTCCAGTCTCTAAGAGGACACTGTCCAATTGGATTGCTCAGTGTATTTCTTTCACCTACCAGAGTAAGAACCTTTCTTTGGAGGGCCATGTCACAGCTCACAATGTGAGGGCCATGGCAACCTCTATGGCTCATCTAAATTCTGTGTCCATCGACCAGATCTGTTGAGCGGCCACCTGGGCCTCGGTTCATACCTTCACAGCCCATTACTGCTTGGACAAGGACTCTCGCCGGGATGCCTTGTTTGGTCAGGCTGTTCTCAAACACCTGTTCCATGCTTAATCAACTCCTACCCTCCATCCCTGGTTGGATGCCTGAGATCCATGGGAGGAGGTAGAGCCCTTCTCAGGGTCTCACAACCTTGGGGATCTCCCAGGCATCTCTAGCTGGGGAGTCCCCATATGTGAAGACTCATTCCTGCTTGTTCCTGGAGATAGCACAGTTACTTACCTGTAACAGGTGATCTCTGGGAACAGCAGGAATAAGTCTTCACAACCCACCCACCTCCCCTAGGAGTTGTATCTCACTATCTATCTTTCCTTTTCTCTATCTCTCTTTGTCTCAGCTTTAAAACTCGAACTGGAGAGAGGCGGTTAGGAAAGGTGGGAAGGCAGCGCGCAGGCGCTGTGGGATGCTCCCAAAAGCTTTCCTTTTTTGGGACGCTGGGGAGCGTTCCCACGCAGGCTCCATCGGTACCAACGATACCCATATGTGAAGACTTATTCCTGCTGTTCCCAGAGACCACCTGTTACATGTAAGTAACTGTGCTTTGTGCAGCGGCATGCAAGGGTGCTGCGCACAGTGTCAGGACTTGAGTCTAAGCATCTGTGTTGCGTTTGGCGACGTGGTTTAAATCTAAAAGAGATGTTGAGTCCCTCTAAGTTACCCCTTATTGGTCAGGTTAGAGAGGATCAAGTAGGGCACGTTAAATGTGGAGGCTGCGCTATATGTGCGGTGGTTTGGGAAACGGATCGCTTCTGTTATAAGGGTAGGGAATATCTTTTGAGATCTAGGACCACTTGTAATTCTGATTACGTTGTGTACGGAATTTTTTGTGCGTGTTGACTCCTATATGTGGGGAAAACTATCCGTCCGTTTCGGGTCAGGCTTGGTGAACATAAAAGCCAGTTGCACTGCAAACGGAGGGAGGCTCCCCTAGTAGATCATTGCCTGATGGAGGGACATAGATTTTTAGATCTCCAATGTTTTTGCATTTAGCAGGTTGGTGCGGGGTCCAGAGGGAGAACGTGAGATCAACATTTACTCTATAGAGAACAGCGCTGGATTTTTTTATTGGGCACTGTGACACCAGAGGGACTAAACTCCGGAGTTGATTGGGGAGTTTGTGTTTAGAGTGGTTCTTTTGATTGGATGTGGAGAAGAGGGCAGGATGAGTGTTGACTTTAAAAGTAATGAGGTGGGAGTGACTGTGAGTTTGTCGGTTGGAGTCTGACCGTTTTGGTGGTGCCATTTGTTCTGGGTGATTTTTGATGGTTTATAAGGTGGTATTTTCTGGGGTTATAGTAGTAGATTGAAATATGTTTGTGGTATGAATTTATTTTAGAAGCCTTTTCCCCTGAAGCAGCAGTAGCGAAACCCAGGAGGAACGTTCCAGTGGGCGTCGGGCTTGGTTTTGTTTAAACCAGGAGTCTTTTTGGTTCAGACATAGTTCTCGGAGTATCCCTTGATGTTATGACATATTGATACATTCATGGATATGATGTTTGATGATACATATTGTCGTGAGGGCATCCTCTGGTGGCCATTGGAAGTATGGGCATGCTCCACGATGGAATTATTTTAGGGAGCTTAATGAAATGTAAGGTCCACAATGGCGAATGGTCTTACTTATTTCCAGCTTCCTATGAGAGCTCAATAATTAAACCAAGTGTAGGGAAAACAAGGCTTTATTTCCCCTCTGTGCAAGAGTTCAAATAAGACAGTGGAAAATCAAAAGAATGTCCTTTGTATCAAAAGGTACCAGTATTAACAAGCAGACTAATTGTTAATATCCACAATTAGTGCAAGGGTTAAGCAGAGGAATTCACTTCATTCCAACACAATTAGAATTAAACAAACTTCTTCTCCTTTATACAGTGGCTACAGATTCTAGGCTCGTGGCCATGCACAAACCACAATCCATTTCTTCTGGTGGAGGAATGGGAACAGCATTTATATATTCAATTTCCATGGATTCTGCTCCACTACATCCATCCTCAGAATAATCACTGTCCCTGACTGTTACAGGTCTACGTGAACTGTCTCTAGGCTCTTGCATCCAATAAGACTGTCTTTTAAGTTCTCTGGGAATTTTCTGAAACCACTCTGGTTTCTTCTTCCTTAGAAACTGAGTATTTGTTTTAGCAGAGCATCTAGGAGTTAAGCAGTCTGTATCATGAATAAAGCTTTCATACCTGGAGCCTCTGTAGTTTGAATCCGTGGAGCTTTCTCTCCCAGAAACATTTCTCCTGCAACAGGTTCCCTGCCGATAGCCTCTATGCAGGGCTGTGCTTTCTGGCATCTTGGCAAAACCTGGTGTGGATTCAACTCTATGCTTCCGTAACAACTTAGCTTTGTCAGAAACTGCTTTTCCTTTGGTACCTGGTAAAACTTGACTAATATTTCCCAGAGACTGCAGGCTTTCCTCCAAACCTATCTCTCTGATTTTCTGGATACGTCTCTCTGTTTTTGAATCAGGAACGTTGTTTGAGCAGGGAGTGACACACCCTCTAGCCTTACTGCTTTCTCCAGCAGACTCCCTTTGAACAGCTGCTCGCGTAGCCTGGCCCCTCTGAACTCCACCTTTGTGAACTCTGTTCCTTTGGGCTTGCTCAAGGAGGATTCCTTCTCCAAGACCTTCTCCTTCTCTTAGAGCTGCTCCTTCCCTCAGAGCTGTTCCTTCTCTCAGAGCTGTTACTCCTTTCTGGATCCGGTTCCAGTTCTGCTCTTCTTCTGGAGATGTTCCTCTCAGTAGAGGTGTTCCTCCTTTGCTAGCATTCACCTTCTGCTTATAAAGGAATCTTTATTTATTTTATTTATATTTCTTATATACCGCGCTATTATAATCAGTGCGGTTTACATTTGAAACAGAACATACAAGAATGTAAGCAAGTTACATCAAGTTTTTTACATTGAACAGGGAATGTAAACATGGAGTAAAACATGGAGTAAAACTCCCGGGCTCATTCCCAGGTGCAAGTAGTTAGCTCTCTTAGGCTCATTAGCTCCTGTATGATCACTCCTGCCCCCTCTAGCTGTGCCTTGAGGTAACTGCACATCTAGATTTCTCTGAGAAACAGGGTTTCTTTTCAACTTTGCCTCTTTATTGATGCCAGCTTCATGACAATATGTTCATGTTACATTGTGATGCTGTTTTGTGACATTACATCTCTGAAGATATGTTTTGAGGGTCTAGAGAACCTTGGGGTCTGTTGGGGTTATATATGACTTCTGTGTTTTTTGGGATATGTGTGGAGGTTCAGCGAACCTTTGATGTGTTTTACCCTTTATGTGCACCTGAGCTCACCTTGTGTGAACTGTGGGAGGTGTGCAGGGTTCTGAGGTTCGCTGCCCCACCTTTTTATATATACATACTGCTCTTTAGAGAATCTTATTATTACTAAGAGTTAGAAGGTAGAGTTGTTTGTTGTTTTCAGTATTTAGATTACAGCTCTGTCATTGACCATAGTGTATTTTATAATAAAGATACTGACACACCTTGTATTCCTGCACAGCCTTATCTATGAGGATCACGGGGTGAGATATGTAACCTTGGACACCCTGTGATAATAAAGATACTGACACACACCTTGTATTCCTGCGCGGCCTCCTCTATCACGGGGTGAGATTTGTGACTCTGGAACACCCTGTGATAATAAAGATACTGACACACACCTTGTATTCCTGCGCGGCCTCCTCTATGGGGATCACGGGGTGAGATCTGTGACCCCGGGACACCCTGTGATAATAAAGATACTGACACACACCTTGTTTTCCTGCACGGCCTCATCTATGGGGATCACGGGATGAGATCTGTGACCCTGGGACACCCTGTGATAATAAAGATACTGACACACACCTTGTATTCCTGTGCGACCTCCTCTATGGGGATCACGGGGTAAGATGTATGACCCCAGGACACCCTGTGATAATAAAGATACTGACACACACCTTGTTTTCCTGCACGGCCTCATCTATGGGGATCACGGGATGAGATCTGTGACCCTGGGACACCCTGTGATAATAAAGATACTGACACACACCTTGTATTCCTGCGCGGCCTCCTCTATGGGGATCACGGGGTGAGATCTGTGACCCTGTGACAATAAAGATACTGACACACACCTTGTATTCCTGTGCGGCCTCCTCTATGGGGATCACGGGGTGAGATCTGTAACCCTGTGACACCCTGTGATAATAAAGATACTGACACACACCTTGTATTCCTGTGTGGCCTCCTCTATGGGGATCACAGGGTGAGATCTGTAACCCTGTAACACCCAGTGATAATAAAGATATTGACACACACCTTGTATTCCTGCACGGCCTCCTCTATGGGGATCAAGGGTGAGATCTGTGACCCCGGGATACCCTGTGATAATAAAGCTACTGACACATACCTTGTATTCCTGCACGGTCTCCTCTATGGGGATCACGGGGTGAGATCTGTGACCCCGGGACACCCAGTGATAATAAAGATACTGACACACACCTTGTATTCCTGCGTGGCCTCCTCTATGGGGATCACGGGGTGAGATCTGTGATCCTTTCCTTCCTTACAAATAAGGCAGATCAATCTCTGATCCTCTGTGCAGAACAGCTTCAGTTTCTCCTCATGCGTCTGACACAGATTTTCCTCTTGTTTTCTGACCAAGCACTGAGGAAGTTTTTTCAGCATTTCTGTGATATTCGCCAGCTGCCTGTTAGACCTAAGGTTCCTCTGTGGAGATGTTTCTTTGCACTGGGGACAGGGAAAGTTTGTATCTAACCCCTCCCAGGACTGAGTGATACAGGAGCAGCAGAAGTTGTGGCCACAGTCTGTAAATAGGGTCTGTAAAATAAGCCAGACAGATTGGACAAGAAACTTCCCCCTGCAGACTCTCAGCCGTGCTCCCTGCAGCCATGATCCTGAGAAATGGAGAATAACCTTTAGTCTCAGTTTTGTTTCCTCTACTTATGCGTCAGAGGAGGGCGTGTGTGCCTCTCCCTAGAAAACTCAGCTCATAGTTTAGCTTAGCAGATCCCTCAGTCCTGTTTTGCCTCACTGCTGCATTTATGTTGATGTTGCTGTTTATTGGGGTTTTCGTACAAAATAACCGTAGGTCAATTCGTAGAGTAATAAAAGTGACCAAATGAAATCAATTACTCTATTAGTAATAGAGTAATTGATTAGTTAATCCCCACAAGAGGACAGCAACCTTGGGGATTAGTGGGGATTAGTTAATCCGCACAAGAGGACAGCAATTAGTAATCCCCACAAGAGGACAGCAACCTTGGGCCGGAAGGACTGGGGTTTCTAGTCCCACAGGTGCTCCTTGTGGTCTTGGGCAAGCCACTAAAACCTCCATAGCCCCTGTTCCCTGTAAAATCGTTATCTCCAAGTTATAATGCCCTGTTCAATGTAATTTCAGTTCGTTCAATGTAAACCGCACTGATGCAGAATAGCGCGGTATATAAGAGAATGTAAATAAAATAAAAATAAATAAATAAATAATAGAGTAATTGATTTCATTTGGTTTATTGGGGTTTGACAGACGGCTTTTCACTTTTAGCAGCAGGGCGGGGTACAAATGTAAAAGAAGTTAGAATCAGAGATGGGAGAGAAGGAAGGCCAGTTCCTGCCAGGAAAGGATCGAGCATTCACACCAGAAGGGAAAGAGCAAGGGAGAGAAACTTACAATAGAGGCCCTGGCTGCGATCATGCAATGGGCAGGTCAAATGCAATGTGGCAGAGAAGAGTTTAAACTGAGAATAGGAAGGTTCGAGTCGGAGGGCAGAGGGTATCGCTTTCCAGGAAGCAGGACCAAGAAACTAAAAACCCGCCAACTAAAATCCCATCGCTTCCTAGAACACTTCACATCTGACACCTAGTTATTGTTTATTACTTTTAATATACCGCCCTTGGCAGGTGCATACAGAACAGTTCACAATCTTAACAATAAGGGGGACTGGAAACAAGCCAAGGGCAGGGGGAGAAAAGAATTGCAATTGTTGACAAGACAGAGGGATAAGGAGCAGCAGAAAGGGGGTTGGCCAAAAAGTAGGGGAATATACCAGCAGTGCCCAGCAATTCACAATAGTCCAACAGATCGCAGCTGTCCAGGCCCAAGCAGCCTAAGCGGCCTCCCGGACGTCAGCTAGATCAAAGCCTGGGGGTAAAGGTCTGTCCTTAACAGGGATTTAAATTTAGGAAAAGACGTAGATGAGGCGGTAGACAGTTCCAGAGAGCAGGAGCAGTGCAGAAGAAAGCTGAACACTGGGTAGACTCATATTTCACTCGATTGGGGGCTGGAAGAACCAGCCAATTGTCACTTAAGGAACGAAGGGTGTGACAGGGAACCCAGGGGATGGTGAGCGCAGAGAGACAGTGAGGGGCACGGTTGTGCTCTAGGATGAGAATCTTCTAGTGAATACGGTGGGGGAAAGGTGGCCAGTGATGCTGAAGGAAAAGAGGGGTGATAGGATCATATTTTCCAGTTACTCACTCATCCTCCTTCCAACCATTCAGGACTCTCGCTATTTTCCCTGTTCTCCCCACTGTCACATCTCCTCAGATATGAACCGAACAAAGCACCAGGCATTGATAGCATTCCCATAGAAGTATTGCAGCAATCTGATGCAGCTGTTACCGTACTTACAAGGCTCTGCCAAGAAATATGGAAGACAACATCATGGCTAACTGACTGGAAAAGATCTGTGTTTATACCAATACTAAAGAAAGGTGATCCAACTGACTTGGAAATTATCGCACAATCGCTCTGATCCCACATGCCAGCAAGATTCTACTGAAGATTATTCAAAAGAGACTACAGCCATACCTAGAACAAGAACTACCTGAAGTGCAAGCAGGGTTCAGGAAAGGAAGAGGAACGAGAGACATCATTGCGGATGTGCGATGGATCCTTGAAAAGACTAAAGAATACCAAAAGGATATCTATTTGTGCTTTATCGACTATAGCAAGGCTTTTGACTGTGTAAACCATGAGAAACTCTGGGCCACATTAAGAAGCATGGGTATACCAGAACACCTGATCGTTCTCTTGCGCAATCTGTACATTGATCAAGAAGCAACAGTTCGAACGGAACAAGAAGAAACAGAATGGTTTAAAATAAGCAAAGGTGTAAGACAAGGCTGCATACTTTCCCCCTACCTGTTTAATTTATATGCAGAACAAATCATCAGAGAAGCAGGACTGTATGAAGACAACAGAGGTGTGAAGATTGGTGGAAGACTCATGAACAACCTTCGCTATGCTGATGATACCACATTACTGGCCGAAAGTGAAGATGATCTGAAACATTTGCTTCTCACAATCAAAGAACATAGTCTCAAAATGGGCCTGCACCTTAATGTAAAGAAGACAAGATCATGACAACTGGCATAATCAACAGGTTCATCGTTGAAGGAGAAGAAATTGAAATCGTGAACAACTTTAACCTACTTGGATCAACTATCAATAAAGAAGCAACAAGCAGTCAAGAAATCAGACGACGCATTGCTCTTGGCAGAATGGCTATGAAAGACCTAGATAAGATTCTCAAGAGCAGAGATGTCTCTCTCCATACAAAGATTTGACTTGTTCAAGCCATGGTATTTTCAATAACATCATATGGATGTGAAAGCTGGACAGTGAAAAAGACAGACAGGAAGAAAATTGATGCTTTTGAATTATGGTGCTGGCGGCGAATACTGTGTATACCATGGACTGCCCGAAGAACAAACCAGTCGGTACTAGAGGAGATCAAACCTAAGCTTTCTTTAGAAGCTCAGATGACAAGACTTCGACTTTCATACTTCGGACACATCATGCGAAGAGAGAGATCATTAGAGAAAGACATCATGCTTGGCAAGATAGAAGGTCAACGCAAAAGAGGAAGGCCAGCAATGAGATGGATCGCTACAATAACAGCAGCTACGGGTACCAGTCTGTCAACAATGAGCCGCCTGACTGAAGACCGAACACAATTTAGGATAGCTATCCAGAGGGTCGCCATGAGTCGACTCCGACTCGACGGCATTTAACAACAACAACATCATAAAATTTCCCTCATTGTCACCTGTTATTGTTAAATGTTAATGCCTATTCCTCCTATCACATTTCTCCTGTTTACACACTCTAAGTCACATGTTACGTCATCTGGTTTAATTAAATTATATTTTATTTCCTACATCCTATGTAAAGTTATACTTGCTAAACCTGTTACCTGCACACCTCTGTGACTGGTAGATACAGCAGTATAAAAAGCTGCTAAATCAATGAATTAGGAAGTAGAAAGCTGAGGAATGGGTGGATTCTAGCTGGGCCTGAGAAGCAGAGGGAAGGTTCCGTGGATTTTGCGGAGGATGTGATGTGGTACGTTGAGGAGCAAAATGTCGGAAAGATGACGGGGGAACCTGTATGTAGCACTCGGTGGACCAGTGTCAGAAGTTTATATTGAAGCTGGTATTTGATAGGAAGCCAATGATAACGCACTAAAAAGGGGAAGACGTGCTCAAAACGGATCAGGGGCAGCTGGGTCAGTGTGGTGGAGCAGAATAATTTCAGCAGCGTAGTAATGAGCCAAAATATCGTGTTGCTGTACCACTACTACTACTACTATTTAGCACTTGTAAAGCGCCACGCACACAGCGCTGCTCAGCTATCCTACAAGAGGGTAGCCAACATACAAGAGACAGTCCCTGCCCGTCAGAGTCAAGCTCATCGGAGCTTACAATCTATTTAGAACAGTCCAGACCATTAGTCAGTTCAGCTGAAGGTACGATGTGGTATAGTTTGGTCTAAGGTTTGCTCATAAACGTAGATGGGCGTCCGAGTAAGATGAGGATGTAGGTCAGGATCTGAATGCAATGGTGAAGAGGTGGGTCTTCAACCTGGATTTGAAGAGGGCCAGGGAGGATGCCTGGCACACAGACGCAGGTATCCTGTTCCAGGCGTATGGTGCAGCAAGGTGAAAGGAGCGGAGTCGGGAGTTGGCGATGCGGGTGAAAGGCATTGATAGAAGTAATTTGTTGGCAGAGCGCAAATTTCAGCGAGGACGTAGGGAGAGATAAGAGATGAGAGGTATTGAGGGATCATAGAGTGAATGCATTTATAGGTCAGCAGGAGAAGCTTGAATGGGATGCAGAAAAGGACAGGGAGCCAGTGAAGTGATTTGAGAAGAGGAGTAATGTGGGCATGGTGAGGCTGGCAGAAGATTAGTCAAGCAAGTATTATTTTGTATAGATTGAAGGGGAAGGAGGTGGCTCACGGGGAGACCAGCGAGGAGTAGGTTGCAGTAGTCGAGGCGAGAGGAGATTAAAGAGTGGATAAGCGTTTTTGGTAGTGCGTTCAGAGAGGAAGGGGCATATTTGCTGATGTTGTAGAGAAAGAAGCGGCACGTCTTACCTACAAGCTGGATATGATCGGAGAAGCAGAGGGAGGTGTCAAAGATAACCCCTAGATTGTGGGCCGAATGGGAACAGGAAGGATAGTAGATCCATCCACCTGGACTACCAAGAGAGTGAGAGAAATCAAGAAGATATAAAATAGAAAGAGAAGCCAACACAGAACCCGGGAGATCCTGGAGAGAACGGGGTGAGAAGAGGAGGAGGAGGTACCAACAGAGACAGAAAAGGGACAAGTGGGAGAGGAAAAATCGAAACCAATAAACTATCATGCCATGAAGGCCAAAATTGGAAGGCATGAAAGAGTGATGTGGTCTACAAGATCAAAGCCGAAGAACAGATCAAGAGAAACCATGACTGAGATATCACCGTGATCGTGGGATTCATACAATTCACTCTAGAAGGAAAGAAGGATAGTCTCTGTGCTGTGCCCAGGATGAAAACAAGATTGATGGGAGTGAAGGGCGTGAGTGGAGCTGAGGTGTACAGAAAGCTGAGCAAGACCAATTTTTCAAGTAACTGAGAGAGAAAGGGAAGAGAGGAGAATCAACGATAGTATGCAGAAACAGAGGGGTCAAGGGATGGGTTTTTAAGATAGGATTTATTAGGGCATGCTTCCAAAACAACGGAAAGACAGACTGTTATTAAGGATTGATAGTATCAGGGGTAACAGAGCCAGTGAGGGGTGGAAATCCAAGGCAAAGGAATTGGGTCAGAAGGGCAGTTAGCTTTATGGGATGATGTGATGATCTGAGAATTTTGATAGAATTAATTGGGAGAAAGAAGATCACGTTTGAGGGAGGGCCTGGAGGAAGGAGAGTAGTGGGTCGGATGGATTGGCAGGTGTTGAGGAGGGAGATACCTGAGGATAGGGGGACGTTTGCAAAAGAGGACCGTAGAGATAGAACCTATTCTGCAAAGTGATCAGCGAGAAGATGAGGAGTGGGAAAAGGTATCTAAGGTGCTGGATTGATCGGCGGTAGTTGGTTTAGAGAGAGCTGTCAGAACCAAATATAGCTGATGGGTAGAGTTTATGGAAGAAGAAATGAGATTGGAATAGTAAGATTTCATGGCCATGTGAATCATTTGACAGTACTGTATCTGAATGTAACTCGACTTGATCTCCCCAAGGAAAGGCATGAGCTAAATAAACAAACACATAAAATAACACATAATGCTGTTGAAGATGCTTGAAATGTTGAAGGGACGCTGAGGAAGGATGATTCCTTGAGAGATGCTCCACCCCAGCGGAGCTCGCAACGATGAAGACAGAAACCGTGGTGGAACCAAGGTTGACTGCACTTGGGTGGTCGGATGTGGGAGCGAAGAGGGACAATGTTGTCAAGGGCAGTGGATAGTATAGAATAACAGAGTTGGGCTGAGTATCAACAGGAAGGGAGGGAAAGTCCAATGGGAAAATATTGCCAAAGGGGTGAAAGAGTTCAAGAGTATGGGAAAAGATGTTCTGACTGTGTGATGTATGGGAGAGGCAGGAAGAGGATGCGACGGGAGGGCAGAATTGGACAGTAAAAAGAATGCCAATGATGGTCAGGACCAGGGAACCAGGAAAGACATGAATGAAGAAAGAAAGAGCTGAGAGCAGAGGACAAGGTCAAAGGATATTACCAGCAGAGAGTGGGCAGGAAATGACATGTGTTTCGATGAGCATGAGGGTCCGAGGAAGGTTTGAGTAAGGAGTGTTATCATGGGGCTTAAGTGGCAAAGCATAGTGCGGACTTTCTCAGACCTGGATTTAGGACTTTGATGCCCATCAGTCAGGACCCAAAAAGGCAGGCAGAGCTCCGGGAGTCTCAATGGCGTGGATTGAGGACAGTGGCTTGCAGAGGATTGAGGGGTTTGGATTTGTTAGGAACTGGGGTTACATTCTGGGGACAAGGAGGGGTTCTTCCGAAAGGGATGGGCTTTCACCTTAACCGGGATGGAAACCAGCATGCTTGGCATTAAACCTTTAAAAAGGAGATGGATAGACGAGAGCAGCTGTTTAAAACTAGGATAATAGGGGAAAGCCGACAAGTTCGACCAAAGAGCGGCATGCTTCGCGAAGAATGTATCCCTTGCAAGGATACTACCAAAACGCAGAAGAGGTTCAAAAAAAGAAGTAAAGTAGCCCAAATGCCCTCGTGTGACGAAGCAGGACAGAGCTTAAAGATCCCAAATTACCCATGTCTACCAAATACGCCCAAATTAATATGAATAAAAAAAAAACACACTCTAAAATGCTCTGTTAATGGCAAATGCTTTAAAAAGTCTAACTAAAAAAATAAGATGGGAGAGTTAGAACTATATAAGCCACAAAATGAGGTTGAGGTTAGATATGATGGATGGAATATCAGAGACATGGTGGAAAGGAGGACAAAACCCAGTGGGACACTGTGATACATGGGTACAAACTATATCGTAATTGATTAGAGATGATCCAAATTGGGTGGAGGGGTTGTGCTCTATGTTAGAGAGGGGCATTGAGTCAGAAAGGATGTAAGGTTTTGCAGGGAAACAAAAATTGATGGTAGAATCTCTATGCGATTGAACATTTCCATGTAATAAAAGAAGAAGGCAATGGCAGTGGGTGGTGCCTGTGGGCCAGGATCTGAATAAAATGGATGATTTGAAAATGGCTCAAAGAAATCAAGGGACAGCTGACATAAGTTACAGGGGACTCGGGTAATAAATAATGGGTGATTTCAATTAACATGGTATATCGAATGGGTCAGTGGTTTTACGGCAGGACATGCTAGGGGAGGAATAAAGGTTTCCTATGATGACAGTAACTGACTGCTTCTTGGAGCAGCTGTGTTCATGAACCCGACCAAAGGAGGAAAACCATATTAGACCATAGTCCTTAGTGGAACACCAGATCTGGTGCAAGAAGATAAGGTGTGTTGGGGCCACTTGACAATAGTGATCATTAGCTATGAACGCCTTTGATTTAAGTAGTGGAGGAGGGATAGTAAGGGAAAATCAACAGTACTTACCTTTTAACTTTCGAAAAGAAGACTATGATAACATGAGGAAAATAGTTAAGAAAAAACTAAAGCCTTAGGCAGCAGTTGCAAAGGTTTGTTTTAAAGACTTTACATCAAGATTGGGTGTTGTTGAAAAAATACTATCTTGGAAGCCCAGACCAGCTTGTATTCCATGCTTTTAAGAAAAGTGGACAGGAAGTCCAAAAAAACTGCCAGCAGCGTTTTAAAGGTGAGATCGGAGAGGCTGTTGGTTGCCAAAAAAAGCCTCTTTCAAGAAACTGGGAAAAAAAAAAAGAGCCAATCGGACTCAAACCTGGAAAACAGCAAAGGGGGGCAACCCCCAAAAAGCACTGGCAGGTCAAATGCAAGGCAGTGATAAAGAAGTCAAAGGGGAGAATTTGAGAAGAAGCTGGCTGTGGAAGCAAAACGCGAAATAACGATTTTTTCAAGTACATTCGTAGCAAAAAACCTGTGAGAGAGTCGGTTGGACCATTAGATGATTAGAGGAGTTAAAGCGGGGCACTAAGAGGCGACAAGGCGATAGCGGAGAGACTGAATGAATTCTTTGCCCGTCGGTCGTTACTGAGGAAGATGTAGGGATGTTACCCATGACTGAAGTGGTATGTAAAGGTGTGGAAGAATTAGAAGGAAATATCAATACATCGGGAAGATGTATTACAACTATTAGATAACTGGAAGAGTGAAGCAAATCACCTGGGCGGATGGTAACATCCAAAGTGGGTGTGGAAAGAACTGACATATAGAGATTGCAGACTTGCTATTAGTAATCTGTGAACTAGTCATTAAAATCATCTCTAATACCTGAAAGATCTGGAGGATCGGCCAATGTAAAACACCAATTTTTAAAAAAGGGTTCCAGGGGGTGATCCGGGGAAACTACAGGACCGGTGAGCATCACGTCAGTATGGGGAAAGAAAAGTGTGTAGATAGAAACCAATTCATAAAGTAATAAAAATTACTCAGCATGTAGATAGTCATGGGCAAATGGGAGACCAGGCCACACATGGCTTTAGACAAGGAAGATCTTGGCTTACTAATCTGTTAGTTTTTGTGAAAGTGTGAATAAACAGGTGGACAAAGGTTTGAATCGGTGTCATATAGTGTATCTGGACTTTCAGAAAGCCTTTGACAAGGTCCCGCCATCAGAGACTTTTGCCAAAACTTAAAGAGTCATGGGATAGGAGGCGGGTACAACTGGGGATCAGGAACTGGTTAAAAGATAGCAAAGCAGAGGGTTGGGATGACAATGGCCAATTTTCCCAAAGGAGGAAAAGGTGAATCGTGATGTACCCCAGAGGATCCTGTGCTGGGTCCGCTGCTTTTTGACATTATTCATAAATGACCTGGGAAAGCTGGGAATAACGAGTGGAGGTTATTCAAATTTGCAGGATGACACAAAAACTATTTAAAGTTGATTAAAAACCCAAGAGGATTGTGGAAAAATTTGCAAGAGGATCTTGAGTAAATTGGAAGACCTGGGCATCAAAATGGAAGATGAAATTTAATGTGGAGAAGTGCCAAAGTTATGCACCTAGGGAAGAACACACCCAACAACTATGGTTACACGATGCAAGGTTCCACATTAGGAACCACACCCAGGAAAAAAGATTTAGGCGTCATTGTGGATAACATGTTTAAACCCTCGGCCCAGTGTGCAGCGGCAGCCAAGAGAGCAAATGGTAATGCTAGGTATCATAAGGAAAGGAATGGAAAATAAAACAAAAGATATTATAATGCCTCTATACCGTTCCATGATGAGACTGCACCTTAACATATTGTTGTTCAATTCTGGTCGCCGTATCTTAAAAAGGATATAGGGTTATTAGAAAAAGGTTCAGAGGAAGAGCCACCAAAATGGTAAAGGGGATGCAAAGGATACTCCTATGAAGAAAGGCTAAAAAGGTTAGGTCTCTTTAACCTGGAAAAGAGACGGCTGAGGGGAGATATGATAGAAGTCTATAAATTAATGAACGGAGTTGGAAAACGGGTAAAAATAGATAGATTGTTAACGTTATCAGAATAATTAGAAATAGACCTAGGGGACATGCAATAGGAAGCTACAGGGTAAACTATTTAAGACTAATAACAAGAAAATATTTTTTTCACTCAACGTGTAATCAAAATCTGGAATGTGTTACCTGAGGATGTAGTAAAGGCTGTTAGTGTAGCTGGGTTTAATAAAAAGGTTTGGCACAAGTTCCTGGAGGAAAGGTCCCATAAACCATTAATAAGAACGGGACGCAGGATTATCAATGCTTGACCCAGTACAAACATTGCGGAACCTGTGTCTTTTGGGGAATCTGCTAGATACTGTGGCGGCGCCCACTCCGTCTAGGCGGTTTGGTAGTGGGCGTATGCCGGTCATCCCTCTTATTGTGTAGTTGTGGCCCTGCTTCTTTCAGCAGTACGACGTGGATGAGGACACAGGACAATTTGTAATAATTAAATTGCTTTTTATTGTTTCTTCGTGGAATCAATTTTTGACACTAACCATGAAAAGGCAAATCAAACATCTAACCAAAAATAGGATACTTTCTCCAAATAGTGTTCTTGGCAAAAACTCTTCCAAGTAGTTTTCTCCACTCTTGTTACATTGCTTTCATCCATTTAACAAAAAACAGGAAAAACTAACTGTTTAGAGGTGCCCAGTTCAACAAAACTTAAATGAGTCAGTTTTGTATTCAACTTCTCCGCTGCAGCAGGTTAGGATACCAGCCATGTGCTGCCTCTTAGTTTCAAGTCATTAGCCTTTATAACTGGGCTTACGAAGTAGTAACACTGGCTTCTTTTAAACACGATTTTTTTATCTTCTGGTCTGCCCTTCTTCTAGGCATTCACTGAGACCAGCACATAAGTTATATTCTTAACCCGTATCACACAGCCTTCTGTAAACGCACTAAGGCATTACTCATACAAAGTCCACACTCCACGGGCTTCTGCGGGAGACAATGGACTGTCTGAATAAAGCTATACTTCCATTTCTTATGGTGAATTATAAAGCTCAGGGCTTGGGGTAACTTCTGGCTCACTCTGCTGGCACTTCTTTTAAAAGTCTAAACAGTTTTCCCCATTTTAACGTCTGGGCTCCCCCTTTTAACTGGGTCAGACCCTCTTGCCCTTCTCTACTTTAAAAACTCCACCTCAGGGAATATCTGAGTTGTTTGGCTGGCAGAAACTCTCCTTTTATCAGACTTTTTATACAGTCTGTTCAAGGGGCCCAGGACTTGAGCTGCGGCATTCAGGAAGCAGACGTATAATCATGACTTCTTCCCCAGCTCCTTTCGTTGGCCCCACAATCTTTACACGGCTTGGGGAGTTGTGGCTGGTCCCCTTTGAACCACCAGCCCAACAGTTTTGTAATGCTGCCTCTTCCCCTGGTCTCTCTGGACTCGCTGCCTCTCCTCCTTGGCTTCTGGCCTGCAGTCTTTCCTGCCCTCTGGCAGTCTCTCTCTGCAGTCCTTCCTGTGTCTGAGCACGGCCTGTTTGGCTCTGTTCTCATGCTTCTGCCGGTTCTGCCTGGTCTGCCTCACTTCCTGTGTGACGCAGATTAAATGTTCGGGGGCTTGTTTGCTTCCCTGGCCCCAACCTCTCTCTGGGGGGCCTGCAACTAATCTAGAGGCTGGGTGTGGCTTCAGGATAGCCAGCTAGTGTGGGATTTAGGTTCTCTTTCTGTTTGGGAGCTATGCTTGAGTGAGCCCATCCCACGCTTAGGGAAAAAAACCTCTTTTTTTTCAGCTTTAAAGGGCTCTGATGCCTGTGCATCACCACATTATCACCCCCCAACCCCTTAAGCGAGTACCGGCTGGCAGCAAAAACACCCTCCCCCGAGCACAGCTGGTAATCCTAGACAAGGCATCCGCGTTGGTATGGAGCTTTCAGGCCCTATATTGTATTTCGAAAAAATCAAACTCCTGACAGGGCCATATACCAGCGTTGTCAAAACATGCATTACTGTCATTCATTTTATGTAACCACTGTAACGGAGCGTGATCTGTTA